>JAMPIV010001854.1:0-677500 GCA_024509875.1 Oreohelix idahoensis | reverse complement strand
ATAAACATTAACAGACTTTCTTTCGATGAAAACAGATAATGGCTTTTTACTCGCTGAAACTTGACTAATGCTTGTGCCAAATTTCAATGTAATTCGACTTTTAATAAACCAGAATTTATCAAAAACAAGGTTTTGCACGTGAAGCACGCAAAATTTGAAGTAAACATCACATCGACAGTAAAGTGGGAATACATGAACTTCATCACTTGCACACTTTCGGGGTTTGAAAATCGCTCACTTGCATAAACATTTCAACAGTGAAAACATGTCACGATTTCGATGCGTTTTTAATGGCGGCTAGTATACATGCACGGGTGTCAGAAATACAGTATCACAACCACCACAGTTACCTCTTACCCACCACATCCAAGCAGCTACCTGCGCATGTCTAGCAGGTTGCCCAAATGTCTTAAATAATCAGCGATATAAGAACTTACTTACTTACTTAGTCGTTCCTCTTCTACCGTGAGGTGTAGAAGTTTGTAAGAGAGAGCGCCATACTATTCTATCGGCTGTCTTCCTCCTGGCTTGGTTCCATTCTAGTCCTCGGTCCTTCAAAAATTGTGTAATGTTGTCCTCCCAGCGGACTTTGGGTCGTCCTGGAGGTCTGGATCGCTGGCTCTTAGTTTCCTATGCTAGCCGATAAGAAACAGACAGGAAATTTGATTAGATATCCTACAGTATTATTGTAACTATGATGGTAGTAGAGATAGTAAGTGTACTTACCTCCGTTTGTACAAATTAGAATTAACAGCACCAGAACACGTGATCTAAAGATGACGTGAACACAGAACTGACAACGTTCATAGTTCATGTTGGCCATCTTGAAACTGTCTACCACTGAGTATCTCACAAAACGTAACCGAAGGTTTCCCCTTGCTTGTTGATATGCTCCAGCGGAGGCCCAACCTGTATAGGCAGAAACAAAAGAACTGTACTTAAACTAACTGTGGCTGATGATAGCTTTTGTTCTCCCCCCCCCCTTGTGCAGCTTTTATATAGTTCTCTTGCATACCTTATCGGCCAAATCATTTGTACCTTTTTTTTTTAAATAACTTCCAGCAGAAATGTAATAACGAGCAAGTAACACATCAAAACAATGAGTTTGAATTCTACCTTTGATCCTTAGCAGCCGACTGTCAAAGCAGTCAGTGGCCATCACGCCTGGTGGCGTCTTACTTTGAATTACAACGCGCTCTTTCTGCTGCATACCCTGACGATATCACTAGTTCACCTGCAGTTATATCATCTCTTTACACCCAGTTTCACCTGCAGTTATATCATCTCTTTACACCCAGTTTCACCTGCAGTTATATCATCTCTTTACACCCAGTTTCACCTGCAGTTATATCATCTCTTTACACCCAGTTTCACCTGCAGTTATATCATCTCTTTACACCCAGTTTCACCTGCAGTTATATCATCTCTTTACACCCAGTTTCACCTGCAGTTATATCATCTCTTTACACCCAGTTTCACCTGCAGTTATATCATCTCTTTTTGTGGTCATTTATTACCAACATCAATCTTTACTGCACATTGTATTGTATATTATACTTACCAGTTTGTTTATCTTGATGAGCTGTACTGTTGTGTATCAATCTAAGACAGTCACACTTATTCATGCGTACCGGCGATGCAACTATGCAATGTAGAGAGGGGGGGGGGGGTGTGAGGGAATCCCGAAACTTTGCACAAAAAACTGGTGCAAATATGTCGTGAAAAAAAAAATGTTAAGGCCTGCGTTTTCTCTCAACTGGTGTGCAATTTAGTTTTCACGGTGCAAAATGCACGCATTTTCCTAACAAATGTTGGTCAGAATATGTTCATTTGACGCATCGTGTCAAGTTTCGTTTTCTTGAGACAATCAAGATGTTTAATAATAATAATAACAATAATAATAATAAATATGGAGGACATAACAAACGTGTACAACTACAAACACGACAAGAAATAAATCAATTCTTCATTCCAAACCCTTTTCTCGTCCGCGAAATTTCTTGTCGGGAGAGAGATAAAAAATCTGGGTGTGGGTGTGGAATATGCCAGCTCTTATCACAGAGAAAATAAATTAAGTTTTCTTGACACTGAGATTATAGTGTATACATTTGTTTACGTTCATATCAAATCACATAAATTAAGTTGTGAAACATCTAGATCGAAACTAGTCGATTTAAATGTGTGTGTGTGTATTCAGATCAAATCTCATGCATTTTATTATCTGCAATCATATCTTACACAAACTGATTTAACTACATTTATATCTTCATTTATTTGTATATGAAGTCAAGCAAAAACCTTTAAAAATGACGCCGGGAGAAGTGAAAGAAATCAGTCCAGATTTTAAAAGATAGCCGTACTTTAAAAAAAAAAAAAAGAGCTGTTAATTAATAAACCGAATTCTATTCTATTGGTTTTCTTGTATTTAAAAAAAAACAAAACCAAAACCAAAACAAACACAACAAAAAGTAAAGAGAAACGTATTACTCGGCATCCGAATCATTATTTAAGTGTGTCAGGAATAGGACGACTAAATCGGCCCTGTTGTCAATAATTACAAATATTGATGAAATGAGACATACGTTCTCCCTAGTATTCCTTTCAGCCTCCATAAACTATTAATTGAATTGTCCCTTTGTTTTGTTGATCGTCCATTACCGACAACAATGTTTATTGTTTATTGTCCCGATCCGTGTGGCTACAAATTGAAGGAACTATGTTTATTATCTACGGCTAGGAATAAATTTGAAATGGAGATACATATTAATACTTAGCTGGGATTCATTTCGAGGAACTCTGCGTAATATAAATGGCCAAAAAAAAAAAACAAAAAAAAAATCCAGAAATTTAGCCGAAAATACTGGTGTGAATATTTCTAGCACTTCCATCCTAACCAGATGGAAGGGCATTTTTAAAAAAAATTTATAATGATAACTATCGCGGTTAACCTCTGATTGGCTATTTATAGTGTCTCTAATTCCAGATAATATTTGGCAAAAAAGTGGGTTTGGCCCAAACAAAAATGGCCACCTCAGTGCGTTTTTATTGTTGTTGTTTGGAAATAATTTTTTAAAATGTTCATATGCATAAATAATTTTGTTGTTGTATATGAAACTGAAGGTAAATGGATGTACTTTACTCTTGTGCTACAAGTATTAAAGCTTTCATTGAAAAATTATTAGTTATCCAAGTTAAAATGGAGGCTCTAGACAGGAGCACTCTAAGGGGGCGGGCCCACCTGGGTCATGACTCCCAAGTGTCTCCGCCTCCTGTTGTCTTATGTAGAAAATGAACCCACTCCACCATGGTTGCAGCTTTAAAATCCACAATTCTGCCAGCCGGAGGCAATTGTGAAAGTAACCCTTATGTCTGATTTGTCTTCTACGTTTTTTGCGGTGGGTTACTTTCCCTTGTCTCCCTGACTCCAAACACTTTGCGACAGTGAAGATATATTATGTCGCCGAAGGTTTCCAGCTTCTTCTCTAAAGTTATCTGCTTCAGGTTGTTATCCAACTCTTTTGACAAGGCTTTGTCCAGCTGTTCCCAAAGCCCTTTTGCACTGGCAGGTGGAAACTAGATTGCATCTCTTTTCCCGTTCAAGAAGTGTGTGAGATCATCATCTGGCAGATCAACTTGAATATTCTCAGCGCTGTGGATTGACTCATGGCTGCGTTCTTCTGACGTCTCACCCGTCGACAACAGAGCGCTTTTAATCTCCCCCTGATGAGCTCCCGTTCCCCTTTTTCGTTCTGTGGATTTTCATTCCTCTCTGAGTAGCGAATGTCCTACCACAGGCACATGGAAATTCCATCCGTTGTTCAGAACTCAAAGTCCGTGTCACGGGTCTGGTCGATTCCAATGAGGGGCCTCTGGATTCATCATTCTCCCCCCCCTCCCTTTTTTTCGGGGAATCCTGGGGGCATCTATCGTGTTTGGGTTTTATGGCGGTTGTTTAAAGCTTACGGGGTGCCAACCCGGTCAGCCGGTTTCTAGTCTTTCCCAGTGTCATCTGTCTTTCCAGAAGTTCATCGGTCTTTTCCCGATTGTCACTGGTCTGACCATGCAACTATGATAGGAAACTCTATACAGAGCGATACAACAGGAGGCAATCTGATCATCAGAAGCAGGCACCCAGTCGATCAAGTGTTTCGGCCCTTTAATCTCCTTTACACTTTAAGGGAGCGGGCCCACAGAGTATATTAAAAGTGTCAAACTGTGTGTTTGTGCGTGTGTGTGTTTTCCTTTGATTCATGTCTTTAGCGCGGTTGCAAATGAAAACTGCGAAAGAAAATACCAATGTTACTTTGCTTGCCCATCCGTCTATCCCAAGTAATAATTCAAGAACGACTGGATCAGTTTGATTCATTTTATATGGAAAGGCTTGTGCGCCCTTACAATTGCTGTTTCCGAAATTAGTTTCCGAAACTGTAAGACAAAACAAATACAAGGCTTGCGCTTTATTGTAATGGGTATACAAGGGTGGTCATTTCGTTTTTAACAAAAATTTCTTACTTTTTCACGTAAAAAAAATGACAATACAAGCCAAAAAGTAGAACCAAAAAAGAGGACATTAATTTCAATCTATTAATCATGATTGTGATGACTAGAGTTAGTTTTATAAAGGGCAGAAAAATAGGAATGAACATATCTTCAAAAAATAACTTTATTTGACAAGAGGAAACTATCAACGGTAATTAACATTTGACAAGAAAAGATTATCAAGAGTAATTAACACTTGACAAGAGGAAACTATCAACGGTAATTAACATTTGACAAGAGGAAACTATCAACGGTAATTCACTTTTGACAAGAAGAAACTATCAACGGTAATTAACATTTGACACGAAAGGACTATCAACGGTAATTAACATTTGACAAAAAGAGATTATCAACGGCAATTAACATAGGACAAAAAGAGATTATCACTAGTAATTAACATTTGACAAGAGGAGATTATCAACAGTAATTAGCATGTGACAAGGCGAGATTATATACGGTAATTAATATTTAATAAGAGGCTATCATCGGTAATTAAAATTTTACAAGAAAATATCAATGGTATGTTAAAATTGACAAGAGGACAATATCTACAGTATTTTTAATTTGACACGGCAATATAAACGATAATTTACATTAAACATGGCAATATAAATTGTAATTTACATTTAAAAATGAAATATGTAAACAGTAATTTACATTTGACAAGGGAATATAAACGGTAATTTACACTTGACAAGAGGATATAACCGGTAATGTACATTTGATAAGAGGATATAATCGATAATTTACATTTGACGAGGAAACTATCAAAGGCATTTTAAATTTGACTTGAGTAGAATATCATCGTTATATTACATTTTACAGGAGAATAAGAAGGTTATTGTTATTTTAACCAGAGGATCAACAACTGTATACCAAATTTGACGAGAAGTAATTATTAACAGCATTTTAAATTTTACAAACGGAGAATAGCTTTAAGTTATTTAACATTTTACATGGGGAGAATATCAAAAGCATTTTAAAATGTGACGAGAAGAGAATATCAAAGGTATTTTAACATGACAAAAAGAGAAAATCAACTATTTCTTTTTAATGTGATAAAAAAAGAATATCAACGGTAACAAGAGAGTATCAATGGTATTTTTAATGTGACAAAAAGAGAATATCAATGGTATTTTTAATGTGACAGGAAGAGAACGCAAACGGTACGTTTAATGTGACAAGACGAGAACATCAATAGTGTTTTTAATGTGACACGAAGAGAATATGAACGGGATTTCTAATGTAACAAGAACAGGAAAAATAAAACCGAATTTTTAACGGCATTTTTGATTTGACAAAAGAATATAAACTTTATTTTTAATGTGATGAGAATATCAACGTTATTTTTAATGTGGCGAGAATATCTGTGGTATTTTTAATGTGACAAGAGAATATCTACGGTATTTTTAATGTGACAAGATAATATCAACGTTATTTTTAACGTGACAAGATTTGACAAGATAATATCAACTGTAATTTTAATGTGACAAGAAGAGAACATCAACGGTATTTTTTAATTTGATACATAAAAATAAACAAAAATAATAAAGCCCGAAAATAGAAATATCCGACGTGGCTGTCACAGATTGCCATTAATGTTTGTAAAATTATATGTGTGATATAATTACTGGACGGAGGTGAGCGTTCATAGTGACTGTTTCTGATTACTGCAAAACACGTGATACAGTTGAAATAACTTGCTGTAAAATTACTCTTGTAATAAACTGAAAAAAAGAATAAATAAATAAGACGTGTACAAATAAAGTACAATGTTATTGAAAACACACCAACCTAGGCCTATATGCATTTATTTCATTTGTGGCGCACACATAAAAGACAAAAACTGGAGTAGAAGACGATTTTGTATGTACCCACTGTCCTATTTGTCGAAAATGAGATTGACGATTGGTGACGAGTATTTTACAAAAATATAAATAACAAACCTCAGATCTAAATATCTGTTCAAACTGGAGCTGTACTCAACATATTTCTACTTTCATTCTGCCAGTCCAAATAATGTAATTTATGTTTCTGACTTCTTGTAGTCCTAGACTAAGGCGATATTGCCAGAATGACGTCTGCCGCAATTATCTGGACAAACTCAGCACCGTGTCGATCACGTGACATCTAGATGGCGCAGTCAGTTACACCAAGTTAGAAGCATTATTTGGCTGCTGCTACTTACGTCCGCTGTTATTGCTTAAGTTAGGAGCTACATCTACTGTAGTAGTAACAACAGCGTACCATTAACAGGTCTACCATTGCTGTTTGCTGAAGCTGTTGTTAATGCTGTTGCTGTTACTACTGCTGCTATCGTTAATAATACTACGGTTACTATTCTTATTTTACCACTACTACTACTGCTTGTACATTTACTGTACTACTAGCACTTCTACTACAACTGTTTCTACTACTAATCACGAATTACTACTACTACTATAACTACTACTACTACGACACACGGGAACGAACGCTCAATCGTTTTTAGACAGCATGTAGAGAGTCTTAAATTTAATCGCTCTGTCATGTTCGTTCTCTTCTATTTAGTTCGTTTGCTTGTTTGTTTGTTTGTGTTTGATTGTTTTTTGTGTCGGTTTTCGTGTCGTTTTTGAGTACAGTATTCGTGCCAACAAGTTTTGATGAAGGGTCTAGTTTATCCTGATACTGAGTCTTGATTGTTTACTTATCCTGACATTGAATCCTGATTGTTTATTTCTGCTGATGTGACGGTGCCTAATATTGTTACTTCCCTTTTGGTAAGGATTATAACCACAATACTTTCTTTACTAAAGTACTTTTGTAGATGACTGGTTATATACCAAAGTTGTTACTTTCAAAAGTAAGGAAAAACTTAAGGAATAACAAAGTACTCGTAAATTTTATTGATCTTAGAACTCTGATTCAGGAATTGATTGTTAACAGTTATTTCAACAAAATCAAGAAATATTTTAAAAGCGTAGAATATTGAAGACGTCCAAGTATTTATAAGAAATTTTCTTATTTAGGTGATTTCTATTTGGTATCCTAAACGTCTCTCCTTTCTTTTCATTCGCGTGTGTGTGCGTGTGCAACATTTATTTATTGCACTAACCTACAGTAATGAGCGAAGTAACATATGGCAACAACCCACTTCTGTTTACGAAAAACTGTTTGGAGATGTCGGGAACCTTGAGTTGACTACTGCCTTTATTAGAGTCATAAATGTGGAAGTCTGAAGGCGAACGAGGAAGAAGAAGAAAATTTATTGCACTTCTACTTCATGTATGTCACACTAAGAAGCTCTCACTAACATTAGTATCTAAAGACATGTAACAAATATGGGTTTTAAAAATATATATATATATATGCATATGGTTATACATTCGCGCGCCAATAATAAACATAGTTTTCTTTTCCTTCCCACCTTTGTTTCCCAGGTTTTATACATACCAAAGCCCTTGTCTAAAACATATAAATTCATTCACAAGTACAAAAGTACTTGCAAGAACAGAGAAGTCTTTATATTGCCATGTAACCTTTTTATCATGTTTCTTTGTTGTAAAACGCACATGATTTGTAACTTGAAAAAATTTTCCATGCATTTCACTTTTTAAAATGTACACGACTTTGTAAATTACAAAAGGAATACAAATAAAAGTTTTTTAAAAAAAAAAATTATCATGGGGCAATAAGCTTTAGCCTCGATGGCAAAAAGGCTTACTACCTTTAGAAGTCGTGTTAAGGCATGTGTGAACTCTGTGGAAACCTAACGAAATAAAATATCGATTCGAAACTTTGGAAAAAAAACTAATTCGAGACTTACTTGTTGTGGATAAAACCACAATACAATTCGTGGCAGGGGTCAGCGCTGGTTCGCTGGTGGCCCTGGTTGGTAGTAGGTGTCTGGACAGTTATGAACTTGTCACAACGTAGGAGTCAAAGGCTTTTTGTTCTCACAGTAGGGGATGCGCCAGGTTGCTCCATACCTCAAGTGAGTACACCTTATGTAGGTTTGACTCTGGTCACTGAGATAACTGTCTTAGGCTCTGACTGGTTACTTTGATGCAGGGCAAAATAGACCAGTAATGGAACAGTCATCAACAAACTAGCAAACCGCTTTTATGGGTTGATAGTCATCAATAACTCTCAAACATATTCGAATTATAAAACATGATATAAGATGACAGCGAGTGAACGTCGCAAAGAAAAACTGGCCAAAAATGGCGGATGCCCATAAAATATGCAGATGCCCAAAATGGCGGATGTACAAAATGGCCGTCATCCTACACTTCAACTGAAGTGGGTGATGAAAAAAAATTAATGGAACAAATGGAAATGGAACCACAAAACTTGGTTGCAAAGTATGGGGGAAAATAGGTAAGTCTCATTATAAAAATGACTATGCCGGTATAACAATAACCGGAAACAATGTATGGAATGGAAACATGGCAATCAACGGACTATGGTACACAATGGATAAATGGGCAAATAGTTAAATCACATGTATGAGTGTCGGTGGAACAATAACCGGAAATGCAAACAATTACAACGCAACATGGAGTTATCATTATAATAAGTCGTGAATGATGCCAACATTAGTGGCGGGTGAAGATGTACATTAGTTAAACACTTTTATTTGGTACAACAGAACGAACTAAACACCAAAAACTGGGCAAAATCTTACGTCAAAAGCATGGCCAAAAAAAAAAATCATAGGGGCACAAAAGATGGTCAAATTTTAGATCAGTAAAAAAAAAACATGTGACATAATGACGCTAACGCGCGTGAAAGGAAAATATATATCAACTATGGGAATACATGCCGAATGGTTGATGTCAAGGGGGAGGAAGAGGGAGGAAGCTCAGAGAGTGCAATGGGGTCCTCAGGGTCAGGATCAGAGCGATGAAGAGGACGGATGGCAGAGTAAGTGTTGTTGACGAGAGTAAGGTTAGGTGTAATGACATGCTGAACAGTAGCTCGGTTAGAGGAAAGAGTATGAACAGTAGTGATAAGAGAATCATAATCTACATCCGTGGAAGTGCTGAACAAAAATGTCAAGGCATCTCCAACGAATGGAAGGATAGATCTCATATACGCGGAAAAGGGCGAATATGAACAAAAGCTTGAGAAAAGTCAGCAACGAACTGTTGTAAGGTATGGATATCGATGAGGAAAGTGAAGAAAAGATCGACAGATGATGTATCAGATTTAATAATAGGGGAATGGAAGATACCATGCATATTGAAATTAAAGGATTGCAGAGATCTTCTGATTTGGTGGATCTCCATCAGCAGTGGTCGAAAGGAGGTAGCGAGGTTAACAGTCCGTGTACCGGCATAGTCGGAAATGTCTTTCTATCGGACAAAAAGAGTGACATCCCTCCATAAATTACGATTAATTAGACTTCATAGCAGAACTGGAAAAGTGCATAAATTCTGTATCAGAGGTGTCCAAGGATGCATAACGATTGGTCTTCACGGTAGCATCAAGATCAATCGATTCAGCAGTAGGAGTATCGTGTAAGAGAACTGCTTCGGAAGACACGAGAAACAGGGTCGACATCATGCTAGAAAATGACATCAAGTCAGGAAATGTCAACATGACAAGAGTCGGTATTTGGAGGAAAGTAAAGTTCAATTCGTAAACATCTTTGCGAAAATGGTCATTGCTTCCAATCTTTCAATGGCTTGGGATGACAGGCGAGGATTGTACTGTATAGGTTGGGAGGGAGGAACAATGGCATCGACAACGGGAGTGGACAGGACAACCGGGAGGGTCGGAGTGGAGGCTGTGGACTGGTAGGAGGAAAATGGAGTGGAATACGTAATCTACGGGACGGGGTGGGACAGAGAGAGGGGAGGTGGAGGGGAGGGACAATGGTGAGGAGAATGAACAGAACCACGGGAGTGACGAAAACGGGTACGCACATGAGCGGCCTGCTGGAGAAGGTATTAGGAAGGGGAGCAGAATCGCCAGATGAGGTCGAATGACGACGGTTAGAGGGAAAATGAGCTAGAAGAACTAGAATCGGGGGGAGTGTCAAGATCGGGGGGGGGGGGACAATCAGTGGTTGGAAGAGCAGGTTCACCATCCGAGGAGTCGGACTCAGGGGCTGTATCAAGGTCGGAGGGAGGCGGAGGAAAATAAGCAGAGGGATGAACAGCAGGGTTAGAATAGAGGTGAACAGAGGGAGGAAGGGAGGTATGGACAGGAGCTGTTGCTGTAATAGGAGGTACAACAATATCATGCTGAGGCGAAGCATGAGAGGGACCCAGAGTAATGGAGGGTAACTCAGCCAAGCGTGCGTCACGGGAGTGGAAACGTGAGCACAGCTCAGGAGGAGGGATAGGACCCTCAGAGGTGAAACAGGAACGATAACGTCTTGTACGATCAACGACATGGGAGGGAGAAGAAGGAGAAGATACCGAGGAAGCAGAAGGAACAGCAGCTCGACGGACTACTCTGGACCGGAGTTTGCGTAAAACATCATCACTGGGAGGACTATCAGAGTCTGATGAGGAAGCATCGTAATCATGAGGCTGAACAGGTGGAAGTGGAGCAGGAGGAGGGATAAAGGAGACGGGGGCAGATCTGTTGTTGTCTGATGGAGAACAAAATGAAAGTTTAGACATGGAGGGAGAGGAAGAGGAGGAAGGGTTATACTGGATGGTAGCCTTTCGCACGGGGCGGCCAAACGGAAGAGCATGGGTAGGGACAGTGTAGGGGCGTTGCTCATCTAGCCGCAATTTGGTAGCATGAGCTTTGGTTTCGTGGCGTCGCTCTTCATTCCATATCACGAAGGTAACTGGTGATGTCTGTTCCACTATCTTGTACCCGGAAAGCCAGCGATGATCAAATTTATCGCTACGGACATTCTTCTTAAACCAGACTAAGTCACCAACATGGAAGGATGGCAGGCGAGTGCCATTATCAAGCAAACGCTGTCGCTTCTTAAACGCCTTGAGAGCGTTATGGTGAACTTGCTGGTGGGCGGAACGTTTTTGTCGCAGGATAATCTCAATAATATCACCCACATATCTCCGTTGAGGAGTAAGGAGACTACCCAAAGGTAGACGTGGTTCCCTGCCACACAAGAGGTAGAATGGCGAGAAACCAGTTGTATCATTCACATTGACACGCAGAGCCTCAAGAGCTTGGGGTAAATAAAAATCCCAATACTGCGGATTATCAGCTGTGAATTTTGAGAGGATGTCATGAAGAGTCTCGTGCATCCGTTCATTGCGACCATTTGACTGAGGCCTATAAAAGCTGGTCATCTTATGTCTTATAGTAAGGTCTGCAAGAGTAGAATGGAAAGGTCGACCTGTAAATTGCTTTCCATTATCCGAAAGAATAGTCTTAGGATAGCCGTGGCGAGGCACAAAAGCATTAAGGAAGATTTCAGTAAAATCTGCAGAGGAAGAGCCACGGAGTGGAAAACATTCGGGCCAGACATAGTAATGGTCTATGAAATGCAAGACATGGGTATTACCGGACTGAGAAAGAGGGTAGGGACCAGAGAGATCAACGCTGACGCATTCCATAGGAAAATACGTCAGAAACATCAGTTGGATAGGGATACGTAAAGGACGCATGTTGCGCTGCTTGCAAGTTCTACAAGAGTCAACATACTCGGCAACGTCCTTATAGAGAGAGGACTAGTAATATCATTTAGAAATAATATCTCGTGTTTTATCTCGCCTCATATGGCCATTAGAATCATGGAAGTCAAGGAGAACACGAGGGATAAGATGCCGAGGAAGACAGATGAGGAGTTGCTCTGGACATTTATGGTTAATCCAGTAAAGAACGTTATCAGAGGACTGAATAGTGTAATTGGAAACGGATTTGGGATCACGCTGAAACTGAGAGCGAATCTTCAGGAGTGCAGGATCTCGAAGTTGTTCCTTCGCAGTGAAAGAAGGAAAGAGGAGCTCATCAGGAGAGCTAGAAGAAGTGTCATGAGTAGAAATGACGGGAGGAGGACAGCTAGCATTAATATTAAGTATTTCTTTGGCGTTATCATCAAGGTCTGATGACGCCTTAGGATCTGGTCTAGAAGAATAGGAGGGATCCGTACAAGGATCATACGGAATCCGAGACAGAAGGTCAGCTACCGTGTTATGTGCTCAATGGTAGCATCATAACGCTGTAAATTCAGAGCCCAGGTTTGTAGCTTACGGGGTTGCTCAGACGGTCTTGGATAGCCAAGTGAGCAAAGGCTTGTGGTCGGTACGGATCAAAACCTTTGTACCTCGTAGATAGTAGGCCAACTTTTGCAATGCATAGGTATGGCAAAAGCTTCCTTCTCAGTAACGGTCAATCGTTGTTGTGACCGACTGAGTGCGTGAGAGAGGAACACAATAGGAATCCCGTTTGGGACTTCGGCAATAATCGGAGGAGAGTCCGAAACGTTTGCCTGGACAAGGCCAGCACAAACGGCCCGAAGAGAAGCGTCCGTATGCAAAATCATAGGACGTCTAATGTCTGGATATGCCAGAGTCAGTTGTCACTTGCGCCATCAACTGTGCCAGCCGTGAAGGTGGTACATGCGAGGAAGAGGAGGGAGAAGGATAAAGTTGCGGGAAAAGAGGCTAAGGAGAAGAAGTAAGATTACTAGAAGTACAAGGGAGGGTAGGGAAGGAAGGAGAAGAAAGTGAACGGCGCTGAGGAGGGTAGTTACCAAACGATACACACGCATTAGTAACAGCACCAATGGTGGTGGGGTATGAGTAGGGAGGATGGATAAATAAATGGGAAGGAGTAGTGGAGGTGCGGGTATCACACACTCTGGAGGGAGGAACAGAGGCACGATGAGGCAGGGAATGTGATGCTAAGTGAGCAATCACTGTACCATGTTGGATAGTCACAGGCTTCCCAGAAGTATTTAATAGCATAACGGGAAAATCACGCTTAGTGGAAACCTGAACAATGCCATCAACAACATTGATGCAGGGGTCATCAATGATGTCAATATCAGGCAATGGTCCCACCATGACAGAATAGCCAGAAGAGTCATGAGCGGATCGTTTGACCCGACCAGTGGCGAAAGTCAAAGAGTGAGGCTTTAATTTAACAGGAGCAGTGAGGCGGACAAGGGATGCAATGTGAATATCATCCTGAAGAGGGATGTATTCAACATTGACGCGAATCTGTCGCAAGTCAAAATAGATTCGGGCGTGATGACGAAGGAGAAAGTCACGACCAAGAACAAAGTTACGGTACATGCCTCTTGTGATGATGAATGGATGGACAACAGATTGAGAACCAATCTTGAGGCTTATCGTTGCAGTTCCAAAAGAACCTAAAGGTTGGCCAGTAACGGAGACCAAAGGAGTAGATGAAGGAATAAAGTGTACGTGCCGACGAATCTGACGAAACAACTGTTCCCGGATGAGGCTAACAGTTGCTTCAGTATCAATAAGAGCACGGTAGTTTTTCATGTTAATGGAGATAAAGCACGATGAAGGATCCGGAGTGACAGAAGAAGGAGAGACATACGAAAGAGAGGAGGAAGACACCGTAGGTGGGGAGGAAAAGAAACTTTTAGTACGGAAGGACAGATGTGAGGATGGTTTCAGGTTACCCGGTATGGTCCTAGTTACTGGGCAAGTCACGGATTTCCCTGATTCATTAGGGGTGTAGGACGGGACTGGCCACGAAAAAAGGAACGTGGAGGACCTTGGGGAGAGGGCATAGGAGCGATAGGAAGTCATGAAGGTTGGCGAGGCTGTCGCTGCCGGTTTTGATAATGTTGTGGTTGTGCCACGAGATTACGTTGAAGCTGTGGACAGTATTGTAGTCGGTGAGAACAGCTGCGCTAGACGTGGCCCCGTTGACCGCAAGTGTAACATATTATAGAAGCCACTTGATGGACTTGTGGCGCTGGTGGATGGTGAAGGCGTTGAGGCTGGTACTGATGGTGGTAAGCATTAGACAAAAACTGTGGTGATCTGGTAGGTTGCTGCCAAGAGTGGCAGCAATGGCTAACGTCCATCGGTTCTTCATCATATTGGCGTTCAAGACGAGGCTCGCGACCGAGACGGTTGGTAAAGCGTTTCTTCACAGTGTTTTCTGTGATGGCTTGTTGTATTGCATCTGTGACTGTCTGAGGATCCTTGCGGATCAAATGCAATTTAAGTGCGTCGGACGACAAACCATCAATGAAGATACCAACAAGCTGCCGATCAATATCTGCAGATGTGGAAGAAGAATTAATAAAGGCATCCTTAGCCAAGTTTAACAATCTGTCCGCATAAAATTGAACAGGTTCCTGTCTGTCTTGGTGTACTCTACGAAGAAGAGCCCACGCGTGCTGACAGTCAGTTATTGATGAATATCGGCCGAATAGTGTTTTCTTCAGCGAAGCGAAAGTTTCCGTAGGGAAATGCTGTACACGACGGCGTAAAAAATCCGTAACCAAGGACTGTGAGGAGAGGAATGCAACTCGCTTTCAGTCCTCATCTGTTGCCGAGGGATCAAAGACACAAACTTGTCAATATCAATAAGCAATTGACGAAAGTGAGAAGCATCACCGTGAAACGGCTTGACAATATTATGAATATTTTGGAAGTTGGCACTCTGTGTTATTGAGCTGAGAGTATTAACAATCGACTGTAATGTGCTAGAAGAAGTTTCAGGAGAATCAGGCAGAGTTTGACCAGCTGCTTGTTGCTGCGACAATTGTTGTTGGAGCTGTTGGTTCTGTTGTTGCAACAAAAATAATTGATGTTCATGCTGTTGGGTATGTGAATCCATAGTTAGAAAAAGTTACGAGCTGGTCACCGGCACCAAATAATGGTATATGTGAAGGTGCCTAATATTGTTACTTCCCTTGAGTTAAGGGATATAACCACGATACTTTCTTTACTGGAGTACTTCTGTGGATGACTGGTTATACACCAGAGTTGTTACTTCCAGAAGTAAGGAAAAACTCAGGTAGTAAGGAGTACTCGTAAATGCTTATTGTTGTCAGAACACTAATTGAGGGTTTGATTGTTAACAGCTATTCCAACAAAGTCAATGAAAATTCTAAAAAAGTAGAATATTGAAGAAGTCCAAGTATATATCAAATTTTCTTTGTTCATTTGATTCCTATTGTGTGTGCGTATATATATATATATATATATATATATATATATATATATATATATATATATATATATATATATATATATATATATATATATATATATATATATATATGTGTGTGTGTGAGTGTGTGTGTGTGTGTGTGTGTGTGTGTGTGTGTGTGTGTGTGTGTGTGTGTGTGTGTGTGTGTGTGTGTGTGTGTGTGTGTGTGTGTCTTTTTTCTTTCTTTCTTTCCCTAACTTCCCCACCCCCTTTAACACACATCCTCATCCTCCCTCCTCCTCCCCACACACACACCGTTAAAGATGAGGTACTCCATCACCAAATATTTTTATCTTAAGTACACGCACGTGCGAGAGTGTTTGCATGTTTAAAATGTTTCATACTCCTTTTTGTCATGTCCGCAGAGAGAAGCTTGCCTTTAAATTATTATTATTTTATTGTCTATGTATAAATTATCATCGTTATTATTTTTAAATTTTTAATGCATATGTACATGTGTAGTTTATTTATTTAATTATTATTTTAAAACGGATGATGCAGAAGTTAGCTTTTTATAGGATAATTTTGCACAAGTCAACAGCAGACCGTGCAGAATACGTGGATGTCCACCAAACAAAAATGTTCTAAAGAAACGTTAATGCTGACTGATAAGGGGGGAATTTAGGCTGACTACTGGCCACTACAATGATAAAGGTGCGCCAAAAATGCCCCTACGATGATAGACAGCAGCCCAGTAGAGTACCACCCCTACAGAAACCAGGGATGTAATAGGTTGCAGTGTGAGGTGTCTGGTCTGTTGTTGGTTGCTGTGAGTATGGGTGATGTCGTTCACAAGTTCATAACATACGAGCATGACATGGAAAGTCATATAATGGTGCAACTGCTATTGACGTTTCCAATGTTTATTATCTGACTCCACAGGACAGTTAATGGTACATCCATTTCACATTACAGTTCACGAAAATTAGCATAAGTTATGTTCATCAATGCATTTGGCATATACTCAAATAATGATATGGCGCCAAGGGATTATACTGTTGGCTCCAATATTACAAAAGTGCATCAATACTCCTCTCACTGTTCAGATGTGCTAAATGAGTCTAATCATAAGTCGCACGAGGATGGTATTCCAGGAGTATAGGTCAAGCTGACCTTTACAGGCATTCTTAAGTCTAACCTCGACGTAGGTGCAATCGCTGACACAGCGACGTTCGTAGAACATAGAACTGTCCTTCGGGCTAAGTATGACCCGTGTACATATTAATCTCAAGTATGAAGATACCTGGGGCGTGACTTCTAGTAGAAGAACCTCTATTTCTGTAATTCGTAAGTGAGCAGAGATCGACCATTGTCAAACATAAAGTTAGATTACAGATTTGAAACGTAAATGAGGTATTACCTTGTTTCGAAATCAACACCACAAAAACACACGCCTCCAGGCGTTTGAATAATCAAGGGAAGGACCTTGTAAGCTAAACTAACTCACAATAAGGCTCCTAATTCCCTATCAAAGAATCACAGAGACGCAAGACTCGTCCTATCTGCTTCACAACTTTCCATAGACTCCCAGACAGGAAAGCTTCCCAGACACACCTAACGTCCGGACATGCGCAGAACGCATACACCTAAGCAAGAATCAAACGAGACGATGTAAGGAACATTCCAGATAAAGATTTGTAATAAATCGCGCCTTATATGGACAGGAATAAAGACCTCAACACTGGTTTCAATCATACCAAGAAACAGTTGACCGATACTACCATATAAGGAGAATGGTCACACATCGTTCAAAAAATATGGACCGACGTGTCCCGTCACAAGAGAAGGTAACCATCATTGAAAATGGTAATTTCAGTCAAACTAGGGTTATCTAGCTTTGACCGAAAAAAATTAAAGTGTACAATTCAGACAAGCTAATTATACAATGTCTTTAGAAAAATGATTATACAATGTCTTTAGAAAAAATGTGTGTGTGTGTGTGTGTGTGTGTGTGTGTGTGTGTGTGTGTGTGTGTGTGTGTGTGTGGGTGGGTGGGTGTGTGTGTGGGGGTGGGGGGGTGTGTGGGGGGGTGGGTGTGTGTGTGTGTGTGTGTGTGTGTGTGTGTGTGTGTGTGTGTGTGTGTGTGTGTGTGTGTGTGTGTGTGTGTGTGTGTGTGTGTGTGTGTGTGTGTGTGTGTGTGTGTGTGTGTGTGTGTGAGCGATGGGTACTCTATTTTCCACTGTGAATATTTTACAAACCGGGACAATCCTATCCTTTAACATTAAGGAGGCCAAATTTAATTTTGTTCTATTCATCTTGAGAAATTGA
Source organism: Oreohelix idahoensis (assembly GCA_024509875.1). Lineage (NCBI taxonomy): Eukaryota > Metazoa > Mollusca > Gastropoda > Stylommatophora > Oreohelicidae > Oreohelix > Oreohelix idahoensis. The sequence continues at coordinate 659,578 of JAMPIV010001854.1, read as the reverse complement.
ATAAGTAGGCATAATAACATATGGGTGCAAGTATAAATGTGTAGGTGAACGAATATATACAGTAGTATTTGCGTGTATGTGTGCCAATGAAAGTGTAAGTTTGAGTATTTATAGGTATTATGCAATGTACTCTCCTTGTATTTCATTTTGCTAATTGCACATGTTTTGTATAATTGGAAAAAAAATACATCATAAGTAATGCCATGTTAATCAACAGTATCTTTTAAAAAATGCACGGTGCAATGAAACGCTCTTGTAACGGTGTGTACGTATACGTGCCCGAGTGTGTATAAATGTATATTTCAATTTAATGAAATGTTCAATTTCTCTTTTCTCATTTACGAAATGTGAATAAAGTTTGTTCTGACCGGTCACACACCGGGCCCACTTTCTCACTCTCAGATGCAAACTGTAAACAACCACACACATGCTGTTTAAGATTTACGTTTCCTTAGAAAATAATCAAACACGTGGTACTTAATTTTAGTTCAGCTACATCGTAAGGTTTCAGAATCTGATTTATGGTGTCAAGATCCCAGGTCTAGCTCAGATAACATCCCTTTCCTGCTCGGCTGTGAAAGCGAATCTCAAGGAATGAAAGGAGGATTGTTTTTCATCCAGTACAAAGCAAGGCGACCACGATTGAGGAAATAAAATGGAATCGGAAAGAGAAAGTCAGCATTAATTTAGAAAGCAAAACGGGGAAGAAGGGTTTTAATTGTATCTTCATCGAAACATTTTAGTAGAAGTTTTGTCTATTCAGTTTTTCCCTTCTTATTCCCCCCCCCTCCCCCCACTATAAAAACGAGTGTGGATCATAATTTCAAGAACAAGGTAGTATGGTTCCTTTATCCTTTTTCCCCGTCTCCCTTTAATCACTACTATCATTACAAAAAGTGTACAATGTATAACCTTTTCAAATGTGCAAGAAAGATTTTTTTTTGTGTAAATGAGTGTGTGCGAGGGAGTGAAAGTTTTTTTTTCTCTATACAACTGTTCATTGTGTAATTGTCTTTTCTCTTAAATTTCTTTATGGAAATATGTAAAATGAACATGTTTTGTAATCTCAAACGGAATGCGAATAAAGATTGGAAAAAAGGCCAATTAGGAAGCATTCACGTTCGGCCGTGAAATCAAATCTGACTGAATGCATTCTGTGACAAAGACGAGTTATTTATGGTATATCCAGCTCTAAACAAGGGGAGCACGACTGTGGAAATAAAATGGATTCGCACATAAGAAAGACAGGATTATGTTTTAAAACACAAACGAAAAATAAAATGTGTTCATTGTCCCTTCACTGAAACTTCTTCGTCCGTTCAGGTGTTTGTTTTTTCCTCATCCCTTTGTGTGTGACTATTATCACTATAACAACGAGTGCGCTTTAAAATTTCAAGAACGAGGGTGTATGAATTCGTTATCCGTTTTTTCCTTCATTGTATTTGTCTTGGAAATTGAACAGAATGAATAAAGATTGAATGAAGATTGAATAAAGATTGATTAAAATAATAAATAAATAAATTCTGGTGGGGCAATACTGCCAGCTTTAGCCTCGATGGCAAAAGGCTTACTACCTTTAGAAGTCGTGTTAAGGCATGTCTGAACTCAGCGCTATAAGTGGGAAGATAACATCAAGAGATGGACGGGAAAGAGTCTATCAGAGTGTACCACCAAGACAAGAGACAGAAGACGTTGGAGATCCATTACAGCCAACCTCCGTTGTGGAGATGGCAACTGATGATGATGAACTCTGTGGAAACCTAACGAAATAAAATATCGATTCGAAACTTTGGATAAAACTAATTCGAGACTCACTTGTTGTGGATAAAACCACAATAAAATACGTGGCAGGGGTCAGCGCTGGTTCGCTAGTGGCCCTGGTTGGTAGTAGGTGTCTGGATGGTTATGTACTTGTCACAAACGTAGGAGTCAAAGGCTTTTGTTCTCACAACAGGGGATGCGCCAGGCTGCTCCACACCTCAAGTGAGTACGCCTTATGTAGGTTTGACTCTGGTCACTGAGATAACTGTCTCAGGCTCTGACTGGTTACTTTGATGCATCAGTCTATATACTAGTCCGGTGCTATGGCTTGCCGGATGAAATTATTTCTAATTGGAGTAGAGACCGGAAACCTTCTTATGATTCGTCTTGGGGCCTAGCTGACTGTTAAAATAATCTTTAACCTAACTAACTATGAAACCACTAGTCTAAAATTATTGTTACTAAGTTGGTATGACCAACCATTGTTCTAGGTTCGCTCTATTCTAAATGTCTTCCGGCCTAACTTGTATGAAGGCCACACAAGGTTTGATGACATCATGAGTTCATGTGTGCCATGACTGATGATGTCATTGGTTTTGTTGACTAGTGTTTATTGTTACTAACTAGTCATTCTTAAAAAATCATTATGTAGCATGTCCTTTGCAGAACGTCGCTCTCATCACAGCCCGCCTGAAAGACTCTCGGTCTCTAGCCAGCGCTCCTGCCTCCTCCAATGTCATTTTCAAGGTGTCTTCAATGTCCTATGTCCACCGTCGTCTTGGTCGGCCCCTGCCTTGCCTTCCAGGTACCATACTGTTGCTGTCGTTTTGACGGTTTCATAAGACGTAAATCTATTTAATACTTTTGACGATCAAAGGTAGAGAACTGTATGTTAACTCTCTGGGACAGGTTGATTTGGGGTTATCTTCCCTGTGTTTATTCTTTGTGGTTGATCTGTCTTAAGACGGGCCGGTTAACTGTTCTCAAATCTGTTCTGTCTACGCATGCGCTAGTTTTTAGCGCGAACCGAGAAGACTTCCGTCTGTGAGTGATGAGCTGTTTTTCTGACCGGACAAGATGTCCGTTGTTCTTCTCTGCATTAACTGAGGGAAAGAGAGTCTTCAGTATAACTGTGATCTTAGTGATTCTCCCCAGAGTTATTCTGTTCGTCTAGAATGACGACAGTGGTTATTTGTGTATTTCTCGGATTCTGTCCAAGGTAAAATAAACTTTATTATTATGCCAAGATTGCAGAACATTTAGTATGAACCTGTGAGTAGCGCTCACAGTTCTTGAGATCCAGAGTCCATTATGTGTGCTTGACGTAGCTAACTAAGTCTATTCGTCGAATTACTTTATAGAAGCACAATGATCGTATATTTATATGAAAAACGCATTATGGCGGTATGTTTCGATATGGAGGATAATGCCTGCCTTTGAAAATACACAGTTGTTCATCAATCATTATGAGGCCCGACATTACGGCCTATATCTTTCAGCAGAAGAAGAAGTGTCTGACGGGTGAAGCCAGATGAAGTCTTGACTTTATCAACAAGTTCACAGACTTCGATATTAAGCAACTATATTTGTCACAAGACTACCTGACGCGTTTAGTCAGGGGCTCTGAGCTACAGTATGAAAATGTATATTATCAAGCCAACGTTACTAGCATCATACATACGAGCTATGCAGGGTTGATTATGCTCTATGGTTATATGCATTACTACACATGAAATGTCCATGTTCCTTGTTCTACTGACTGTGTTGTCCGTCAACGTACTATTGCTGTAATAAATGTTGAAGAGAAAGTCATCTGCATTAACCACATCTGTGACTTCTACGTGTGGTGGAGTGAGTTTGTGTGTCCCTAAATAAGAGCCTATACGACTTCGTGTTCTCGATCCGCTGTATACACACACCAGTACTCACTACAACACCTTACTATTTGTTCTACACACCTGAGAACCAGGTATGCTGTTATGTGTGAGTGTCTGCATTACACCTTGGCTGTGCCTCACGCTGGTGACCTAGATTCACGTCCACATTACACTGTCCTGGTGATCAACGACACGCCTACTCAGCGACACTCCACGGTACAAATACCAGATTTCACACGAGCAAACAGACTTTAGCATCTGGTAATAAACAGTCGGCAAAACAGTAGTTTACATCTGGTGGCAGGATGATGGGGCTATACTAATCTGTGTCAACAACGCACTACTAGATTGTTACATCTGGTGGACCAGATTCGTCGGTTTCTACATAACATTGTGGAGTGACAGATACGCAGCGAATAGTGCTAAGCAGGTCAACGCTTTATACTGCTTCATGGACCACAGCTGCTTAGGAACGTTATTTACGCTGTACGACGGAGATAAATATCTTTCTACATTTTGACAGTCGTCAATGGACATATATTGTCAAGTCACGTTGTTTACGTTAAAGCTCAGGAGGTCAAACTGTTGTTTACATACTACACTTTGAGATCACTACCTGTTGTCAAGTTACGGTGACCTTCAACGGTGAATCGTCTTTCATTGTTGTTTACAGTTGTACCGCATTGTACTGCATCTTTGCGGGTGTTTGAGGATTGTGCTTAAGATAAGTGGCCCGTTTGTGTAGTAAACTGTGCCTTTATCTATGTTCAACTGAGCCTTCCTCTACACACATTCTTTATTGTGTATTCACATATCACATGTTCTTTGTTTACATATTGTGTTGGTGTGTATGTTTTGCGGGTTGGTTGGAAAGGTGACTCCTTTAGAATATACCACGTGACAGAGGTTCTATTGAGAGCGTTTTCTGTAGGGACTGTGCATATTTCCCACAGCGGAAATTGCGAGCGACGTGTGTTGCTACTTTTTTTTTCTTAGCTGTGACGAGATGTGTTAGTGTCGTTTTCGTTATTTTTTTCCATTATTTGATTTTTGATTTGTTTTGTTTGTAATTGTCTGCTATCTTCCTTCCTTTCATTTATTTCTATACACCTTTTTGTTTATAACAGTGTCGTCATTTGTGTTGATTTTTCGCAGTTATCATTGTAATTTTTTACAACATTAGATTTAGTTAAGCTTTATTTATCATTTGACTTCTGCGAACGTTTTCGGTTGTTCTATATTCTTGTCTTTGTATTGTTATCGGATACATGTTTATCATACACAGTCTATATATACTTGGTCATGAACTATTATTGTTAATATGATGCACTTTTCAGATAGAGGTTATTTATGATCATATTATTATAAAAAAACAAGGTGATTATACAAGTTTTTGATTAAAAGACTTGTCTCCCACGGAGATTGGGATAGATAAAGTGAAGTGAGTATACAAGTCAAGTATTACAGACTTGTCTCCCATTGAGGTTGGGATAAGGTAATCTATTCAATTTTTCAGGTCTGATCTCATATTATTAGACAGAATGTCTACATTAGATGTCTTTATTGAGCAAGGGAAATCCCTTGGCAAAACTGGTGAGAAATTGGAAGAGTTTGCACTTGCTCAATATGCCAAGGCACAGAAGGCTGAAGAGAAAAGGATGCAAATGCAGTTGGACAGAGAAGGTGAAGATAGAAGAATACAGCAAGAAAGAGAAGATGAAGAGAGAAAACTTCAAGCTGCTGCTGAGGAGAGAAAACTTCAAGCTGCGGCTGAAGCTGAAAATAAAAGATTAGACAGAGAAGCTGCTGCTGAAGCTGAAAATAAAAGATTAGACAGAGAAGCCCAAGCTGCTGTTGAAGAGAGAAAATTTCAAGCTGCTGCTGAGGAGTGTCGTGGAATATTCTAATCCACATATATAAATTATTAGGTAAATATGAAGCCTAACAAATAAAATTAATAAAGAAAAGAGCAATGGTAAAATAACAGTGCTGTCACAAAGAAGGTACTCGAAATCCCCTTGTTTTCTGCTTCGTCTGCAAATTGTAACGCTTTCACGTTGATAGTAAAAGCTTACTGTATTATACCCGCTTTCTTCAATGAAACGTGTGCTGTATTTCTTGGAAAAACATTGAGAGGCAGACTGCGTAATGACCTAAATTAATCCTAACATTAATTATACTGCGTTACCAAAACGAACGAACAGATGGACTCAAATAGAAAGAGAGAGGGGCGAATAAAATCAGGAACGCATGCAAAATTAAACACGCGTCTCGCTATTAATGCCACCCCCAACAAGCGTAACACGATACACAATTACTACTATCACGCGTGTTAGGCTACATGCACTAACTTTTTCGGACGAACAGTGATAAAATCCATTACCCATCCCAGAGTTAGGTTTTAAAATCCTGAAAAACGCTTATAAGGAAAGATGACAATAGATGGGTTTACGTTTGAAAACATTACAGTACCCAGACAGCACATCTTCGAAACAGGAGGTAGAAGGAATTGCATATTTTGAACGCAGCCACGTAGCTCTTTTAAATTTGGATATTTGGGTTCCTTAGGGCTTGCTGACAAAGAATATGTAAAACGTTACGCAAATAGTCCAGGAATTAATAAATTATAACCAAAATAAAATAGTGGGGATGCCTGACAACATGAAATCATTTCTGCTCATAAAATTTTTTTATAACGTGTTTGAAAAAACCTTACGTTACAGAAATAGCCTACCATGTAAACTCCAAATTGATTGGAGCGCAACAAATGAAAGACTAACCACGATTGGTCGGGCTATAAATACTATCTATCGTTGTTAGGGGAGACGTGGAAAGGTAACATTTTTTCAAACACTTGTCGAAACGTGGCTCCATTGGCTAGACTCGCTGATATACTCACTTAGGAGCGTTAGTTCGAGACCACTAGTGCAAATAAGCTTGATAAAGCAACAGTGCGTTGAAGCCAGCTCATATTTGTGTTAAATAAAAGCCTGGAACATAAGCAGATGGGAATTTGTGCCAGTATTTTGTGCCAGAATTCATTGCTAATCAACGTATCTGTGTTTGTTTCCATGAATTGTGGTAAGCTTGAAACATTCAGTATCTTTTAATGAAAATTGAATGTGAATTGTTAATTTATGCCTGTATATATGTGTAGTTCAGTAGCAAACATGATATAAAGCCTATAATGCTCCAGCCTGAACAGAAGGTGTCGGAGGAAAGTAAAACTGCATGGAATGGCCAAACAGTACACTGACACCTAGATTATTGATTAGACAGAAATAATGCTGGAAGTGCAGAGGAGTAGTAACCATTAAGGAGGTAAATACTGGTATAAAGTATTTCAGATGAAGCTGACAGTTGGCCTAACGCTCTGAACTCAATGTTTGTGATGTGTTGTGATCAGTGTAAAAAGAGAGTATAAGTTAGTTATGAAGTAGAAGGTACATCCTTCTTGTTTACAGGGACCGTGGTCTTGATGGTATTGAGCAGCACCTGGTCAGAGCTTTGCTGAATCCAGAGTCGGACAGCATACTCCTTGGTCCATTTAGCTATCAGTGAGGTGTCTCCAGAGCCGAGGGGAGAGTCGAGCAGAGGAGTCTGTTCCTGCCGCCATCACGCCAGATAAGCTGATGTGGCCAGCTGAGCTCAAAATTATGTACCCCAGCTTAAAATGACCTTGTAAAAATAACATTAAGAGGGGAATTAAATTGTGTTAATATCAGGAACTGAGAACATCTCCCCTAATAGTTCCCCTAAAGACAAACTATTGAAGTCATGATGACAAATACCAACAGAGCTTGAACAAAACAAAACCAGTATTACCTCATATTACTACTACACAACTGACACACATAGGATACTTTTAATAATATATGTCATTACAATATTCATATTGATAAATTCTGTACATATAACTTGTAAGTAAAATTGATTGTGATTCCTGGTTCCCTTTGTAATTGAATCAGGACACATATTCATTCATAACAGCAATGAATACATATTGTTATTTGAAAAGTTATCAGTGACTCCTTTAAGTTATCCTTTAGAGTGTTATATGTATGTGAGTGTCACAGTGTTGTCAAGTGTGGTGGAATAAATTAAATTGTTTATCCGTCTGTTGTTGTTATGACTTACACTTCATCATACACATACCCTAGACATACAACGTAGTCATCACACTATTCCAGAATAATTCTGACTGAGATATATATATATGTGGCAGCAAGTAAGGTTATCTATAATACACTACACTTATTAGATATAGATACCTTCACAGCTGATCTCAGTCAGTACACTAAGTCCCCTATAAATATTTATAACATCCCACTTCACCACAAGGAGAGAAAACTTCAAGCTGCTGCTGAGGAAAGGAAAGCACAAATGGAACATGAGGAAAAGCTATTAGCTTTGGAGTTGGAGAAATTAAAGGTGATGAATATTAGTGCTCCTCAATCAACTTCGGGTAAGATAAAGGAGAATACTTATAAGGTTAAATTACCTCCTTTCAACCCTCTAAAGGACGACATAACCTTCTACCTTAATAGATTTCAATTAACATGCGTAACGCATAAGGTAGATAAGGAACAATATGTCGGACAACTGATGGAGTTACTTTCAGGTGAACCATTAAATACTGTAATGGCAGTAGAGGAAACTGATAGAACTAATTATGATGTTGTCAGGACAACATTACTTAAAAGATATCAATTAAAAGAAGAAGATTATCGTCTTCGTTTTAAGACAATGCTACCAGAAACTGGAGTAGAGTTCTCTGACTTTATTACTAAGATTCGTCTTACATTCACACGTTGGATTGAGCTGTCTAATACAGAAAAAACATATGAAGCCCTTATGGACTTATTACTTCGAGATAAAGTTATGTCATCTGTCAATGAGTCTTTCCTTGCTTTTATTCATGAGCGTAAACCTAAGGACATAAAAGACATGGAAGAATACTGTTGCCAGTACGTGACTGCACATCCCCATGCTACTGTTAGCAATGCTAAGGTGAAAGAAGAATTGCCGGTTGCTTCTGCAGCACCATATGGCCCTAACTTTATGAATAAATTCCAAGGTGCTCAACACAACTTCAATAAGAAGAGCAATCGTAATTATGATCAGAATCAGGGTAACCCATCATATAATGGGTCTTCTTCAAAGAACTGGAGGCGATCAGATAGTCCTCGGTATTTCGGGTCCAATAATTATGGGAATTTGCGGAGAGGTAGTCACTATAGACACTTTCAAGGCTATCCTTCGCGGGGGCATCAAAACCAAACAGGTAAACACTATAATCAATGGGGTAATGACAATAGTGATTATGGAACCTGGGATTCGAACCAGAGCGGTGGTCAAGGTAGATCAAACTATGATAATTTCAGAGGAAATAATAATCGTGGTAGATCTCAATACAAGAAAAAGAGATCATATCACCAGGGAAACTCTGTACAACAAGAGCCTCATGGTGCCAATAATCAAGTGAACGATAATAAAAATTCTAATGCTGTCACTTGTGCTGCTTTTGACTTTGGGAGAGCATCTAAATGCACCCAATGCTCAACATTATTTGAACCGACCACAGTAACTACTTTAAGTTGTGGTCACCCTCTGCCTGCTCTCCCTGCTGCAATTGCGCATGCCGGGAGATGATCGCTTATCTTGCATAGAGGTCTCGTGGATGGTAACCCAGTCTCATTGCTTTTTGATTCTGGGTGCACTACTATTGGGGTTAAGCAATCGCTTATAGTTCCTCGCTGTGCCACGGGAAAAATAGATAAATGTGTAACATTTGGTGGCACAGTAGAAAATTACTCGACTACCATTATTCACATTGCTACTCCTTTCTTTACGGGAGATGTCCACGCGTGTCTTCTACCTAATCATATTGCGGATCTTATAATCGGGCGTATTCGCGGGGTTAAGGAATGCACCCGGCAGCAAATTGCCGCCTGGGAAGAACGGAATATGCAAACAGCCAATGCAGTGGTAACAAGAGCACAAGCTCTTATTCCTCAAACTTCATCTACTGAAGTTAATGAAGTAGGTAGCCAAGATGATCACTTGGAGATTTCGCATGACTCGTTTGTGAAACTACAAGAAAAAGACCCGTCTTTAAAGAAATTCTTTTTTCTCGCTAAAAACGGTGATCCTAATCAGAATACGAATCGCAAATCATATATCACTATGAAGAATGGTATACTAGTGCGTATGGTACAACACTCAGACGCGACTATGCATTCTCAAATTCTCGTACCCAAAAGTATGAGAGCTTTAATTCTTCAACATGCACACGATTCTCAGTGTGATGGACACATGGGTTTTTCCCGAACTAAGTCGAGAGTTCTGGGGTCTTTTTTTTTGGCCATTTGTTAATAAAGACATACGAATTTATTGCCGGTCTTGCAAAATATGTCAAGAGGTGAAATCTAGAGGTCCACGGCATGCTGCGCCTATTCAGGCTGCAGACATTCCTATTCGGCCGTTTCAGAAAATGGCCATAGATATCATTTGCCCTTTTAATACTAAATCGGCCAGGGGAATTCAATTTATCCTTACGTGCTTTGATATGTGCACGCGTTGGTCAGAGGCTATCCCTCTTAAGAGCATTTCCACTGCTGATATCGCAGACGCTCTTTGGCTTATATTTTCTTGTTTAGGTTTTCCTGGGGAAATATTGTCGGACCATGGCACACAATTGATATCAGAGACAATGTCGCAAGTAATGTCTACTCTGCACATTAAAAGATCTTTGAGTAGTATTTATCACCCAATGTCTAATGGGTTAGTTGAGCGTCTTAATAGAACACTCAAGAACTTACTGGGGAAGATAACTGAGGATCATCCTCAGGAATGGGACAGAGTCCTACCCGCGGCTCTCTTTGCCTATAGGGAGGTCCCCAACGAACACACAGGATTTTCTCCTTTTGAACTTGTCTTTGGCGCGCGACCGCGCGGTCCTATGTCTTTGCTGCATGATCTTATAACTGCTGATAATATCGACAATGACACACAATCTTCATATGAGTATGTCATTGCTCTCAGAAAAAAAATTATTGAAGCATGCAAGCTAGCAACTTCATCATCCGAATTTGCTAAGGAAAAGGCAAGACAATTTGCTAATAAGAAGAGACGCCTACGTCAACTTTGTCCTGGAGACAAAGCGTTTGTTTTACTCCCTTCCAGAGAAAACAGACTTCTTATTACATGGAAAGGTCCATATGCAATAGTCTCGAAGATTTCCGATGTCGACTATGTTGTCGATATTGATGGAAGGCATAAAACCTTCCATATAAATATGCTTACGGAATATCATGAGCGACCAGACTATTTGCAGCCTATTTTCCAGGCAACGGACGACTCTCCAGTCCAACAAGGTCATATCTCATCCCTGTCAGTTATACAGGATGAGGAAACTTCTTTTTCGGATGTCAATCTACCTCTTCCTGTGATTCCACTTACTTCTACGGAATCATGGAGAAACGTTACTGTTTCTTCTAATTTGTCTTTTGGGGAACAGCGACAAATATCTTCTACGCTACAAGCATTTCAGGACGTCCTTACCGACATTCCTGGACACACAAATGTCATTGAGCATGACATTCTACTTACTGATCATACTCCGATCAGAGTAAGACCATATCCTATTCCTATTCATTTCCAAGCACAAGTCGAGAAAGAATTGGATGAGATGATACAATTGAAGATAATTGAACCATCCACCTCAGCATACTCTTCGTCCATGGTTATTGTTGGAAAGAAAGACAATAACATACGCCTTTGCGTAGATTATCGCAAATTGAACTTGTTACGAAGTTCGATGCTGAACCTATGCCTTTATTAGAAGATCTACTTACTAGACTTTCTAACTCTCGATTCTTTACTAAACTTGACTTGTCAAAAGGCTATTGGCAAGTTCCGTTAACTGAACACGCCAAACCTCTCACTGCTTTCTCAACACCTAGGGGTTTGTTTCAGTGGAATTTTATGCCTTTCGGGCTTATGAACGCCCCAGCTACTTTCGTACGCATGATGCATCGAATTCTCTCATATCGTTCAGATGTCATTGCATACTTAGAATACATCTGTCTTTTCAGTAATACATGGGAAGATCACTATTTGGGTTTAAATAAGTTACTGTCAACTCTACGCGAGCATAATTTGACTGCAAAACCCTCTAAAGCCTATGTTGGGTTTAGTGAAATTTCTTTCCTGGGTCATCGAGTTGGTCATGGTCTATTGAAGACAGAGGACCAAAACATTTCTAAGATATTAAATATCTCTGTGCCTAAAACAAAAAAACAAGTACGTAGTCTCTTGGGATTGATACAATTCTACGGAAGATTCATTAAGAATCTATCCTCTATCATGGCATCACTCTCAACCCTATTGAAGAAAGGGTCTCCTAACATGGTGCGCTGGTCTCAGGAATGTCAAGCTTCATTGGATCAGATTAAGAATTTGTTTTCATCCCCACCTATCTTAAGGCTACTTATTGCTGATAAGACTTTTGTTCTTCGTAGTGACGCCTCATCCATAGGAATCGGAGCGGCACTAATGCAGGAGTATTCAGGAACTCTGCATCCTGTAATGTATATTTCTAGGAAACTGAATGCGGCAGAAAGGAATTACTTGGTTTTAGACCGTGAATTGCTGGCTATGGTTTGGTCAATCCTTAAGTTGCAAAGATTCCTTCTTGGTGCGCATTTCATTGTGGAAACAGACCAAAAAGCTCTTACAGCTATTCAGTGTAAGAATTTGAAGAGCTCGAGATCTACTCGATATGCTATTGCTCTTCAACCTTTTCATTTCACGGTGCGAGCTATCCGTGGTCTGGATAATGTGATGGCAGACATACTGTCTTGATGCCCACATGAGTCCACTTAAGTCTTGTGTCCTAGATTTTCCTGATACTCTGCTAGACATATGTCTCTTCACTATAACAATATATATTAACACATTTGCTGTCACCTTAGAGTGGTAAATTACTTGTTTGCTTTCGCTATTACCATCTTTAGTGTAATGGAGAAGGTTGAGTTGACATAACATAAAGGTCGAAAAAATTAATGCTTCCACATTTAACACTTAAACATGTATTTGTAATTATAGTACTGTTACCGTCATTTTTGTCGGTTCCAGAAGATATAAATCTATTTAATATTTTTGATGGTCGAAGGTACAGAACTCTATGTTAACTCCCTGACACAGGTTGATTAGGGGTTACCTTCCCTGTGTTTATTCTTTCTTAAGACGGGATAGTTAACTGTTCTCAAATCTGTTCTGTCTACGCATGCGCTAGCTTTTAGCGCGAACCGAACAGACTTCCGTCTATGAGTTATGAGCTGGTTTTCTGCCGGACAAAGATGTCCGTTGTTCTTCTTCTGCATTATCTGGGGAAAAGATAGTCTTGTCATATTAGTGATTTCCCCAGAGTTATTCTGTTCGTCTGGAATGACGACAGGTGTTATTTGTGTAGTGTTTGGAATTCTGTCCAAGGTAAAATTACTTTATTATTACGCAAAGTTTGCAGAACATTGAGTAGCGCTCACAGTTCTTGAGATCCAGAGTCCATTATGTGTGCTTGACGTAGCCAGTTAGGTCTATTCGTTGAAGTACTTTATAGAAGCAAAATAACCATATATTGTTATGAAACCCGCAGGATGGCGGTACGGTTCAGCATGAAAGATAATACATGCCTATGGAAAAATGTACAGTTGTTTATCAACCATTATAAGGCCCGTCATTACGGCCTATAACTTTGAGCAGAAGAAGAAGTACCTGAAAGGCGAAGCCAGATAAAGTCTTGACTGTATTATCAAGTTCACAGACTTCCATATTAAGCAACTATATTTGTTTAAGGACTACCTGACGCGTTCAGTCAGGGGGGCCCTGAGTTACAGTAGGAAAAGAATGTGTTGTCAAGCCAGCGTTATTAGCATCATACCTGTGAGCTATACGGAACTGATGATGTTCGATGTTATTAATTATTACCACCTATGAACAGTGGTTAAAGGACAGACAATTGTCGATAACGTCCTTATAGATGAGTGGTTCAAGCTTTATTTACCAGATGGTTTGCCAGTCATATCAAATATACATGATGTGTCTTGATTCTCGTCCATTTGACTGTACCTGTTGATGTCACTGTGTCACGTAATTAAATGGTTGAAAGTTCCAGCAGTTTTTCTACAATTACTGACTACTGCATGTGAGTGAGTGGGTGCCTTGTTTACATTTCAAAGATCCTATACGCATTCGTGTCTCTACACACCCACCTCACTTGTCAACCATACAATCTTCGAGTACCTTACATACAAGAAATGTCTGATGTTCGAATGTCAACATGACGCCCTTTCAGCGCCTCAAAGCCTGGTGAGCTATTCATGCATAACAAAGCTGCTTGGCCCAGGTCAGACGGACTACAACAGTACACAGCAAGGAGATTATTACGTTCCTACATATCATACGTAAATCCGACCTTAACATTTGTAGTGGTCAAATAAAAAAAAGGACATAACATTCGTGGTGGCCGTAAATATACGGTAACAAGTACATTATAGCATCTTGCTAATTGTGTCATTTATATTGTTCTCAGTGCAAACTAGTACCAGGTACGGAGTGCTTTTGAGAACCTTGATGTTGCGATATGTCTTCCTTACATACTACGTGGATGCTGCTTTCATGATCTGCGAGATACAGAATTGATTTATTCTATATGGATGCCATCTTCTATTTGTTAGATTATACACTTGTATTGTCATCTGTAAATAGAATGACTTTACAAATTTTGATTATGTCCATCCATTAGTTGATAGTCATTATATAACATGAAACTTCAATAGATTTATATGTTTATATGACTTTTCCATATACGTTATCATTCGCATTACTATAACATTGCATTTTTTGATATGTATGTGATTTTTGTTAGCATCACCAGCAACTGATGTTTATTTCATGGTACCTGCCGGATATATTTTACTTGGAGAAAATATTTTCTCTTATTTTGTGAGGTGAATTTTTGTTCTCACTAGACGCGCTATTGTGCGTTGATTGGGTCTGACATTATGTCGTTATATTTATATTTATCTTTCATCGGCGCATCATTCATGCGTTATGAGCTTGTTGCATCTCGCTCATTGATGTATTTCCCAAAAAAAAAGTTTTATTTTTTTTTATCCGGAGGGGGTGGTAGTCTGTTGCTGTTGTTTTGACGGTTTCATAAGACGTAAATCTATTTAATACTTTTGACGATCGAAGGTAGAGAACTGTATGTTAACTCTCTGGGATAGGTTGATTTGGGGTTATCTTCCCAGTGTTTATTCTTTGTGGTTGATCTGTCTTAAGACGGGCCGGTTAACTGTTCTCAAATCTGTTCTGTCTACACATGCGCTAGTTTTTAGCGCGAACCGAGAAGACTTCCGTCTGTGAGTGATGAGCAGTTTTTCTGACCGGACAAGATGTCCGTTGTTCTTCTCTGCATTAACTGGGGGAAAGAGAGTCTTCAGTATAACTGTGATCTTAGTGATTCTCCCCAGAGTTATTCTGTTCGTCTAGAACAGTGTTACTCAACGGGGGTGGTACCGCCCCCTGGGGGCGTTTTCAAGATGTCTGGGGGCGTTCTGATGGGTCGCAACGATTGGGGGTCGCTTCTTCCATTCAGGGGGGCGTTGTGTACATTTTTACATTTAGCATCGAAAGAGAAGTATTGCGAAACGATGTGGCTTATCTTTCAGATATATTTGAAAAAGTTAAATGAGGTTCTTCTTAACTACAAGGAAATGAGATCAGTCTGATTAAAGTGAAAGGAATTATCATGGGGTTCATCAACAAATTGACATTATATAAAAATAATCTTAATCGCCGAGAACTTTCTCATTTTCCATGTTTACTGCAGTTAGGTGGGGACAGGCTTAAAGATTCAGATTTAGAGGTTTATTGCAGTCATTTGGACGCTATTAAAAATGATATGAGCATAAGATGTAAAGACTTCCAAGAACTAATAATACCGGATTGGGTGATTAATCCGTTTGAATCAGACGTGGAACAAGTTAGTCAACATTTACAAGAAGAATTAATTGAGCTACAAAATGACTTCGAGGCAAAAGCACGATTCCAGTCACACACATTACGACAAATTTTGGATCCAGCAGAGGCGTGCGTATTCTGTTCTTTGGCGTGAAACTAAATTGCTAATTACAGCATTCCCAACGTCGTATTAGGCGGAGAAGGGGTTCAGTGCAGTAGTGTTGGTACTACAAAAGCAACGAAACCGACTGCAGATTTGTAACAGAGGAGATTTGAGACTTCTTTTAACAAACATAGAACCAAATATTACAAAACTGGCCGAATCACACCAAGCGCAAGGATCTCATTAAGCTTCATTAGTAAGTAAATATTTATATAATTATATAATTATTATCAACAAATAATTTTTCCAATTTTTTCATGTTTAAAGTAGTTACATAAGAAGAGGGTTAAATATTCAGATTTGAAGATATACTTGTATATGCAGTTATTTATGCGCTATTAAAATGATATGATTATGATAGTTAAGGAGTTGTAAGAACTAATTTTATATCATTTTCTCCGCCAATTTGTAATTCAAATATAATAAACTTGTGGTGTATATAATTCCGTACTTAAACACATATTTAATATAACTATGCTTTTATAAATGTACTTTCTCTTTTTCTTTATATTATAAGAAAAGATAACTCATTAACTGCGTTGCTTTTTTAAAAGTATGGTGGAATATATGGTTATGTGTGTGTGTATATACACGATAAAGAGCAAGGGGATGTTAAAAGGGTGGGGGGCTTTTTAAAATATTAGTTGTCAAAAGGGGGCGTTGCTACTATAAGGGTTGAGAAACACTGGTCTAGAATGACGACAGTGGTTATTTGTGTATTTCTCGGATTCTGTCCAAGGTAAAATAAACTTTATTATTATGCCAAGATTGCAGAACATTTAGTATGAACCTGTGAGTAGCGCTCACAGTTCTTGAGATCCAGAGTCCATTATGTGTGCTTGACGTAGCTAACTAAGTCTATTCGTCGAATTACTTTATAGAAGCACAATGAACGTATATTTATATGAAACCCGCATTATGGCGGTATGTTTCGATATGGAGGATAATGCCTGCCTATGAAAATACACAGTTGTTCATCAATCATTATGAGGCCCGACATTACGGCCTATATGTTTCAGCAGAAGAAGAAGTGTCTGGCGGGTGAAGCCAGATGAAGTCTCGACTTTATCAACAAGTTCACAGACTTCGATATTAAGCAACTATATTTGTCACAAGGCTACCTGACGCGTTTAGTCAGGGGCTCTGAGCTACAGTATGAAAATGTATATTATCAAGCCAACGTTACTAGCATCATACATACGAGCTATGCAGGGTTGATTATGCTCGATGGTTATATGTATTACTACACATGAAATCCATGTTCCTTGTTCTACTGACTGTGTTGTCCGTCAACGTACTATTGCTGTAATAAATGTTGAAGAGAAAGTCATCTGCACTAACCACATCTGTGACTTCTACGTGTGGTGGAGTGAGTTTGTGTGTCCCTAAATAAGAGCCTATACGACTTCGTGTTCTCGATCCGCTGTATACACACACCAGTACTCACTACAACACCTTACTACTTGTTCTACACACCTGAGAACCAGGTATGCTGTTATGTGTGAGTGTCTGCATTACACCTTGGCTGTGCCTCACGCTGGTGACCTAGATTCACGTCCACATTACACTGTCCTGGTGATCAACGACACGCCTACTCAGCGACACTCCAACACGGTACAAATACCAGATTTCACACGAGCAAACAGACTTTAACATCTGGTAATAAACAGTCGGCAAAACAGTAGTTTACACATACCCTCCATCACTGCTCTCTCTCTAAGCCACTATGGCGTTTAATGTGGCCAACATATTTCAGTTTCCGGGACATGATATTGTTTAAGAGCCAGTTTTCCTCGATGTTCGTGTAGGATGTCTATATTTTTCTTCTTCTTGGTCCACGATAATCTGAGAATTTTTCTGTAACACTTTGCTTCGAAAGATTCGATTTTTTTTCTTTAATGTTTGAGTAACGGTTCATGATTCACATCTATATGTTGCTACCGGAAAGATGCACGTTCTCAGAAGTTTTAATTTTATTAATTTGCTGGTGTTATGCCATAGGTTCTTCATTTTATTTAACCTCTGCATTGCTATGGCCAGTCTCCTTCTGACCTCTTTTGAGCAGTCTCCATTGTTGTTAATTATAGAGCCAAAATATTCAAAATTTGTGACATTTTCAATTTCCTCATCATTGATGGTAATTTTTGGTTGGCATCTTGTTTTGTCTGTGGACATAATCTTTGTTTTTTTTTTGTGTTCAGAAAAAGGTTCTGATCCTCACTGTGTCTTTTGACAGACAGAATTAACTGTTCTAGTCCCTTGGCACTGTTTGAAAGAATAACAGTGTCATCTGCGTACCTGAGTTCTGGGATCGCATTTCCACCAATTGTGAACGGATCGCAATGTTCATATTCTTGGTCACTCTGAACATTTCTCATTATATTTTCTGCATAGATGTTAAACAAGTATGGTAAGAGGATGCAACCCTGTCTTACTCCCCTTTTCACCTCAAACCATCCTGATGTTTCTCCCTCTACTCTGACAGCTGCTTGTTGTTCATGGTATAGTGTTTCAATTAGATGGATCAAATGCGCTGGAAATCCCATGTCTCTCATGATGTTCCACAATTTCTGATGTTGTACGCAGTCGAAGGCCTTGGTGTTTTTTTTTTTTTTTTTTTTTTTTTTTTTTCGTACGCCCGCTAATACTCGAGGCGAAATCTCAGGTTATTATTTATGTCTAACCTGACATTGATTTTACGTGAGTATCCCTTTATTTCTTGTACAGAGACAGGTGTCCCTCGCCATTCAGGCAAATACTCACCGATTTCGGAGGTACCCATTGCAGCTGGGTCGGCTCAGGAGCCGCCAGTCCCTGGTCGACGACACTCCTTCAAATGTCCTCGCCAGGTCTCGAGTTAATCCAGTCCAAATCCCGGTCGACGAAAAATCCTCAAATGCCGTCGCCCGGGTTTGATCCTGTATCACCCGGTCGCCAGAGCGGTGTTGTAACCACTACGCTAGCGCGGCTCCCTGAAGGCCTTGGTGTAATCTACAAAACAGGCATGAAGATCTACATCGTATTCTCTGCATTTCTCGAGGATGTTTCTCACATTAAAGATGTGATCTCTCGTACCTCTGCCTTGTCTAAAACCCGCCTGTACATCATGTATTTCATGTTCTAACTTTCTTTCTATCCTCTTCATGATAATCCGCAAGAGGATTTTGATGGCATGACTTTTTAAAGCAATAGTACGATAGGTGGTACACAGATTTAAATTGCCATTCTTTGGGAGAGGGATAAACACAGATCTTTTCCATGGTTTGGGCCAGATTGCACTGTTCCAGATCTTCAGACATAGTGCTTGATAAACGAGGACACTGGCCTCTCCTCCTGCTTGGATTAGTTCAGTTGGTATATCATCGCATCCTGGTGATTTCCCTTTCTTCAGGCTTTTGATTGCTGCACGTACTTCATCTAACATAGGTTCTGGCTCTCTCTCTTCACTTTCAATCGTCATGTCTGGGGTCTTTGTACTATCTTCATACATTTCTCTACAGTACTCCTTCCATCTCTCCAATTTATCCTTACTTTCTGTTAATATGTTACCATTTTTATCATTGATTACATATAATGATGGTCTAAAATCATCTGTTTAGCGTTCTGATTTCCTTGAACATATCCCTATCCTTTCCCTGAAATTGCAGCTCTTCTATTGTATTGCAGGTATTCGTTATGTGCTGTTTCTTGTCTTTCCTAATCTCTCTCCTGATGTTTCATGTGCAGTTTTTGTATTTGTCACTGTTCCGTTCTACCCCTGTTTGCTTCAATTTTCTTCTTTCCTCCATGAGCCTCAATTGTTCCTCCGTGATGTATATCTGCTTCTTATGCACTTTTCTAGGGATCATGTTTTCTGCTGATGTGATGAGAATATCTCTCGCATGTGTGGCTAGCTCATCCGGTGTCATATCCTCTTGTACAGCCATCAGTGCTTCGAATTTGATTTGTACTTCTATGTTATATTCAGATGGTATGGCGCTTACATCGAGACGGAGAGGTCGAGCACCTTTTGTCACTTTTTTAAATTTTAACTTAAAATCTGCAATTAGTAGCTCATGATCTGAATCACAATCTGCTCCTGGGAGTGTCTTTGTAGATGATATACCTGACCTACATCTTTGTTGTATCAAGATGTAATCTATTTTATTCCTGCTGTTGCCATCTGGTGAGGTTCATGTATAGAGCCTTCTGGGATGTTGTCTAAATAGGGTATTTGTAATGGAGAGGTTGTTTTCTAAGCAGAATTCGATTAGTTTTCTCCTCTTTCGTTTCTATGTCCTATACCGAATGGACCTCGCACCTTTTTCTCTTCCTCTGTTCTTTCGAAGCCAACTTTCGCGTTAAAGTCGCTCATGATTATCATGATATCCCTTTTTTCCACTTTCCCTAAAGTCTCTTGTAAACTGTTGTAAAATTCCTCAATTTCATCGTCATCTGCTGCAGTTGTGGGTGCATAAACTTGTAAAATTGTGATGTTCCTTTTCTTTCTCTTGAGTCTAATCATGAGAAGTCGGTCACTAATTGGATTGTATCCAAGTAGTGCTATAGATGCTTTCTTTGTCAGGAGGAAACCAACCCCGCTCTGATCGCCCTTTTCCTTCCCTGAGTATATGAAGGTCTCTCCTGTTTGAGTTATAAAATGACCTTGTCTGGCCCATCTATGTTCAGAAATGAAGTATGTCTGTTTTGGTTCTTTCCATTTCTTTACTAATCATACAAAGTTTTCCCTGATGTAGGCTTCTTACATTCCACGTGCCTATTCTTAATTTTTTCTGTAGTCCTATATCAGGGCTTTCCGCGGTAACACAGTCAGGTTTTTTGGTCGTCATCACCATTACTTGTACTTGCTCTGTCATCGTTCTCTTCCCCAGTTCGCACAGTCGATCTGCCTGGCCTGGGGGGCCACACCATCAGATCTTTGTGTTTCGTGATTCTTCATTCTTGGCTGTCATGATTTCTTGGCAATATTCATTCAGTAGTTTGCCATTGCTTTCTGAACGGTTCTGGCCGCTTACCAACTTTGGTCCCTGGTGCGCCCTGAAGCCCGATACCAGTCCGAGCCAGCTCATGCCTTCAAAGTCGTTGTCGAATAAATCGATCATCCGTCTCTTCCGCCAGCAGCTGTGTGTACTAATGAGGGGGGACTCCCTTCTTCACTTTGCTCAGAGTAGTTTAGCCGGCTAGCCAAAGCCGTTGCCCGGGGAGTGGCGCTGCCGTACACAAGCAGACTCTGGGAGCCATACGTGAGCTGGGCAGAAGCGGGGGAACCAAATATGATCCAGGCCATCCCAAAAGGGATGTGGCTGCCTCTCACCGTGAGGTACTATCCCTTACACACTCCTGCCCTACCCCCATTCTTAAGTACTTTACTATAATTCTAATAGTTGTAGCGACATTGTAGGCCATACGGTCACACTGATATTGACATCTTGATTGCTTACTGATCGTTATATTGACATCTTGATAGTTTACTTATCCTTATATTGACACCTTGATTGTTTACTTATCCTTACACTGAATCTTACTTACTTACTTAGTCATTCCCCTTCTACCGTGAGGTGTAGAGGTTTGGAAGAGAGAGCGCCAGACTATCCTATCGGCTGTCTTCCTCCTGGCCTGGTTCCATTCTAGTCCTCGGTCCTTCAAAGATTGTCTAATGTTGTCCTCCCAGCGGACTCTGGGTCGTCCTGAGGGTCTGAATCCCTGGCTCTTTGTTTCCCATGCTTGTCGTGGTAGCCGATCTTCTCCCATTCTGCAGACATGGCCAAACCATCTTAGTTGGGACTGTTCTACTTTGGTCTGCAGGGGGTGGGATTGACGTATCGTCTGGTTGCGGACCATGTCTCTTCTTGTTACTTCAGCCACCTTCCTCAGATACCTCATTTCTGAGGTTTGGATCTGGCTTTTATGGGTTGTAGTCATTTCCCATAACTCGCATCCATATGTCAAGACTGAGACATTGGTGGAGCGGTATACAGCCATCTTCGTTTTCTTACCAACCTCTCTCTCGCTGAGGAATCCTCGATTTATGGCCTGAAAAAGTCTCCCAGCTACTGCTTTTCGAGTGGCCAACTCTTCTTTGATGCCTCCCTTTCGGTCTATAATAGCTCCGAGGTATTTAAAGTGGTCGACCTGCTCCAGGACCTGCTCTCCCAGCTTAATCTAATGTCTTCTTTCTTCTCGTGATATCACCATGGATTTTGTTTTAGAGCTGCTTATGACCATCCCTCTCTTCTCCAGCTCTTCCTTCCAGACTTGCAGGTTGGATTGGAGATGTGCCTCTGATTTCACTGAATCTTGATTGTTTACTTATCCGTACATTGAATCTTGATTGTTTACTTATCCTGATAATGGCATCTTGATTGTTTACTTATCCTGATATTTAATTCAAATTCTATAATTTGAATTTCACTTTCTGCTATTAACATTGCCTCATCAGCTTATCTCAAGTTAGTTATATTACGTCCACCAACTAATATTCCTGACATGTCCTCTACGTCTCACCGTTTCATCATCCTGACTTAAAAACGGTCAAGTATTTCAGTATCGTCTTTAAAACAACTCCAGAAATATCACACATTGAAGAGATGTTGGTAGATTTGTTAAGACTAACAGTGGCTCTATAAATATAAACGACAATTTTCTTCACCAAGACTTTGTTTATTTTTAAAAAAAAATGTAGAGGCAGTGACGCTTAAATAACAAAAAAAAAAACTAGCAAAGGATGGACGGAATCTTCAAGGCGGTTGATGTCAGACACGTGAAAATCGAGCTACAATCGTTGCTTGCTGTGCATGCATCACGTGAAATACAGAAATTGCTACATTGTTTGGTATTGGTGAGTGTCTTTACATATTTGTAATCTTTATTTCGTCAGTGGGGTGTTTTGTGTGAGTTTATGTACATTTGTGTAAATAGGTATTCTGGCACTAACTTGAGCTAAAAATTAACGGTGGTGGTGGCTGTTTCAAAAATTAGCACTTGAATATCTACAAGAATTTTAACCTGGAACAGTTGATTCGTGTGCGTATGCTTCTCTCCTTCTTCCTGGCATTCAATAATATTTGGATTAGCGGCCTTCTTTTTTGCATTTGGTGAAAAATTCTTCCACCCGTTTAAGGGGTCCAGTTAAATTTTGGTGCAACTGCTAAGTCTAACCGGAAATATTTAAATCTGGAAAAATAACATGTGTTATATAGCTATATCTGAACTTGAATTTGTGTACAATCAATTGGCTGTTTCACATTGACTGGGATGATTCACATTGACTGGCATGTTTCACATTGACTGGCAAGTTTCACATTGACTGGGATGTTTCACATTGACTGGGATGTTTCACATTCACTGGGATGTTTCACACTTACTGGGATGTTTTATTGAGTGGACAAACTGAATAACAAAAAACGTACCATATCTGGCGGAAATGCATCTGGTGCAAGATTGCGCTCAAAAAAATTAAAATACGTCTCACATTCCGGACAAATTTTCTTTGGACATTTCTAATCGCGTTTCTCGAACTAGAGAATTACACAGTCGGTTCAGTTTTCTCTGCACAACTGAATCTTTTACTGAACAGTCAAACGGGACAGCTTAACGACAGCTTAACGGGACAGCTTAACGGGACAGCTTAACGAAACACCTTTCTGAGCTTTGCATGAAGTCTGCTCATCTAGCACTTATTTATTTGAGAGACTTGGCGGGAACTGAGCTGCTTGACTACAACGATTTTATTGAGTCTCTTCAAGAGCAAAACACCATTTGATAGAAGAAATCCTCTTCTTCTGCGTTCGTCCTGAAAAGGACGTTGGTTGCGTTGTGTCGCCGTGATAGAAGATATGAACTGCTTTACACACGGGCGTCTTACATTCAGTTCCTCGGTGTTTTGGAAACATGTGAAACATTCGCTACTGCTTCTCAAATTCCTGTGACCCTGTTTTTATATGTTGCCTCGTGTCAACATTCGTTCAACAAAATGATTACATCAGATATGCCATGTTTGGAGAAAAACAAACAAATCTTGTATGCCTGTCAGTCGAGCACGATGCTGCTTTGTCAGTGGGTTTCAGCCTAGTTTTTACCAGGATCGGCTTTTCGTTATTCCGAACGATGCGCTGCGTTAGCTCCGGTTGCCGTTTTGGGAGGGGACGCCAAAATGCATATTTTTAAAAAACAAAACGGAGACAATCTACATTTAAATGAAAATCCAATCTACCTAGGCATTACTTTTGATCGCCGTCTGACTTAGAAAAAAAAAAGTTGACATAAATCGAATGAGAGCTAGGCAAAGAATGGCAATTATGAAAAAACTTGATGGAACAACTTGGGGTATAGATGAGAGAGTGCTATAGACGTTATACACAGGGCGAGTGATACCAGTCCTAGAGTATGTCATTGCAGTATTGGCAACAGCAGCTAAGTTAAACTTAGATAAAATCAGCAGACTCCAAAATCAAGCAATGAGAATTATAACGGGCGGCATGAAGACAACACTTATAAAAGAACTCGAAAAGATTACATGCCTCCAGTCAATGGAGGATAGAAGAGACAGCAGGGCTCAGCAACAAGCTGAAAAATTCAAGAGACTAACAGACCATCCAATGTGCCATAGAAGGCAAAGACTCAAACGAAGCAGCTTTGTAGAATCAACCTCACAAATGAGAGCAGTCTTCCATAAATGCAATATCAATGTCGTGGAATATTCTAATCCACATATATAAATTATTAGGTAAATATGAAGCCTAACAAATAAAATTAATAAAGAAAAGAGCAATGGTAAATAACAGTGCTGTCACAAAGAAGGTACTCGAAATCCCCCTTGTTTTCTACTTCGTCGGCAAATTGTAACGCTTTCACGTTGATATTAAAGGCCTTCTGCAACATACACGCGTTTCCCAAACACACAATAAAATGTGCTGCCTTTCTAAGAAAAACCTTGAGATATGCAAGTTGACCTAAATTTTAAATTCCATTCATGTCTTTTTCTACACTATGTTACCAAAAACAAAAGACAGATGGACTAAAGGATAGCGAGAAGAGAGAGGGGCGAATAAAGCCGAACGCATGCAAAATGAAACACGCGTCTCGCTATTAATGCCACCCCCAACCCGCGTCGCGCGATACACAATTACTACTATCACGCGTGTTAGGCTACAAGCACTAACTTTTTCGGACGGACAGTGATAAATTCACTACCCTTCCCAGAGTTAGGTTTTAAAATCATAAAAAACGCTTATTAGGAAAGATAACAATAGATGGGTTTACGTTTGAAAACATTACAGTACCCAGACAGCACATCTTCGAAACAGGAGGTAGAAGAAATTGCATATTTTGAACGCAGCCACGTAGCTCTTTTAAATTTGGATATTTGGGTTCCTTAGGGCTTGCTGACAAAGAATATGTAAAACGTTACACAAATAGTCCAGGAATTAATAAATTATAACCAAAATAAAATAGTGGGGATGCCTGACAGCATGGAATCATTTCTGCTCATAAAATTTTTTTATAACGTGTTTGAAAAAAATCTTACGTTACAGAAATAGCCTACCATGTAAACTCCAAATTGATTGGAGCGCAACAAATGAAAGACTAACCACGATTGGTCGGGCTATAAATACTCTCTTGGTTGTTAGGGGAGACGGGGGAAGGTAACATTTTTTCAAACACTTGTCGAAACGGGGCCTCATTGGCTAGACTCGCTGATATAATCACTTAGGAGCGTTAGTTCGAAACCACTTGTTTAAATAAGCTTGATAAAGCATCAGTGCGTTGAAGCCAGCTCATATTTTTGCTAAATAAAAGCCTGGAACATAAGCAGATGGGAATTTGTGCCAGTAATTGTGCCAGAATTCATTGCTAATCAACGTATCTGTGTTTATTTCCATGAAATTGTGGTAAGCTTGAAACATTCAGTATCTTTTAATGAAAATTGAATGTGAATTGTTAATTTATGCCTGTATATATATGTGTAGTTCAGTGGCAAACAGGAGATAAAGCCTATAATGCCCCAGCCTGAACAGAGGGTGTCGGAGGGAAGTAAAACGGCATGGAATGGCCAAATAGTACACTGACACCTGGATGATTGACTAGAAAGAAATAATGCTGGAAGTGCAGAGGCGTGGTAACCATTAAGGAGGTAAATACTGGTATAAAGTATTTCAGATGAAGCTGACAGTTGGCCTAACGCTCTGAACTCAATGTTTGTGATGTGTTGTGATCAGTGTAAAAGAGAGTATAAGTTAGTTATGAAGTAGAAGGTACATCCTTCTTGATTTCAGGGACCGTGGTCTTGATGGTATTGAGCAGCACCTGGTCAGAGCTTTGCTGAATCCAGAGTCGGACAGCATACTCCTTGGTCCATTTAGCTATCAGTGAGGTGTCTCCAGAGCCCAGGGGAGAATTCGAGCAGAGGAGTCCCTTCCTGCCGCCATCACGCAAGATAAGCTGATTTGGCCAGCTGAGCTCAACATTATTTCCCCTCATCTTGAAATGACTTTGTAAAAATAACATTCAGAGGGGAATTAAATTGTCTTAATATCAGGAACTGAGAACATCTCCAATACTAGTCCCAAAAGACAAACTATTGAAGTCATGATGACAAATACCAACAGAGCTTGAACAAAACAAAACCAGTATTACCTCCTATTACTACTACACAACTGACACACATAGGATATTTTTAATAATATATGTCACTACAATATTCATATTGATAAAGTCTGTACATATACTTGTAATTAAAATTGATTGTGATTCCTGGTTCCTTTGTATTTGAATCAGGACACATATACCTTTATGACAACAATTAATACATATTGTTATTTGAAAAGTTATCAGTGACTCCTTAAGATATTCTCATAGAGTGTTATATGTATGTGAGTGTCACAGTGTTGTCAAGAGTAGTGGATTAAATTTAATTGTTTATCTGTCTGTTGTTGTGACTTACACTTCATCATACACATACCCTAGACACATAACGTAGTCATCACACTATTCCAGAATAATTCTGACTGAGATATATAGATATGTGGTAGCAAGTAAGGTTATCTATAATACACTACTCTTAATAGATATAGATACCTTCACAGCTGATCTCAGTCAGTACACTAAGTCCCCTATAAATATTTATAACATCCCACTTCACCACAATCAACTATTAAACCCGTCTACACTGCACACAAGTTTCCAGTTTGGAAACAACATCGTTTCCTTGAAATGATAGAAAACATTCCTGGAATTGAAAAAAAAAGAGACAGACTGCAGTAGAGAGAAAATCCAAAGCGACAAAATACATAGAGAAACATTACCCACGCAACACCTGGACCCATGCATACACAGATAGATCAGCAACAAATGCAACAGAAAATGAAGGTGGAGGTGTTTTTCTGACCTTAAGCACTGGTGCACAAAAAAAGCTGTCAGAGACAAGTTGCTTTCTTTACCGATGCACAGTCAGTTATTGCAGCGTTGAAAAGCCAAAATAATAGAGACCTGGATGACCTCAGAATAGTGCTCCACAAACTATGTCAACGATTCAAAAGCGTTGTGATCCGATGGATCCCATCTGATTGTAACGTCACCGGCAATGAAGAAGCTGACAGATTGGCAAAGGAAGATGGAAATCTACCTCAGCCTGATGCAAGCATAACTTTCGAGGAGGCAAAGAGTTTTATCAGAATCAGATACAGAAACAAATGGGATGTAGAGCATCCACGTCACACACAAAATGATGCATACTACCAGCTCCACAGAAGAGAACAAGTGGTAATCTTCAGACTCCGCACTGGCCACAACAGATTGAGATACCATCTATTCAACAAGCTAAAGATAGGAACTACCGATCAGTGTAACTGTGGCACTGATAAAATGACTGCTGAACATCTGCTTCAAAGTTGCCCGACATATGCGGAACAGAGAAAGCGCATATGGCCGACTTCAGTATCATTCGTGGAAAAGCTCTACGGAGATTCAAATAGCCTCAAACTGACTACTGCTTTCTTTGAAAACATTCAAGTGGACGTCTGAGAGTGTACGAAGAAGAAGAAGAAGAAGAAGAAGAAGAAGAAGAAGAAGAAGAAGAAGAAGAAGAAGAAGAAGAAGAAGAAGAAGAAAATAATCAACATTATCAAACAACTATTAAAACTGAAATTGTTTCACAATTTGAGTACTAGCTAGTTTAGTGTTTACATTTATTTTATTTCTTAAAAAAAACGTTTTTCCGTTATTCCATGTCTTTTATTTATATTTTTTTAAAATCCCACTGAGCACCCATTTGTAATTATACTGAATTATTTTTTTTTTAAATTACCTACCATAAGTTTAAAAAACAAAACAGAAGTGTATGACGTATTTTTAAAATGCTACAGTGAACACCTCCAAAAATGACAGTGTGATCCAACTCAACAGTATAAAAATGGAGTCTCGTAAGACTACAAGTACGGGCATCACGAAACCTGGCACTGCCCTCAAAAATCTGTTCAGCCGGCTCTGATTATTGCTGACTTAGCAGCCGTACAGAAAATCCAAATGTGGACATTCCATACTTGTGTAGCATTTCGTTTTCTTGCAATTGTAATTTTAAAAAAAGAATCTTCAGTAGTAGTGTTATGAAAAACCCGAAATGTGTCTTTAGCACGTGTGTTTATTTGATAATAACAAACAGTAACGGGTGTTATGTAGGGGTGTCATTATGAATTCCTAGCCAGAGCAGCAAATTGCCTTGTTAAGCCACTGCATTTTTATAAGGATTATTTTCACCACTATTATATTAGAATACGCTACGCGACCGCTTTGTCTCGATTTTCCGCGTTCCTGCGTCTTATAAAAAGTGTCATAAATTTATGTCACCATAATCCTAACAAGACCCGGACAAGACACTGGATTAAAATACAAGCAGTATAAAGGCAGCCCATTTCAGATATGATCCCGTACTGTTTTATGTTTACCAATTTCGAGCTGCAGAAATATAATTCGACTTCCGTTATACATAGTAGCGATTTATATTTCTTACAAGTCTGGTATAACTCTGATAAGACAGGCTGACCGATTTATATTGTCTTACAAGTCTGGTATAACACTGGTAAGATAGGTTGACCGATTTATATTGTCTTACAAGTCTGGTATAACTCTGATAAGATAGGCTGACCGATTTATACTATCTTACAAGTCTGGTATAACGCAGATAGGATAGACTGACTAGGTTTTGAATATGAGGGAATGGGACACTTTACCATGACCGTGAAAAATGCTTCAAAATATATAAATATATATAAATATATAAATATATATATAAATATATATATATATATAAATATATATATAAATATATATATAAATATATATATATATATATATATATATATATATATATATATATATATATATATATTTATATATATATATATATATATATATATATATATATATATATATATATATATATATATATATATATATATATATATATATATATATATATATATATATATATATATATATATATATATATATATATATATATATATATATTGATGCGGGTTGGTTTCTTTAATTTCTTTATTGTATTGCGAGTGCATTAGACTCCATGCTTGAACACTCGTAATTAATCTTGCCTCCTGAGTACCGTCCAGGGGTATCCTTAATGATTCTTATATGGTAGTTATTCAACTACAAATATGGCCATTCAAACACACCCTCCCTGACCCGCACGTAGGTACTCAATAAATAAAGCTCAACTGCGTTGAACGCTTCACAATATTTAATAAACATTCTGCTCACATATCCTATGATTGCAGGAATAAGCAGCTATCATAAGCCCGTCTTTAATACTGTCTGTACTCTGATACTTCATACAGTTTATTTGAAACTTGTAACACTTACGTACACATCGAATCTTCAGTCACTCTGCATAATGAATAAACTGATCTTATACACGGAGGTGTATGCATAATTCAGTTGGTGGTAAAATAGCATGCAGGTGAATACTAAAAATGCCCAAGGCATAGACACAAATCATTACATAGTCCTACCGGACACAAGCCAACCACACAGTCCACAGGACACACGCCGAATGCCGGTTCAAGACGCCCTCTTGTCCCACATTCCAAAATCACGTCTGCTACAAAGTGAGCAGAAATCAAGACGTCACTTCCTGAAACCAAGGACTACCATCCGTACACAAATAACCAGGAAGTGATTGTATAAATTCAATGTTATGATATTTAAACATAACATTTACCCCCCCCCCTCCCCCCCCCTCCTCTAAAATAATAAAAAGGAACTTTTCATTATTTCCGTGGCAAAGTCCACAAAATCACTGGAGTAACCAGATGACAATATCAATACTTCTAGCTTTCAATATTTATATAGCACCTAAATCCGAGCTCCATACTGGACAATTTGACACACAAGGTGTGGAACTTAGTAATGAAATTAAGAAACCCATTTGTCGTAAATTTATTTTGATAGAAAGAGTCTTAGAAATAGTGGTCCTCTTTAGAGTGGAGAATGGTGGTGAAAGCTCAGTGATAATAAGGGTTAGAAAGTAAATAGTTGCTTCACAGAATGCTGGGGAGAGTAAGGACAGACTTATTTACGACAATCGTTCCTCTCAATCTTCTCCTCAAACTCTCCTGGTCAAACAATTATTTGCCAGTTTCCAGACACACACCTGCGCTCACACCGATTTGGTGCTTCAAACACACAGACGCACGTGAAACCAAACTATATTAAACAGATATGGGAAATTTGGGCTTTGGTATTCCAACACAGTACTAAACAAGTTTATGCTGTTTATTAACATTAAAATCAATCCCAACAATTATCATGTGTTACAGGAAAAATATCAAAAGTACAGAAAATACAATTAACAAGGTGGGGGGGGGGGGGGAAGAAGATTGGTATCGACTACGCCCTTCCCGCTTGTATTAGACAAAGATAAACCCAGTTCAAAGATAGATAGTTATCAGGAACATAGGTAATGTAACCCAACAGTGAATTTAATTACTCTGAAAGAGGGGTTACAATATTAGGTATAGGTGGTAGAAAAAAATCCTGTTATTCCCAATTGTTTTTCCCTTTACTAAGAAAATGAAAAAGGGGGGGGGGGGGGTAAACAGAGTTAACAAAATATCCCACTTAAAGGAACAATGCAGGGTATACAGAAAATGTATTACCCGGTAGGCAAATTAACAAATGGTTTGCAAAAATTAAATCTCCTGTCATTCATGCACGCTCGTGAAGGCCCACACTCATATGCTCACACACACTTACCGATTGAAGCATCAGGCACTCCATAGAATTATATAAACAGCAATTACACTCTTGACATATGAAAATGTCTGGTACTTCGATGTCCCGCCCCAGATTTAGCGAGGTTGGCTGATAGCAATTATTCCCACTTATCGCCGGACGTGAAGCCTAAGAGTTCTCGTGTTTTATTATATAAAAAGGAGTCTATGGGATGGCACTGTCACAGTTCGATACAGGGGTGAGAATGGCGTGGTCTCTTTAATTTCGCCGCTGGTGGTAAAATTTCTTCAATGCGTGATTATAGCAACTGACCGGTAAGTTTTTAAATCCAGTGAGGAAAAACTAGGCCCAGTCACAGTTCAGGTAAATATGTACTCTCTCACAGTAGAGCAGTAAATAAAATATCGCTACTGGCAACTGTTCTTCTTCCAGTTTATCTTACAGATTGGCAATTTAATTTGATGGTTTATTTAAATGTTCTTGGGTGGGCTTTCTTTCATGTAATTATGATAGCTAGGCCGCATCGGACCGCCACAAGATTATATTTAAAATGTTTCATCAATATATCTGGAAGTTTAAGAACCGAGTCTGGAAGACTCTGTATGATTTCTTTATTGCTGGGATAGCAAAGGTTATGTGATCATTCTACAGAAAAAGATAGAAAAACCATGACAACATAATCATACCGCAAAATCAAATAATATTCTAACGCGCGATAAATTTACCGTTAAGACTATTTATATACACTCGCGTATGTATTTGAGAAAACACTTTGCGAGTCTAATGGTTAAAACACACATCTATATATATAGGACTTAACTAAATTATTAATTATAAATTCCTTCGCGACTTTAAAAGTTACTTTAGCATTTAAGCATCTATTATTTTTTTGAAATATTATAATAGATATATCATTAAATTTACCACTGGAACTTTTGAGATGAGTTTAATTTAATAGATTTAAATAAACACAAAATCCAGTGAAATAAAATGAAAGCACTAGACCACTGATCACTTTAACAAATATATTATACCGTGCACAGAAAAAGAAATCACTCCAATGTAGCCACCAATTCAGATGGAAATCTAGCAGAATTCTACTATAGCTAGTGAATCTTAAATCTCTGGCGAACGAATGATAAAATGGCTTTCTTCGTGGTCTGTATATATCTAACTGGAATGCAAGATTGGGGGGACATGTTAGAATTTGACACCTTTTTAGATCTCAGGAGACTTTCGGGGTTCTGACCTCCAGACTAAAGAGAGATGCCGCCCCTGGTTTTCCGTATCTCCATTCGCTGCGTTCGCTTCGGCTTTCCCGTTCGCTCTGTCTTTCGAGCGGTGTTCTGGTTGACACAGAGATGCGAAATGCCGGCAAGAAACTTGCGTCGTTCGTTTCAGGGACCACTACTGCCTTTGATAGCATGCCGCTAGTCTGTCCTGAGATCCCTCAGTGCCTGTTTGATCGTGTGCCGCTACTTTCATTTGATTCTGGCTACGCCCCCACTGGGCCGGCGTTCTGACCAAGTTAATGAAAATAACTGCATATGATTGCTCAAGAGATATCCGTGGGCGTGGTTTAACCTCTCCTTAAATCAATGCGATGACCAGAATGAACGGTAGATAACTGTCCACATATTAATCAGCAAACGTGTTGACAATCTGCTCTGCTCAGACCCATATTAATGAGCAAACGTGTAGTTCCACGTTTCTGTTGTGCATAGCTAATGAGTATCGGTGGAAGCATTCCCGTTTGACGAAAAGTTACCACAATATTCGGGGGCACTGATGTTATCCGAAGGGGTCGTTACGAAGGGTCGTACCATATCATCCAACACTTCAGGGTCAGCTGAGTTCGTCTGTCACACCATTGTCTATATAGAAGACATCTCTTTTGACACAAATGTGAGGTCACCATAATAATAATAAGACAACGTGGAAAAAAGTCAATATATGTCAGTCAAGGCACTCATACAGCACACCATGTCAACAAACACCTTATGTCATGTCAGTCATGTAAGTCTCCCCATCTATCAATACAATGCATAATTAGTACTCAAAGAGACAATAGATCATATGAGGCAGACAAATCAATTCATAATGAGTGACTGCGACAATATGTCAAAATAGTTATTAATATTTGTATGTATGTAATCTCATGTGATGACTGACCATGTCACTGAATGTATTGTGAAAATATATTATGTGATATATGAACATAATTAAGTATTAAGTTACACTATGTATGAAACACTCTTGTGGTTTTTATCAATTAATCAATTATTGTTATTATTTATTTAATGTTATTGATAATAGTACATCCCTGCTGAATCAAAGTAATTCCAATACACGTAGTTTTGAAAAAAGTTCCCTGAGATCTTTAATTTTCATGCATTCACATATTATCCTTGTTGATGCAAAGTCATCTTCACATGTAGGCATGAAAAAGTTCGTTGAAATATGTAGTTTTCACGTATTCCGACTGTCGATGTTAGTCTTTTATGCAATAGTAACATACTTGAAAGGCACTGTCATTCTTTATAGCACTTTCCATTTTTCTCCATTCTTCTCCAAGTCCAAGTTGAGGCGCAATTTATTTGTTGTGTCCCCTTTTGAATCTCCAGAATAAGTATTTCTGAGTTATTTCCCGTTTTCTGTTAGTAGCAGTCATTTTAATGGGAAAGTTAATAAATAGTTCCAGAAAACTGTCTTGAACAATTCGAATTAACGTTATATATTGCTAATAGTTATTCTATAACGTGCATACAGTATGAAAGTAGTGTCATTGAACAACTGCATTAGAAGTATCATGATAAGCGAGATGACATGTAAGTTGACTTCAGTTGCATAGAAAAACATCATCATCATGCTGCTTGGCAGACTGTCTGTAATTTGGCAACTTGTTTCTATACATGAAGATGCACTTTGGAAGTAATTCTTTGAAGTATGTGCCACACATGTCAACACATGGAATATGTTTCAGTTCATCTCGAGTTATAGTTGTGACATAATTTTTGACTTGTTAAAGGCAATATAACGTATGTTTGATGCTAGACATGAGTTGAACGAGAATTTGAGGTGTCAACAGGAACCAGTGGATGTTTCATGCATCGGGATAATACGTCGGCCATAACATTCAAGCTTCCTTTGATGGGTTGAATATGATAATCGTATGGCTGAAGTGCGAGTGATGCACGCGCCGATCTTTCATTCTTAAATCGTGCTGTTTTAAGGTAAGATAACGCTCTCTGATCCGTCTCCAGTGTGAAACGTGCTCCAAGAAGGTATCTATGTAACTTGGAGAAGCAAAAGACAAGCGCCAATAATTCCCTTTCAATGATCGGATAACGTTGCTCAGTAGGCGTCAGCTTTCTGCTTACGTAAAGTGTAGGATGGAGACAGCCATTCCATTCTTGTAATAATGCTCCTCCAATGGAAGATTTGGATGCGTCGACCCTGAGGGTAAAGTGTTTGGAAGGATCAGGCAATCTCAATATAGGCATTTTTGAAAACAAACATTTAAGGTTATTTAAAGCCACACAACATTCTTGGCTGCAAATAAACCTGTTTGGTGAATCATTTTTCACAAGTGACGATAATACAGACGTAATCTCTGCAAAATTAGGAAAAAAATGTAAGATAGACGTTTAGTAGATCTAAACGACTGCAAAAATAATAATTAGTACAGGAACCCTCTGTTCTTGTTCTCAAGAAAATACATGAAAGAAACTGAAATAATGCCATGAATGCATTAACATTTGTATGACGCTGAATGATGCATTAATTGCACATCCAGACAATAGTCTTGAAAGTAAGATCCGTTATCACGCTCAACAACTATGCGTGCATCCCTATTGGAGTAAAAATACACAAGTGCTTCCACATTATTGAATCTGTCACTGGGTAAAAGACGTACAAACTTTACGTCGGCTGTGAATTGAAAAAATTCACCCAGTGCCTGCCATGAAGTGCCTGGTGGCAAATTTCGCACTAATACGGTGCGTGAATAAGCACCATTACCTTGATAAGGCATTTTATTTTCGTGGCATTGTACGTAAGGGTGGTACATCCCTTTTTGCCTATGAGCAACATGATTATGTTTAGTTCTCATGGGAGTAATATCCTTATTGTAAGATGCATCATACTGATTGAACTGAGCATGACACTTCTGTCTATTATCGCTTGTAGATTTAGAAAATGTTTGAGAAGACAGCTTAATCGGCATCTTGAAGCATTTTTTTTTCAGATGCACTGGCAATAATTCGATTAGGTACATTTTTACTATCTTTCTCCTCCGTATTCAATGTAACTTTCTGACTCTTATCAGTATACCTTGTATGACTCTTGACCATATGATCCAAATTCTTAAGAGGAAATGTAATGTGATCATGCCTCCATGACTCACTATTAGAACAGGCAGTATTATTCTGACCAGAAATACTGGTATCAGAGTGATGTCGAGGGAAGTTGTACCTGCCTCGACATGATCTCTTCACTCTATCAGGTTGTGGTAACCTATTTATACCACACTTAGTACTGCTGGCCTGTTGTACCAGATGTTTTTCATATTTCATGGTTGACAATATATCTTTGTTTAACACCACATCTATCAACCCCTCAACCCTTTTTCTTGCCTTAGCAATTTCCAAGTCTTTTAGTGAAATTTCATCACTTTGCCTTTTATTCACCTCCTCAAAGTTTATATTTTTACTTTTTTCTTCCATGAGTAATTTTTCAAAATTAGCCAACTTATCTTGAGTCACTTTTTCTTGTTGACTTAGCAGGCATCTGAGTTCTTGATTTGCCAGTTCCAGTTCTGCTACTTTTCTATCCAAACCTTTCATGTTCTGGCCTATCCTGTCTTGCATATTAATCTTTTCTCTCAAAAGAGCAACCTCAGATGTCAGGCTCTGAATCTGAGCCCCATGTGTATTGCAATCCATCTGCAAAGTAGTATTAGTAGCAACATGTTTATTTTCATCGACACTCTCTTCTTCGAAAAATAAGTTCATTAATAAGCTCACCTCATTCTCTAACTCCATTTTCTCCATATCAAGTTTATCTTGTATTAATTTTTTTTTCATGAGTTATTCGAGATAATTCTTCTGCTCTTCTTTGTTCTTCCTCCAAATGTAATTCATCAGCTCTCTTCTTAGCTGAAACTTCTTTCCTCATCATCTCCACCCATTGTGGCTGATACCTAGTCGCTTCCTCTGTCGCACTGGATGCATATGCCACCAAAGCCTTGCCCTTCAAACCCTGCCATTTTCTCTCCTTCATATAATACTCCAGGGCAGCCATGATTTACAATTATTGTGATTCTCAGTATATACACAATATTTCAACTTTTATATATATGAATATGTCAGCAAAATATTCAATACTCAATCCACCAATCTCAAATCAATTTCTAAATGCAATAATATAGATGTAGTCAGAAATAAGATATGGAGCAGGAAAAAAATAGCGACCACGACAAGTAAAGACGAGGTGACAGAGTTAGAGCAACTAAAGAAAATTCAAATGGTAACCAAGGGATAAATATGAATTATATAACAATGAATTAAACTGATGCTCTAATACAACTAAACGAGACAAGACGCATTTTACAACATTGATGACATCTATGAACTAAATAATGGGCAGGGTAGAGTGGACAATATAACAAACAATAATGCACAAAACTAAATAAAATATTACAATGACAGGACTTATAACCGCGAACAATAGTTTAACATGACTCTACAGCTAGACAAAAATGGATCTGCTAAATTCAAATGAGGCAGTCTTTTACATATACAGCAAAATATGCTGGCTCCTCACTATGAATCACACAGATACTATCCTATAGAACGCTCAATTTGCTCATTAGACCTAGCTTTCGCGGTATTAAATAAGCAAATCGGGTCCCTCCATCCTCCCGCTACTTACACACAAGTAGACATAATGAATACAAAAACAGTGAAACCAGAATTCAGACAAACAGATTGTATCGACAGTCAAGCTGTGTGTAACGATAACTCCACTTATCTGTTGCCACACAAAAAATTCCTCCTTGAGACTTCTCCAAGCAAGGATTATCGAGATAGTTTGTTCACTAGGCTCTGGTTAGGCCTAGAACTTGTTAAGGCTGACACTTGAAGAACACCGCTCTGGTCCAAACTTCACAACAAAATGCTTGTAATGCATTGTAGTTGGTCAATTTTCTTGACATATATATATATAGATAAGTCACTTTCCTCTTATAGTGACACTTGAGGCACATTCAAATGACATCAGATATGGAAAGTCCTTTCCAATCTTTAAAAACTTCGGCAGACGATAAGTGCCGCCATCTTGAAAAAATTCTTTCACTTCAAAATCTTAGGCTCTGAATTCCTTTAGCTTGGCCCCCATTGATGCGGGTCGGTTTCTTTAATTTCTTTATTGTATTGCGAGTGCATTAGACTCCATGCTTGAACACTCGTAATTAATCTTGCCTCCTGAGTACCGTCCAGGGGTATCCTTAATGATTCTTATATGGTAGTTATTCAACTACAAATATGGCCATTCAAACACATTCTCCCTGGCCCGCACGTAGGTACTCAATAAATAAAGCTCAACTGCGTTGAACGCTTCACAATATTTAATAAACATTCTGCTCACATATCCTATGATTGCAGGAATAGACAGCTATCATAAGCCCGTCTTTAATACTGTCTGTACTCTGATACTTCATACAGTT
The DNA here is from genome assembly GCA_024509875.1 of Oreohelix idahoensis. Classification (NCBI taxonomy): domain Eukaryota; kingdom Metazoa; phylum Mollusca; class Gastropoda; order Stylommatophora; family Oreohelicidae; genus Oreohelix; species Oreohelix idahoensis. The sequence goes on along the minus strand of JAMPIV010001854.1, from coordinate 621,780 downwards.
TATTTGAAACTTGTAACACTTACGTACACATCGAATCTTCAGTCACTCTGCATAATGAATAAACTGATCTTATACACGGAGGTATATGCATAATTCAGTTGGTGGTAAAATAGCATGCAGGTGAATACTAAAAATGCCCAAGGCATAGACACAAATCATTACATAGTCCTACCGAACACAAGCCAACCACACAGTCCACAGGACACACGCCGAATGCCGGTTCAAGACGCCCTCTTGTCCCACATTCTAAAATCACGTCTGCTACAAAGTGAGCAGAAATCAAGACGTCACTTCCTGAAACCAAGGACTACCGTCCATACACAAATAACCAGGAAGTGATTGTATAAATTCAATGTTATGATATTTAAACATAACATATATATATATATATATATATATATATATATATATATATATATATATATATATATATATATATATATATATATATATATATATATATATATATATATATATATATATATATATATATATATATATATATATATATAAGGCAGTGGATGTTTGTTTGTAATTAATACAGATATTTATTCCTTTAAATTTTTTCTTGAAACTAGCCAGAGCTACTTTTTAGGTTCTCATGGGTTACGCCGTGAAGTTATTTCTCAGCCTGTCATTATATTTATCACAGAAAATATTTTTAAAATTATTCGACTGCAGTAATCAAGGGAAATAATTTTATGCTGGAAATGGAGGGAAATAATCCACATAATAAAGACATTAACATTTTTTTTAAACAACTAACATTTTTATTTTTTTACATAGCAATTGAAAATATTTAACTATACATTTTTAATGTTATTGAAAATCTAAATACAATAGTTATTTTTCTAATCAAACGTAAGGTAGTTTCTCAGAATTTAAGAACTGGCTCATAGATTTATAAGACATTGAATAACATAATTACTGGCAATCAGATCACCCCGTTTTTTACAGTATATGCCAAGGTACTCAACGCAGTGCCTGTAGGCGCCATTTTGCCCGCCAGGCATATTTGTGTGCCCGTGGGTGGTTTGTAAATTAAAGAATCCTATATATAAAATCCCAACTTTTTCTGTCGGTGAGTAACGCTAAGGGATGCAACTTTGGTTGAAAGTTAGACATTAATTATTTTGTTTCCCTTATATGTACTCTCCCGAAAATAGTAACACTTGCCAAACAAGAATGCGCAAATGACGGTGTGCATGAACAGTTTGATTATATTGTATGGAAAGAACTCAACAACACAACTGATAAACAGTACATGAACTGGAGACAGGAAGATGCAGAGATCCATGATTTAAGTTGAACCAGATTAAAACAACAGAAAATCAAGATGCTCTTCTGTCATGTTCAGACTTTTAACATCAGATGTAAAACAAGTATTTTGGTTTTTTTAAAAATACTTTTGAAAAAGTAAAATTGCCGTTAGGTATTGGTGCTTTTGAATTTAATTCTCGTCTTATGTCGGGTTTTTACACTAGTAAATATATAATTTTGCCCAATGGGCTGATCACCCGTTGGCTTGTCACACCGATTACGGAAACAACGGCAGATGGATCTATTTGTTGTTGCCCTAAAGACGCCGATAGGCGTGATGGGAAACTACAACAGAGAAAATCAATCTGCTGTTGCCCTTAAGACGCCACAAGGCGTGATGGCCTCTGACTGCTTGGTCGGTCTTTGGCTAAGGACGGAAGAAGAAGAAGAAATATATAATTTTGCTTGGAAGGTCAGAACTTAAAAGCTTACCCTCTACTAAACCTATTAGGTATTTGCAGTTAGTGGTCTCGGTAAAATTTCAAAAACGTTTCCGATAGATATTCCTAACAATAAACAGTTGGCCAGAACACGCAGTGCCTAACATCTTTTCCATTTGACCATGCGCCTTAATTTAACCGACGAATCCTGTGTTTAGGTTGAACAGTACGCCTAGCCCAACTAGGAAATTTTATTTTTTTAAAAATAGAGGGTCGCACATAGATAAAAGGGAACATCACCGTTGTGTGGTAGATCTTTACGCTGTAGTATTTTACAGATTGAATGAAACTTGGACATTAAAAGCCGAAGAACAACAACACTTACAGCGGAAATAAAAAGAAAAAAAAATACAGTTTATAAATTATCAACTGTTTGAAATCTATTTAGATTTTCATTAAAACCAAAAGTATACAATTGATAATTTAAACTTTATTAATTTGTTTTCTTTGCGAAGCGTACCGTACAGTAAATAATTTTAAACTTTATTAATTTTTTATTGTGCATTAAATAACTTAAGCATTAAAAAAACTGCACTCAGAAAAATAAAGTAATAAAATATATGGAAACAATATGTGATTATTACGGAATTATTACAGAGTCGAAACATGTTTTGTTGTAATTTGCTGCAACAACGGTCATAAATTCATGTGATTTTGCTTTCATATATATATATAAATAAATATATATATATATATATATATATATATATATATATATATATATATATATATATATATATATATATATATATATATATATATATATATATATATATATATATATATATATATATATTGTTGATCTTTACCGTCGTGTGTAGTAAATATTGTTAATTATAATGAGACGTGGCTGGCTGTCATACATACTCACGTTACGAAGCATAATCACGAAGCTTGAACACAAGATACAAGGATCGACATGTTTAATTCGCCATCTTAGAAGTAGGAAGTAGGAAGAAGGAAGTAAGCAGAAGAGTTCCCATAAGGGCAAGTAACTCTAGTCGGAAACAAGATAACAATGGAGATGACCCCATCAACATCCCCCCTTCTTTATGAGTGAACAAAGTCATTCATCCAAGAGGGTTTCTTGCGATCTCTTTGAGGTCTCTTAGAACAAGACGGTAGGAGAGAATGTTTCTGTTCTTTGCCAGCTTTCCCAGGACTAGAAGTAGCTGGAATTGAAGGATTATCTTCTATAGGATTGGAGCTATTCACTTCACTAGTGTTCTCCATGTCTGGCAAAACAACCTGTTGCTCGGATAGAACTGGAGAGGAGACATCAATTTCCAGGTCCTAGCGATCAGGTGTGAAAGGTGTTGTTTTAGGTCTTAGATGAATTCTGTTTCTGACATATTGACCTCCATTCTCCCCTTCAACGAGATAAGATCTTTCAGAGAGCCTCTTATCAATCCTTCCAGGTTGCCAGTTTGGTTGTTCAGGGTCTTGATAATAGACTGGCTGGTGAGACAACTTGGGCAGATCATGAGCAGTTTTATCATAATACTTCTTCACTGATCTCTCTCTTGCCTCTACTTTCAATAACTCTACTGTGAGATGCAACGGGTTTCACTGCAGAAGGTATCAGTGTGCGCAGTTTCCTGTTGAACAGTATTTCTGCTGGACTTTGATCAAACCCTTGTCTCGGCGTATTACGAAGTTCAACTAGTGCCTCATACGCATCTGTTATATTTTGAACAGTATTTCTCATCATACCCTTGATGAGTTCCACAGCAGATTCAGCTAATTTGTTGGCTTTATGGTGACCTGGTGCTGATTTAACATGAAGTATTCCCCATCTAGCAGTAAATGATCTGAACTGTGCAGACGTAAACTGAGTACCTTGGTCAGATACAATAACCTAGGGAACGCCATAACGAGCAAAATGAGACTTCAATTTCCTGATGACCAACTGTGCTGTCATTGTAGGTAGAAAGTCTACTTCAATGTAGTTGGAAAAGTAGTCAATCAGAACTAAATAGTATCGGCCTTCTATAATAAAGATGTCAGTGCCAACTTTCTCCCAGGGTGATAAACCTCTTGAGTGTTGGTTTAAAGGTTCTTTAGTATTCCTTGCCTTCGTTTCTTGACATTCTGGACAACTGTCAGCTATCTGTCGAATCTCAGCCGTCATGCCGATCCAAAACAGACACCTTCTGGCCCGGCGCATCATGCTGTCAAATGCAAGATGAGCAGCGTGTAGCTTCTGCTTGATTTCAGGCCTCAGTGCTTTTGGGATAAGAATACGCTCTCCTTTAAGTATTATGCCTTGTTCTGTTGTCAGAGTATCACGAATGTCAAAATAAGGCATAAGCTCAGCTGGTACATCAGACTTTCTTTTAGGCCACCCATCCAAAATGGTCGACTTCAACCTCTGGAGCACGCTGTCTTTGAGAGTTTCAGCTTTAATCTTTTCCATCATCACATCTGGTATTTCAGGTAATCTTACAGGTGCATCAGCTCCTGCATTGCTCTCTCTATCAGCTAAGGAATCCAATGTGACATTATGAATACAAACTCTGGACAGTGTGTCGGCTATAAGAAGATCGGAACCTTGTACCCATTGGAATTCAAAGTCATATCGATGGCTGCGCATCAGTAAATTCTGCAGTCTTCGAGGAATTTAACTCAGAGGTTTCTTCACGATGGCTGCCAAAGGTTTATGGTCGTTGATGACTGTAACTTTCCTTCCATATTGTTGTTGTTCGTCCATCACGGGTGATGAAGACCACTCTGTTCATCCAATTATTTAGGAATATGTTAGGTTATGATCACCCGTTTGCCAGTCACTTCGATTACGGAAACAGCGGCGGATGGATTGATTTGCCATTGCCCTAAAGACGCCACTAGGCGTGATGGGAAATAATGGCGAAGAAAATGGCCACTGACTGCTTTGACGGTCGGTGGCTAAGGACGGAAGAAGAAGAAGATGTTAGGTTAGTCTATGGGTACGAAGGTGACTGATGAGCCCGATGCGGGCCTGGAAAGATCTCGGACAGTGTGGGCAGGGAATGTTTGCTTCATGTGAAGGTTTTATTACATGGTCCTTTCTAGCTTGTCTCCGCTGTTCCTCTGCTGCTCTTCTGGATGATTCGCATGCCGCTGCACCTTTACGAAGAGATGTGCGCCAAGCAGTTCGGTCTTGCGCAGCAGCTTCCCATGTGTCAGGGTTTATGTCAACGGTTTTCAATGACATCTTTAACGTGTCTTTGAAGCGCTTCTTTTGGCCACCATGGGAGCGTTTACCCTTCTGTATCTCACCATAAAAGAGTATCTTTGGCAGTCGATGGTCTGGCATGCAGACTACATGACCTGCCCAGCGAATCTGTGACTGCATCAGAATAGTATCAATACTAGGGATACCAGCTCTGTCAAGAACGGCGGTATCCGGTATCTTGTCTTGCCATTTGATGTTCATTATCTTCCTGAGACAGACTGTAAGGAAGTGATTTATCTTCTTTACGTGACGCCTGTATACAGTCCATGTTTCACTTGCATATAGCAGCACTGGAAGCACCGCAGCTCTGTACACCATAAGTGTACTGGTCAAAGCGTTCCAAACCGTATACAACAGCTAAGAGCTCCTTCTCAATTTGAGCCCAGCGTTGTTCTGTTTCAGTTAGAGCTCTAGAAGCAAACTCTATTGGCTGACCATTTTGTAGGAGGACAACCCCAAGTCCATAGCTGCTACTATCAACTTGAATACACAAAGATTCATCAGGATCATAGTATGCGAGTACTGGAGTAGAAGTAATCAGTTTCTTGACACTCTTGAAAGCTTGTTCACATTCAGCAGACCAGATAAAGGGAGTATCCTTACGTGTAAGTTCTCTTATTGGATGAAGAACTTCTGAAAGATTGTTGAGAAACTTTGCTAGATACTGTATCATGCCGCAAAATCTGCGAACCTCATGACAGTCCTTGGGAACGGGCATGTTTAGTATTGTCTCAACCTTTTTCTTGTCTGGTTCAACACCTCGAGCAGTAATAAGGTGACCCATGAAGGTAATTTCTTCTTTCTTCTCTTGAGCTTTAGCGTCATTCAGTTTATTGCCTTTCTCTTTACACCTGTTTCAGTGCTTTAAGCTTCAGATCATGGTCCTTAATAGCTTGCTGTCTGTTTGATCCACAACCTGCAATAACTATGTCATCAGCAACATCGATGCAACCATGAAGACCCTCAAGAGCTTGTGCTAGATGCCTCTGGAAAATTTCACTGCTTACATTCAACCCAAATGGTAATCTAGACCATCTGAACCTACCATAAAGTGTGATCATTGTTGTAAGTTTACTAGACTTCTCATCAAGTTTGATATGCCAGAATGCTTCCTTGATATCCAGCTTTGTGAAAATCTTGGCATTGTTGAGTTCAGGCAATACATCATCCAAAGTTGGTAATCTGTAATGCTCCCTCTGCAAAGCCTCATTCAAGGGTCTAGGATCAATGCATATTCTTAAAGAACCATCAGACATTTCAAAAACAGCCATTTGGTTAACCCATTCAGTCGGTTCCTCTACTGGTATTAATATACCTCTGTTCATTAGATTTTGAAGCTCTGACTTTACCTTGCTCTTAAGTGAAAATGGTATTTTTCTGCACGGCAGTGCCTTTGGACGAATATTAGGATCAATATGCAACACAGCTTCACCCAGGACACCTAGATGGTTATCAGAGTTATGATCATTATCTGAACTGTCAGTAGCCACCTTTGCAATAAATTTGTTTGTGTTGACTGTCACAAACTGTAGATCCTGCAGTGTGTTGTTGCCCAGCAAACATGTGAATCTATTTTTCACAACAGTAAACCTTATATTGTGTTTTGTCCCAGTCTTAGGATTCTCAGCAGTTAATAGAACTTCTCCCAGTGGAGTCATCTTAGTACCATTCCACATAACAAGCCTCTGTTTAGTGGGTAACAGTTGTTCTTGCATCACAAAGCGTTGACAGATTGTATTCACATCAGCTGCTGTGTCTAACTGAAATTTTACCATTTTTCCATTGACAATGAGTTGTGCAGATGTACAAGCTTTGCTAGACTTCACACAATTAAGAAAAACTTCAGAATCTTCCACTGACTCTGTGTGAACAGTATGAACTTTCTTGCATTTAACTTTGAAATGGTTTCTTCCCCCACAATTTGAACAAAACTTCCCCCATGCAGGACACTTTTTCTTAATTAATAGATGTTTCTGTCCACAGTAATGACACTCCTTTCTAGGTTCAAAGTACCCACTGTCAGTGTTACTTTGACAGGCTTTACCAGCAGCATGCCCAGTGTCTCTCTTGGGAGGTTTCTGGTTGAGTGATTTTTTCTGTACCTTTTCAACCCTTGCTTCAGAAGGTTGTATTGTATTATTCATCTCACTTATGTCTTTTCCAGTTTGCTCGAAGACTCTGCATATGTGAATGGCTTTCTTTAGATCGAGGTCAGCTTCTCTCAAGAGCTTCTCTTGTAACCTTTTGTTGACAGTAAAGACAATTTTGTCTCTTATCATACGATCCTTGTCGTTAAAGTTGCACAAATCTGCCTTAGTTGTCAGCTCAGTCAAAAAGGAATTAAAAGGTTCTTGAAGAGGTGTGTTCCAGAATCTGAACGAATGTAATACTTCATTGCTTCGTGAGCTACAATGGTTCTAAAGCAAATCGAGAATTTTAGTAGGATTAGAGTGGTCTCCTTCCTCTGCAAGTTGATCAAAAACTTCAACAGCTTGAGGTCCAGCACAGTGTAGAATAATGGCCTCCCGAACAGGATCAGGTTTAGAGGCCACCTCTGTTGCATTATATATATATATATAAGGCAGTTGATTTTTGTTTGTAATGCATACAAATATTTATTCCTTTAAATTTCTTCTTGAAATTAGGCAGAGTTTAGTTTCTCATAAGGTAACGCTGTGAAGTTATCTCTTAGATGGTCATTATGTTTATCAAAGAAAATATTTTAAAAAATTATTCCATTTTGAATCATTCTCGCCGACTGCAGTAATCAAGAGAAATAACTTCATGCTAAAAAAATCTGGGCAACGCCGGGCTAGTAATTATAGGGCACTAGTAATTACTAGTGCCCCTAGATCTATAGTTAGTTACGCCAACTATGTCAGAATCGAAAACGAGGCTGAACGACGTAGTGCACCTAGATCTATAGATTATATGATAAAGGGGCACTAGAACGACGTAGACGCCATTTTCGGCTGGACAATACCAGGGTTAGTAGCGAGAGTAAGCATCGAGTAAGATGCCTAATTGTTCAGCTTTTGGCTGTAGCAATAGCTCTAGCAGAGGATACAGATTGTTCTCGTTTCCAGCAGACAAGAAACTTAGATCGATCTGGGAATGCAAAGTGAGTAGAAAGCATTGGAAAGCTTCTATTAATGCAAGGCTGTGTGAACAACACTTTGAGTCGACTGATTTTGAATTGAAGCGACTGGATGGGAAGAAGAAACTTAGATGGAATGCAGTACCTACCAAATTTTTACACCGTGCACCTGGTCAGCACAGAAAATCACTTAAGATAAGGGATGCTGTTGTAGGACACACTGCAGTGCTAGGCCTAAACCATGATCACACTTACAACAAGAAGAAAAATTCAGCAACTGACAGTTCCATTGAAGACAATGTAGGAACAGATAGTGTGAGTGACAACTACACGGACTCTTCAGCATCAGAAAATAGCATGCAAACAGAAGTCATTACAGATAACTGTGCCGGCTGTGTTGCTAAGGAAACATTGATTGAGACATTCTTGGTCATGTCACTGTATCTGAACATAAGGGCATTGCGACAAATGCACTAGTATTCATGCTTAGTGGACTATCCAACAGATGGAAGCAAATTGTTGCTTTTTTTAACTCAGGAATGTCAACTAAAGGCAATGTTTACAAACCCATTATTCTGGAAATAATACACAAAGCTGCTGCAATTGGTCTGCATGTGGTAACTGTCACAAGTGACATGGGAAGTGCAAAAGAGCAATGTGGGCCAGCTTTGGTGTTTGTGCTTCCAGAAACAAAATTGTGAACAAAATTGCACATCCAGAGCAACCAAATAAGTGGCTATATTTCCTAGCTGACACACCTCATTTGATCAAAAATGTTAAGTCTGCATTTATCTCTGGCCATGATTTCAGATTATCTGAGGAGATGTGTGTATTGTTAAATGTGCCTTCTAACATTGCAAATATTCTGCCCGTTAGGGAACTGGCTGACTTACAAAGGAACAGCACGCTGAAACTAGCTCCACACCTTACTGATGACATACTCTGCCCTGGACATTTTGATAAGATGGTGTTGTCACGTGACCGATAATGTATTTTACCATCTTGTCCATAATTTGATTACTTTTTAAATGTCCTGGTTTTCCTCGTCATTTTGTATTCTTCTTTCTTTCATTTTTCACCTTCGAAAACCCCACCCGAGGTTTGGTTACGTTCCGGCCTGTAGCGGTCAGCGAACGATAGTGTTACGTCAACACGCACCTGGTCCGGCCGAACAGGGGAATTTCTCTGGTCGCTTTAAAGCCTTTGATCACGAGCGAAAGGGTCCCTGTGTTTGGCTTCCAGAACGCTGCTTCGGATCATAATATTATGCATCCTGGAAACAGGGGGAGACAAACCCGCGGTCAGTCTTTGGGTTTTTGCCCTTAGACAAGATAGAGCATAATGTTATGCATTTCTCTACCTGGGGAACTTTCGCACGATTTCTTTTGTCTTACTCTAGATTACGTCTTTCGCCGAACTTCTGTAGAAATTTGCAGGCCAGGTGTTCGGGGGGGAGCGTCCTTTGTAATCTATAAGAGTGATGGGTTTAATAGACACAGACATTCGTAAATATTCCTGGCCCGTAGATGACCATCATGAGATAAGGCAAACTTTAACACAGTACTAGAATGTGTTTGCCTATGTTCTAGTCATTTTCGGGGTGAGTTGACATATCTTATAATTATAATATATTAGATTCATGTTAGTTTTTATATATATCTGTTAGGAAAGTGAATTTATTTCTGAGGACTTCTCCTAGTAATTTATTCAGTGAAAAGGTAGCACTGTCTACGGCCTATTAAGTGGTGCTTAAACTGTTACGGTTTATCATGGGTTAAATGTTAAACTTACAATAACAGATATTAGGCGTAGAATCAGTCCACGAATGCTTACCATTGGGTTAAGAGTCAGCAAAATTAACTGTCATTTCTGTAAGATAATGTCAGGTGTGGATTGTTCACTTTAAAACTGAATAGTGAGATGCAGGTAATAACTCTGGATTATAGGAGATAGTCACTTATTCCTTTTGATAGATATTTCTAGTGGCAAGGGAGGATCATTTTATGCTTGCTAGGCACTAGTCTATAACTTTCACTGAGAGCAGTCACCAGGCATAGATATAATTATATCTTATGGTTCAGCCACAACTGTATTATTATAGCTAGAGCATTGCGTTTTCTGTGTATTCATTTGTGGGATATTAATATTTTGTTTCCCCAAAAGGGACATATGATTTATTTGTGTAATGTCAAATGCTGTAATCTGTTTATGTAAATTCATTTAATGTTGTAAGATGAATAAGCATATTCATTTAACTGTAACTACAGGTTAGGTTTCCTGTATGTTGAGATTGGGAGAAGAGGAGTAGATTGTTGCTGTCAGAACAGTTACTGACAGGTACATGGGTGTACAAAAGATATTAAGCCTATGCGGGCGCGTGTTAATAATTGATATTTTTAAGGAACAGGAGACATGGTTAAAGACAGCCCTAAACTATCATAGCAATAACTACAATAAATTTAATCCCATAGTGGAGCGAAACTTTCTGTATAAAGTTAGTGTGATTTATTATTTGCTTGAAGTAAAAGGGTGTCTCTTTTTGGGTCTCAGTTTCAGGGGATACCGAATTGCTAGTCTAGTTTCCAGTCAGACGAAGAATGTCACCGTCTCTTCGTCTAGAGGGATTCTGAGGATATCTAGCCCCACGAGTGTCACACCCCGTTCCTGAATCAAAACCCCTTTTGTCAACGCCAAGTTAAGCTCACGCAGTGCAACGGAGCCAACGCTAAATCTGGAATCACCAAATGCAGTAGTAGTTCTCTACTCGCCTCTTGGATTACCAGCCAGAGCATTGCGGCTTCCAGAATATCAAAACCGCCCAGCATGCCTATAGCAGAATTCCATATCACCCGCCTTTTTTTGTGCCTAAACGGGGCACTCAGCCAAGCCACAGTCAACCAGCCAAAACCGGATTTAAAGCCAATTCTAGCGCCGGATAAGCACGCCTTGGGATCAATTGTCCTCAAGTGACTTCGTCCCATGGTTTATTTCTGGGTCTATGTAGAACTTCGCACGTATGAGCAGCCATCTATGGACAGAGTTCCAGCCCCACTCGCGCCAGTAGGGGAGTCACCAACGATAGCGCCTATACAGTGATTTTATTCAGGTTAATTCCATCACCGATGGAGGATATATACGAAAAAACCACTTACTGGAGCTTTTCCCTTGGTCCCCGAAAGCGGACAGGCTGTCGCTAAGTTCATTCAGTTGGTCTGCACGAGATAAACAGCGTCCCCCAGCCCACCTCGCGCTAGTAGGGGGGAGTCACCAATGATAGTACCAACAAGGACAGTTTTGTAGGCATAGTCCCTCACGAAGGATCTACAAGTAACACACTGTCCGGACTATTTCATCTGGTCCCCGAAAACGGACGGACTGCCACGCAGTTTATTCATTTTGGTAAACAGAAGGTAAATAGAGTCTTCCAGCCCACCTCGCGCAATTAGGGAGGAATCACCAATGATAGTAACAACAAGGACAGTTTTGTAGGCATAGTCCCTCACGAAGGATCTACAAGTAACACACTGTCCGGAATATTTCAATATATATGGTCCCGAAAACGGACGGGCTGACACTCAGTTATTTCATCTCTCTGTGTTCTACAGGTTTTATGAATGGTGATCTGTGTGTGTGGTTGTTGGTGTATATGATTATTGATGACTACTGATGATTATTTGATTATTGATGTAATTTTATGTTGTTGTGATGATATGCATTATTTTCATGCTTTTCTTCTTTAATAAATTTTACACATTTATTAATGCGCTGTTCACGACCTTTCCATCCATATTTGTATTTTTTAGCTCTTTACTAGAATCTCTATGTTTGATAAGAGAAAAGAGAGAGAGCAGGAGATGCTTAGACAGTGAAAAGTGAGTTGAGGCCTGGAGAGAGAGATCATTTGAATAAATCTTCTTCCAGGTTGTCTCAAGTCCATCTCTTATTTACACCTTATCTAAAGTGTAATCTATATTTCTGTCAGTCCACTATCCCTTGTCGATTTCACTACTGTTGTCCAACTCGACAAATACTCTACACCCTTCCTTATGTGTAATAAATGTTTATACAATACCAAAACCTACCCTCTGTCCTGTACTTACTGTTCTTAGTCTTCTATCATTTACTAGACACAGTAGTAAGGTCTTTGTCTTGTGTAAGTCTGACCTATACTGTATAAGAAGGGATCAACAGAAGTGATAGCGTCATTAATAGGCTGGACTGCCCATGGTAAATTTCCTGTGTTATGTGTTGCCGGTCGCACTAGTGACCCGTCATCGAAGCATCATTTTTTGGTGATGCCCAGATGGCAGGGAGGATAGTGTGATTCGCTTGCATAGCTAGGCGGGGTTGTCGCACGGAAGGTCCTGGGTTCGAGTCCTGGGTAAGCCACTCACGTCTGTTGTTTTTCTGTTGTCTAGTTTTCTACTTCTTTATTTCTTACGAGTGCCTGAAAACATACCTTTATGTTTGTCTCATATTTATTTACAAACAATGAGGCCGTATCGGTAGGCACGTGGGCAACATAGCGGCATGTGTCCACTAATGTATTTTTAACCCATTTTCTCTTGCATTTTATTTGTTAGTTAGATTCGTTGTGTTGATTTTTTTTCGTGTTCCGTATTTTTACTTACCGTTGTTATTATTACTTTTCCCGAGTTTGTGTTGTTTATTTCTTTTAATCTATCTGAGTCGCTCGATTTATCTCTCCCTTTTTTTCCTCACGTGTTTGCAGTGTCTTATGTCTTTATCTCTAAACATATGTATAATATGTCTTGGTCTCCTGTTTTTGATTATTTAACCTCGCAAGACGGAAGGCAAAAAAAAAAAAAAATCAGCAGGGTCATTATAAGAAACTTGTTATTCGCTGATGACGCTGCAATCGTCACACAATCAACAGGAGCTTCAGAGCTTGATGAATCGCTTCAGACAAGCATGCAAGGACTTTGGCCTCACGATAAGCCTACTTGCTTACTTAGTCGTTCCCCTTCTCCCGTGAGGTGTAGAGGTTTGGAAGAGAGAGAGAGCGCCAGACTATCCTATCGGCTGTCTTCCTCCTGGCCTGGTGCCATTCTATTCCTCAGTCCTTCAAAGATTGTCTTATGTTGTCCTCCCAGCGGACTCTTGGTCGTCCTGGGGTCTGGATCCCTGGTTCTTTGTTTCCCATGCTTGTCATGCTAGCCGATCTTCTCCCATTCTGCAGACATGGCCAAACCATCTTAGTTGGGACTGTTCTACTTGTGTCTGCAGGGGGTGGGATTTTAGGCCTTGACGTATCGTCTGGTTGCGGACCATGTCTCTTCTTGTTACTTCAACCACCTTCCTCACATACCTCAATATCTGAGGTTTGGATCTGGCTTTTGTGGGTTGTAGTCATTGCCAATGACTCGCATCCAAATGTCAAGACTAGGACATAGGTGGAGCGGTATACAGCCATCTTCGTTTCTTATCAACCTCTCTCTTGCTGAGGAATCCTCGATTTATGGCCTGAAAAAAGTCTCTCAGCTGCTGCTTTTCGAGTGGCTAACTCTTCTTTGATGCCTCCCTTTCGGTCTATAATAGTTCCAATGTATTTAAAGTGGTCGACCTGCTCCAGGACCTGTTCTCCCAGCTTAATCTGATGTCTTCTTTCTTCTCGTGATATCACCATGGATTTTGTTTTAGAGCTGCTTATGACCATCCCTCTCTTCTCCAGCTCTTCCTTCCAGACTTGCAGGTTGGATTGGAGATGTGCCTCTGATTTAGCAATCAGGGCAACATCATCAGCAAATGCCAGCTCTGAAATACAGACCTGTCTCATCTTCCAGTACCCCACTGAATACTTTCTTGTTCTCTCCTTACATGCCTTGATGACATCGTCCATGAGGAGTATGAAAAGATAAGGTGACAGGATATCACCTTGTCTTACACCAGTGGTGGTCCTGAACTCTTCTGACTTATGGTTTGCTGTCCTCACATAATTTCTGCAAGACTTGTAGAAGCTCTGTATAGCATGAATCAGAGGTGCTGGAATGTTCTTCCTTGCCAAACAGTCCCAAAGTTTGCTCCAGGGGACCCTGTCAAACGCCTTTTCCAGATCTATGAAACAAAGATGGATCTCACTCTTATACTCAAGGGCCTTTTCACTCAGCTGTCTGAGTGTGAAGATTAGGTCTTGAGTACTTCGGTTTGCTCGGAATCCGCACTGGACCTCATCCAATTGTGGCTCAGCTAGGCGTCGGAGTCTCTGCTCTAGGATTCTAGAGTAGATTTTACCAGGGACACTGAGAAGGGATATGCCTCTATGGTTTCCACATTGTCGATTGTCACCCTTTTTGAAAATTGGTGTTATGATGGCAATCTCCCAATCCTTTGGTATGGTCTTGTTGCACCACGCTGCCTGTAGGACCCTTAAGAGTAATAGGTCGCCTGATGCTCCCATGTACTTAATCATTTCTGGTGTTATACCATCATGCCCTGCTGCTTTGCCCATCTTGATTTTCTCCAGTGCTGCCTTCAGTTCTTCCATCTTTATGTCATCTTCACCATCATTGGTTTTCTCTTCTGTGCTAGTGATTATCATTTCTGATGTTTGACCTTGCTCACCATCAAGGAGTTCTGAGAAATATTCTTTCCATTACTTCCTTCGGGGCAGTAAGCAATTTGCCTTGCTTGTCCTTTATAAATTTGAGAGGGCAATGTTTTTCCTTCCTCGTGTTCTTTAGGGTCTTATAGAACAATTTCTGGTTTTCTTGCGCATCTTTTTCTAGCTTTTCTCAAAATTCTTCCCAGGACTTCTGTTTTGCTGCTAGCCCCTTGTTCTTTGCTTCTGTTCTGAGTGTCACATATTCTCTATATTTCTCCATTTGTCCTGTTGTGTTTTTAGCTCCTAAGTATTGTTTCCATGCCATTTTCTTCTCTCTTATTTTCCCTTTGACTTCCTCTGTCCACCAAGGTATCCTCTTTCTTTTGTTCCCAAGTCGGACTTCACCACACGCTGCTGCAACAGCTGTCTTTATGATGTCCTTGAATTTAAGCCAGAGGGTTTCCAGGTCATCAGGTTGTTCTTCTGTATTGCTCACCGCTGCAGCAATAAGCCCCTGATATCTGGTCTTAATTTCTGGCTCTCTCAGCTTGTAGGTCTTAATGCTCATTTCTCCCGTTCGTTTACTTAGTTTTTTGCGTGATGTTGGGCAGTTCCTAGGCTGAGCAACTCTTTCAGTTGTTCTTTTGATTGTAAGCAGGTAGTGATCACTTCCAATCTCTGGCCCCCTCCAGACTCTAGCATCCCGGACATATTTGAATGAGCTCCTCCTAACAATGGCATAGTCGATCACTGACTTCTCATTCTTTGTTGGTTCACATCTAGTGTATGCATGTATGCGCTTATAGGACGATAAGTCTAAAGAAAACAGATGTGCTGAGTCAGGATGTGGATGTTGCACCAGTTGTCACTATCGATACCTTTGAATTGGCAGTGGTGCACCACTTCACATACTTGGGGTCTACCATCAACGACAAATTGTCTCTGGACACAGAAACTGACAGCCGCATTGGTAAAACTGTAGCTACCTTTGCCCGCCTCACAACGCGTGTTTGGGGAAACTCCAAACTCACAACGAAGACCAAAGCTGCGATATAATGCCTGCGTCACCAGCACACTTCTATATGGTAGCGAAACATGGACAACCTTTGCTAAGCAAGAAAGAAGGCTCAATACCTTCCATCTACGGTGTCTACGCCACATCCTCGGTATTTTGTGGAAGGACAAAGTGACAAATGTCGGGGTGCTGTCACATACTGGCCTTCAAATCATGTATACACTGCTTAGACAGCGCAGACTAAGCTCGCTTGGCCATGTCCGCCGCATGGAAGATGGTGGCATCCCGAAAGATATCTTCTACAGACAACTGGCAGAAGGCAAAAGAACAGTTGGGTGACCGCAGCTGAGGTTCAAAGATGTGTGTAAGAGAGACATGAGGGCACTGGACATAAATCAAGCAACATGGGAGGATGAAGCTGCCGATTGCACCAAGTGGCGATGCTATCTACGGCGCCACCTCAGATTGCGCGAAAAGAAGCTCTCACGGCAAGCAGAAGAGAGGAGAAAACGTCGAAACCACCAGGAAAATAAGCAGCTCAGGAAAATAAGCAGCTGAGGGCTGTCACCTCAGGGGCGCATTCCCATAGTTAGCTTTGACTAGGGTTACCATATCGTTCAAAGAAAAAAGGAGGACAATATGCAGTTTTTTGTCATGAAAAGGAGGACAGAGGAGGACATTATAATGCTGCAGGAGGACAAGGTTGGACATTATGATGAGAAAGGGGGACAATGGAGGACATTATAGTGAAAAGGGGGACATTATAATGAGAAAGGGGGACAAGGGAGGACATTATCATGAAAAAGGAGGGCAAGGGCGGACATTATAATGGGAGAGGGGGACTTCTTCTTCTTCCTCGTTCGTCCTGAAAAGGACGTTGGTTGCGTTGTGTCTGTTTACAGCGAAGCTGCGATATCTGCACCTTTCGGCCGACACATCCGACTTCATCACGGTATTTTTTGGGACCGGGTTTGCCTTCCCTCTTCGATCCCTACTCTCTCAGCCAGACTGCAGTGATGCAGCCTGTTTCCAGGACCACCACTTGGAGGTGGAGTAGGGTCTTGGTCAGCTCTGGTTCGCTGACCCTGACGCAAGCAGTCAAGCTATGGGTCGCTGACTGCATTCTCTGTTGCTGCGTCTTTGGGTCCCGGAGAGGGGGACAATGGAGGACATTATAATGGAAAGGAGGACAAGAGAGGACACTATGTTGAAAAGGAGGACAAGGGAGGCCATTTTATTGAAAAAAGGAGGACAGTGGGGGACATTATAATGCAAAAGGAGGGCATTATAATGGAGAAGGGGGACAATTGAGGACATTGTAATGAAAAGGAGGACAAGGGTGGACATTATGCTGAGGGAGGGGGGCAATGGAGGGCATTTAGTGAGCCAGGGGACAAGGAGGACATTATAATGAAAAAGGAGGACAAGGGGGGCATTATGATGCAAAAGAAGGACAAGGGTGGCTATTATAATGGAAAGGAGGACAAGGGGGGGCATTATGCTGAAAAGGAGGACCGTGGAGGGCATTATGATGTAAAAGGAGGGCAAAGGAGGACGTTATAATGAGAAAGGAGGACAAGGGCGGACATTATAACGCAAAAAGAGGCCATTATAATGAAAAATGAGGACAAGGGAGGACGTTATAATGAAAAGGAGGACAAGGGAGGTCATTATAATGAAAAGGTGGCCGAGGGAGGACATTATAATGCAAAAAGAAGACAAGGGGGGACATTATAATGAGAAAGGAGGACATTTTTCCTTTTAATTAATAAATGACAGAGAAATGTATTTTTTACATATCAAACAAAACTTCATCAAATCAGCTTGATTTTGTGTTTTTTTTATATATTAAGACGATAAAAAAAATATTTTTCTGTTTATTTCTTTAGTCGACTGTGCTTGTATGAGTGAAAAGAGTCTTTCAACACAGGCATTATGAGTTGGTATCACAAACAAGAACTGGGCTATCATCACAATCTCATTGTATTGCTCTTCACTTTTACATTATTTAATGTAGTTGTACCACTTCTTGTGACTTCAAACTAACTCTTAGTATCCGAGCGGCCTTTTAGAAAGGCAGATGATCGATCTGCACTAAATAATTTATTTATAAAGATAACATAAAGTGTTATATATCAAAATGTGAAGAAATGAAACCCCTATATCATGCACGTAACTAAATTGTTCAGTGGTTTTAAACATGCATTCACCTATACATTTTCGCTATTGATGGGGATCGATCATCGGCCTTTCTAAAAGGCCGCTCGTATACTAAGAGCCTTTCCATCAAATGTGGCGACAAATTTCTTCAAATTGGAGAACTGATCAAAGCACTTAGTAATAGTATCATCCAGTTGTACACCTTTTTCCATTAAACATTTTATACTTATTTCTACATCTTCCCAGGAGATGTCTTCAAGATCTAGCCAATTAAACTCAGAAAATTCCCGAAAAGGCTGCATCCACATCTTTAAATAATCTAAACATCCTTCATACAGTGCTTCTACATTGCACTGACACTGTTGCACCTCAGATTTGTAGCCATCATTTTCTATTTGCTTTAACATGTCCTTCACCTTGAGTGGCATGAAATTGATATCCTTTCTTTCTTGAAGGAGGTCTTGCAAGGATGAAAGAATTTTCATTACATCAATAAGGGAGTTACCTTCCTTTTCTAATTTGCTAATGTGAGCATGAAATACACTAATTAGGGATTGAACATGCCATAAGTAGATTTCACATAATGGATCCTCAAAAAACTGTTTCAGTACAGCTGGTGGGTTGTTCTGTGAAAGAAAGAATGACTTGAGAGCTGGAAACATTTATAGAAGTCTTTGAACAGCTGGAAATAAAGATAGCCACCGTTTTTTGCTGTGGTTAAGGAGTTGCTGGTATTCTACATCAACAAACTCACAGAACTCTTGTAGGGACTCAACACAGACAGTGTAAATTGAAAAGTAATTATAAATCCTTAGATTCAAAGCTTGTAAGTCAGTGTCAAGAAGATCTGTGCCATGGTGAATGCAATTATTAAGAACATGTGCAGGGCATCCCACTCCTATTAATGTTTGGTTAACCAACCTCATCAAATTTGCAAAGACATTGTTACTATTGCCTCTTCCAAGACCACCAAACATTGTTTTGCAATTACCACCCCTAAAAGCTACACATTTATTTGAACGACCTAGATTGTTCAGTGTGTCACTGACATTGGTCGCAATAGTTTCTGCTGTTTCATTGGGCTTGCTCTAAACGTTAACCACTTTAATTTGCAAACCCCCATTCTTGTAGTAAAAATAGTGGATAAGAATTGGAAACACCTTTATACTACCATGGTTGCTAGCATCTGTTGAAACACCTTTATACTACCATGGTTGCTAGCATCTGTTGAAACACCTTTATACTACCATGGTTGCTAGCATCTGTTGAAACACCTTTATACTACCATGGTTGCTAGCATCTGTTGAAACTCCAACAAAGGGAATGTCTGCAAGAGATTTTATTAAAACTTCCAATAAATGGGGAGCTAGCACAGAGTTCACTATTGCTTCTGTATTTGTTCTAGCACCTGACAACTTAATTGCTATTTTTGAGTCAGGGAAAATTTGTTTCAGCAATCCTGGTGTACAAACCATAGAACTGTAACAGTTGTGACGTGCAACAGTATGGAAAGCAAGGGCACCTTAAGCAGCACTTACACTGTCCCCTAGCTCACTATTTGTTTTTACAAAAACATTTGTCAACTTCCCTGATGAACCCCCCCCCCCCCCCCCACACACACACACACACACAATTCAAATGTTTCTCAGTGGCAATATGTAAATCAAAGTCTTGCACTCAGTGGTTTGTGACCGAAACATATGTTCCTTGACTACAAGTAATACATTCTGCTTCCCATTCTTCTCTTCCAGGATGAAAACATGGGTATTTTTCCGATAGTTTGTAAATTTGCATTTTCTCTTTGATTGATCATCTGGAACAAATAAAATTTAAAAATTAATCATAATACATTAACAACATGCACGCAACCTCAAACCACATTCTTGAAACTTTGCTAGACGATGATTAATGTTTTTTTCTGATTCCTTAAACAATTATTATTTTTCTATACATTATATTGTAATGAATAAAATTTTATTTCTACTTACATGGTAAGCTGATTTTAGCAATCAATTGCTTCGATGAATCTAGATGGATAAACTGTAGATTATCATAAACAGTAAACACACGACAAAAGCTAAAGCTACACACCGTCCACATGTGACCGAAAAGCGAAGCTGGCTGCTAATGAAGATCGGAACCGGAAATGCAGAGCGAAAGGCGATGCTAAAAATGTAATATCGGAAGTGGAAACGCTACTCAGTTGATGATGTAATTGGTTGAGTAGCCAACTTCTGAATTCTAAATTTAACGCTACGCTGTTACCAATAGAGAAAATCTCCCATTTTTACATGGGGTACCGCCAGAGTGAAGAAAGAAACATCTAATCACTGGAAATGCGGATAAAACAGGGAATTCGCAGAAATGAGTGCGGACAGTAATTTTTACCCCCAAAATGAGGGCGTATGGTAACCCTAGCTAAGACTGAAGGGGCTATTATTATTATTATTATGACTGTGACTGACCAAGAGTAAACCCCGACACGTCCCGTGTTTCTGGTGTATTATTCACTTGAAAGACAGAGTCTATACCTACAGCATTTTTTTATTTTTCTTTGTTAGATCCTGTAGAAGACCAGAAAGACACACAGAAAATAATAGTTAATCAGAGCGTGGAATTAAACTCCCTCTATACACTGGATTTGTGGACTACGTAAAGGCATTTCACAATTTAGACAGAGAAGCTCAATGGAAACTGGCGTGGCATTATGGAGCCCTCCTTAAGTTCATTAACCTAATGAATAAAACCCACAAAGACATGAAATTTATATTTCTTTATGAAGGTCAGCTTACAAGACCCATAGAGATTGGAACTGGAGTGCAGCAGGGATGACTCTGCCTCTTGTCACCATATCTCTTTTTCCAGGCTGCAGACTGGATTATGACAGTAACAGCCACCAGAAATGGAATTTAGCTGACTCTTGACAAAACAGAGCCCAACCTTAGTTGTGGGGTGGAGAGCCTACCCCACTAAGGTTTCAACAAACTAAAAGTCTGAGACATTTGTCTAAGGTGGGGACTTCCTCTGATGATCTGATTACATCCTGTTGCAATGTTCACTCAAGATTTGAATAATGTATCACAAGTTCTCTCTTTATGTCTCACGCCTTAAACATCATTGAACCACTACTGCAGGAAGCCTATACAAAAGCAGCTCATGTGAACTTGCAATGTTTTTTTTTTTACATCACGAGGTTGATCAGCAAATACACTAGTGCTTCCCAAACTTGTGGGAGGAATTTTGAAGGATTTTGTGAGGTCAATATGAGAAATAAATGGTACATTTTAAAATGTCATATCCTGAGTTAAGAATGCCTTTTCTTCCATATTCCATTTCAAATCAATGTTTATAAGTTTTTAATCAAGGCAAGTACAACAAAAACCTACATTGCGATCTGGTGTGTGCCTGTGCGAACATTTGGACACCATTCAATTTGCTGCTTGTGCTAAGCATTGCAGTCTCCAGCACGGTGGTTTCCAGATGTGTAGGACTATCATCAGAACTTTTTAATATCATTGTGGTTGACTTTCCAACTTTGCAAAATTGGACTAACGAAGATCTGCTTTCTCCCATTAAAAGTTTAAAATCTCATCTTTGACTCAACTGTTAAAAATGTCTGGTTCCTTTTAGAAGATAAAGAAGAATCCATAACTGCCCTATGGTACAATACGACTATGTAAACACTAGACAATCACACTTGCACTAAGCAATCTGAGGAACACATGACAGATTTGCCTTAGCTCATGCAGACTCCTCACTTTCTGGTAGCAGCATGTTAAAAAGTGCTGGCTAACAAAGATTATTAATGTTTCAGATTTTTTAGGTTGTGCTATTTTACAGAACTTTCAAGTTAGCTTCTAAATATAGTAACACATTTGATAAAATGGTATAACATTATTTGCAATAAATCAAATTTTGATATGATATTAGAAATTTAATCCACACAAAAAGTTTTATCATGCAATAGAAAGTGTTTGTGCTAAATCTCCTGTTGATTGATGAATAAATAAGCAAGTTATAAGAACATTAGTAATAGGAAGCAATGTACTGAGAAATTCATGGTTTTCTTCATAAGAAAACCACTTTCTTAATAAAATGTAATTTTCAAAGTCAAAATAAACCTGTGTAGACTGTGTTCTGACAACTGATTTTGACATAGTTGGATTCAGGAGACTAGATGTTATCAGAAAATAGACTAATCCCCAATATTTATTGTTTTCTTTTTTCTATTTTCACTTAAAATGCAGTCGCTTTTCCTCTTAAATCTGTACAAATCTGAATACACTGTATTGAATGTTTGTTATATAACTAGAGTAGTTTATCATATAACTAGAGTAGTTTATCATATAACTAGAGTAGTTTATCATATAACTAGAGTAGTTTATCATATAACTAGAGTAGTTTATCATATAACTAGAGTAAATGCCTGTCATATGATGGCAATTAAATTCAAAAGCCCCAATAATTAACGGCAATTTTATATAAATTTAATAAAAATAATGTTAGGTGTGAACATCCAATTGTCCATCAGAAGAGCACCTTGATTGGCTGTTGTTTTAATCGGCTGGATAGCTCAAATCATCACTGGGATCTTCAGACACTATTTGATCGGAACTATAATAGATCTTTAGCTCACCCGGAAGTTGTTGTTATGATTTCTCTATTCACATCTAAAGCCTCCTTATTCTTGGTGTACAAAATGACTCGTTGGAGGAAATAAACGTCTGCAGACATTAAGCGTGGGTATTTATACATCTCTAAACACTTGTAAATGAAGATACATATTTAAACAATCTCGCTGCAATAGTCTCTTCATCAGAAACAATCTCATCATCAGAAGAAGTCTCTTCATCAGAAACAATTCACTTTGGTGGTGACAGTGAGAATAGTTATCAACATGTTTGTCCATTCTTCTTACTCCTGCATTAAAAACCCAAAATTTGGTTTACATTCAAACCTCTACACCTCACGGTAGAAGGGGAACGACTAAGTAAGTAAGTAAGTTAAATGAAGTCTGAATATGCACACCGTTCACACAGAGATGTTATTGGCGCATGCAAACCGTCCCTTTGCGCATTTTTCTTTGGTGAGTGTTACTATTTTCGGGACAGTATTAAAAAACCAAAATATTTGTTTTACATCCGATGTTAAATAGAATCTGAGCATGCACACTGTTCACATGGCGCATGCAGGCCAACCTTTGCGCACTTTTCTTTGGTAAGTGTTACTATTTCTGGGAATGTTATGAAAGGAAAGAGTGACAGAATGAGCAGGAAAGCTATATACATGGATTTTTTTTTAAAAACCTGAGTGTAGTTAAACTTTTGTTACAGAGTACTTGGGGGGGGGGGGGGGGGGGGGGGGGGGTGTTGTATACGTACAGTGTGTGTGTACGTATATAGTTATCAGAAAATAAACTAAAACCCAATGTTTATTGGTTTTTTTATACAATTTATACAAAATAAAAACACTGGCATGTCCTAAAGGTTTAAGAACCACTGATTTAGACTGTCCAAATTCTGATTACATTAAAAAACCAGAAAAGAAAATAACTTGCCAATTCAATAAATACTGTCAAAGACTGTTTATTGCACTTCTGTTTACTTTCTGGATAATACTTTTCTAAATAGTTCTTTAAAAAACAAGCCTGATTTTTTTAACACACACATTGCACTAAAATGATAACAACAGATTACTAACATGATGCACATTTATCACCAATAAAATTGAAGTCACTGGACAACCAAATAGAAGAATAATCGATAATATTAACATACTAATCAAACATGATATGACTTCACACAAGAATAAAACCTGCTCCAAGTGACCAGATGAAGTAAAATATATACTTTTAATAACATGATAGAGTTCATTACCAACATGACAGCACTCATTACAAACATGATAAATCTCATTACAAACATGACATCTCATTACAAACATGACAGAACTCATTACAAACATGTCAGCTCACTACAAACATGACAGAACTCATTACAAACATGATAGAACTCATAACAAACATGACAGAACTCATTACAAACATGACAGATTTTATTACATGTCAGAGTTTGTTACAAACATGGCACAGCTCTTTACGAACATGACAGAGCTCTTTACAAACATGATAGAGCTCATTATAAACATGATAGAGCTCATTAAAAACATGATAGAGCTCATTACAAACATGGCACAGCTCATTACAAACATGGCACAGCTCATTACAAACATGATAGAGCTCATAACAAACATGATACAGCTCATTACAAATATGGCACAGCTCTTCATAAACATGGCACAGCTCATTACAAACATGGCACAGCTCATCACAAACATGGCACAGCTCATTACAAACATGATACAGCTCATTACAAACATGGCACAGCTCATTACAAACATGATACAGCTCATTACAAACATGGCACAACTCTTCATAAACATGGCACAGCTCATTACAAACATGGCACAGCTCATTACAAACATGGCACAGCTCATTACAAACATGGCACAGCTCATTACAAACATGGCACAGCTCATTACAAACATGGCACATCTCATTACAAACATGATAGAGCTCATCACAAACATGATACAGCTTATTACAAACATGATAGAGCTCATGACAAACATGATACAGCTTATTATAAACATGACAGAGCCCAATACAAACATGATACAGCTTATTATAAACATGATAGAGCTCTTTAAAAACACAGTACAGCTCATTACAAACATGGCACAGCTCATTACAAACATGGCACAGCTCATTACAAACATAGCACAGCTCATCACAAACATGGCACAGCTCATTACAAACATAATAGAGCTCATTACAAACATGATACAGCTTATTACAAACATGATAGAGCTCATGACAAACATGATACAGCTTATTATAAACATGACAGAGCTCAATACAAACATGATACAGCTTATTATAAACATGATAGAGCTCTTTACAAACACAGTACAGCTCATTACAAACATGATACAGCTCATTACAAACATGATAGAGCTTATTATAAACATGATAGAGCTCCTTATAAACATGTCACAGCTTATTATAAACATGATAGAGCTCATTATAAACATGATACAGCTTATTATAAACAAACAACGTCAAAAAAAACTATATCGTATTATATTATGATATACCTCAATATAAACATGGCACAGTGAACTATCAACATTATATAATCCATCATCAACATGATATAATTCCTCATAAACATAATATAACATCATCAACATGACATAATCCATTATGAATCTAATAAAACTCATCATTAACATGATAAAACTCATCAGTGACATTAAACAATCAATCATCACCATGATATAATCAGGAATCTGATAAACTCATCATCACCATGATATAATCAAGAATCTGATACACTCATCATCACTATGATATAATCAGGAGTCTGATAAAACTCATCATCACAATCATATTATCTTTCATGAACCGGAAACAAAAATTAAAGATTAACCGTGACATTACTCATGTGACAAAACTCATCAACATGATAAAATCATGAATCTAACAAAACTCATGTTCAGCATGAGATAATCTATTTTAAACCTGATAAAATTAGCGATCAACAACGATATTACTAATCACTAATCTGACAAAACTCATGATCAGCATGATATAATCTATCTTAAACCTATTTAAATTAATGATCAACAACGATATTACTCATCACTAATGTGACAAAACTCATGATCAGCATGATATAATCTATCTTAAACCTGATAAAATTAGTGATCAACAACGATATTACTCATCAATAATGTGACAAAACTCATCAATGTGATATCTATTTTAAACCTGATAAAATTAGTGATCCACAACGATATTACTCATCACTAATGTGACAAAACTCATCAATGTGACATAATCTATCTTAAACCTGATAAAATTAGCAATCAACAATGATACTACTCATCACTAATGTGACAAAACTCATCAATGTGATATAATCTATCTTACGCCTGATAAAATTAGTGATCAACAATGATATTACTCATCATTAATGTGACAAAACTCATCAATGTGATATAATCTAACACAAACATGCTATAATTAATCACCACAATGTGCTCACTGACCAAATATCAAATGTGTTCAACATAAGGCATATGACATACAAATAGCTCTCTAACTTCTGAACCATGCCCAAATTCTCATTACAAATCTCCAGTAAAATCTGTTTTTAACATTTTTCTTTGGCTGAGCTTTACTTTCTTTCTATTTCCTTTCACCTCCACCTCTTCTCTTCCAGCACTGTGTTCCAGCAGGCTCCTGATTTTTTGGATATCAGTATTCACCTTTCTGTCCATTAGGATATTTCTCTATATTCATTCAGTTTCTATCATAGACTGTACAATTATTCAAGGTACCTGAGCAATGTTGTACAACTTTTCACATCTAATTTCTCACTGCTTCCATCAGTCACTTCTGTTTTCATTGGTTATTATCTCTTTCTATGCATTATTATTCTAAGGAAGGCAAATAAAAACCAAAAAATTATCCTGTTCTATTTTCTGCCTTATAAAGTATATTTACTTTCTGTGATAAACATTAAGTCTCAGTAAAATAACTAGTATACAATAGTAAGTCTGTTATAAACACTGTCACATTAAGTCTTGGTAAAAAAAACTAGTATTATAGAAAGTCTGTTATAAACACTCCAACTTAAGTCTCAGTAAAATCAAAACTCATGTAATAGTAAGTCTGTCATAAACACTGCCACATTAAGTCTCAGTAAAAAAACTTGATTTATATCAAGTGGATTACAAACACTGCCACATTAAGTCTAAGGAAAACCTCATATAACAGCAAGTCCGTTATAAACGCTACCACGCTTTATCATATTTACTAACAAATATCTGTATGAGAACTTGATCTGACTAATCAAGATTAGCCTAATGTTGTGTGAACAAACTGAACATTGTCAGGCCAGCGTAAACCATAGCCTCCTCTGTGTAAGGCTAAATTTTGAAAGCCAACACTTTGTGTACATTCTGAAATCAAAGTTATCTTTATTTTTTTCCGGTTCATTCCATACGGCCTTTAAATAGTTGACACCAAGCCTTCAAATAACTGACACCAAGCCTTCAAACAATTGACACCAAACCTTCAAATAGTAGACACCAAGCCTTCAAAAAGTTGACACCAAGCCTTAAAATAGTTGATGTGACCATATGGCCTACCACACTAGCATTATCTGTGCTACTATGATAGCATAATACATGCTAGTGGACTTAACATAAGAATAGCCTAAAGAAAGAAATACGAGTTAAGAACTTTTAAAATAAAACGAAAAATGCACTCACTGCATTATATCATAAACAAGAAAGTTTCATTAGTAGACATGAACTCGTCCCTATGGCGGGAGTGACGTAAATCAGAGTACGCACAGCTTAAAGTAGTGACGTATGTAAAAAGTCAGCAGACTTTTAACCAATGAAACTGGCTAGATTCGCGCACCGGTTCCAAGTTTGTAGATGCAAAGTGTTTGATCGGGAGTTCCTGATAGAATGTCGTGGACAAAGGTTGCGACTGTGCTTCTGTGCTGAGGGGGTCATATTTGAACAGTCCCAGATTCACAGCGCAACCAACACATTCTAGTAATAGTATTCGTGGAAGTCTACAACGAAAACACTATTGCGCTTGTTATAGAATACAACTAAGCTTACGATTTTGTAAGGTCTGCATCAAGAAATAAAAGTCTTTAAAAAATCATTGAAGATATCTATCAGAGTAGGTATGCTCTCTCACGCCTGCGTATATGCATTTTCTTGCTATGTATGAACAAGTGTATTCGAAGTATTAAATGTCCCAGAACCAAAATCAGATCACTGATAGTGATGCAGAAATAATTGAAGCTACAAAACAGGTAAGGCTCTGCTTAAGATTGCGCCTAACTCCCAAGAAGAGAAACGTAAAGAAAAGGGAACCAGCCCTCAGAGCTATGTCCCAGAATGGATCGAGTATAGTGAAGGAAAATACACTGTATACCCAGAATTCACATATGATAAGAAATTGTAATGACTAATATCCTGTTGGAACTCTGACCATGATGTACATATGTTCATGTTTAATAAATCAATGAATTGGACTTACTGTCGCATTGAGTTTGTTAAGATAAGAAATTGTTGTTAAATGTTGACCAACTAAAGAGATATCACTAATCTCACATTCAACACCAGGAAGGATAAGAACGAACCTAACCTCCCATAGGAATCAATATCTCTGGTCGATGAGCCAGTACTACCAACAAGCTTATATGATATAAAATAAGAAGACAGAACAAGCTAACTCTTGCTCGTGAACCACCCACAATAAAATTTCCTAGAACAATACCTCCACCTGTCTTCTTCACCTGACCAACTGAACACAGTGATGGATGGTCACATTGACATTGTGGCAGGGATGGTCAAAGCGAGGTAACCATTGTTATGAAATAGATTTAGACGAAGAGTAGAGGTTACATCCCTTATGATTAACTAGAAGGAGTAAAATATGAGTTATATCCTTTAGAATTAGTTCCCTTGGGAAATTGCGAGAAGAATATAGAAACTTCGAGTAAGTTTTGATCACGTGGTATAGCCAGTGATGTAAGCAGGGAACATGAGTTTTTAGAAAGTCTGGTCATAGCTGCTGAAAAGTGCAGATCATGAAGTGAGACTTGTGAGCAGACACAGTGAGTTTGTCGCCCAGTGTGAATATGCTGCAGGTCTGTAGAAAACAGATGTACAACTCCAATTGCTAGATATTAAAGTCACATAATTATTTGAAAGACGAAGAGATTTTTTCTGAAAGCAATTTGTGTAAGAAAATTCATGGACATTTTCAAGATGTCGAGGTATGTAGTTTTCACTAATTAAGTGAATCAAGAATTTTGATCGAGTGTGATGAAGTGTCTGTCAGCATTTTCTAGTGATAACATCGTACAGATGAAGTGAAAGCGAGAAGTAGGAAAGACTTGGGAAATATCTACACCTTTGTGGTTAGGCTAGTATATTAACCGTGCAAGATTAACATTTTATGCAAGATTTCAATTACAGCAACTGATAGAAATAAAGCATGACGCGATGAAGGGCTGAGAGATAAGTTGTAAGGAGATAAAAGTGACTATGACCAGTGAAGAGGTTTTCAAAGTTGAACTGACATTAGGTATTGCGAATAACTTTTGAAGCAAGTGAGTGAAAGCTTCTTCTTCTTCTTCTTCTTCCATCCTTAGCCATCAACCGGCAAAGCAGTATGTGGCCAGTACGCCTAGTGGCGTCTTAGGGCAACAACAAATTGATCAATCTATCGCTGTTTCCACCACGCCTAGTGGCGTCTTTGTGGAACAAAAACAGACCAAACAATCTATCATTGTTTCCGTAATCAGATTGGTTGGCAAGCAGGTGATCAGCCCACTGTGCGAAGTTTTTACGGGATCGGGTAAACAGCCCCATGCCCATACCCTCCTTAGTCGCCTTTTACGACATGCGTGGTAGGGTGCAGTGTTACTATTCTTTGCTCCCCTTTCGGGCCCCGGTAACACACGGGTGGAGTGAAAGCTTGGGAAGCTAGTAAAGGGAACCTTTCGTGATATGAACATTTGCTATATGTGTTTCTACATACGCTGATGTATTAAACGATAGAAACCAGAGCAGACGTTCGCATCACCTAACTGTCAGAAGTACTGCACTGTTGCGCTGTATAAAGATATGAAGGTGAAGCATATTAGTTTGGTGTTGAGAGCTGACAAAACACAAGGGATAGAGATTGAACTAACCACTATGATAGATCTACTTACTTAGTTGTTCCCCTTCTACCATGAGGTGTAGAGGTCTATGATAGATCTACTTACTTAGTTGTTCCCCTTCTACCGTGAGGTGTAGAGGTCTATGATAGATCTACTTACTAAGTTGTTCCCCTTCTACCGTGAGGTGTAGAGGTCTATGATAGATCTACTTACTAAGTTGTTCCCCTTCTACCGTGAGGTGTAGAGGTCTATGATAGATCTACTTACTTAGTTGTTCCCCTTCTACCGTGAGGTGTAGAGGTCTATGATAGATCTACTTACTTAGTTGTTCCCCTTCTACCGTGAGGTGTAGATGTCTATGATAGATCTACTTACTTAGTTGTTCCCCTTCTACCGTGAGGTGTAGAAGTCTATGATAGATCTACTTACTTAATTGGTCTATGATAGATCTACTTACTTAGTTGTTCCCCTTCTAACTTGAGGTGTAGAGGTCTGTGATAGATCTACTTACTTAGTTGTTCCCCTTCTGCCGTGAGGTGTAGAGGTCTATGATAGATCTACTTACTTAGTTGTTCCCCTTCTACCGTGAGGTGTAGAGGTCTATGATAGATCTACTTACTTAGTTGTTCCCCTTCTACCATGAGGTGTAGAGGTCTATGATAGATCACCAACTTCAAATTGCTTTGTGACAGCCATTAAGAGAGTAATGGCTACAACACAGAGCCTTAAAATAGTTGACACCGAAGCTTAAAATAGTTGACACCATACCTTCAAATAGTTGAAGCAGGGCCTTCAAACAGTTGACAACTAGCCCTCACACAGCCGATACCAAGCCTTCAAACAGATGACACCTAGCCTTCAAACAGTTGACATCTAGCCCTCAAATAGTTGACACCAAGCCTTCAAATAGCTGACACAAAGCCTTCAAGCAGTTGATGCCAAGCCTTCAAATAACTGACACCATGCCTTCAAATAGTTGACACAATGCCTTCAAATAGTTGACACCAAGCCTTCAAATAGCTGACACCATGCCCTAGCGTCTTGTGCTCTCTGCTAAAGATCTCTCCATCTCTTCTCTGTCATTTTTAAAATCTGACTCAAATTCTCTCCTCCATGTGATTTAGCATCTCTCAATTTCTTTTACCCTGGCATTCTGGAACAATGACTGTCTTGTACTGCTACCAGCTGGATATGAATTCACATCTTCTAGGGATGTTTCTCATAGTGAAATCTGGCTTTAACTGACCGACTAAGTGGAGAAAAGAATAGTAGCACTATGGCCTACCAGACATGTTGTAAGAGGCAACTAAGGAAGCTTGGGCATGGAGCCAGATACCCCATTCAATATAAAGTTAAAGCTATAAAAACTGTAACCATAAAAAGACTGGCTACATCAGGCAAATTAACTCACAGTTACACAGGAATTCTTCCATCCCAGTTTAGATGACAAATAAATACACAACTTCTATTTTTTCTGCAGACCTAAGTAACCATGACTGTGGTACTTGGCATATTGTATAAAGTTTCTACATGAAAACATAGTAGAACAAGAATTAGCTAGTGTAGAAATTAGGCCAAATACGAGCAACAGGTACATCAACTTTAGGTCAGATTCAATTTTTTTATTGCTTCTTCTCTCAGGACAAACTTTTGTACTTTGCCAGTCACGGTTGTTGGAAAATCATCGATGAACAAGATGTAGTGGGGAATTTTAAACTTGGCTATCTGAGGAAGCAGAGAAATCAAACTTCAACTGATAATAAACAGTCTGGTGGTTTTTATTCACAACGATTAGCAATTACTCCCAAGACAGGACAATTAATGAACAAATACAACATCTAAGTGTGGTTGGTGATGAATGAAAGTAAGAAATAAAGACAGCACTTAATATGTTTTCTGTCCTGAACATTTCTACGGAGTTTGTAAGTACATGTAAACGTCTATGTCAGTTCGACAGCTAGACAAAAGGCTGCATACCTAGTTACTAGGTGTGCTACTAAATACAACCTAGGGCAATGATCCTTACAGTTGTGATTATATATAATTGTTAGTTGAAGAAGATTTTTTTTAAGTTTCTAACTTTGAGATTCATGTAGTTGTTCTTCAGCAATCAAACGTATTCAACCTGGACATCATAGTTTTTTACCATAGTGTAGTGAAAATCTGTGAAATAATAGCTAAATTCCGTAAGATTTTAGTCCTATGATAATAAATAAACCTGCCCTTAGGTGTCTGATGGTTGGCATCTTCGACGCCAGCATAGCGCTGCCTTTTGTGCAGTGCGAAAGCTTATAAAACGATCCCGCTGTAAAATCTAACACGCTTTTTAGTTTCGGTTTTGAGACGTACAACAAATATTTAACATCTTGCCGATCTGCTGCATACACACTGCAGCCAAACTTATAATTAACGATTTGCCAGAAGTGTAACGCCAAACTGCTGTCTGAATTAAAGTAATATGTTAACTTTAACGCAAAATTTAGTAGTATTTTGGACTTTTTCCAGTAGCAAGAACGAAACGACTGTAATACATTAACGCAAAATGCTACCAACCGCCTTGCCAAAACCTGCTTCGTTCTGCACGCGAGACTATTACTATATACACGCTGTGGGCAAAGCCAGCAGATATAAACACACAGACAGTTTAAATTCTCGCCGCGTAGAGTATTTTGACGTCACCCAAACAAGTTGGTTTATTTGAAAAATAAAAAAGTGATACAGAAGGAGGGGAAAAGATGGCAGACTTATGTAAAAAGTTATAATTGACGACTGACAGTGACAAAACTGAAAATCTAAACGCAAATGAATATAGCCATAAAAATCATATATTAGGATGGCTTAGTGTATTCTGAGCACAAATATGTTTTAATATCAATTGTAGTCCAATTATTAGCCAAGTTATTGAGATAATACTATATGACTGCAAACGCTTGGACGGACAGACTGTTGTCCTTGCTCATTATACGTAACGTTATTGGGGACGATAGTTTGAAAAGAGGCATTGGAGTAATGCAAATCCGATTGGTGGGTATAGGAGGGTGGACAGAGAGTATTGGTTAGGCATGAAAGCTAAAATCTATATTTAGAAAAATCACTCCTAGAAGTTTGGAGTTGTGTTTTTCTTTTTAAAATTTTGAATTGAAATGCTAGACCCTCGCTGTGATTGGGCAGGTCTAGGCATATTGGCAAAAAGCTTTCACAGCTCGGCGCCAGTTGATACAGAAATATTAAGGAAGCAATCTGCGTTGAGAGCAGCAGTACCAAGAGTGATTTTTAAACCTTGGAAGTCTGGACAGAGGGCAAAGCTAAACTTAAATAAATATTAATGCTAAAGCCAGTCAACGTATGAATGTGATATTTCTTTGAATTGTGGTAAGGATGAAATTATTAATCTTGTTATTACAATAAAATTTGGTGTCTGCGATACTGCTCGATTGGGAAGGTTTACGACTAAGTACAGAGTCCCCAGCAGAATTATGCAGGGCCTGTGGTGTTGTGCACAAGCAGTAAAAGCAGTAAAATTGATGTGAATTGCATAACTTAAAATGATTTCCACAGTTGCCAGTGGGAAGGCTAACCCACATTATCCTATGGGAGATCATCATTGTTGCAGTGTCAGAGGCGTTGTAGCCCTTAAGGACAAGAATAGGGGCACTGGTAATGAGTTGTCATCTCAGATTGGAATGGGGTGGTCAGAGAGATCTGACCCTTTTTCTTTTAGTACAGTATGCCATTTATTACTTGTGGAATAGATTGTAGATGTGCTTTTAAGAATCATAACATTGTTTCAGGGTTTTTTGTTCTGGTACTGTGTGGGTACCAGAACCCTGGTGGCGTTACTGCTGTGAACGAAAGTAAACTATTGTTGGACCCAGAGGTCTATTATACTGCACCAGGAACCTTGTCAGCGTGGTCATACGAGAGAACATATGAGAATGTCAGGATCATCATTAATCTAGATAAGTGCCATATTTGTCGGCACGAACAGTCCATCCATTTTAATTTCTGTGTAAAAATAACATAAAATAATTGTTTGCAATAAAAATTCCACGGTATTTTAAAAAGAGAAAGAGGGGATGATGATAGCACCCCACCCATACCATTAATTACCAGTGTCATTTAATTTAGAGAAAATAACTACATATATTTAGATTGTATTATTATTTGAATGGACAGAAGATCCATTGTGGTATTTTAATTGATGTAAATAAATTCATAATATCATTTTTTGGTTGTTGGTCCTGACTCAGAAAATTCTGAATCAGGCCAAATAAATTGTAAAATAGCCTTTTTACCAAAATTTTACCACAGACTTCTATAAGATATATTTCATAGAGTGTCAGTCTGTTTGTGATTGTAGTATTGACTCAGTCCTATATATATATATATATATATATATATATATATAATATATTATATATATATATATATATAATATATATATATATATATATATATATATATATATATTATATATATATATATATATATATATATATATATATATATATATATATGTGTTAGTATGTAAATGTGGTTGTATTAATTTTACTTGCACTACATCATACATCCATAACCCTAGACACTTAGACGTAGCTAACATACATACTAGTCAAGAATAAGTCTGATTGAGGTCATAAGGTGGTAGCAGAAAGGTGCTCTGATAACTCAACCTAACATTTGTTATAATCAGGGACCTTCACAGCTGATCTCATTCAGTACAATAGAAATAACATTGATAATAACATCTAATAACACCAAATCCACCACACATAGTGCAACAGCAATATATCACAGGACGTATTTGACTACACAGATGAACCATTTAAAAAAATAAATCAACACATTTTTATTGCGTGTTGTGTGGTCATCTTTATTTGTGTTTAACTAATATCCGTTTATGGAGGTGATAGTTTATTTATGTTACTTTGAAAATTTTACTGCGAAAATAAAAAATCAAGCAACTGTCGATGTGAAAAACTAGTGTCCAGAGATGAATCAGCTTGTGATGGTTATGGTTGCTGATGAGCTGTCATATAACATGTATAGGTTTTGTTTCACCATTATCCGCTTACAAATAAAAGTAGTTCCAGATTGTAATTAGCCTAAACTTATTTTCATCTGCGACACAGTACGTCTGGTTATATCAATCTCAATAACTAAAGTTAGATCAATATTCTGGCCCTAGTCTGTTTAGCCAAAGTAAAGTTGATCACTCATATCAGTGCTGAGTTCAGCTGAAGTAAAGTTGATCAATCATATCAGTGCTGAGTTCAGCCTAAGTAAAGTTAATCAATCATATCAGCGCTCAGTTCAGCCTAAGTAAAGTTAATCTATCATATTAGTGCTGAGTTCTAATTTCCAAACCAATATCGATGGAAGAGTGAATTTCTACTTAATTGCTGTGCTTCATGAAATTAATTAAGCACATTTTGTGAAGATGCCACTGTTGAATAATCTCACATAATGCTTTGGGCTTCTACCCATTCTTCTCTTTCATATACTGATTAGATTTTCAAAAGTAAGTTTAACATATTTTCTTCCACAGCAGAGCTGACAAATTCAGATGTTCATCCTAGGAACAACCAGTGGCAACTGTGTTGTAACCAATAAGTTTGTTGAATGAGAAACAGACAATGCACTAATGAACCTACATGAACAATCTCACAAAAACAAACCTACATGAACAATCACACATTAACAAACCTACATGAACAATTACACAGTAACAAACCTACATGAACAATCTCACATTAACAAACCTACATGAACAATCAATTACTTACTTAGTCGTTCCTCTTCTACCGTGAGGTGTAGAGGTTTGGAAGAGAGAGCGCCAGACTATCCTATCGGCTGTCTTCCTCCTGGCCTGGTTCCATTCTAGTCCTCAGTCCTTCAAAGATTGTCTAATGTTGTCCTCCCAGCGGACTCTGGGTCTTCCTGGTGGTCTGGATCCCTGGCTCTTTGTTTCCCATGCTTGTCGTGGTAGCCAATCTTCTCCCATTCTGCAGACATGGCCAAACCATCTTAGTTGGGACTGTTCTACTCGGGTCTGCAGGGGGTGGGATTTTAGGCCTTGACGTATTGTCTGGTTGCGGACCATGTCTCTTCTTGTTACTTCAACCACCTTCCTCAGATACCTCATTTCTGAGGTTTGGATCTGGCTTTTGTGGGTTGTAGTCATTGCCCATGACTTGCATCCATACGTCAAGACTGGGACATCGGTAGAGCGGTAATCAGCCATCTTTGTCTTCTTACCAACCAATCTTTTGCTGAGGAATCCTCGATTTATGGCTTGAAAAAGTCTCCCAGCTGCTGCACTTCGGGTAGCCAACTCTTCTTTGATGCCTCCCTTCCGGTCTCTGACAGCTCCAAGGTATTTAAAGTGGTCGACCTGCTCCATGACCTGTTCTCCCAGCAAACCTACATGAACAATCACACATTAACAAACCTACATGAACAATCACACAGTAACAAACCTACATGAACAATCACACAGTAACAAACCTACATGAACAATCAAACATTAACAAACCTACATGAACAAGCACACATTAACAAACCCACATGAACAATCCTACATGAACAATCACACAGTAACAGACCTACATGAACAATCACACAGTAACAAACCTACAAGAACAATCAAAAATTAACAAACCTACATGAACAATCAAACATTAACAATCCTACATGAACAATCACACATTAACAAACCTATATGAACAACCCTAAATGAACAATCACACAGTAACAAACCTACATGAACAATCACAGTAACAAACCTACTTGAACAATCACACAGCAACAAACCTACATGAACAATCACACATTAACAAACCAACATGAACAATCCTACATGAACAATCACACAGTAACAAACCTACATGAACAATCACACAGTAACAAACCTACATGAACAATCAAACAGTAACAAACCTACATGAACAATCAAACATTAACAAACCTTCATGAATATTTACAACTTTACAAACTTACATGAACAATCACACAGTAAAAACCTACATGAACAATCAAACAGTAACAAACCTGCGTGAACAATTAAACATTAAAAAACCTACATGAACAATCAAACATTAACAAACCTACATGAACAACCACACAGTAACACACATACATGAACAATCACACTCTAACAAACCTACATGAACAATCACACAGTAACAAATCTACATGAACAATCACACAGTAACAAACATCAACAAACAATCACACAGTAACAAACAATCACATAGTAAGAAAAAAACAAACAATCACACTGTAACAAACATAAAAAACAATCACACATTAACAAACATAAACAAACAATCTCACACAAACAAACAGAAACAAACAATCACACAGTAAAAAACATAAACAAATAATTACACAGTAACAAACATAAGCACATAATTACACAGTAACAAACCTAAACAATCATACAGTAACATACAGTCTCACAGTAACAAACATTAACAAACAGTCTCACAGTAACAAACATAAACAAACAATCTCACAGTAACAAATGTAAACAAACAATCACACAGTAACAAACATAAACAAACAATTACACAGTAACAAACAATCACACAGTAACAAACAATCACACAGTAACAAACAATCACACAGTAAAAAAATCATACAGTAACAAACAATCTCACAGTAACAAACATAAACAAACAATCGCACAGTAACAAATAAAAACACACAATCACACAGTAATAACCATAAACAAACAATCTCACTGTAACAAACATAAACAAACAATCTCACAGTAACAAACCTAAACAATCATACAGTAACAACAATAAACAAACAATCACACAGTAACAAATATAAACAAGCAATCACACAGTAACAAACAAAAACACACAATCACACAGTAATAACCATAAACAAACAATCTCACTGTAACAAACATAAACAAACAATCTCACAGTAACAAACCTAAACAATCATACAGTAACAAAAATAAACAAACAATCACACAGTAACAAACATAAACAAACAATCACACAGTAACAAACATAAACAAACAATTACAGAGTAACAAACATAAACAAACAATAACACATTAAGAAACCTAAACAAACAATCACACAGTAACAAACATAAACAAACAATTACAGAGTAACAAACATAAACAAACAATAACACAGTAAGAAACCTAAACTGTAATATGAATACATTAAAGTACGAACCACACATTGTAATATAATGCGAATCTTGACATGTACGAGATTCTGTAAATAAACATGGCTACGAACTGAACATGCTTTTACTGAGTGCTCTCTGAAACATGTGTGTGCTTGTGTAGATGACGAGGTAATGCTTATATATATACATCATAACATTACATGGTGGCAGCGGTCGATACCGGACTGACGCAAAACAGCTACACGATAACACGTGAGTACAGTATTCGGCTAATTTTCGTCATCGAAGTCAGCCATGGCGGCGAAACAATATCGCAACGCACCGCAAATGAGATTCGCCGGTCAAGACGATAAGAGTGAAGCTTTCTTGTTATGGCGCCAATGCATAGATCTATATTCCAAGACCACTGGTCTGGAAGGACAAACCCTAACTCCATATATCCTAGAAGCATTGGACGATGAAGGTTTGAAAATTTACAACAGTTTTGCTACCGCCATGCCTGTTGAGTCAGCGACCGACCCCGTAGCCATATTGGACGAATTTGAAAAACGTCTGATAATAAAGCACACGAACTTTAGAGCGGCAAGATTAGAACTTCACCACCTGCGACAGAAACCTGATGAAAGTTTAGATGATTTCTTCACTCGCATCAAGGAGAAAACAAGTGTATGTAAATTTAACAAAGAAGAAGAAAAAGAGCGAATTATCGAACAGATCCTTCTCAGCACACCAATGCCAGAGTTCCAGAAATGGATACTGAGCCAGAGTGATACACTAAATTTACAACAACTTCTGGATGAAGGCAGGAAACACGAGGCACAAGCACTAAACATTAAACAAATTCAGCAAGGTACAGTAACAGCCCAGGTGGATGCAGTAAAAAGCTATAAACCCAAACAAAACAAAGCAACTGGTTCGAAGCAACAAGAAAAACACAACACAAGCAGAGGTGCTATGTGTAAATGTTGTGGCCTAAACCACATACAAAACCACTGTCCAGCTAAAGACTCTACATGTCATTACTGCAGAAAGAGGGGCCACTGGATAAAATTATGTTTCAAGAGGAAACAAGACAGTGCTCAACACAAACTTCACAGCAGAAAGTCATCAAAACAAACACACTCTATGATGACTGAGGACCTTGACTCCAGTGAAGAAAGTGATCCTTCCAGTTTTGATACTGTGAAGATACTAACTTTCAGTAATGAACCAAAGAGAACGCAGGCTTTCTGCAAGGTACAATTCCGAATACCAGGAATTAAAAGGCACAAAGAAAGATATATTCGGTTCAAGATAGACACAGGTGCCCAAGGTAACACTCTACCCTTAAGAATATTCAGACAGATCATGCCTGACAAGGTGGATGAGCAAGGATTTCCCACAAGGGATGTAAAAAGTAGGAGTGGCAGGACAAAGCTAAGAGCTTACAATGGAACAAGTATAGACTGTTTTGGAGCAGTAACACTTGAATGTTTATACAGAGACTCTGAATGGACATCGTCAACATTTTACTTGGTAGATGTTGAAGGACCTGCAATTTTGGGTTTACCAATGTGCGAAAAGCTGAGTGTGGTAACTATTAACAACATTAAAGCTGACAAAAAAGAACATCTTACTCTACACGTCACTGGAGTAGATGACCTTAAACAGCGATTCCCAGAACAGTTCGACAGAATAGGCAAACTTCCAGGAAAGGCAAGATTCTTTTTAAAAGACAACGCTGAGCCAAAGATAGACCCACCTAGAAAGTATCCTATACATGTTAAACAGAAACTTGCCACAGAACTAGAAAAGATGGTGCAGAATGATGTTATTAGAAAGGTTGAAGAGCATTCTGATTGGTGTAGTAGTATCACAACCGTTCTGAAGCAGGATGGTTCTCTTCGGGTTTGCCTTGACCCAAAACACTTAAACAACAGTCTAAAGCGCTGTCCACACAAAATGCATACAGTGGAAGAGATAACTCACAGATTCCACAATGCCAAATATTTTTCTAAACTAGATGCTGTACACGGATACTGGAGTGTTGAGATAGCAGAGGAAAGTCAACTCCTTACAACTTTTCGAACACCATTCGGCAGATATTGTTTCAAGAGACTCCCATTTGGTTTGAATGTATCACAAGACATCTTTCAACAGAAGATTGACAACATTGTTGAGCAATGTTCTGGTACAGTGGCTATTGCGGATGACATTGTAGTCTGCGGCAGGTCAGAACAAGAACACGACCGTAACTTGATTAACTTGATGCATGTAGCACAGGCCAATGGGCTAACATTCAACAGCAAAAAGTGTACAATTAAGGCAACGGAGATACAATTTTTTGGATTGCTGTACACCCAGAATGGTGTAAAACCAGACCCTAAAAAGGTTGAAGATATTCATGACATGCCAACACCAGCTACAAAGAAGGAACTGCAACAATTCTTAGGTGCTGTCAATTTCCTAGCACAATTCATACCAAATTTGTCAGCTGCTGCAGAACCTTTGCGATCTCTACTACAGAATGAAACTCCGTATGAATGGTCAGAAGACTACCAACACATATTCAACCACTTGAAGACCCTCATATCATCTGATGCATGCTTGAAATACTATGACATGCAAGCACCCACTTTTCTCATGGTTGATTCCAGTCTGAAAGGCCTAGGAGCAGCACTTTTGCAACCAGACAAAAATCCTGAAGGACACTATGCCAAAGAACTTCGTCCTGTAGCTTACGCAAGCAAATCATTAAGTTCTGGCGAAAAGAAACTTGCAAACATTGAAAGAGAAATGCTAGCTGTACGTTTTGGAATCAAACGCTTCCACACATTTCTTTTCAACCGCCCATTTACAATTCTCTCAGATCACAAGCCACTTGAGATGATTCATAAAAAACCAATAGCTTCAGCACCACCACGACTACAAGCTCTGTTATTGGAAACACAAGGTTATGATTTTAATATTCAGTATATCCCAGGAGAGGATATAGGTCTTGCAGATGCTCTCAGCAGACTACCAAACCCCAACAAGACAGCAGATCTTACCCCAAACATCAAAGTTGATTTTGTCAAGTTTAGCGATAATCGGCTTGAACACATCAGAGAAGACACAATGAGAGATCCTATCCTTAACTCTCTCAAAGAACTGATATACCATGGATGGCCAAGCTCTATCAGGGAAGTTCCAACACACATCCGTCCATACTACTCGATGAGGGACGAGTTAAGCATCGAAGATGGTCTGATCCTTAAAGGAGATCGCATTGTTGTACCAGAAACACAACGCGATATCATCCTTAAACAGCTCCATAATAGTCACCTTGGTATTGTGAAGACACAACTGAGAGCAAAGAAAGATGTTTACTGGCCACAGATAAACAAGGACATAGAAACACTATGTAAAAACTGTTCAATTTGCCAAGAACATGCAAATAGGCAGTGCAGAGAACCTCTCATACCATCAGACATACCATTGAGCCCTTGGAGCATTATAGGAACTGATATTTTCTCAATCGACAATAATGACTATCTTATTATTGCTGATTACTACAGCAAATTTCCCATCATTGAGAAACTTCCACAACCCTCACCATCAGCTGTTATTGCAGACATTACAAAGAAGTATTGCAGCATGTTTGGCATCCCAGATGAAATTAGATCAGACAACGGTCCACATTTCTCAGGTCAAGCATACAGAAACTTCACTAAGGACTGGAAGATCAAACACACAACATCATCACCTAGATACCCTAAATCTAATGGTTTCATTGAGAGACAGATACAAACTATCAAGTCAATCATGAAGAAAACAAGAACAGAGGATGTACACCTAGCACTCTTGAGATGGAGAACAACACCGGTAGACAGTAAGATCGACAGTCCAGCAGAACTTATGTTTGATAGAAGAATTAAAGACCTCCTACCATCTAAGGTCCACTTCCGTCCACAACATAGAGACAGCACATATGATCAATTTCAGCATCGTCAGCAAGTTCAGAAATTCAACTATGACAAATGTGCTAAAGACTTACCACCATTATATCCTGGTCAGCATGTGACTACCTACAACCACAACAATGACACATGGTCAAAAGCAACAATCATTTCCAGAAACCCTGAACCCAGGAGCTATACTTTAAGACCAGACAGCAGCAGCAACCTCCTGAGGCGAAACAGAGTGGACATAAGAGAAATCCCACAGAATACAACAGAACAGAGAATTCCCATGCTTTCAACAGACAATGCAGTAACTCCAGACCTTGGTGCCCCACAAAACCAACAAGCGTCAAGGCCGAAATCACAACCAACTCAAGCTAAACAAGGGACTTCCGCAGAACCACCAGCACTTTACACCACTCGTTCTGGCCGTACAGTGACACCTCCCAGCCGATACAGACAGTGACATATATACTCACACTGAGCATTACACATACTTATCCTTTCTCACATGAAACATTTTGTTGGAAATGTTTGCACACATTTTTTTTTCAAAAAAGGGGGGATGTAATATGAATACATTAAAGTACGAACCACACATTGTAATATAATGCGAATCTTGACATGTACGAGATTCTGTAAATAAACATGGCTACGAACTGAACATGCTTTTACTGAGTGCTCTCTGAAACATGTGTGTGCTTGTGTAGATGACGAGGTAATGCTTATATATATATACATCATAACATTACATAAACAAACAATCACACATTAACAAACCTAAACAATCATACAGTAACAAACCTAAACAATCATACAGTAACAAACCTAAACAATCATTCAACAACAAACCTAAACAATCATACAGTAACAAACCTAAACAATCATTCAGCAACAAATCTAAACAATCATACAGTAACAAACCTAAACAATCATACAGCAACAAACATAAAAAAACAATCACACATTAATAAACCTAAACAATCATTCAGCAACAAACCTAAACAATCATACAGTAACAAACCTAAACAATCATACAGTAATAAACCTAAACAAACAATCACACATTAACAAACCTAAACAATCATACAGTAGCAAACCTAAACAATCATACAGCAGCAAACCTAAACAATCATACAGCAGCAAACCTAAACAAATAATCTCACAGTAACAAACACAAACAAACAATCACACAGTAACAATCATAAACAAACAGTCACACGGTAACAAACATAAACAACCACACAGTAACAATCTTAAACAAACAATCACACAGTAACAATCTTACTCAATCATACACTCACAAGCCTACATGAACAATCACATAGTAGGAAGCCTTAAACAATCATACAGTAACAAACCTAAACAAACAATCATATAGTTACAAACCTAAACAAACAATCACACAGTAACAAACCCAACAGAAAGATAAAGTGTGGATATAAATTACATATATAAAAATAACGTGATAAATGATGAAGAATACAATGAAACTGATCAGCTGATGCACACATTAGCCTAGATGAAATTTCTCTCTAGCAAAACATTTCATTTTGGACAAGCATTCTACAAATAATTTATCTCGACTGATGATCTAACATTCTGTAGCCATCTCTTATGTCTAACTCACCTTGTGTTTACATTATTTTTTCCTTGCACTATTGCATGCAAGGACTTTGGCCTCACTATAAGTCTAAAGAAAACAAATGTTCTGAGTCAGGATGTGGGTGCTGCACCAGTTATCACTATTGATAACTATGAGTTGGCAGTGGTGCAGCACTTCGCATTCCTGGGGTTGTTGTTGTTGTTGTTTAACTAGGGCTGCTGAGCTTCTCGCGCTTTTGCAGCCAATACCAAGTTGAAGACTCCTTGGTATTATCTACACTGTAGATCTAGGCTTTTTCCTGTGGCTTTTCTGCCATTCCAAAACATGTTGAGTTGAAGTCATGAGCTCCAGTTTCTCCAGCTTGGCTTGCACTTAAAGGATCATCACATCTGGTCCCAAGCTACGAGTAAGAAGTGTGTGACATAATGTGCATTCCCCACCATCCAAGGGGGCTCTCCAACTATGCAGAGTTAAATACTGTACTCTGGTTCTGGGCTCTCCCAAGGAATTGTCATGTCCTGCACAGAGCCACTTCTCAGCTTCCCCTGTCTATCACTGGGTCCATAGTGAGCTCCTTCTGCATGCAGACAAC
The DNA here is from genome assembly GCA_024509875.1 of Oreohelix idahoensis. Taxonomy (NCBI): domain Eukaryota; kingdom Metazoa; phylum Mollusca; class Gastropoda; order Stylommatophora; family Oreohelicidae; genus Oreohelix; species Oreohelix idahoensis. The sequence goes on along the minus strand of JAMPIV010001854.1, from coordinate 577,935 downwards.
CAAGTCAAAGCCAAAGAATTACGACTGGGGCTCAAGTGACTTCTCCAAGCTTAGTGTGCAATGCTGGGTTCTCAACAAGTTTCACAATAGGGGGAATCCCTGGAAGTGTGTGGATGATTTCAAGAGTCAATGAGAATGTAATTAGCCTCACAGACATAGGTTCACTTCCACGTACACATAATGTAGCATTGTGCATAGCTGGTGGTCATATAAGGATAACTCCAGATATGCCTCCATGCATACATACCTGGGGTCTACCATCAATGACAAACTCTCTCTGGACACAGAAATTGACAGCCGCACTGGCAAAGTTGCAGCTGCCTTTGTCCGCCTCACATCGCATGTTTGGGGAAACTCCAAACTCACAATGAAGACCATAGCTGCGGTATATACTGCCTGCATCACCAGCACACTTCTGTATGGCAGCGAGATGTGGACAACCTTTGCTAAGCAAGAAAGAAGGCTCAATACCTTCCATCTACGGTGTCTATGACACATCCTCTGCATTTCGTGGAAAGGAAAAGTGACAAATGTCAAGGTGTTGTCACGTGCTGGCCTTCAAAGCATGTATACACAGCTTAAACAGCGCAGACTACGCTGGCTTGGACATGTCCGCTGCATGGAAGATGGTCGCATCCTGAAAGATATCTTCTATGGACAACTGGCTGATGGCAAAAGAACAGTTGGGTGACTGCAGCTGAGATTCAAAGATGTGTGTAAGAGGGACATGAGGGCATTGGACTTAAATCCAGCAACCTGGGAGGATGAAGCTGCCGATTGCACCAAGTGGCGGCGCTATCTGTGGCGCCACCTCAGATTGAGCGAAAAGAAACTCACACAACAAGCAGAAGAAAGGAGAAAACATCAAAAGGAACACCAGGAAAATAAGCAGCTGAGTGCATTGCCATAGTCAGTTATGACTGAGGGGGCTATTATTATCATTATTATTATTATTGCCATGAAGCATTGTGTAGAGCTGAACTTTGTGTTCTTGAGCCTTGGCAGCTGTGAGCCCGTGTTGTTGTAGGATGTCTGGGATGTTGTCTGTGAGCCCGTGTTGTTGTAGGATGTCTGGGATGTTGTCTGTGAGCCCGTGTTGTTGTAGGATGTCTGGGATGTTGTCTGTGAGCCTGTGTTGTTGTAGGATGTCTGGGATGTTGTCTATCCATCTGCCTCTTGATAGCGCATTCCCATAGTCAGTTATGACTGAAGGGGCTATTATTATTATTATTATTATTACATAACATCATATGTAGGTTTTAAAGTTAATTTTGTCCTGTTTAGTATAAATTATGATACGCATCTGTAAATTTGTGTAACTGTTATTGTACTGTTACAATGTTGGGATTTTATTTTATTGTACTTTCTTGTTATTTTATTATTTAAGTAACATTTAGGATACGTGTGAGAATAAATAGATTAACTATGGAAGAAGAGAGAAAGGAAGGGCAGAATGTTAGACGGGCCTGCGTGACCAATTCTAAACCCTTTGAAAATAAAGTTCGTTCGTTCGTTCGTTCTATCTATCTATCTATCTATCTATCTATCTATCTATCTATCTATCTATCTATCTATCTATCTATCTATCTATCTATCTATCTATCTATCTATCTATCTATCTATCTATCTGTCTATCTATCTATCTATCTATCTATCTATCTATCTATCTATCTATCTAATTATCTATCTATCTATCTATCTATCTATCTATCTATCTATCTATCTATCTATCTATCTATCTATCTATCTATCTATCTATCTATCTATCTATCTATCTATCTATCTATCTATCTATCTATCTATCTATCTATCTCTGATAATGTTTGTACTTTTCAACATATGTTATGTCATGCTTATAAGTAATTAATGTTAATATGAGTGTGCTATATTATTATTTTACTTTACAACGTTGAATTCCTTGAATTTGATATGTAAAATGCATATGAGAATAAATGAATTCAGTATGAAAGGTGAGAGAAAGGAAGGGCAGAATGTCAGACGGGCCTGCGTGCCCAATTCTCAACCCTTTGAAAATAAAGTTCGTTCGTTCGTTCGTTCGTTCTTCCCCATGCTCTGAACTGAGATCTTCTAGTGATGTAGGAGCTTAGTGGTAATCTATCATGTTGTAGGAGCTTAGTGGTAATCTATCATGTTGTAGGAGCTTAGTGGTAATCTATCACATTGTAGGAACTTAGTTGTAATCTATTATGTTGTAGGAGCTTAGTGGTAATCTATCATGTTGTAGGAGCTTAGTGGTAATCTATTATGTTGTAGGAGCTTAGTGGTAATCTATTATGTTGTAGGAGCTTAGTGGTAATCTATCATGTTGTAGGAGCTTAGTGGTAATCTATCATGTTGTAGGAACTTAGTGGCCATCTATTATGTTGTAGGAGCTTAGTGGTAATCTATAAGGCTCCATTCTAATGAGATGGCCGAACCACATAATTTTCTTCCTCTCCATATACTAAGCAGGATGTGGTTACTACTATTGTTCTGATGTCATTATTTCTCATTCTGTCTCCCCTGGTTACATTAATGGCTTTTCTTAACCATCTGTGAACAACTGACAGGATGTAATCTTCTCCTCATGTGCAGGGACCATGTTTGACATTGACGGCTTATATTATACTATAATATATTTACCTGACCATGTTTGACATTGACTGCTTATATTATACTATAATATATTTACCTGACCATGTTTGACATTGACTGCTTATATTGTACTATAATATATTTACCTGACCATGTTTGACATTGACTGCTTATATTATACTATAATATATTTACCTGACCATGTTTGACATTGACTGCTTATATTATACTATAATATATTTACCTGACCCTGTTTGACATTGACTGCTTATATTATACTATAATATATTTACCTGACCATGTTTGACATTGACTGCTTATATTATACTATAATATACTACTGGACAAAAGTTAAGGGCCGCCATTCAGTTTAGACAAGGTTTATATAATTCTTCGTGAGCAGGGTCGATTTTCCAAATGTCCGGTAACTTGAAATCTCTCAAGAAGTCTCTGAATGGTAGAGTGGGACACTGCTAAACGTCTTGCAACATGACGAACAGATTGACCATCCTGAATCTATGCCATGGCTCGACCACGGTCTACAGTGCTGAGACTTCTCCTTGGTGGCATGGCTAATGCAGTGATCATTTTGACCACTTGTCATACTGATTTATTGCATACCAACGGTGAACACTCTTTACCGATGATCATTTTCCACGTGCATTCAAATTCAACTCACTTTTTCACCTTTTGAACTAGTGGGTCGTGTTGCAAAAACCATGAGTTTTTGCAGCAACAATGGCAATTTTCACGTGCGGGTTAAAATGACCCAGTTTTTGGACATTTAAAAAAAAATTAACCTAGTGCACACAGAAATGTATACACATTTCTCTGAGCTCAGTTTTAATGACATTTTCACTTGTCTTTATAGTTTGCTAATCAATTATATAAACCTTGTCTAAACTGAATGGTGGCCCTTAACTTTTGTCCAGTAGTATATATTTACCTGACCATGTTCCTTGCCTTACTCACCTTGTCACTACAAAATTCTTTGATCTCCTCCTGTGTGAGGGTCAAGCCACTCTTGACAGTGATCCAAGCGCATACCTGCTCACCCAACCTCTTGTCTGGCACTCCAATCACCTAAATATAAACATTTGGACAGGTACATCAGGAAGGATATGATACACTAAAAAAAACATCAGGTAGGAAATGGTACATTCATGAAAACATCAGGTAGGAGATGGTACATTCATGAAAACATCAGGTAGGGGATGGTACATTCATGAAAACATCAGGTAGGAGATGGTACATTCAAGAAAATATCAGGTAGGAGATGGTACATTCATGAAAACATCAGGTAGGAGATGGTACATTCATGAAAACATCAGGTAGGGGATATAACATTCATGAAAACATCAGGTAGGAGATGGTACATTCATGAAAACATCAGGTAGGAGATGGTACATTCATGAAAAAATCAGGTAGGAGATGGTACATTCATGAAAACATCAGGTAGGGGATGGTACATTCATGAAAACATCAGGTAGGAGATGGTACATTCAAGAAAACATCAGGTAGGAGATGGTACATTCATGAAAACATCAGGCAGGAGATGATGGTACATTAAATACAACATATTTAAATATGACACATTCACAAACTGTCAAGCTGAGAACATCAAATTTACAAATCACACATAATCTACAGAAACAAAGGCACATATAACTGAAGTATTTCAAATTCACAACCTACATATAATACAATGTATTTTTTTCACTTCTACCACTACTACATGTGACTGTAATTAACACTTATCCACTACTGTGTTTGACTGTAATTAATCTATATCCACTACTGTGTATGACTGTAATTAACACATCCACTACTGTGTATGGCTGTAATTAATCCATATCCACCACTGTGTTTGACTGTAATTAATCCATATCCACCACTGTGTTTGACTGTAATTTATCCATATCCACCACTGTGTCTGATTATAAGTAACACATCCACTACTGTGTATGACTGTAATTATAGTCCGTTCACCAATTGATGTTCAACTTTGAAATTTGTTTTAAAAAAAACTACCTGATGTAATGAATTTATATTTTGCATGTAGTCTTATATTATCCATGATGTTACAAATATGTTGTTGTTAAGTCAATATCAATTCTGCATTCTTCAAAACCGTAAATTCCTTTGATCTTTTCCGAATCTTACAAGAAGCACAGCTTAAAAATTAAATTTTACAGTATACTATGTCATAAATGTCATAAATGTCGAAAGTAGGATCAGAGGCGTATCCATATCTGCTCACCGCATAGGAAACAGCTACAAGTAATGATACATTTAAATCTGAAACGTGGGGGAAAAGAAATTTTATTCAAAACTATATTGTATACGACACGGTAAATTTTACATGTATACCTGCACTATTTCTTCGTCTTTTGAAGGAGCATAATTACATTGTTTTATGTTTTTGAAATCTCAATTAAGTTACATTTATCTCAGTCCGTATCTGATGATTCCATTAGATTAACAACTGTTAATGGCTGGATAAACTGTAATCCATCACGTTGCCAGTATTCTTCTTCTTCACGGAGCACATGATCTACACATTTCTTCCAGAATTGAAAATATGTCTTTTTTAGGGTATCATGTGTAAGAACTTTCACGTCGCTCATTTTAAATGTGGTGTTCTGTGCTGCAACCTGTCCTTTGATTTTAGCCCAAAGTAACTCTATTGGGTTAAGATGCGAATGATAAGGTGGTAGTCAAAGAGAGGTGTGACCATATGATTCAATTATTTTTTCAACGCAATACACCTTGGTCTTCTTAGTCTGTTTCACAAGCTGTAACAATTAAGGTTTCAAATAGGTATTGTCGACATTGACATTTTCATTTCGTAGCAAAGTTCTTATTTCATCTTTTGTGCTTGAGGAAGTTGGTACTTTGTCTTCCTGAGCTACAACATTGTGATAGGATGCATTGTCCATTACAATACATGATGGTCTGTCAAGAATGGGGAGAAGAGTTGTTTCTATCCAAGAACGAAAAATATGTCCATTCATTTCAGTGTGGTAGTCCCTACCATCTGTTGAAATTGCCTGGAACATTAGTTCTGCGTCATGGACAATTCCATTTTCACTGCTGCCAGCATGCGCAATTATAATTCATTGTCCTTTGCTACTGGGAATTGTCCTTTTATGAACACTGTCAGAAGATTGCCATTCTTTCTCATTTGTATGGTGCGAATTAACCCATGTTTCATCTAAATATACTATATCATATCCGTCCATCCTTCGTGCTTGTATCTGTCTAAGGAATTTGCTTCAGACAGCAATTAAGAGTGGTTTTTCACATAATACGTTCCTGCCTCCAATAGATTTGCGAAACGTAAAACCGACGGACCTTACAACTTTCCAAAGAGTTGTTTTTGAGATATCAATATCACAATCCTTTAGCAGCTTCACTTTCAGATTGCGGAGAGTGACAAGTTCATTTAACGAAAACATTTTGAAAATCTCACGTCGAATAACTTCTTCATCGAAGTTGTCAACTTTTGTTTTCCTTCCATGCCTGACATTTTTAGACTCAACATCATGTTGTATCCATCGACAAAAAGAAACTCTGTTAATACCAAGCGCAACCTGTGTTCTTCTATCAGGTCTATTGATGTCGTGATATAAACTCCCCTTTTTAGCCTCCCTGCAGAAGTGTCTGTACAGCATTACAGTAACCTTCTTCATAGTTATAAATTTGCACTTCAAACTCATAATGAATGTAATATTATTCTATATGTGCAGAAAAAAAAATTTGTTTCAATATAATACAATGCAGCTATAACTTTACAATAATTTCACAATATGCCACTAATTTTACAACGGTACAGATTTGCACTAATGATGTCGCACTATTTCAGCTTTCAACAGCAGACAACTGCGGTGCATGAAATGTCATAATTTTGTCTAAAAATATTTTTTTTTCTATTAAAAAACCATTTATTGCCCGTGCAACACAAATGTACTGCTGACGTGCTACATTTTAATACCGGTATGTGAGTGTGATTTTAATATAACCTGAAGAAGAGATATCTTAAACTAGATACATTTTCTGGAGGCAAAAAATGTTTTCATAACGTCATGGATAATATAAGACTACATGCAAAATATAAATTCATTACATCAGGTAGTTTTTTTAAAAACAAATTTCAAAGTTGAACATCAATTGGTGAACGGACTTTAACACATATTCACTACTGTGTATGACTGTAATTAACACATATCCCCTACTGTGTATGACTGTAATTAACACATATCCACTACTGTGTATAACTGCAATCAACGCATATCCACTACTGTGAATGATTGTAATTAACACTTATCCACTACTGTGTACTACTGTATTCAACACATATCCACTACTCCTGTGTATAACTGTACTGTAATCAACACATATCCACTACCACTGTGTATGACTGTAATCAACATACATCAACCACTCTGTATGACTGTCATCAACACATATCCACAACTGTGTATGATTGTAATCAACACATATCCACTACTGTGATTGACTGTAAACAACACATCCACCACTGTTGGCTGTTACACTGAAACATTAAGGAGTGTGAACACCCCACCACAGTTGGCTGTCACACAGAAACATTAAGGAATGTGAACACCCCACCACTGTTGGCTGTCACACAGAAACATTAAGGAGTGTGAACACCCCACCACAGTTGGCTGTCACACAGAAACATTAAGGAGTGTGAACACCCCACCACAGTTGGCTGTCACACAGAAACATTAAGGAGTGTGAACACCCCACCACTGTTGGCTGTCACACAGAAACATTAACGAGTGTGAACACCCCACCACAGTTGGCTGTCACACAGAAACATTAAGGAGTGTGAACACCTCACCACTGTTGGCTGTCACACAGAAACATTAAGGAGTGTGAACACCCCACCACAGTTGGCTGTCACACATAAATATTAAGGAGTGTGAACACCCCATCACAGTAGGCTGTCACACAGAAACATTATGGAATGTGAACACCCCCCCACTGTTGGCTGTCACACAGAAACATTAAGGAGTGTGAACACCCCACCACAGTTGGCTGTCACACAGAAATATTAAGGAGTGTGAACACCCCATCACAGTAGGCTGTCACAAGAAACATTATGGAGTGTGAACACCCCATCACAGTAGGCTGTCACACAGAAACATTATGGAGTATGAACACCCCACCACTGTTGGCTGTCACACAGAAACATTAAGGAGTGTGAACACCCCACCACTGTTGGCTGTCACAAAGAAACATTAAGGAGTGTGAACACCCCACCACAGTTGGCTGTCACACAGAAACCTTAAGGAGTGTGAACACCCCACCACAGTTGGCTGTCACACAGAAACATTAACAAGTGTGAACACCCCACCACTGTTGGCTGTCACACAGAAACATTAAGGAGTGTGAACACCCCACCACAGTTGGCTGTCACAAAGCAATATTAAGGAGTGTGAACACCCCACCACAGTTGCCTGTCACACAGAAACATTAAGGAGTGTGAACACCCCACCACAGTTGGCTGTCACACAGAAACATTAAGGAGTGTGAACACCCCACCACAGTTGGTTGTCATCAAAGTATTTCATCTGCTCTTGAAGTGGTTGCTTCTGTAGCAATGTATTTTACATGAGGTTGCCAGCCCCATCCACAACCTCACTTTGACCGCCTCTAATGACGTGCCTGAGACAGTAGAGACACTATTCTTCTTTTGTCTCCTCAGATACCAGAGAACCAGCCCGTGGGTCATGTGACACAAGATGTTGTAAGAAATCTAAATAAAAAATCTGTCACGCAACAAAATAATATGTGACACAGTAAGAGACTTTACGAGGACAACACCTATAACAATACTGACTAGTGTAACATACATATTGACTTCTGTACACATATATACTGACTTATGTAACATATACACTGACATCTGCACATATTAATACTGACTTCTGTAACATACATACTGACTTCTGTAACATATCCACTGACTTCTGTACATATTAATACTGACTTCTGTAACATACACACTGACTTCTGTACATATAAATACTGACTTATGTACATATAAATATTGAGTTCTGTACACATACACAATGACTTCTGTACATATAAATATTAAATTCTGTACATATAAATACTGACTTCTGTACACATACACATTTTCTGTACATATAAATATTGACTTCTGTACACATACACACTGACATCTATTCACATACACACTGGCTTCTGTACATATAAATACAGACTTCTGTACACATACACAATGACTTCTGTACACACAAATACTGATGTTTGTGACAGTAAGACACATTTAAATGTCATGAATCCAGGCCAAAACTTTGACTTGTCACTGGCTTTAAGTGTAAATACTTGACATCTGATGTTAGCATGAAATGACATGCACTAAGTTTCAATACTTGACATCTGATACTGGCACAAAATGGCATGTGCCATGTGTAAATACTTGATATCTGATGTCAGTTAAATGACATGCATGAAGTGTAAATACTCAAATATGATACTTGAATGTAAATGACATATGCCATGTGTAAATACTTGATATCTGATATCAGCATGAAATGAAATGCACCAAGTATCAATAACTTACATCTGATGTCAGTATAATACAGAAGATGTCAATGTAAACTGACATAGCACTGAAGTCAGAATCATGTGGCACTGATCAACAAAGTTACAGCAAAATGTTCAAACATTTATAACCAGCCCACCTGAACACAGATCAACAAAGCTATGGCATTTGAAAGTTAACGTATCTGAACATAGACTAACAAAGTTATCGGAACATTTATAAGTCAACCTATCTGAACACAAGTCAACAAATTTATGGGAACATTTAAAAGTCAATCTATCTGAGTACATTTCAATAAAGTTATGGGAACATTTTTAACTCAACCTATCTGAATACAAGTCAACAAAGTTATGGGATCATTTATAAGCCAACCTATCTAAAAACAGGTCAACAAAGTTAAAGGAACATTTACAAGCCAACCTATTTGAGCTCATTTCTACAAAGTTATGGGAACATTTATAAGGCAACCTATCTGAGCATATTTCAACAAAGTTATGGAAACATTTATAAGCCAACCTATTTGACCACATTTCTGCAAAGTTATGGGAACATTTATAAGGCAACCTATCTGAGCACATTTCAACACAGTTATGGGAACATTTATAAGCCAACCTATATCAGCACATTTCAACAAAGTTATGGGAACATTTATAAGTCACCCTATTTGAACACTGACCAACAAAGCTATGGGAATGTTATGATTAAAGTTCATAACATGTATGTCGATATCAATTCAGTTCGACATAGAGTTTATTTGTTTCGCACGTTGACCCTCGTTACAGGAAGTGACATCAGTACTTTTGGTGGTTGAATTGGCAGACGCCAGATTTTGCCATCTGCTAGGTTGAGCGTCCCTTGGCTGGGATTCGCTGTGTGTCTTTTCAAGGTGTTGGACGTATGTGTTCTATGCTTCTGAGTGTTTGAAGATTTATTGGTCATATTCCTAAGTATTCCATCTCTGGATCATCCACATACCTCCGTGCGATGATGCCAGTATTTATGTAAGAGGAATGTTGTTTGACCTGATGAACTTGAGTTGAATTATAATAAAAATTCTATGGAAATGTCCTCGACATTGTTCCAGTTACAAGACTGTACAGCGACGCTAGAGACTGTCTAGTTGATGCCATAACTTTATGGGCATATCATTCAAGATTTATTTGGAGCTACGAGATGTATAATAAATATTTATGTGAATTGTCCAACCTGGCCTTGGAGTATCATTCATGCTGAAGAATACGGTTTTGGGCAGGTACTGAATGGTCATACCCCTATCGGCACTTGATCTGTATCAGTGTCCGATTCATTGTGTAATAATCAAATAATATATATCAGAAGGACCTCGAGCTCAATGTATAAATAACCATATCAGAGAACACTTATAAACCAACCTACCTGAACACGGACCAATAAAGCTATGAGAACATTTATAAACCAACCTACCTGAACATATACCAACAAAGCTTTGAGAACATTTATAAACCAACCTACCTGAACACAGACCAACAAAGTTATAAGGACATTTATAAACGAACCTACCTGAACACAGACCAACAAAGCTATGGGAACATTTATAAACCAACCTACCTGAACACTGACCAACAAAGTTATAAGAACATTTATAAATGAACATACCTGAACACAGACCAACAAAGCTATGGGAACATTTATAAACCAACCTACCTGAACACTGACCAACAAAGTTATTGGAACATTTATAAACCAACCTACCTGAACACTGACCAACAAAGTTATAGGAACATTTATAAACCAACCTACCTGAACACTGACCAACAAAGTTATAGGAACATTTATAAACCAACCTACCTGAACACAGACCAACAAAGTTATAAGAACATTTATAAACGAACATACCTGTTACGGTATTACGGTAGATTAATTGGCATTGTCTGCTAGAGGTTAGCAGCATGCGATTTTAGGGGTTACAACGTTTAATGTAATGTAAAAGTATTATTAGCCTAGAGAACGCTGTGACGTTTCAGCGTTGGTAGTCACGCACCGTGACCAAGAGACGGGACCCTTTCTTGTATGACCGTCAAACGGAGAAGACGTGTCTTTATATTCTTATAGTGTCGGGCATGGAATGCCACACAGTTATATTGTATTTTGTTATGGACATGGGTCAGTCCACTGTTATGATGAAGAAAGATGAAGTTACAGGTTAGTAATTGACTAAACCTTGTCGAGATGAATTAACAGTCCGTTTTAGTTATACTAGTGCCAGACGCATAATCTCACTGTCGGTTGTTGGATTTACCAACCACGCGTGCATATAGTTATGTCGTTCTGCCTACAGTAATTCAGATGTATGAGACAAAGGACTGATATGCAAGATAGCTAACTCAGCATAGGATTCTAAATTATATTTGTGATGTAATTCATGATCAACGTACGATGTCTACAGAATGTATAATAAATTGTTTGTTTGGACTCTAGACATGACTTATCCCGTCTATGAACATTTGGGAGATTCAATTATTACTATCATGGTTTTTTCAAAGTATTTAAACCCACATTCGCGTAACTAACATCGAAGGCACGATGCAAAAATGATGAACTGTAAAACAAGTCACCACGATTGACTATCAAGCTTTCAACAATCCGTTGGGCTAAACTTTCGACCGCAGCAGAATTGGTTGGCCATCGCTGGGGATCGAAAGAAAAAGGAAAATTTTTCTTGTTTACATACTTTCACAAACTGTTTACGATTACAAGAAAGTCACATGATTTGCATAAATGTGATGTTAAACACATGACTACGAAATGCCAATCTGACGTCACTACATCATGCGTAGATGCCGCGCTTCGAAAGTACAACCGTCAACGCATTCCAGGTTTGATGAAGATTTACATGATCAAGAAGACCAGACGATGGAATACGGTTATCAGCCAACAAGGAGCAAACAGTACTAGGCATGAATCTAGTCCGTTGATGAACTTGACATCGCCGGTGCCTTTTAAAGATAAATCTGAACTTAGGACGGTTGTCATTCATATAGCACAATACTAAGTCCATTTCTCTGTGCAGGCATTTCCACTCTATTTGTTATATATCTATGTTATATCTGTTTTTTTTTGTCGTTGATGTTGTCCCTTATTCGTGGGTATGGATGGGCGGCGGATTGAAATCAATTCTATGGCTCCTTGGATGCCACGAACTGATTTTAATTGTTCTTAAGGCCGTTAGTTAATTGCATTTTTACGAAGAACCCATCGATGGCTTTCCGATGACTTTTGTTCGTTCGTATTTGCAATTAATTGACCTTGCATGTTAGGTGTCTAGTCGTGTTATAACTGGGGTATTCTAGTGTATTTAGTTCTAATTTTTATTCATTTCTGTAATTATGTTTGTAATCTATCGTGTTTTTCTGACCTTACTATCATTCAGTTTATATTTTTTGTACAACTGTTAATGAGTCCATGTATACGTCACTAATTTTTGTGTACGCAGGTTAATTTTCTATTCAGTTCATTCTTTGATCTCTCACTTCCGGTCTAGTCAACTTAGTTATAAATGCATTTTTATTGTGAAAATGTCTTTGTCGTATGGTAATACTGTTCTGTAATCCTTGGTTAACAAATTGTGTTGTTTGTCTTCATTTCATCCATTTATAATTTAATATTAATACTATAATTTATTCATTAATAAGAGTGTAGATTAATATGATTAAATTTTTATGAGTTTTAAGGAGGAATTAGGGACTTTGCACCAATTTGCAGTGGTGGTCCAAGAAATGGGCAATGCACTTTATAGCTCATGATTATGACATAATATACTATGATTAATTATTATAAATTTATAACATATTAAGACATATTAAATGTTAATTAGTACACTTTCTCAGTACTACAGTGTGAACTTAGTAACTATTAAGATTAAATAACCTAATTATTTAGGTATAATACCCATAATTATTGAATACTAATATTAAGTGCATGATATAATTTCAGCACCTTAGATAACTAACTATCATAACTATTTATGATAGATATTAGTGAGTATATATAATATTTTTACAAAATATTATAGATTTGTGGAACTTATAAATAACAGTACAGGAATATTGCAATTTTTTGTAGTGATTATTCATTCGTTGAGTAATTACAAATATCTACATAGATTCTAGTGGTGATTACTAGACATAAGTAATTGAATACTTAAATAAATCAACTTCAAGAATGCTTACCTTGGATCATTTCATTAAAATTGGAAAAGATTGTAATAAAAAGGGAGATGCACTCCTGGAATTTGCGGAACAACAACTTGCAAAATATAAGGCAGAGATGGAAGAACTTGAAAGAAAAGAGGCTGAAAAGAAAGCTATTGCTAAGGCAGAGATGGAAGAACTTGAAAGAAAAGAGGCGGAGAAGAGAGCAGAATTAAGACAAGAAGAAGAAAGAAAGGTGGCAAGAGATGAAATCTTACGGATTGAAGAAGAGAATAAATTGAAACGACAGGAAATCATACTGCAGCAAGAAATGGAATTGCAACGGCTTAAATTGGAAACAGCAAAACTTCATTCGCAGGGTGCTGCAGCAAGCCAAAATGATAATGCTCAATCTGGATCTTCATCCAACTGACTTAAGGGCAATTATTACTTTAAGCTACCACCGTTCAAGTTACACGTGGACGATTTGTCATCATGGCTATCGCGCTTTGAGGATATATGCAAGGTCAATAACCTTGACAAAACTGCATGGGCACTTAAACTCAAGGAATTTCTTGATGGCGAACCTGCAAGTGCAGCACAAAATATTGATCCGACATTATCCACTGACTATGAGGCCATTAAGACTTTGTTATTGCGTCGGTTCCACTTGAACGAAGAGGCATGTAGATTACGTTTCAAAAGTTTGTTGTCAGATAATAATAAAGACTTTACAGGGTTTATTGCTAACATACGCAATACTTTTAACAGATGGGTTGAACTGGCAGGTGTCAACAAATCTTACGACAAGTTAGTCGATTTGTTATTGAGGGATAAAGTATTATCTTCTGTCAGCCCACCGTTCTTTGCTTATCTGCAAGAACGTAAACCAGAAACTATTGATGAGTTAGAAAAAATTTCATTAAATTACTGCACCGCTCATCCGAATGCTAACATTTCTGGCTCGTTGATAAGAGAACCTCTTCCTGTAGCCTCCAATATGGCATATCATAATAATAACAAACCAAGAACACACAGTGTAGACAGAGGTAGGTTCAAAGGAAACTATGACATTAATTTTCATAAGGGACGTAATAGTTTTAACAATAACTTTAATAGAGGAAGAACACAAAATAGAAATTATTCACCTCAGTCCAGATACAACAATAATCCACGTAACTCAAGTTATAATTGGTCATATAATTATAATAATGGTAACAATTGGAACAACAGCGACAATTATAACTCGAGACATCGAGATAACAGTTACAATAGGGGACAACGAGATAATTCAACTGATTATTCTCGTCATCGTTCTCATTCTCGTAGATCGACAAATTATAATCATAATACAGGGGCAGCCGTTACAACTGCTACAACCCCTGGGGTTCAGAGTTCACCTACTAATAACAAAATACAGTCTTCTTCAACATGTTATGCAATGAATTATAACGTGGCAAATAGTTGCCCAGAATGTAATCTTATATTTCAGAAGGCAAAAGAGACAGTTCTGAACTGCGGACACATTCTACCAGAAGTCAGTCTAGCAGTCAATGACGGAACAGGCTCGCTGATCTTCAACAGAGGAAAAGTTAATGGATCCGTCGTCTCAGTTTTAAGAGATTCGGGATCGACAACGATCGGAATCCGTCAGTCACTTGTTCATCCAAGTTGTGCAACTGGAGAACATGTCAGGTGCATGACCTTTGGAGGAACCATAGAATGTTATCCAACTGCTATTATACATATTAATACACCTTTTTTCACAGGCAACGTTAAAGCATGCATGTTAAGAAACCCAATTGCCGACCTTATGGTGGGATGCATACACGGAAGTAAAGATTGCACACCAGAAGAGATTATTGAATGGGAAAAAAATAATCTATGCATCGGAAATGCAGTAATAACCAGAGCACATACGAAACAATTAGAGACTATGGACACTGAAAACAAGGAAACAGACAAACATGAAAATATCGAGGTCCATTCTACTATTGACCGAGTATCCTTTGCTGCAAAACAGAAGGAAGACAGATCATTAACAAAATTTTTTGCACTGGTCAACAAAGTTGACAATCTTGCTATGAACAATAATAATAGTCATTGGTTTATTATTAAAAATGACATTTTATTAAGATGTTTTATGGATAAAACTCATGTAAGACAACAGGTCATGGTACCTTTTGCTTTTAGACGGTACATACTTCAACACGCACATGATTCTAAGTGCGCAGGTCACATGGGATATACTCGGACACGTTCTCGAGTATTATCTTCTTTTTTTTTGGCCGGGAGTGTCACGAGATATTTCACAGTACGTACGCTCCTGTACGATATGCCAAGAAGTGAAAGCACGAGGAGCCTTTCACACGGCGCCTATTCAGGCTTGTGACATATCTGTGAGACCCTTTGACAAGATGGCCATTGATATTATTGGCCCACTTTTACCATCAGCCAGAGGACATAGATTTATTCTCACGTGCATCGATTTATGCACACGATGGCCAGAAGCCATCCCATTGAAAACAACCACCACCACAGATGTAGCTGATGCACTACACCTGATCTTCTCTAGAGTAGGTTTTCCTAGGAAACTTTTGTCAGATCATGGATCTCAATTTATATCTGAGACTATGACAGAAGTAATGAAGACTTGGAATATAGATAGAAATCTCAGCAGCATTTATCACCCAATGAGTAATGGTGCAGTAGAAAGACTTAACCGCACACTCAAACAAATGTTACATAAAGTTACAGTTAACCATCCACAGGACTGGGACAGAGTACTCCCAGCCGTGTTATTCGCTTATCGAGAGGTGCCACATGAACAAACTGGCTTCTCTCCGTTTCAATTAGTCTTTGGCGCTCCACCAAGAGGTCCTATGGGACTAATAAAAGACTTATTGATTGACTCCGAGATGACTCAGGATACCCAGTCATCCTATGAGTATGTAATTAATCTCCGGAATAACATTATTGATGCCTGCAAAATGGCAACAGCTTCATCTGAGGCTGCTAAAGCGAAAGCTAGAACTTTCCAAAACAGTAGTAGACGATTACGTCAATTATTTCCAGGAGATCAAGCTTATGTGTTATTGCCACATAACGATAATAAACTACTCATCTCGTGGAACGGTCCATACCAGGTTATCAATAAGATTTCTGATGTTGATTATGTCCTGGACATTAAGGGAGATCACAAAATATTTCACATTAATATGCTCAAACAATTTCATACTCGACCTGAACATCTACAAGCTATTTTTCATGAACTAGATGACACTTTCGTACCTACATGTCACTATTCTAATTTGTCTGTTATCCAGGAAGAAGAATCTTCTTTTCCTGAGATACAGTTAGCATTACCTGTACCTGTAGTACAGCCTACTGAATCTTGGCGGGACGTAACCATCTCTTCGTCGGTTACACCGCAACAGCATCAACAGATTGCTGAACTTCTACAATCTTATCCAGATGTGTTGACCGACGTTCCAGGCCGCACATCAGTCATTAGTCATGACATCACTCTTAACGATGATACTCCAATTCGGGTACATCCATATTCTGTTCCTCTACACTTTCTTACTAAAACTACTAAGGAACTTGAACAGATGTTATCTTTAGGAATTATTGAAACTAGTAATTCCCCATTTTCTTCTCCATTAGTTATTGTCCGGAAGAAGGACAATAACATTAGACTATGTGTTGATTATAGAAAATTAAATGCTAAGACTATAGTTGACAGCGAACCACATCCACTTTTCGACGACTTACTGCCACGTCTATCCAACGCAACTATATTTAGTAAGATAGACTTAACTAAAGGTTATTGGCAGATACCACTGACCGAAAAGGCTAAGTACTACACAGCGTTTTCCACTCCGCAAGGTCTATACCAGTGGAATGTTATGCCTTTTGGGCTTGTTAACGCTCCAGCTACCTTTGTTCGCATGATGCGACACATTTTTTCAGGTAGACCAGACATTATTACATACATAGACGACATATGCTTATTTAGTTCATCTTTTGAGGAACATTTTTTGGGTCTTGAATACGTTTTGGACACATTAAGAAGGAACTATTTAACTGCTAAACCCACAAAATTACAAGTAGCGTTCCACGAAATAACTTTTTTGGGACACATTATTGGAGCAGGATATATCCGAACACTACCCAGTACGGTTTCTAAAATTTTAAACATTTCCGTTCCTCAAACGAAGAAACAGGTTAGAAGCTTGTTAGGACTAGTCCAATATTACAGCAGATTTGTACCTAACCTGTCATCTATCACGGCTGTCTTATCATCACTGTTAAAAAAGGACATGCCAGTGAAGGTGACATGGACTAGTGAATGTGATAGAATTTTCCGTCAAATAATTAATATTTTTTCACACCCACCTATTTTGAGACTACCTGATGCTTCCAAAAAGTTTATTCTCCGCACAGATGCGAGTAATTACGGAATTGGCACATGTTTGCTCCAATATCATGACGACGTCCTCCATCCCACACTGTACGTCTCACGGAAACTGAAGCCACCAGAAATCAAGTACTCAACAGTTGATAGAGAATTACTATCCGTCATTTGGGCGATCACAAAGCTCGAAAAATTCCTATTAGGCGCACCCTTTGTGGTACAGACGGACCAAAAAGCGGTGGCATCACTACGCCGTGCTAATCACAAGAGCCCGAAGCTGACAAGATACGCCATTCTACTTCAACCTTTTGACTTCTCAATCGAGTACATCACAGGATCAGATAACGTCTTGGCAGATACTCTGTCTCGAAATCCTACTGATGTCGAGTCCTGAACTATAGTAACGTCGCAGATACTTACTCAAGAGACATAGCACTATCATTGCTGTTCTACATAGACAGAAACAATTGCCTATAATACACGTATCTGCTTACTAAAGACATATTATATACGAAATGAACTAAATCAATTGACTCTATGTTCGTATTTACGTCAGGACTTTGCTTGATATCCAGTCATGATAAAACTATTGTAAACATTTTCGTGCATCAAGTGAAAATAATAGAAAATACTATCAAAGTAACTCAGTATGCGACATGAACTATTGTCAATAACGTCGATACTTATGAACTGAAACACATAAACATTTTTTTTCTCTAATCGGAATTCACAAGGATCAAGCCTACGGATGGATCATCATATCCAACTTTAATTAATTTTAATTAAGTCGTTAAAATAATGGGAATTAAAATGACAGGTGAGATAAATATGAAAAAAAAAATGAAATGAAATTTGAAAAAAAAAAATGAAAGAAGAAAAAAATAAGAACTCACATGATTCTTAGATAATGTTATTGTATGTAACTATTATATTATATAGTTAATAATTATGTTGATACATTACATACTACATTATTGTTTAAATTGGTTAATTTAGATAGGTATTAACAACCTAATACTAAACTTAATTAATGTCCAACACACATAACTAAGTTAAATTTATACATTACTTTCTTTCTCTACTTTATTCTTCATTTATTTATTTCTCTCTTTAACATATCCTTTCATTTTTCTTACAGTAGATTTTCAACAACTTTATTCTCATTACACACTCAATATAATTAATTAGTTTAATTTTAACTCTTTAGATTAGTCTGACGTGACATTTCATTGCGACATATTTTAAGTTAATTAATTATTTAATTAGATATCAACATTAGCCATTCTCTTTTAGTTCATATAAAATTTATGTATAACATTTATGTATAATATGATCATTAATATATTAGATGACTGTTAGTAAGTCGACATGACCACGACACTGTTCTAGACAGAACATCGTAGGCCATATGCCGCATTTTTGTTAAATTTTTTGATATTGTTAAATTTTTTGATATTCATTCAGATAGGTTTTTGAAGAAAAAAAATCTATCTAATAGATTTTTTTTCCCCCGGTGGACAGGGAATTGTTACGGTATTACGGTAGATTAATTGGCATTGTCTGCTAGAGGTTAGCAGCATGCGATTTTAGGGGTTACAACGTTTAATGTAATGTAAAAGTATTATTAGCCTAGTGAACGCTGTGACGTTTCAGCGTTGGTAGTCACGCACCGTGACCAAGAGACGGGACCCTTTCTTGTATGACCGTCAAACGGAGAAGACGTGTCTTTATATTCTTATAGTGTCGGGCATGGAATGCCACACAGTTATATTGTATTTTGTTATGGACATGGGTCAGTCCACTGTTATGATGAAGAAAGATGAAGTTACAGGTTAGTAATTGACTAAACCTTGTCGAGATGAATTAACAGTCCGTTTTAGTTATACTAGTGCCAGACGCATAATCTCACTGTCGGTTGTTGGATTTACCAACCACGCGTGCATATAGTTATGTCGTTCTGCCTACAGTAATTCAGATGTATGAGACAAAGGACTGATATGCAAGATAGCTAACTCAGCATAGGATTCTAAATTATATTTGTGATGTAATTCATGATCAACGTACGATGTCTACAGAATGTATAATAAATTGTTTGTTTGGACTCTAGACATGACTTATCCCGTCTATGAACATTTGGGAGATTCAATTATTACTATCATGGTTTTTTCAAAGTATTTAAACCCACATTCGCGTAACTAACATCGAAGGCACGATGCAAAAATGATGAACTGTAAAACAAGTCACCACGATTGACTATCAAGCTTTCAACAATCCGTTGGGCTAAACTTTCGACCGCAGCAATACCTGAACACAGACCAACAAAGTTATAAGAACATTTATAAACCAACCTACCTGAACACTGACCAACAAAGTTATGGGAACATTTATAAACCAACCTATTTGAACACAGACCAACAAAGTTATAAGAACATTTATAAACCAACCTATCTGAACACAGACCAACAAAGTTATAGGAATATTTATAAACCAACCTATTTGAACACAGACCAACAAAGTTATAGGAACATTTATAAACCAATCTATTTTAACACAGACCAACAAAGCTATGGGAACATTTATAAACCAACCTACCTGAACACAGACCAACAAAGTTATAGGAACATTTATAAACCAACCTACCTGAACACAGACCAACTAAGCTATAGGAGCATTTATAAACCAACCTACCTGAACATGGACCAACAAAGTTATAGGAACATTTATAAACCAACCTACCTGAACACAGACCAACAAAGCTATAGGAACATTTATAAACCAACCTATCTGAACAGAGACCAACAAAGTTATGGGAACATTTATCCCTATAAATTAGCTTCACTTGGAGATCAAGAGCCAAGTGAAGCTAACTATCAATGAGGAATGGAAGACAACATGGAAGAACAGTAGAAAAGGCAGACACGCATTCAAACTGCTGAAAGAACCAACAAGGACGTGCCAGGTCAGAGAAGAATTAAAGATACCATCGAACAAAAAACTGTGGCGTCTCCGTCTCGGTGCAGCATACTTTATGATAGAGGAACCACACTGCCAAGAATGTCAGGAAGAGAATGACATAGACCACTACCTGAAAAAGTACGAACAACAAAGGCTTGAATTAAAAACTTACTATTGAAATCACAATATAGACATGACAGGTGATAAGGTTTTAAGTATAGAGACCCCAGGAGATGCCCAATCAATACTTAAAAGATATATACATAAAACAAAGGAAAACATAAGGCTAGTACTTCAGAAAAGACATTCAACCAAAGAGAAATTAAGCAACAAGAACTAACAAATCATTAAGAAAAAAAAAAAGCAACAGATAACAAAAAAAACCTACTATCTACTCATAGGACAAGGAAAGACAACGAGGTTTAAAAAAAAACACCAACTCAAAAAAGAACAAATGCTAATACAAATTAAAACCAAGTGTAAAGGACAATAGTTATCTATAAACAATACAAAAGAGAAAATAAAATGGACAAATACTAATTTAAATTAAAATCAGCAACTGCAAAAGACAATAGTTATTTAAATTTAAATTGAATAAAATGACACTAAATACCCCAATTATAACCAATTTTCAGGTTGAACAGGGTAGACCAAGATGGAACGAGAAGAGGCAATAACTGTCAGCTGTTAAGTACCCACTCTCCACCCATCACCTCTTCAAAACAACAACAACACAGACCAACAAAGCTATGGGAACATTTATAAACCAACCTACCTGAACATCTCTGATTTTTGGATGCTTGTACAGAATCTGCTCAATTTCCAGGGGATAGATATTTTCCCCTCCACGAATCAGCATGTCCTTCATCCGTCCCACAATGCTGCAGTAGCCGTCTGCAGACATGACAACTAAGTCTCTAAAATTACAAACAAGAAGTTTCTACCAGCTGTGAAATTTTATCAGAATTATTACATATTACATCAACTTTGTAAATGTGTGTCTGGCTTCTAACGATCTATCCAGAAAAATTTTATCACAATTATTACATTTTACATCAACTTCCAAAATGTGTTTCTGGCTAATAATGATCTATCCAGGAAAATGTTGTCAGAATTATTACATTTGAAAATGTGTGACTGACTACTAATGATCTATCCAGGAAATTTTTATCAGAATTATTACATTTGAAAATGTGCGTCTGGCTACTGATGATCTATCCAGAGGTCATGACACTCAATGTGGGCAGTCCTGAGCCCATAACAATAAGGAACTAGAAGCTGGAACAGACAGACACATTTACATTCCTAGGATGCACAGTAACATCAGATGGCGGAACAAGCAAAGACATCAAGAACAGAATGAATAAAGCAAGAACAGCCTTTGCTAGCTTAAACAACATCTGGAAGTCTTCTCAATACAGCACAAACATCAAATTAAGATTATATGAGAGATGTGTACTTTCATTGTTTCTCTACGGTGCGGAATGCTGGAGAGTAACAGAGAAGCAAATGTCAAAATTGTCCTTTTCCGACACAATCTGCCTAAAGAAAATTCTCCTAATCTGTTGGCTGAATAATATCACCAATCAAGAACTGCTTACTCGGAGCAACCAAGAGTACTTGCACACCATCATAGCTGGCAGACGAGGGAGTTGGGTTGGCCACGTCCTCAGAAGATACCCTGATGCCATCACAAGAACAGGTATGCTTTGGACCCCTGAAGGAAAGCGAAAGAGAGGACAGTCAAAAACATCTTGGCGGAAAACTGTGGAGGTTGAGATGCAAAGAATGAACTGGAGCTGGGGCACGGCACGAAGGATGGCCGCCGACGGAGCAAAGTGGAAGCAGTTTGTTGCTGCTCTACAAGACGCCACTAGGCTTGATGGCCACTGACTCCTCTGACAGTTGGCGGCTAAGGATCAAAGAAGAAGGAGAAGAACAAGACTAAAGAAGTAGGTGAGGTGAAGCATGAGGTAATTATCAAATTGTTAGAAACTATAGACAATGATAGCAAAGATCTGAGAGTAATAAGGACCATGTACTTGCAACAAACAGCAGCTACATAAACAAGTAGTCAATCAGGAATGTTCATAATCCCATTATCAGATGCACTGATTGAGAAACACTACTAGAAAGTGAGAATCCCACTGTTGGTTGTAATGAACAGGGATTTTGAGCGATCAAATTATTGACTTGTTCCGCTATAGCTCTGCTCCAACATTGATAGTGACTGCTCCAGCTCTGCTCCGGTTTTGACTCAAATGTTATTTCACTTTTATATTTTTTTAAAAGGCACCATGTAACTTTGAATAAGAAACTGTATTTACTTAAACATTTCTTAAAGAATGTAAATGTCATTTAAACTAAAACCATTCAATCATTATTATACCCATAATTCATTGTGTAAAAAGAAATTATGGCTGCAATCAAATCATCTTGTGTAGCCTGCTGCAGATTATTTTTATAAGCCGATAACAGCCAGTGAAAGACAGGGATGTGTGCTGTCACCGGATCTATTCAATCTGTAGAGATATGATGATGATGATACAGTCTTGAAAGCAAAAAGTGAAAAATATGAGTTACAAGAAAGTGACAGAAAATGAAAATAAAGGCCTTAGCCTTAATGGCAACAAGACAGAAATAATGGGACTTCTCCAGAACGCACCATGAAAGTAAACAGAACAATTTTCAAACATGTCATTCAAATACCTGTCATGGTGACAGCATCAGACTGAAGCTGCATTTCAGGAAAAGGTATTTTATGGAGCAAATCTTTGTTAACTGGAGGAAGAAGAGTATTCTTCTGTGTTATATAAAGCCAATCCTGACATATGGAAGTTAGTCATGGACAATTAGAAAGTAATGAAGTGGCCATGAAAAGAACTAGTCCTGAAAAAGACCGGGCAAGCCTGAGCAACATAGATAGATACTAAGTCCTGAAAAGGACTAACATTATCTATCTGCTAGCATGACAAAGCCCTGAAAAGGACTAGTCCTGAAAAAGACTGCCAGCTAGGTCAATGTTGCCAGTACCTCCTCAGTGTTCAACGAACACCAGTTGTAATGAGCAAAGGAAGCTTATTACTTAATATTAGCTGGAAGCAATCAATTTTTTTTGGGGCATGATATGAGAAGAAGAATGCTAGAATTGACTGTGACAGCACAAAATATTGAAGGACAAAGAAATGAGATACTAGACAGTCCTCTATCGTAGAATGAAAGAAGTCAACAATAGAATAGATAAACAGTACAGAGGACAGGAAGTTGTGGAGAGACATGATCACCTTAGCCAGCTGCCATGGTATTTGATGAAGAAGTGGATATCTCTGAAGATGTGAACAGAATAATAATTCTTGTTTTACTTTAAAAGGACCAGACAATTAAAAAGGACCAGACAATTCAAAAGGACCAGACAATTCAAAAAGAACCAGATGTAACAATCAAGTACATCATATTCTCCATTTTTTTATTCTTGAAGTAACTAATCATTTAAAACAGTTACCAGAGATATTCTTAATTTTTACTTGAAGTAATTCGTCATTACCTGTTAAAGGTAAATTAGGGAATTCAATACCAACAGAAAAAGAACAAATGAAGAGATGGGCTGAGCCCTTCATGGAGGTGCTAAACAGACCACCACCAACAGTAACACCTGATTTTAATAATGAAACACCCACAACCACCTTGCCAATAACTTGCGATGAATTCACGCTGGACGAGATCAAACAAGCCGTTAAAAGATTAAAAAATTTTAAAGCTGCTGGAGTTGACGAAATTTCAGGGGAAATGATTAAAGCAGTTAATGACAACAACCTCTTGAGAATTTTAGATATTATAAATGAAGTATGGAGAGAAGAACAACCACCACAACAATGGAAAGACAGTATTATTGTAAAGTTACCGAAGAAAGGTGATCTATCAGACTGTAATAACTGGCGTGGTATATCTCTATTATCAGTACCTGGAAAATTATTATGTTGCATGATGTTAGAAAGACTTAAATTGCATGCTGACGAAAAGATCAGAGAAGAACAAGCGGGTTTCAGGCCGAAACGATCATGTATTGATCAAATATTCACACTAAGAACAATTATAGAAGAATCAGTGGAAAGGCAATCGCCACTTATTATCACCTTCGTCGATTTTCAAAAAGCCTTTGATAGTCTACACCGCCCATCATTGTGGAAGATACTTACAATCTATGGTTTTCCAACAAAATATGTGAATATAATCAAAGCGCTATATGACAATGCAAGATGTTGTGATAGAACAAATAAAGGGAATACAGAATGGTTTACAGTAGAAACAGGGGTGAAACAAGGCTGTATTATGTCACCACTACTTTTTGGAATAGCTATTGATTGGGTTATGAGAAACTATACCCACAATGAACAATTAGGTATAAAATGGACAAATGGAAAATTCCTGGGGGACCTGGATTTCGCAGATGATGTAGCATTCTTAAGTTCAACACCAAGACAATCCCAAGAAGCAATAAATAATTTGTGTCATCTCTCGGTTAAAATAGGTCTCCAAATAAATGCCTCTAAAACTAAAGCTATGAACTTTTCTAACGAGACCTTTGATATCATCTTGAACGGGGAAAAACTACAGAAAGTTGAAAGTTTCAATTATTTAGGCAGTAAAATGACTCAGGATGGTGACACAACAAGAGAAATCCATACTAGAATTGCTTTGGCAGCTAGCGCCTTCAATAGATTACACTGACAAACAACATTTTTCTTTCTTATATAAGAATAAGTGTTCTTAGGTCAGTTTCTTGCGCTGATTTCAAATCTGAAATCCGTTTATCTCTATCACGTCGGGTTCTTAAGATATTTGTGAATAAATATATTTTTGGGAAACCGTTATTTGCCCCGTTTCATTTTTACTATATAACTTATTAAAAATTAATAAAAAGCAACTTAATTCTACTTTTTATACAGCTAAAAGATGCATGACATATGTTACGCGATTTTTCAAATAGTTACTGTATTTTGAAATAATTCTGAGCAAAATATGGCTTCTAGAAGTTGTAGAAATTCGGCTGATCTGTTCTGTTACGTGTGCGGATATTTTACCGATCTTGTTGACCAGAAAAACTTTACACCATTACTAAAGACAACATAAGAACTTTATTTCGATTCGAAAGTTGATGATGCAAATAAATCTTGGAAGCCAAATGCAGTTTGTTCGATACATTGGCAGGTTGGTTACGAAAATCGCCGAAGCATAAGTCGATGCCTTTTGGAGTGCCAGTAATATGGCGTGAACATACAAATCACACTACTGATTGTTACTTCCGCTTGACAAATATCCATGGTTTCACTTTTAAAACTAGAAAGTCTGTGGTTTATCCAAATATTGAATCGGTTTCGAAACCAGTGCCTCATGATCCAATCACGTGTCCGATCCAAGTACCACCAGAACAATATCCGTTGGACGTAAATGAACCATCAGAAAGTGATAGTTTACCTGCTTTAGAAACTAATTCTGACTCAGATTACATACCGGTGAATGATGGTGTTTACTTAATTAACCATTCAGAACTTTCAGATCAAATACGTGATCTCGCTCTTACCAAAGGACAAGCGGAATTACTCGGTTCGCGACTCAAAGAATGGAATCTTTTAGCGCCCAATACTCCGATATCTAAATTTCGTCATAGACACAGAGAACTTGTTCAATACTTTGAGATGGATGATGGCATTTGCTATTGCAAAGATGTAAACGGTCTAATGGTGCACCTCGGTCGTGAGCACATAGTCAACGAATGGCGATTTTTCATCGATTCTTCCAAGACTAGTCTAAAAGCCGTGTTATTGCATAACAGAAATTTTTTTTCATCAATTCCAGTCGCCTACTCTGTTCATATGAAAGAAACTTATGACAATATGGCTAAATGTTTGGAAAAAATAAAGTACAATGACTACCAATGGCGGATTTGTGGAGACCTAAAGGTCATTGCAATTCTCACGGGCATGCAGACTGGGTATACTAAATTTTGTTGCTTCCGATGTGAATGGGACAGCCGCAACAGACAGGAACATTATGCAAGAAAGGTGTGGCCTATCCGGGATCGTATGCAGCTCGGGCATTAAAATGTAATACGCGAGCCATTAGTTAACAAAGACACCTTCATTTTACCACTGTTACATATAAAGTTGGGGCTCATGAAGAATTTTGTAAAAGCGTTAGATAAAAAGAGCAAAGCTTTCACTTATCTTCGAGAAAAGTTTCCGCAAGTTAGCGATGCAAAGATAAAGGAAGGTATCTTTGTAGGACCTCAGATTAGGAAAGTTATTGCAGACAAACAATTCGAGAACTTGTTACATGGTAGTGAACTTCGCGCATGGATGGCATTCAAATCGATCGTCGATAACTTTCTGGAAAATCACAAATCTGTCGACTATGTTGCATATTGTTAAGCAGTGCATAGATGCATACATAATTATGGGCTGTAACATGTCCCTCAAAATCCATTTGCTCGATTCGCATCTTAACTTTTTCCCTGACAACCTTGGCGAAGTCAGCGATGAACATGGAGAATGATTCCATCAAGATATCGCTGTAATGGAGTCACGTTATCAAGGACGGTGGAGTGTGACCATGCTTGCCGATTATTGTTGGATGCTTCGTCGCGATGTACCACATGCCATTCACCGACGAAAGTCGACTGCAAAGAAATTCAAGCCTACATAACTGTTATACTTCTTGTACGAATGATGTTGTAATACTGTATGCGTTGTTAAAAAACTTCAATTGCGTATTTCTAGAGATCCCGACCTGATAGAGAAAAACGGTTTGCAGATTTAAAAACAGCGCATTAAAATTGACCAGAAAAACATAGAAATGTTAGAGAAAGAAAAAAAAAGTTTTTTTTTGTTAGTCAGTGTTATCGAACATTTGGAAATTACGATCATTGAATATACATACATACCAAGCTTCGTCTGTTTAATTCAAATGTTATCTCAGTGTTAACATACGGCTGTGAGAGTTGGAAAATAACAAAATCATTGGAGAACAAGCTGAATACATTCGAGAACAAATGTCTTAGAAAACTCATGAACATCAGCTGGAAAGAATTCAAGACTAATGGACAAATAAGAGAAGACTCTAGGCAGAAATATGTCTCCGACTATATAAGGAAAAGACGATGGTCATATATCGGTCATGTCCTACGAATGCAAAACAACAGAATACCACTACAGGCGCTCACTTGGGTTCCTGAGGGTAAGAGGAAAAAAAGGAAGACCAAAAGAAACACTCAGAAGAACAATAATAAGAGAAGGAAGAACGTTGGGCCTAAATAATGTGCAAGAGCTAAGAGGAGTGGCGTCACAACGAACAACCTGGAGAGCACTGGTTTCTGCCTTATGCGCCGTGTTTGGTGCTTAAAGAATTTATTATTATTATTATTATTAATTCGTCAGTTAAAACAATCATCAGCTTGTTCATCTCTCATTTGGCAAAGCTGCAGATACCTTTGCCCACCTCACATCGCGTGTTTGGGGAAACTCCAAACTCACAACGAAGACCAAAGCTGCGGTATATAACGCCTGCGTCACCAGCACACTCCTATATGGCAGCGAGACCTGGACAATCTATGCTAACCAAGAAAGAAGGCTCAATACCTTCCATTTACGGTGTCGACACCACATCCTCGGCATCTCATGGAAAGATAAAGTGACAAATGTCGAGGTGTCGTCACGTGCTGGTCTTCAAAGCATGTATACACTGCTTAAACAGCGCATACTATGCTGGCTTGGTCATGTCTGCTGCATGGAAGATGGTCGCATCCCAAAAAATATCTTCAATGGGCAACTAGCAGATGGCAAAAAAACAGTTGGGCGACCGCAGCTGAGGTTCAAAGATGTGTGCAAGAGAGATATGATGGCACTAGACATAAATCCAG
The DNA here is from genome assembly GCA_024509875.1 of Oreohelix idahoensis. Lineage (NCBI taxonomy): Eukaryota > Metazoa > Mollusca > Gastropoda > Stylommatophora > Oreohelicidae > Oreohelix > Oreohelix idahoensis. The sequence goes on along the minus strand of JAMPIV010001854.1, from coordinate 549,283 downwards.
CAACGTAGGAGGATGAAGCTGCTGATCGCACCAAGTGGCGATGCTATTTACGGCGCCACCTCAGTTTGGGCGAAATGAAGCTCACACAACAAGCAGAAAAGAGAAGAAAACGTTGAAAGGAGCACCAGAAAAATAAACAGCTGAGGGCTGTCACCTCAGGGGCGCATTCCCATAGTCAGTTATGATTGAAGCGGCTAATAATAATATTATTATTAGATATTCTTCGTTTTTACTTGAAGTAATTCATTAGTTAAAACAATCACGAAAGATATTCTTCATTTTTACCAGAAAAAACCTTACAAACACCCCAAACACCTTACAAAAATATATATAAACATATTAAACGTGATATGGTTTTAAACAGACAAATGACATACAAGCTATACTAATTAGTTTAACATTTGAAATAGTGTGATATAAAACAAACCAATAAAGTCTCGTGCTGTTCTTTATATGTATTAGAAATACTGCAGGTGATAATCAATTAAAATGTAAGTTATATCCCATAAAATTAGCACAGCCTTCATAACATGGTGATGTTTGTGTTAGTTTTGTCAAATGCACCACAAATTAATAACTTTATAACAGAAGTCAGATTATTATTATTTTTTTTTTCCTTAGCTAGCGGCACTTGGGCTTTCAGCCCTTCGGCCCAATGACATGTCATTGCTAGGCTGGGGAGCCTGTGGACTTTCCTTCCAACCCGGTCAGGAGCTTCGCTCCTTCCCAACCACAGAGGATTTATATCAGGAACTGTTTAGGTTATTCAGTCAAAATCCCAGTCGATGACACTCTTTCATATGCTCACGCCCGGGCTTGAACCTTGAACACCTGATCACCAGCGCAATGTGGTAACCATTACACCAGCGCAGCTACCGAAGTCAGATTATAATGGTGGTGATATTATATATATAGGTTGATCGAAAAGTCTCTCCACAATGGGTTCAGTGCTTGAATACTTTGAATCAAGGGAAATAATCCAAATGATAAAATTATTATTAAAATGTCGTAATTTACAACTCTACATTTCTTTATTTTACATAGCAATTTAAATTATTTAAACAGACACTAATGTTTTATGCGAAAATATAAAAAAAATACTACTTTTATGTAGTAGTAAAGTAAATCTAATTAAAGTCAATTAAAATGATACTGTTTGCTGTATCATAAAATGTTACTTTCATATTATTAAAGCACTGAACCCACTGCGGAGAGACTTCTCGATCACCTTGTGTGTGTGTGTGTGTGTGTGTGTGTGTGCGTGCGTGCGTGCGTGCATGCATGCATGCATGTATGTATGTATGTATGTGTACAGTATATACAGTATATATATATATACTACTCGTCAAAAGTCAAGGGCCACTTAGAAAAACCTTGGTTGATACCATAAAACAAATCTGATATAAACGTAATTGGTATCAGTCAAAACGGCATTTATTGAATACCAAATAGACATGTCACGTAAAGAAATGGAAACACACAGTCAAACGCAATGAAGCTGTGAAGTGTGTCACCCACCTTTTCAAAAGTCACACAATAGATATTGGACAAATAGACATTTCAAAATCGGGTATGACCACCGTTTGCAGCAAGGCATTCAAGACAGCGTAGACGCATCGAGTCCACAAGGGTCCGAAGAGTATCCTGAGGAACAGCTTGCCATTCCTGAAGCAGAAATGCAGTCAGCTGTGCAAGATCCATTGGCAGGGGGTGATTTGTTGACAATCTTCGACCAAGGACATCCCAGAGGTGCTCAATTGGAGAAAGGTCAGGTGAATGAGCTGGCCACGCCATCCTGATGATCCCATGTTGCTGAATAAACTCATTCACCACACGAGCTCAATGGGGTCGAGCGTTATCATCTTGGAGGATGGCATTACCACCTATGGCCTCCAGAGCAGGCTAAACAATTGGTCTCAAGATTTCGTTCTGGTATCTTGGGCCGGTCAAGTTGCCTTGGATGATGTAGAGTGGGGTCCTGCCGTGTCTGTAGAAGCCTCCCCAGACAATAACAGAACCCCTACCATAACGATCCACCTCTCGAATTGTGTCATCAGTAAATCGCTCTCCTGGTCGTCTCCAAACTCGAATCCTGCCATCATTGAATGACACAGTGAAGCGAGATTCATCAGTGAATAGAACTTGACTCCCTTGTTGCCTTGTCCATCGGATGTGCTCACGACACCAAGCAACACGGGCTCTGCGATGAGCAGGAGTAAGAGGGATTCTGACTGCAGGACGTCGAGCAGCCAGTCCAAATTCATGTAAACGTCTGCGAATGGTGCTTTGACTGACATTAACGTTTACAGTTTGTCTCAGCTGACATCTTAGAGTGGAACAAGTCACTGTTCAATGGCGCAGGGCTGACAACAAGAGGTACCGGTCATCATGTCTATTGGTGCATCTAGGGCGACCTGGCCGGTGGCGATCCTCCACACTTCCTGTGGCCTGAAATCTCTCCAAAATTCTTTGGATAGTAGAGTGTGACACTGCAAGCCGCCTAGCAACCTCACGGACAGATAAACCACTTTCAACCCACGCTATAGCCCTCATTCTTTGTAAGGTGTCAAGACTTCTTCTCGGTGGCATGGTTTTTGCAAGTGATGAAACTACCCTAAGTCTGCTGAGTGTAAAACAAATTAAGAGTGAACTCTGTTCACGAAAAGTCGCCATTGCACATGGAATGTCAATCAGCACGATTTCTTCACCTGTTTGGTTGTACGGAAGATTGAAAAAACAGATTAAAAATGTGAATTTATGGACAGCAAACCAAATTGCACGTGATCACCATGGTTGTCGGTGAGTTGTTTTTATGCTTAACGTGCATAGAGGACTGTCAGAGGAAGATATTGCACCCATTTTTACTAAAAACTTCCTTCATTTAATCATTCTATGCGCTTATATAAAAGTGTATTGAAAATAATAGGGTGGCCCTTGACTTCTGACGAGTAGTATATGTCACTGCGCATTTCTATGTTGTTAGATGGTCCAAATCCGTCCTGATAGTCAAGTGATCAGCAGAGTCATGTGATCAGCAGAAGTAACGGAATGCACAGGTCTAGCGCGAATTTAGTCAGTGGAGATTTGACTGCCATCCATGGCGGACGCAGTTTTTTGGTATGCCAGCTTCGGCTGTCTGTGATATCTAAGAGTGATGCGGTGCCTGCCATTTGAGCCTTATTCCTAACATTAGCTATTTCTGCTATTAAGGATTCCAGGGAAGTAGTTATTTACTTAGCGCTGAGTTTGGTACATGCTAAGTTACTGTCGTGCATTTTCATAGTCAGTGGTACTATGTAGGTTTTTCCCGCATGATGGCGCGATGTCCATTTTAGGATTGTGGTAGCCAGATTACCCGTTCTGTAGATTGATATTAGTACATGCATTCCCTGTTGTGGCGTGTATATAGTCGTAATGTTGTATTTTCATCAGGCCATGTGTGGTCATGTGTTTAATTGAATAAACGGGATATAAGCTGTTTTCATGAGCGTCAGTCATATGTCACTCACTGTTGTTGTGTCATGCCTCTGGCAATACGAGCCTATGTGTAGTTCTTGATATAAGTTATTTAGGACAACACTGGTATAGCCTTAGTGGTGAAGGTAGCTAGCACCTTATTCCTCCCTCCACCTTAGCTAGTATATAAAGGCTTGTGTGATAATATAATAAAAATGAAGACAAAACACTGCCATGTTTAAGAGCAAAAATATCCTAGTAGTTGTAAATTGATGTGCTCAAACGGTCATTATTATGCTAGTTTTAAATTAAGGTTTTCATCCCGTGCATAAAATACTATGACTGCTATTATGACCTCAGAACTGTCATTTCTGAAATCTTTTTTTTAGGCAGTACCAAACAGATGGCCCACAGTCCTTAATTTAAACCAAATTTACAGATGCAGTAAAAAGAAAAATGGTCGGGAATGTAAAGGGTTAGGTTAAGGAATCATAAACCTAACTAGAATTCTGACGCTAATGACATATTTCAATAGCCCCGAATAATTATCCCACTGTGCTTTACTGCCACCAAAAAGGGTAAAGTACACATTTCTCACTGTTTCACTCAGAAACAAAAAGAAAATCGTATATACAGCTTTTTCACGCATGTGAACATGAACAAACACCCAGACCAGCGAGTGGACACCTGTCATTGTACAGGGAAGAAAGAGATTCTCGTTTCGAGTAATAGCGGGCGTACAGTAAAAAAAAAGAAAACACCCAGACCGTGCTAATTTAATAATAAAAATGAATTAATTCATTTAAACAAACCAAACAAACGCAGTAATAACATACGATAATCGCACACATGCTCCCATGTAATCAACTTTGCTGACTAAATTATCCAACGTGCCTCGTGTAAATATTTCACAATTTCATCTCAGAAATATTTCAACTAATAATCTTTGTAGATGAAGAGAACGATTAAAAAATACTACAAAGCAAAGCAAACAAAAATGAAAGGGGAGCAAAGAATAGTAACACTGTTCCCTGCCAGGCATGTTGTAGAAAGCGGCTAAGGAGGGTTGGGCATGGGGCCGGTTACCCCATCCTGTAAAAAATTTAAACCACAGAAAACTTCAACAAACATGGACAAGTCAATTAAGGAAAATAAAACACAGCCATCCAAAACAGGGGAAGGTTCTCTCGCAGGGAGGCGTATGATGCAACACAGAGAAAGCTGAAAGGAGTCTATGTTACTGACTAACCTTCTTTCTTCTACGAGAACTTCCAGATTTGGCACCTGGAAAGGTCGGACATTAAACGAACAAGGGAAAGTGGCTCAAGTAGCAGCAGAAATGAGGGAATATAAAATCGAGGTTCTGGGAATGTGTGAAACAAAGTGGAAGGGGGTAGACAAGAAGAAACTCATCACAGGTGAATTGGTGCTGTCCTCAGGACATGAAGACGAAAGTTCACATCACAGTGAAGGGGTAGCTCTTATGTTATCTGAAGAAGCACAGAAAGCACTCATTGAATGGGAAGCTGTTGGACACAGAATAATAACAGCTACTTTTAAAACAGCTAAAAAGAAAATAAATGTAAATGTCATCCAATGTTATGCACCAACTAATGACAAAGAAGAGTCTGTGAAAGAAGCATTTTGATACTAGACTACAGAAAATTATGGAAAAAGTAAAAAGAAGAGACATCACAATTTTGATGGGTGACATGAATGGAAAGATAGGTACAGTCAACACCGGCTTTGAAGAAGTCATGGGAAAACATGGGCTAGGAATAATGAATGAAAATGGGGAACTGTTTTCAAACTTCTGTGTTTCAAATCAACTGGCTATAGGAGGAAGCATGTTTCCACATAAGAGAATACACAAGGCAACATGGATATCACCAGACCATAGAACAGAAAATCAGACTGATCATATATGCATAAACAAGAAGTTTAGATCATCATTGCAGGATGTAAAGGTATATAGAAGAGCAGATGTGGCATCAGATCAACACCTTCTGATAGCCAAAGTAAAAATGAAACTCAAGAGATATGCAACAATACAAAATTATAGACAACAATTTAATGTAGGACATCTAAGAAATCAAGAAACAAGAGACAAATTTGTGGTCACAATATCCAACAAATTCCAAGTGCTCCAACAGCTGGAAGATGTAGAGAATACAGAAGACTATTGGCAGCATATCAAAACGGTATGGAATGAGACATATGAAGAAATACTGGGGAAAAGGGAACAACAACAAAAAGCATGGATATAAACAGAAACCATCAATAAGATAAAAGACAGAAAAAAACAAGAAAGCAGATTTAAAGACAAGCAAAACCAGAAGTTCCAAAGCCAAGGCTCAAGAAGTGTACACAGAAGCAAACAAAGATGTTAAAAGAAGTATCAAGAGACAAGAGGAAGTATACTCATGGAAAAAAGTAAGTGTGCAGCACTCAACAGGGCACTGTGCATGTGTTCTTGGGTTAACTCAAATGCAAGTTGGCACACATTTCTGTGTGAGTGTTGTTCACTTACCAGTGCAATTACAATTGGATCGCACTATTCATGGGGAGATAATCACGGTGCAAGAGAAATCACGTGAAAAGTGCCGTAGGGGAGAATTTATCACAGATAAAAGAAAGGTAAGTGTGTAGCTCTAATCACAAGCATGTGAAAACGTAATCGTTAAAACAGAGAGTACCAAGAGTCCAACAGAAACATCTTTTTTGACAATGCCAAGATTGAACCAACAACAGCGAGCAATAGCTATAGGGATGTTAGCTGCTGGAGCGACTATATTAGCTGTATCACAACATTTCAATGTTCACAGGAACACTAAATCACGCATTCAAGCTCGTTTCCACCAAACTGGATCCACTGCTGATCGCCATAGAAGTGGCAGACCACGAGTTACCACCCCTGCACAAGACCGTTACATACGCCTTATGCACTTGCGTAACAGGTTTATTCAGGCAACATGGACTGCCAGGAATATTCCAGGTTTAAGACCCGTGTCGTGCAGAACAGTGCGGAATAGGCTCAGAGAGGCAAATCTCTTACCTCACAGACCTGCAGTTAGACCAGCACTGACAGTTCGCCATAGACAAGCGCGCTTGGCCTGGGCCAGACAGCACGTAGCATGGCCCTGTCATCAATGGAGACGCATTCTGTTCTCCGATGAGTCAAGATTCTGTTTGCAAGGCAATGATGGGCTTGATTTGGTGTACAGGCGTCCAGGAGAACGTTTTGCTGATAATTGTGTGCTACAGAGAAGCAGGATGAGAAGAGGCAGTGTAATGGTTTGGGGCGGAATTTCTTATACAGCCAGAACGAACCTCGTCATCATCAATGGCAACCTGACGGGTATTGGATACAGAGATGAAATCATAACACCACACGAAGAGCCCTTCCTCAATGCAAATGGACCAGGCATGATATTGCAGCAAGACAATGCTCGTCCACATGTGGCACGTGTGGTCAGGGACCACTTTCAGCAACAACAGATTCATGTCTTACCATGGCCAGCTGTTTCCCCGGACCTTTCTCCCATCGAGCACCTGTGGGACGAACTGGAGCATAGGCTGCGAAGAAGACAAAATTCTCCTGAAAACCACCACCAGTTAGCACAAGCGTTGCAAGAAGAATGGAATAACATCCCCCAACAACAGATCCAACATCTCATTGGCTCGATGAGAAGGCACTGTCAAGCAGTGATAACAGCTCAAGGTGGACATACACGGTACTGAAATCAAGATTTCATTTTTTCGTGGGGATGCCATACTGACTTTAGTTTTTATCTTTCTTTCATGACACTTTCACTAAAATCAAAGTGATCACTTGGTCTTTTATTCAATATTCAACCACATTGTGTGCCAACTTTTATTTCATTTCGTCCATGAAATCACGCACAGTGTCCTATAAAGTGTTGCACACTTACTTTGTTCCATGAGTATATACTGAGGAGTTGGCAAGAGAGGCAGAAGATGCTGCAGCCAAAGGAAATATGAGAGAACTGTATAACAGCACAAAGAAGCTAACAGGGAAATACAAGCAAACAAGCTGCCTCATAAAAGACAAGAATGGAAAACTGCTCAGCAACATACAAGAGCAAATGAAGAGGTGGACAGAATATTTTGAGGACTTTCTCAATAGACCAGCTTCACCAAACCCCCCAGACATCCAGCCAACAGAAGAAGGGCTACAAATTAACGGTGAAAGACCAACGAAGGAAGAAATAAAGAAAGCCATAAGCTTCTAAGAGATGGATAAGCGTCTGGACGTGATGGCATTCCAACAGAGGCCATCAAAGCAGATATCGACACGGCTACAGAGATGTTATATAAATTACTTGGTAAAGTCTGGGAAAAGAAAGAGATACCAGCAGAATGGAAGGAAGGTTATCTGGTTAAGTTGCCCAAGAAAGGAAATTTACAAGAGTGCACAAATTATAGAGGAATAATGTTACTATCAGTGCCAGGAAAAGTATTAAACAGGATTATCCTTGAGAGATTAAAAGAGTCCATAGACAAGAAACAGAGATGAACAAGCAGGTTTTCGACAAAACAGATCCTGTCCAGACCAGATAGCCACTTTGAGAATAATAGTTGAACAATGTCTGGAATGGAGTTCACCACCATACATCGGATTTGTGGACTACGAAAAGGCATTTGACAGTGTAAGAGTATCACTTTGGAAATTGATGAGGCATTATGGAGTTCCCCTTAAGATCATTAATTTAATAAAGAAAACATATGAAGACATGACACGCAGAGTTCTTCATGAAGGACAGCTTACAGAACCGTTTGGGATAAGAACAGGAGTGTAACAGGGATGTCTCTTGTCTCCATTTCTTTTCTTACTAGCAATAGACTGGGTTATGAGAACATCGACAACACACAACAGAAATGGAATCCAGTGGACTCTGACGAAGCAGTTGGATGATCTGGATTTTGCTGATGACTTGGCTCTTCTGTCTAATAACCGTAATCAGATGCAGGACCAATTGAAAACACTCGATGAGAGGTCACAGCAACTGGGTTTGAAAATACACAGGGAAAAGACAAAAATAATGAGAATAAATTCAGGTAATGATAACAGGGTTGAACTTGAAGAAAAACCAATACAAGATGTAGAATCGTACACACATCTTGGCAGTAATATAGACAAAGTTGGAGGGACAGACAGCGATATCAAAATAAGAATACAAAAAGCAAGAGAAGCTTTCATTGCATTGGGAAATATATGGAGATCAAGAGAAATTGGATCCAACACGAAAATAAGAATCTTCAACTCAAATGTCAAGTCGGTCCTATTGTATGGCTCTGAGACATGGAGAACAACAAAAACAACAACCAAAAAGCTACAGACTTTCATAAATGAGTGCTTGCGTAGAATAGAGGGATTAAAATGGTATGACACGGTTACCAACGTGGAACTGATGACAAGAACTAGACAAGTGGTCTAGAAACACTGATCTAATGATATAACCTCCAGGGACAGAAACACTGATCTAATGATATAACCACCAGGAACTGAAACACTGATATTACTCGAGGCAAGAATCGCCGGTTAGCATATCTAACCTGAGACTGATTTTTACGTGAGTATCCCTTTTTTCTCTGTACAATGACAGGTGTTCACACGCCATTCAGGCAGATACTTGCTGTCTTCAGAAGGTACACTGATCTAATGATACAACCTTCAGGGAGAGAAATGATGATCTAATGATACAATCCCCAAGACAAAAAATGATGACCTAATGATACATCCTTCAAGGAGAGAAGCAATGATCCAGTGATACAACCTCCAGGGACAAAAATGATCTCATGATACAACCTTAGGGAAAGAAATGATCTCAGGATACATCCTTGAGGGACAGAAACAATGATCTCATGATATAACCTCCAGGGAGAGAGATGATCTCATGATACAATCTCCAGGGAAAGAAATGATCTCATGATACAACCTCTAGGGACAGAAACAATGATATAACCTCCAGGGAGAGAAATGATCTCATGATACAACCTTCAGGGAGAGAAATGATCTCATGATACAACCTCCAGGGAAAGAAATGATCAAATGATATAACTACCATGGACAGAAACAATGATCTCATGATATAATCTCCCGCAAAAGAACTGATCTCATGATACAACCTCAAGGGACAGAAACAATGATCTCATGATATAACCTCCAGGGAGAGAAATGATCTCATGATAAAACCTCCAGGGAAAGAAATGATCTCATGATACAACCTCCAGGGAAAGAAATGATCAATTGATATAACTACAAGGGACAGAAACAATGATCTCATTATATAACCTGCAGGTAGAGAAATGATCTCATGATTTCCAAGAGAGAAATGATCTAATGATATAATCTCCAGGGAAAGAAATGATCTAATGATACAACCTCCAGGGACAGAAACAATGACCTCATGATTTAACCTCCAGGGAGAGAAATGATCTCATGATACAACCTCCAGGGAAAGAAATGATCTAATGATACAACCTCCAGGGACAGAAACAATGACCTCATGATTTAACCTCCAGGGAGAAAAATGATCTCATGATACAACCTCCAGTGAGAGAAATGATCTCATGATAGAACCTCCAGGGAAAGAAATGATCAAATGATATAACTACCATAGACAGAAACAATGATGTCATGATATAGTCTCCAGGGAAACAAATTATCTCATGATATAACCTCCAGGAGGGAGCCACGGTAGCATAGTGGTTAGTGCACTGGCTTCCTAGCGCAGTGGTCTATGGTTCGATCCCCAGATGAAGCAGGAATTTTTTAGGCCACAAACAGCTCCTGGGTTGACCCAGCCCCAAATGGGTACCAGAGCAACTCTGGGAAGGTTAAGGCCGGCCAGCGTGATGCCGACCACATCACCCCTAGTGTGCCGACGGTCAAGATAATATGGGCCTAACACCATATTCCCAATATGCCTCAATGGGCGTGTAACGGGTTCCTTTACCTTTTATAACCTCCAGGTAGAAAAATAATCTCATGATACAACCTCCAGGGAAAGAAATGATCTAATAATACAACCTCCACAGATAGACACAATGATCTAATGATATAATCTCCAGGAAGAAAAGCACTGATCTAATGATAAAACTTCCAGAGAGAGAAATGATAAAACATCCAGAGAAAGAAACGTTTATCTAATTGTACAACCTCTAGGGAGAGAAACAGTGACTAACGGCACAATCTCCAGGGGCAGAAATAATGATCTAATGACACGACCTCCAGGGAGAGAAATGATACAACCTAAAGAGATAGATATGATACACCCTCAAATGAAACAAATGATACAACCTCCAAAGGAGAGAAACACTAATCTAATGATTCAACCTCTAGGGAGAGAAATGAGACAACTTCCAGGGAGAGAAACACTTATCTAATGATTCCACCTCCATGGAGAGACATGATAAAACCTCCACAGTGATAAAAGTTGATCAACTGATACAACCACCTGAGAGATAATGATACAATCTCTAGGGAGAAAAATGATCTAATGTACAACCTCCAGGAAGTGAAATATTCTAATTATACAACCTCCATGGAGAGAAATGATCTAATGGTACAACCTCCAGGGAGAGAAATGATGTAATGACACAACCTCCATGTAGAGAAATGATGTAATAATACAACCTCCAGGGAGAGAAATGATCTAATGGTACAACCACAAGGGAGAGAAATGATGTAATGATACAACCTCCATGGAGAGAAATTATGTAATGATACAATCTCCAGGGAGAGAAATGATGTAATGATACAACCTCCAGGGAGAGAAATGATCTAATGATACTACCTCCAGGGAGAGAAATGATCTCATGATACAACCTCCAAGGAGAGAAATGATCTAATGATACAATCTCCAGGGAAAGAAATGATCAAATAATACAACCTCCAGGGACAGAAACAATGACCTCATGATATAACCTCCATGGAGAGAAATGATCTCATGATACAACCTCCAGTGAGAGAAATTATCTCATGATACAACCTCCAAGGAGAGAAATGATCTAATGATACAATCTCCAAGGAAAGAAATGATCTAATGATACAACCTCCAGGGACAGAAACAATGACCTCATGATATAACCTCCAGGGAGAAAAATGACCTCATGATACAACCTCCAGTGAGAGAAATGATCTCATGATACAACCTCCAGGGAAAGAAATGATCAAATGATATAACTACCATGGACAGAAACAATGATGTCATGATATAATCGCCAGGGAAATAAATTATCTCATGATAAAACCTATAGGGACAGAAACAATGATCTCATGATACAACCTCCAGGGAAAGAAATGATCTAATGATACAACCTCCACAGATAGAAACAATGCTCTAATGATATAATCTCCAGGAAGAAAAGCATTGATCTAATGATAAAACTTCCAGAGAGAGAACTGATAAAACATCCAGAGAAAGAAACGTTTATCTAATGGTACAACCTCTAGGGAGAGAAACAGTGACTAACGGCATAATCTCCAGGGGCAGAAACAATGATCTAATGACACGACCTCCAGAGAGAGAAATGATACAACATAAAGAGATAGATATGACACACCCTCCAATGAAACAAATGATACAACCTCCAAAGGAGAGAAACACTAATCTAATGATTCAACCTCTAGGGAGAGAAATGAGACAACTTCAAGGGAGAGAAACACTAATCTAATGATTCCACCTCCATGGAGAGACATGATAAAACCTCCACAGTGATAAAAGTTGATCTATTGATACAATCTCTAGGGAGAGAAATAATCTAATGATACAACCTCCATGGAGAGAAATGATGTAATGATACAACCTCCAGGGAGAGAAATGATCTAATGGTACAACCTCCAGGGAGAGAAATGATCTAATGATACAATCTCCAGGGAGAGAAATGATGTAATGATACAACCTCCAGGGAGAGAAACGAACTAATGATACAACCTCCAGGGAGAGAAATGATCTAATGATACAACCTCCAGGGAGAGACATGATCTAATGGTACAGCCTCCAGGGAAAGAAATGATCTAATGGTACAACCTCCAGGGAGAGAAATGATATAATGGTACAGCCTCCAGGAAGAGAAATAATTCAATTATAAAACCTCCAGGGAGAAAAACACATATTGGTCTAATGATACAACCTCCAGGGAGAGAAATGATGTAATAATACAACCTCCAGGGACAAAAATGATCTAATAGTACAACCTGTAGGGAGAGAAAATGATCTAATGATACAACCTCCAGGAAGAGAAATGATCAAATGATACAACCTCCAGGAAGAGAAATGATCTAATGATACAACCTCCAGGGAGAGAAATGATCTAATGGTACAACCTCCAGGGAGAGAAATGATCTAATGATACAACCTCCAGGGAGAGAAATGATCTAATGGTAAACCCTCCAGGGAGAGAAATGATCTAATGATACAACCTCCAAGGAGAGAAATGATCTAATGGTACAACCTCCAGGGACAGAAACAATGACCACATGATATAACCTCCAGGGAGAGATATGATCTCATGATACAACCTGCAGAGAGAGAAATGATCTCATGATACAACCTCCAGGGAAAGAAATGATCAAATGATATAACTACCATGGACAGAAACAATGATGTCATGTTATAGTCTCCAGGGAAACAAATTATCTCATGATAAAACCTCCAGGGACAGAAACAATGATCTCATGATATAACCTCCAGGGAGAGAAATGATCTCATGATACAACCTCCAGGTAAGGAAATGATCTAATGATACAACCTCCACAAATGGAAACAATGATCTAATGATATAATCTCCAGGAAGAAACATATTGATCTAATGATAAAACTTCCAGAGAAAGAAATGATAAAACATCCAGAGAAAGAAATGTTTATCTAATGGTACAACCTCTAGGGAGAGAACCAGTGACTAATGGCACAATCTCCAGGGGCAGAAAAAATGATCTAATGACACAACCTCCAGGGGGAGAAATGATACAACCTAAAGAGATAGATATGATACACCCTTCAATGAAACAAATGATTCAACCTCCAAAGGAGAGAAACACTAATCTAATGATTCAACCTCCAGGGAGAGAAATGAGACAACTTCAAGGGAGAGAAACACTTATCTAATGATTCCACCTCCATGGAGAGACATGATAAAACCTCCACAGTGATAAAAGTTGATCTATTGATACAACAGCCTGAGAGATGATGATACAATCTCTAGGGTGAGAAATGATCTACTGTACAACCTCCAGAAAGTGAAATATTCTAATTATACAACCGCCAGGGAGAGAAATGATCTAATGGTACAACCTCCAGGGAGAGAAATGATGTAATGACAACCTCCAGGAAATGAAATATTCTAATTATACAACCTCCAGGGAAAGTAATGATCTAATGGTACAACCACAAGAGAGAGAAATGATGTAATGATACAACCTCCATGAGAGAAATGATGTAATGATACAACCTCCAGGGAGAGACATGATCTAATTATACAACCTCCATGGAGAGAAATGATGTAATGATACAACCTCCAGGGAGAGAAATGAGCTAATGGTGCAACCACATGGGAGAGAAATGATGTAATGATACAATCTCCATGGAGAGAAATGATGTAATGATACAACCTCCAGGGAGAGAAATGATGTAATGATACAAACTCCATGGAGAGAAATGATGTAATGATACAACCTCCAGGGAGAGAAATGATGTAATGATACAACCTCCAGGGAGAGAAATGATCTAATGATACAACCTCCAGGGAGAGAAATGATCTAATGATACAACCTCCAGGGAGAGAAATGATCTAATGATACAACCTCCAGAGAGAGAAATGATCTAATGATACAACCTCCAGGGAGAGAAATGATCTAATGATACAACTTCCAGGTAAAGAAATGATCTAATGATACAACCTCCAGGGAGAGTAATAATCTAATGGTACAACCTCCAGGGAGAGAAATGATCTAATGATACAACCTCCAGGGAGAGAAATGATCTAATGATACAACCTCCATGGAGAGAAATAATCTAATGGTACAACCTCCAGGGAGAGAAATGATCTAATGATACAACCTCCATGAAGAGAAAAGATACAAACTCAAAGGAGAAAATGATCTAATGATACAACTTCCAGTGAGAGAAATGATACAACCTGAAGGGAAAGAAACAATGATCTAATGATACAAACTCAAGGGAGAGAAATGATACAAACTCAAAGGAGAAAATGATCGAATGATACAACCTCCAGGGAGAGAAATGATCTAATGATACAACCTCCAGGGAGAGAAAAACTGATCTAATGATACAACCTCCAGGGAGAGAAATGGTTTGATGATACAACCTTGAGGGGGAGAAATGATACAACCTCCAGGGAGAGAAATGATACAACCTCAAGGGACAGAAATGGTACAATCTCCAGGGAGAGAAATGATACAACCTCCAGGTAGAGAAACACTGACCTAATATAACTTCCAGGGAGAGAAATTAATCAACCTCAAGGGAGAGAAATGATACAACATCAAGGGAGAGAAATGATCTAATGATACAATTTCCAGGTAGAGAAATGACCTAATGATACAACTTCCACGGAGAGAAATGATCTAAAAATTTTTTTAGATATTTGAAGGGTCATGGATGGAGTTCAAGCACTAAGACATTGATCATGTTCTATAAACCTTTCATTAGAGGCAAAATTGAAAATGACATTCAAATAATGTAAATCAGGACATTTCCAAAACTGCTGACTGGATTTCAACAATTATAACACAAATCTATTTACATTGTGAGAGCTCACACATAGGAGAATCCTAGATGTATACAACTCTTTTTGTCTTTACCCTGTGTGATACCAGCGATCAGGTGTGATGGCTTTGGCAGTTCTCTCGCGGTCATCCCAGTAACCAAGCATGTTGTTTGGCCCACGTGTACACAGTTCACCTGGACAGCCTAAAGGCACAATTCGACCTTCAGCATCAATCACTTTGCCCTTGATGAAAATAATAGTACAAAAACAAGAGCTGTAACGTATCACCTCCAGTTTATTAATGTATCACCTCCAGTTTATTAATGTATCACCTTGAGTTAATTAACATATTCTCTAGTTTATTAACATATCACCTATAGTTTATTAATGTATCACCATGAGTTTATTAACATATTCTCTCTAGTTTATTAACATATCACCTCTAGTTTATTAATGTATCACCTCTAGTTTATTAATGTATCACCTTGAGTTAATTAACATATTCTCTCTAGTTTATTAACATATCACCTCTAGTTTATTAATGTATCACCTTGAGTTAATTAACATATTCTCTCTAGTTTATTAACATATCCCCTCTAGTTTATTAATGTATCACCTTGAGTTAATTAACATATTCTCTCTAGTTTATAAACATATCACCTCTAGTTTATTAATGGATCACCTTGAGTTAATTAATGTATCACTTCTAGTTTATTAATGTATCACCTCTAGTTTTTTAATGTATCACCTTGAGTTAACACATTAACTACCGAATTGAAAAACACACTGTGGCCGAATTAACTTTTTTTCCCATTTTCATACTGTAGGTGTTTGCACAAAGTAAGCTGTAGTTTTTGTAATTGTTTACAGATTTTTATGAATTACGTGTCATTTTAAAGATAAATGAATGTACTATTACAATAAACATGGGTTGTAACTCTAATAGAGGTTGTTGCTATTTAACGGCCCTCCGATGGCCGAGGAATTGCAATATTTTCACAATTATAACTGCTTGCGCCCCATCTCTATCAAAATCACAATTTCAATCAATGTGCACACCGTTTTCACTCTTGTCCCCATTGCTAGATCTATCAGTCAATTGTTGAAACACGTTTCTATCCTATTCAGCCGTTAGATGAGATGTACATGCATTTTTTGTAGTCCTATCACCAGTTGCAACGGTAAACAGTTTTACATGATTTGGTAACTAACCCAAAACGCTGAAAAATATGAACATAATATCAATTTTCCAGTGCTCTACAACAACCATGCTTTAGGAATTTGTTTTCCGGTGGCAACTTAAAATCTCGAACCAGATCAGAGAGTGTTTCATTCGTTTTATTACCAAAATTAGATTGGCGCTCTGAGCAGCTTGCGGTCCAAATGTGATTATTTTGTGAGCCGTTGACAGCGGCTTGCGGTAGTTAATGTGTTAATTAACATATTCTCTATAGTTTATTAACATATCCCCTCTAGTTTATTAATGTATCACCTTGAGTTAATTAAAATATTCTCTCTAGTTTATTAACATATCACCTCTAGTTTTCTAATGTATCACCTTGAGTTTATTAACATATTCTCTCTAGTTTATTAACATATCACCTCTAGTTTTTTAATGTATCACCTTGAGTTAATTAACATATTCTCTCTAGTTTATTAACATATCACCTCTAGTTTATTAATGTATCACCTTGAGTTAATTAACATATTCTCTCTAGTTTATTCTTCTTCTTCTTCTTCTTCTTCTTTTTTGATCCACTGTCACTGAGCGTCGGCTCTTGGTGATCTTGATGCCATTATATGGTACTGCGCAGTTCGTATAAGCTGTTCTGAGCTGCCATACAGTGTATTGTCTATGGATGGGTTGTGTGGTAGCAGTTGTTGTCTCAGTCCCTGAAGTGCAGGGCACTGTAGTAGGTGGTGTTCTACTGTCTCCAACGGGTTAGGGCAGTGTCTACATTTTGCTATATTTTGTGAACTTAGTCTGTTTCTGTGGCCATTTAGTGTAGAGTGGCCTGTTCTCAATCTGAAGATTTTGGTTTGGTACCTTCGTTCGATATCGTTCATAATAATAATAGCCCCTTCAGTCATAACTGACTATGGGAATGCACCCCTGAGGTGGCAGCCCTCAGCTGCTTATTTTCCTGGTGCTCCTTTCGACGTTTTCTCCTCACCTCTGCTTCTTGTGTGAGCCTCTCTTCGCCCAATCTGAGGTGGTGCCGTAAATAGCATCGCCACTTAGTGCGATCGGCAGCTTCATCCTCCCATGTTGCTGGATTCATAGCATCTTTCTTATTTGGGGCTGTTTGGTGAATGAAGAGTCTTCTTCCTGTTTTAGCCTGTGCCCACGTGTTCAGCCAAACTTCTTTACAGTTGTTTTTGACTATTTGTTTAACTGTTAACATACTCAGTGGGTGATCAATCTGTGGCATTTTTGCTCCCTTCTTTGCCAGTCTATCAGCAACTTCATTTAATGTGATGTTTATGTGGCCAGGTATCCATTGCATGTATATTTCTGTTCCGTACAAGTTCATAATTTTGTGGCATGTTTCTTGAACCTTCTGGATAGTACTGATTGAGTTGGTTTTCCAGTTTCCTATTGCCAAGAGGGCAGCCTGCGAGTCTGAGAACACTACAACATCATTTGGTTCCATTTCGTCTGATTCAAAGAGTTCAAAAATTCTAGTTAGGGTTTTCTGGATGGCGACTACTTCGGCTTCGTAGTTTGTGCACCAGATACCACAGGGACCTGCAATTTTGACGGGTTCTTCAGTACTGGGTGGGATGATTATGGCCCCGTATCCAGCATTTATTACTGCTTTGAAAGCTGACCCGTCTGTATAGGCATGGATAATGTCTTCATCGTACTGACAGATGGTTTCCATAGCAAGTGTTTTCAGCAGCGTAGGTATGAGGCTTTTATTTGCGGGTTGTAGAAGGTTTGTACGTATTATTGGTCTTTTTAGTTCTACGTGAGGTGGTAGGTCAGGCACAACTTGAGTAGGTAGTCTAGTCTCTGGTATGTAGTGCTTCCCTGAAAGCTCTTGGTACCTTCTAGTGAAAGATGTCTTTTTAATTCGGTACCTGGAGTTGAGGTCACCGATAACGTTTTTGCAGGGGTCATCTTTGTCAGCTCGCAAGAATCTTTCTGCCGTGATAATGACTGATTTCTCTCTCCTTAGTTCTAGGGGTTCCACATTGGCGGAAATCTCACATGCGCTGGTCGGAGTAGTTCCCAAGTCTCCACAGATGAATCTGAGTGCCTGGTTTTGTATGCGATCTAGTTTCAGTCTGAGTGTTGCGCTAGCAGTGGCTTTACTAGTTTATTAACATATCACTTCTAGTTTATTAATGTATAACCTTGAGTTTATTAACATATTCTCTCTAGTTTATTAACATATCTTCTTCTTCTTCATTGATCCTTAGCCACTGACCGTCAAAGCAGTCAGTGGCCATCACGCCTGGTGGCGTCTTGTAGGGCAACAACAAATTGATTCCACTTTGCTCGGTCAGTGGCCATCATTCGTACAGTGCCCCAACTCTGGTTCATTCTTTGCATCTCAGCCTCCACAGTCCTCCGCCAAGTTGTTTTTGGTCGGCCTCTCTTTCATTTTCCTTCAGGGGTCCATAGCATAGCTGTTCTTGTGATGGCATTGGGGTCTCTTCTGAGGACATGGCCAACCCTGCTCCAGCGTCTGCCAGCTATGATGGTGTACATGTCCTCTTGCTTGCTCCGAGTAAGCAGATTTTGGTTGGTGATGGTATTCGGCCAAAAGATTTGGAGAATTTTTCTTAGGCATGTTGTGTGAACAGAGGATAATTTCGACATTTCCTTTTCTGTAACTCTCCAGCATTCCGCACCACAGAGAAGCACAGAAAGCACACAGCTCTGATATAATCTGAATTTTGTGCTTGTGCTGTACTGAGAGGACACCCAGATGTTGTTTAGACTAAAAAAGGCTGTTCTTGCTTTGTTCATTCTGTTGCTGATGTCTTTGCTTGCTCCGCCGTCTGGTGTTACTATGCATTCTAGGTATGTGAAGGTGTCTGTCTGTTCCAGTTGCTGATTCCTTACTGATATGGGCTCAGGGTTGCTCACATTGAGCGTCATGACGTCTGTCTTCTTTAGATTGATATTCAAGCCCACCTGCTGGCTATACTTATTAAGTCTATCCGTTTTTTCCTGGATGTGTTGATGTGAATGTGCTAGTAGTGCAATGTCATCTGCATATTCTAGATCTTCCAACGTAGAAAATGTAGTCCATCTTATTCCTCTTGGACTGCCCTCTGTTGTCTGGCGCATCACCCAGTCTATGACTGTTAAAAATAGAGTGGTTGATAAGGGGCATCCCTGTCGTACTTCTGTCTTCACCTCAAAGGTTAGGTTGCTCTGCCCAATGCTACACGTAAAGTTGGCATACAGGCTTCTTATGATTGACACTATGCAGCTTGGAATTCCATAAGCCCTCAGTATTTTCCATAAACTGTCCCTATGTATACTGTCAAAAGCCTTTTAAAAATCAACGACATTAATGTACAGCTGTCTTTGCCATTCTGAGCACTGCTCTATAATGTTCCTGAGGGTAAATATATGATCTACACATCTTCTGTTCTTTCTAAATCCTGCTTGTTCTTTCCTCAGTTTGTGGTCTACTGCTTTTGAAATTCTCTGTATAATTATCCTGCCTAGTATTTTGCTGGGAACTGAGAGAAGAGTGATTCCTCTCCAATTATTGCAGTCTGCAAGATCTCCCTTCTTGGGCAATTTGACAATTATTCCTTTGTTCCACTCTGTTGGTGTTGTCCCTGTTTTCCAGACTTGTGCAAATAGTGGTTCTAATAGTTCTGCTGCTAGCTCAGGGTCTGTCTTAAATAACTCTGCATTTTAGTTATCATGGCCAGGAGCTTTTCCATTCTTTAACCCTTTGATTGCTGTGATGATTTCTTCTTTTCGTGGAATGTCTGTATTAACATCTAGATCGTTTTCAGCCTCAAGAACATTCAATTGTGTCTCTGGTGGTTCCTTGTTCAGAGATTCTCTTAAATGCTCTGCCCATCTTGTTTCCTGTCCCTCTGCTGTCGTGATGAGATTTCCTTGCTTATCTCTTACTAATGTAATATTGCTTGCACCTCGTTTTCCGCTGATGATTTTAGTTATTTTGTATACTGTGCTTTGTTCATTTCTCAGTGCTGCCTCTTCTGCCTGTCTTGCAAGATCGTCTAGGGAATTCCTTTTGTTGGCTCGGGTTTGGCGTTTAACTTCCTTGTCCAGCTGACTGTACTGTTCGCTGTACAGTTGCTTTAACCTGGGGGACTTTGCTTCAGTTTTCTTTCTTTTCATTTCCTTTCTCAGTGTTATGGTGTTTAATGTTTCTGGTGTTATCCAGTCTTGCTTCCTCCTTTCCTGGAATCCCAAGCATGATTTGCTGCTTTCCTTATATATTGTTGAAATGATGTTGAATTCCTGGTCTATATCATCAGTCAATGTCTTTTCCTGACTTTTGGCAAATTGATATCGCTTCATTATATCAGCCGCAAAAGCTTTTCTGGTAAGGAGGTCCTTCAATTTGCTGATGTCAAACCTTTTCTGTGTAGTTACAGTTGGTCCAGCCGTTCTTAGTTTCACTTTCAGTTTTGCTACTACTAAATGGTGATCACTTCCCACATCCGCACCTCTTCTTACCTTCACATCTTGTAATGCATGTCTCCATCTACCGTTAATCATAATGTGGTCTATCTGGTTTCTGTCCTGACCATTTGGTGATTCCCATGTTAATTTGTGAATTTCTTTGTGTAGGAAAAGTTTTCCTCCAATGACCAGGTTGTTAATGCTACAGAAACGTATTAATTTATCCCCATTTTCATTTGCTGTTCTGCTGCCGCATTTCCCCATTACTCTTTCATAATATGTATTGTGTGTTCCAACTTTCGCATTGAGGTCTCCCATTACTACGATAAGATCATATCTAGGTGTGTCTTCCATTTCTTTCTGCAGTTGTTGATAGAAATCATCCTTGACCTCATCATCGCTGTCATTTGTTGGTGCGTAGCATTGTATTATTGTAGTGTTGGTGAATCTCCCTCTCAATCTTATTTTTATCAGTCTGTTGTTAATGGGTTTCCATTCCAGTAATGTCCTTTCTATTCCTTTCTGTAGAATAATGGCTACGCCTTCATTGTGCTGTCCATCCTCTCTTCCAGGGTAAAGTACTGTTTCTCCTGTTGCTGTTTTAACTTTTCCTGCCCCTGTCCATCTGCTCTCGCTTATCCCTAGAATGTGTAATCAATAGTTTCTCATTTCTGCTGTGACCTGTTTTAGTTTACCCGTCTCGTTCATTGTCCTGACATTCCAAAATCCTATTCTTGTTTCATGTTTTGCGGTCAGGACGTCCGTTTTTGTGTCAGTGGCTTCCTTTCGGCTTTCACCACTGACAGTCATACGAGTCTCAGACTCCGGATGTCCGTCCCGCAGCAAAGTTTGTTCATTTGTTGTCGTTTCCGTAATTTCATTTCTTTTTACATAGACAGGGGTGTCAGCCCTTTGCTAAAACCCCCAACCTGGAGGACCAGGGTGTCTGCTTTAGTCTGACCCCTGCCTGCGCAAACCTGTCCAGCTTGGTAGAACCTTCCAGGAGTAAAACTCCAGCTGGCATAGCTCTGGGGGTAATCAGGGTACGCAAGCCGCCATACCTCGACAAGGTATTGACACCGGTGATAGCAGATTAACATATCACCTCTAGTTTATTAATCTACCACCTTGAGTTTTTAACATATTCTCTCTAGTTTATTAACATATCACCTCCAGTTTATTAATGTATCACCTTGAGTTTATTAACATATCACCTCTAGTTTATTAAGATATCCCCTCTAGTTTATTAAGATATCACCTCAAGTTTATTAAGATATCAGCATATAAACATATAAGGAGGGGAAACCTGAGGCCTGTAAACAGTAAATAAATAAACAAACAACACACAAAGGTATGTTATCAGGTACTCAATGAGAAATAAAGAAGTAGAAGACTAGACAACAGAAAAACAGAAATGATAGGCTTACCGGGAATCGAACCAGGACCTTCCAAACGGCACCAACCGCCTAGCATTTATTTATTAATTAAGATATCCCATCCAGTTTATTAACATTTCACCTCTAGTTTATTAAGTACCACCTCTAGTTTATGAAGATATGACCTCTAGTTTATTAAGTACCACCTCAAGTTTATTAAGTACCACGTCTAGTTTATTAAGATATCACCTCTAGTTCATTAATGTGTCACCTCTATGTGGTCAAGGACTCTTCCCACGGTGGACACTCGCTGATCTAGTGTAGACTCATCAGTCGTCTGAAATGACACTGGACTTGTCTCAGTCGATCCATAACACACCTGAGCAGCATTCAATATTAAAACATTAATTAACATCTACAGTGTAACAAAAATGTTACAAACTACAAGAAAATGTTACAGCTTTATAATACTTTCCTTGTAACAAAATATATCATTCTGTGAAAAAAGATCACACCTCTACAAACATTTTCTACTAGCAACATTAGTCACGTGACTTGTTTTACATGTCGTGTGATGTATTAATTTATCAGTGACTCAGTCATGTGGTCTACTGTTCAGTCAATGAGTCAGTCATATATCTACTCCTCAGTCAATATTTAAGTTATTCTTTATCAGTCAATAAATTAGGTAAGTTGCACATTAGGATCTAACATCATAGCAAATTTATGAGACCAATTAACATGTTATTATTGGTTCTGATATCTCACAAGAGCACCATCTGACATGCATGGGCACATGTAGTAACCCACAGGAGTCTATATGAATCAGTGACATAACTAAAGAGGGGGAGGGGGGGCAACTATGGCATTATCCCCTGCAGAATGGTTGTAGGAAAGACAAAAGTTTACAATAGACAATTTTTCAGCAGTGTAGGGCAACACTGTTAGTCCCTTGCCCTAGGCCTCAAACAGCATAGTTTAGCTTTGAATGAAATTGATAGGATATATCAGTCTTGCTTATATATCCACCTACAGGAGAAATGTAACTCGTGTGTGTGTGTGAATAAATGGCCAAATTAGTGTGATGTC
The DNA here is from genome assembly GCA_024509875.1 of Oreohelix idahoensis. Classification (NCBI taxonomy): domain Eukaryota; kingdom Metazoa; phylum Mollusca; class Gastropoda; order Stylommatophora; family Oreohelicidae; genus Oreohelix; species Oreohelix idahoensis. Next base: position 525,979 of record JAMPIV010001854.1, on the reverse strand, counting down.
ACATGAGGATGACTCCTTAAAAAAATAAAATTGTATCCAATAATACATTTCCTTAGGTTAATTTGTATTTTAGCGTTAACTTTTTGTGTTTTTTAAATTGCATGCAGCAGGTTTTTTTATGTATATCAATTGCACTTGTGTTAATACTAAAACAATCTTTGTAAAGCATGACTCTATTTCCATATTCCTTTATTTATCTATGATATAATTATATTCAAAGAAATGATTCTTATAACATTTATGTCATAAGATGGTATGCTTGACTGTTTAGAATTCTTCAAAAAATAAATCCGGCACAAGGTGGAAGTGAATGTATCAGAAAGTTTCAGTATTCTTAAGTTACATCTCTCCTGTAGGTGTGAAGTTATCAGCAAGATTCAGCATCCTTAAGTTACATCTCTCATGTAGATGAAAGTAACAGCATGTTTCAGTATTCTGAAGTTACATTTCTCCTGTAGGTGAAGTTATCAGCAAGTTTCAGTATTCTAATGTTGTATCTCTCATGCAGGTGAATGTATCTGCAAGATTCAGTATTCTTTAGTTCCATCTCTCATGCAAGTGAATGTATCAGCAAGATTCGGTATTGTTAATTCCATCTCTCATGCAGGTGAATGTATCTGCAAGATTCAGTATTCTTTAGTTCCATTTCTCATGTACTGAATGTATCAGAAAGATTCAGTATTCTTAATTCCATCTCTCATGCAGGTGAATGTATCAGCAAGATTCAGTATTCTTAATTCCATCTCTCATGTAGGTGAATGTATCAGCAAGATTCAGTATTCTTTAGTTCCACCTCTCCTGTAGGTGAATGTATCAGCAAGATTCAGTATTCTTTAGTTCCATCTCTCATGTAGGTGAATGTATCAGCAAGATTCAGTATTCTTTAGTTCCACCTCTCCTGTAGGTGAATGTATCAGCAATATTCAGTATTCTTAGTTACATCTCTTATGTAGGTGAATTTATCAATAATTAAGACAGAATTCTCCACATGGTTCATATATTTCTAGTGTGTTGCCATTTGGGCACTTCATGTAACCTACAGGCCCAGCATTTGTGGGGCCTTGAAGGCCTAGTTGTCTGTGTATGCAACATTGTGATATATATACTTCAGTATTTTTTTTTATGTACCAGCACAATTAAGCATCATGAAGTTACATCTTTTCTAAAGTTATACGAGGAGTGTTCAAATGAAACCCGCCCGTGCTGCGCGAAGTGGACATTTGTAGGAGGAGCATGATGACGTCACATCTGACGTAATAAGCACATACGAATGTACAAGTGTGTAAGTGTTCATTCTCCTAGTATTCATTGTTTGTGCTGCAGACCGTTAAAATAATGGCCGGTGTGATACGGAATCCGTCCAAGGTCGATCAGCGAGCGGTGATCCAGTTCCTAACAGCCGAAGGATGTCGACCAGCCGACATTCATCGCCGAATGAAAGCAGTGTATGGTGACAAAAGTGTGTCTAAGACTACAGTGACAGACTGGGCACGAATGTTTCGAGAAGGACATCAGTTAAAGAAAGATCTTCCGCGGCCAGGTCAGGTGCATATTGTTGCGACAGAAGAAGCCATCGCCATAAGGAAGAACGCATGGGGTGGAGTTTGAACCACCTACTGCGTTACGAAGAGGAGGGTGATGCATTTCTGTTGCGCATAGTGGCAGGCGATGAGTCTTGGTGCCACCACTTTGAGCCGTGCAGCAAAACAGCGAGCATGCAATGGAAACATCCCGGATCACCAAAACCCAAAAAAATTCAAGTCACAGATTTCCGCCGGTAAGGTTATGCTTGAAGGGCTTCTATTGGTTGACTTTAAGAGCCTGGCTTGCACATCAATGCCATCCGCTACAAAGACACATTAGACAACCTGCATACAGCCATCAAGAATAAACGACCTGGCATGCTTTCGCGTGGTGTGATTCTGTTGCACGACAATGCTCGTCCACATGTTGCGAACATTGTGCAGGAAGCGTTAGCAAGGAAAAGGTGGGAAGTTCTGCCACACCCAGCCTACAGCCCCGATCTATCACCATGTGACTTTCATTTGTTCGGACCCTTAAAAAAATCTCTAAAGGGACAACGATTCGACTCCGATGCAGACGTCAGGGCCTCGGTGACCAAATGGTTCAATAAGCAGCCAAAGTCATTTTTCTCGGACGGCATCCGCCGTCTACCCATGCAGTGGGATGCGTGTCTGAATGCCTATGGTGACTATTTCTAAAGAACCCCAGTGAGTACTTGCTTCATAACAATTGCTGTATTTAATTCTACTATTCCTGCTGATGTACCTTACATTTATTTGTTATAAAGCCACTGGGACGGGTTTCATTTGAACACGCCTCGTAAATGCACTTCTGGTTATAAAATTAATGCTGTGGTGTTTAATTCAATTACAAAAAAAAAAAAAACATTTGAAACAGTGACAAGAGAAATTATTTAAACAGAACTGAAAACTTACAGTAAATTTGTGCATATTCATCCGATCTGTGACTGCTCGACAAAGGGTGATAGGACAAGGGGAAGCACTCATAATACCAGTGTACATTGAGGAGAAGTTTGTGTCAGCACACGCAGGGTGACTCAGCAAATCAATAAACATTGTGGGTACACCTAACAAAGAGGTGCATCTTGAAATAGAAAGATAATCTGATAAGGGTGCACACAAAATAAAAGTACCGACAAGAGGGAAAACAATAAAAACAATGAAATGCATGTGTAACAGAAGTGAACTCTCAATAGCTGTGATGGCTTTAAGCAAAGATGGTCTCAACAAGTTTTAGCTACAGTTGGAAATTCCCAGATTAAAAAAAAATCTTTTCTGAAAATGAAAATCCTGTCTCTGTAGCATGCACAGTGGTAAAGTTGTGGCTGTGAGTTACTGTTTGAAGATTAATAACAAATACAGGGTGTCCATAAAAGATTGTAACTATGTCACCAGCCTACTGCTATGGAAACACCTGTTAAAGGTAAATTAGGGAATTCAATACCAACAGAAAAAGAACAAATGAAGAGATGGGCTGAGCACTTCATGGAGGTGCTAAACAGACCACCACCAACAGTAACACCTGATTTTAATAATGAAACATCCACAACCACCTTGCCAATAACTTGCGATGAATTCACGCTGGACGAGATCAAACAAGCCGTTAAAAGATTAAAAAATTTTAAAGCTGCTGGAGTTGACGAAATTTCAGGGGAAATGATTAAAGCAGTTAATGACAACAACCTCTTGAGAATTTTAGATATTATAAATGAAGTATGGAGAGAAGAACAACCACCACAACAATGGAAAGACAGTATTATTGTAAAGTTACCGAAGAAAGGTGATCTATCAGACTGTAATAACTGGCGTGGTATATCTCTATTATCAGTACCTGGAAAATTATTATGTTGCATGATGTTAGAAAGACTTAAATTGCATGCTGACGAAAAGATCAGAGAAGAACAAGCGGGTTTCAGGCCGAAACGATCATGTATTGATCAAATATTCACACTAAGAACAATTATAGAAGAATCAGTGGAAAGGCAATCGCCACTTATTATCACCTTCGTCGATTTTCAAAAAGCCTTTGATAGTCTACACCGCCCATCATTGTGGAAGATACTTACAATCTATGGTTTTCCAACAAAATATGTGAATATAATCAAAGCGCTATATGACAATGCAAGATGTTGTGTTAGAACAAATAAAGGGAATACAGAATGGTTTACAGTAGAAACAGGGGTGAAACAAGGCTGTATTATGTCACCACTACTTTTTGGAATAGCTATTGATTGGGTTATGAGAAACTATACCCACAATGAACAATTGGGTATAAAATGGACAAATGGAAAATTCCTGGGGGACCTGGATTTCGCAGATGATGTAGCATTCTTAAGTTCAACACCAAGACAATCCCAAGAAGCAATAAATAATTTGTGTCATCTCTCGGTTAAAATTGGTCTCCAAATAAATGCCTCTAAAACTAAAGCTATGAACTTTTCTAACGAGACCTTTGATATCATCTTGAACGGGGAAAAACTACAGAAAGTTGAAAGTTTCAATTATTTAGGCAGTAAAATGACTCAGGATGGTGACACAACAAGAGAAATCCATACTAGAATTGCTTTGGCAGCTAGCGCCTTCAATAGATTATCTAACATTTGGAAATTACGATCATTGAATATACATACCAAGCTTCGTCTGTTTAATTCAAATGTTATCTCAGTGTTAACATACGGCTGTGAGAGTTGGAAAATAACAAAATCATTGGAGAACAAGCTGAATACATTCGAGAACAAATGTCTTAGAAAACTCATGAACATCAGTTGGAAAGAATTCAAGACTAATCGACAAATAAGAGAAGACTCTAGGCAGAAATATGTCTCCGACTATATAAGGAAAAGACGATGGTCATATATCGGTCATGTCCTACGAATGCAAAACAACAGAATACCACTACAGGCGCTCACTTGGGTTCCTGAGGGTAAGCGGAAAAAAGGAAGACCAAAAGAAACACTCAGAAGAACAATAATAAGAGAAGGAAGAACGTTGGGCCTAAATAATGTGCAAGAGCTAAGAGGAGTGGCGTCACAACGAACAACCTGGAGAGCACTGGTTTCTGCCTTATGCGCCGTGTTTGGCGCTTAAAGAATTTATTATTATTATTATTATAAAAGATTGTACCCTTTTCAACAAATTTACTCTCGGCCCCAAGATGTGGTATGAGGGTGCTTTCTATCACAAAAGTGAGATAATCTCTGCAAGTTTTTAAGCATACCTTTCAAAGACTCAATAAAAAACAGTGCACATGTGCACGGTGGGTATTTCAAGTGAAACTTTTGCAGTTGAGTTGCAACCGGTAATTGTTACATGTCTTTCCACACACTGGTCAAGTATATGAAAAAAAAAATAAATAGGTACATTCTTTTATGGACAACCTGAATGCTTAAAAACTTGCAGAGATTATCTTACTATTGTGATATAAAGCATCCTCGTACCACATCATGGGGCCGAGAATAAATTTTTTTAAAAGGGTACAATCTTTTATGGACACCCTGTATATGTAAGTCAATGTTTGTACAATATGGCTTAATGATATTTCCAGCATGATGCAAGCAAGTTTCAGGTGTAATGATCACACTGTTGGGAGTCAGCAACTACCAAGCCAAAGAACTTACAGTAAAATGATACATATTCAAGTGCTGCAGGATTGCTCTGGCAGTCTCAACAGCACATGTGGAACCTCCCACTACTCCAGTAACCAATGAGGATTTATCTATCTTGCCACACAGAGGATGATTTAGCATGTCAAAAAACATGGTAGGGACACCATACAAGGACGTGCATCTATGAGAAAATCATTAAGATCCAAACAAAATCATGTGCAAAAAAACTAGATTTTCGTTACGGAATTTTTTTTTTTTTTTTGGTCTACAAATGATTCAGACAGAAATGTATTAAAACTAGCATGTATTTAATTAATCAGCAAATAAGAGTGTCACATTCTCATGTATTGTATCAGCAGAAAAGTTTTTCCTAGATCTTTGTAGCAGTACAAAAATGACAGAGTTAAATAAATTTGTGAGAGCTAAGGTTTGCCTGAAGATGGCATGCCTGAAATGTTAAACTCTGAGAACAAAGCTTTAAAAATGGCATGCATGCAATGTTAAACTCTGAGAAATTAGCTATAAAAATGCTTAAAATGTTACATTCTGAGAAAATAGCTTTAATAATGACATGCTTCAAATGTTAAATTATGTGAAAATAGCTTTAATAATGACATGCTTCAAATGTTAAATTATGTAAAAATAGCTTTAATAATGACATGCTTGAAATGTAAAATTCTGAGAGATAGCTTTAATAATGAGATGCTTCAACGCCATCACATGAACTGCTATGCTATGGATCCCAGAAGGAAGATGTCAAAAAAAATTTGTCAGAGAAATGTACAGGCTGAGATGCAAAATGTGAGCATGTGCTGGGTCACCACATGAAAGATGGCTGCAGACTGATTGTTATTGTTAATCAGAATCAACCTCACTGCAATCCGGGCAAACCCATAGGTGCTCAGTCTCCCTCAGCAAATGTCAAAGAGTATGAATGCTAATTGTACCTGTAGCACGCTGGTTGTACATACGATGGATGCATCCTCTCTCACATCCATCTCTGCTAGTCTCATGTTTGATGCCAAACTCCAACAGTCTCAGCCTTGTTGATTCATCCACTGCAGTGTCATTAGCAAGCAGGCGATCATTAATTGCCCTTAGTATCTCTCCCTTATCCATGTCCAGGGTCCTCACTATGGGTGCTCTCGAGGCCAGTCTGTCAGCCCTCTCATTGCCACGTACCCCTGCATGACCAGGACAGTAGATCCGCACCAGTTCTTCAAGACTTGAGGATTCTATTGATGTTTTCCATTCCTGCCACAGCCATAAGTTCTGAACTTTCCAAAGCATGGCTTGAGAGTCTGACAATATAACTGCCCTGGTTGATGGAGTTTCAGACAGCCACCTCAGTGCTGCAGTAACTGCCTCTACCTCCATTCTCATGCTGAAGGCTGTTGTCATGTAGGCTCCACTCTGTTCTGCAATGACAGTGCCCTTTATTCTCGCAGAGAAGCCCCATTCTGATTTCTCACCATGCACTACAGACCCATCAGTGTACACAATGGTGTCATCATCCCCAGCATGATTGCTTATCAGCTGATTAATCTCCAGCTCTGTTTTTCCACTGCCCCAAGATCTGCACTCTCTGCCAAGGTTATTGATGACCTGCTGGTAGTTTATCCAGTTCTCCCCTGATTTACTCCACTTTTCCCCTTTGGATATATTTTCAACCCTGGTCACCTGACCAATCGTAGCCTCTGCCTGTGCCATCCATGACATCCCCCTCTTTATTCTTGCTCCTTTGATGTTAGCTACGTTCTCATGTAGGGGGTGTTGGTGGTTACCCGCATATAGGCTTTAGCCTGGGCCATCGCATATCTAGATCTAATTGACAGCAATCCGATCATGTATCTCATTGTCACAATGGGGGTATCATGCGTACAGCTCAAAACTAGTTGCATCCCTTCATTTTGAATGCGTTCCAGTCATTCACACTGTGACACTGACAGCGTGAGTACTCCTAGCCCATACTCGATTACTGAAATCACAAGTTGATGATACAGGAGAAACAGTAGTATCTGTTCCAAGCGTGCAGCAGCCATTGTTTTTAAGACTACCAGTCCTCGCTTGCACTTCTGTATGATCAGTTCGACATGATACTTGAATGATAGACCACGATCAAACGTTACTCCCAGATACTTCAGTGGTTGCACAGTGGGTTCAACTCACAGACATGAAAGGAAGTTAAGTCCATGGTGACAGAGGTGGGGGTAACCTCTTGGTTATCACAGGGGGCGCCAGCTAGCCACAAGGCAAAAAGGGTGCAGTTTCATAAGTCTACCCATGCTGGTTTCTACAGAATTTCATGCAAGACTTCTTCCATACATGCTCGTTGTGCGCCATGGATAACAGCCCTTCTCGGGGTCTGAACTAAACTAGCAGAGGATCTTGGAGCCAGTGCAGCCCTAAAGATCTGGTGTACAGAACTCACCAATGATTGGTATATGCTCTGACACCCATCAATCAACTCCCTAATCATGGGTCAAATGATAACCGAGTCATCAGTGAATGACCCCAAGTCTAAGGTGGACCAATGTGCCGAGAAACTGAATGGCTGTTGGGTAAGCAGTCATGAACATTGGCTGCATGGAAGGCAAATACTGACAGGGAATTACGCTGATGATAGCATCAGGTCAAATTATGAGTATGTCGTTGAATTGTGAGAGCGCATAATTACATCCTGTCCAATAGTGTGTGAGGTGAGACATTACAGTTATCGGGTGCAAGGTATAGAGCATACGCCAATGGGAATAGCAAACTTGTATCCCTCAGTCCTGGCAGCGAGGTATCGTTGTTATTGCCTACCAAGGAAAATCACCTGCTAGTGAGCTGGCAGGGCCCATTTCAAGTAAAGAAGCAGATTACCGATGTGGATTATCTGATATTAGTCCGAGGGAAGGAGAAGATTTTCCATGTTAATATGCTAAAACCATTTGTAGTACGTCCAACTGAACTGGAACCAGTTGTGAATGCTGTTCTTGATAGTACAGTTACTGTAGCTGGTGCAGCGGTCATCGAGGAAGATGGAGAGAAAGGGGAGGAGGTCAACCTCCACCTCCCACTATTGCCATTGGTTGCTTCAGAGTCATGCAGAGATGTAGAGGTTGCTCTGCAAATTTCAAGAGGTGCTAACAGATATTCATGGAAGAACTGATTTGGTTAAGCACGATATCAGTCTGACCTGGAGCGCGCCCATTCGTGTGCAACCATATCCTATTACACTACATTATACTTCTGCGGTCGAGAAAGAAGTGAATGATATGTTACGTTTACATGTTATCTCCCCATCGGAATCATCATATTCATTCCCAATGGTCATCGTGCGGAAGAAGGATAAATCCCTATGGATATGTATAGACTTCCGCCGCTTGAATAGTGTCACAGTGATAGATGCAGAACCTATGCCCAACCAAGAGGTCCTCCTATCCCAAATAGCGGGGGGAAAGTATTTTACAAAACTAGACTTATCGAGGGGGTATTGGCAAATTCCGTTAGCAGAAGGCGCTAGGCCACTTACGGCATTTTGTACCCCTCAGGGTCTTTTCCAGTTTAATTATATGTGTGAATTATACTGGTCAATGCCCCTGCAACTTTTGTGCGAATGATGAAAATGCTTTTGAGTGGATGGAAGGATTGATGACATCTGTCTGTTTCATGACACTTGGGATGAACATGTAGAGGAATTGAAGTCACTGTTGTCATGCCTTCAGGAGCATCACCTTACAGCAAGACCCAGTAAGATTAAGGTGGTGTTTCATGAGTTAACGTTTCTGGGGTATGTAGACGGGGTGTTTTAAAACCAATTGATCAGACAGTTGGAAGAGTTTTGAATTTGCAACCTCCAAAAACAAAGAAACAGCAAGTTCGTAGTTTACTCAGTGTGATATATTTTTATCATAAATTTATCCCCAGGTTCTCCTCGTTGTCGGCAGCTCTGACATCGCTAACTCAAAAGGGCACGCCGAACAGAGTGGTCTGGACTGAAGAGTGTGATAGAGCACTGAGGAAGATCAAGAATGTATTCTCCAGCAATCCCATTCTTCTACTGCCAGACTTGGCTAAGCCCTTTCTTCTACTGCCAGACTTGGCTAAGCCCTTTGTACTGAGGACTGATGTTTCTGCAGTGGGCATTGGTGTGTGTCATATGCATGAACATGATGGGTTTCTACATCCTGTCATGTATGTCAGCAGGAAGTTGCTTCTGGCTGAAACGCGATATGCCACTATATAGAGTCTTCTTCTTCTTTGATCCTTAGCCGCCGACCGTCAAAGCAGTCAGTGGCCATCACGCCTAGTGGCATCTTGTAGGGCAACAACAAATTGATTCCACTTTGCTCGGTTGGCGGCCATCCTTCGTACAGTGCCCCAACTCTGGTTCATTCTTTGCATCTCAGCCTCCACAGTCCTCCGCCAGGTTGTTTTTGGTCAGCCTCTCTTTCGTTTTCCTTCAGGGGTCCAAAGCATAGCTGTTCTTGTGATGGCATCGGGGTCTCTTCTGAGGACATGGCCAACCCAGCTCCAGCGTCTGCCAGCTATGATGGTGTGCATGTCCTCTTGCTTGCTCCGAGTAAGCAGATCTTGGTTGGTGATGGTATTCGGCCAAAAGATTCGGTGAATTTTTCTTAGGCATGTTGTGTGAAAAGAGGACAATTTCGACATTTCCTTCTCTGTAACTCTCCAGCATTCTGCACCATAGAGAAGCACAGAAAGCACACAGCTCTGATATAATCTTAATTTTGTGCTTGTGCTGTATTGAGAGGACTTCCAGGTGTTGTTTAGGCTAAAAAAGGCTGTTCTTGCCTTATTCATTCTGATGTTGATGTCTTTGCCTGCCCCGCCGTCTGGTGTTACTATGCATCCTAGGTATGTGAAGGTGTCTGTCTGTACCAGTTGCTGATTCCTTACTGATATGGGCTCAGGGTTGCTCACATTGAGCGTCATGACCTCTGACTTCTTTAAATTGATGTTCAAGCCCACCTGCTGGCTAAACTTATTAAGTCTATCCGTTTTTTCCTGGATGTGTTGATGTGAATGTGCTAGTAGTGCAATGTCATCTGCATATTCCAGATCTTCCAATGTAGAAAATGTAGTCCATCTTATTCCTCTTGGACTGCCCTCTGTTGTCTGGCGCATCACCCAGTCTATGACTGTTAAAAATAGAGTGGTTGATAAGGGGCATCCCTGTCGTACTCCTGTCTTCACCTCAAAGGTTAGGTTGCTCTGCCCAACACTACACGTAAAGTTGGCATAGAGGCTTTTTATGATTGACACTATGCAGCTTGGAATTCCATAAGCCCTCAGTATTTTCCATAAACTGTCCCTATGTATGCTGTCAAAAGCCTTTTCAAAATCAACGAAATTAATGTACAGCTGTCTTTGCCATTCTGAGCACTGCTCTATAATGTTCCTGAGAGTGAATATATGATCTACACATCTTCTGTTCTTTCTAAATCCTGCTTGTTCTTTCCTCAGTTTGTGGTCTACTGCTTTTGAAATTCTCTGTATAATTATCCTGCCTAGTATTTTGCTGGGAACTGAGAGAAGAGTGATTCCTCTCCAATTATTGCAGTCTGCAAGATCTCCCTTCTTGGGCAATTTGACAATTATTCCTTTGTTCCACTCTGTTGGTGTTGTCCCTGTTTTCCAGACTTGTGCAAATAGTGGTTCTAATAGTTCTGCTGCTAGCTCAGGGTCTGTCTTAAATAACTCTGCATTTTAGTTATCATGGCCAGGAGCTTTTCCATTCTTTAACCCTTTGATTGCTGTGATGATTTCTTCTTTTCGTGGAATGTCTGTATTAACATCTAGATCGTTTTCAGCCTCAGGAACATTCAATTGTGTCTCTGGTGGTTCCTTGTTCAGAGTTTCTCTGAAGTGCTCTGCCCATCTTGTTTCCTGTCCCTCTGCTATCGTGATGAGATTTCCTTGCTTATCTCTTACTAATGTAATATTGTTTGCACCTCGTTTTCCGCTGATGATTTTAGTTATTTTGTATACTGTGCTTTGTTTATTTCTCAGTGCTGCCTCTTCTGCCTGTCTTGCAAGATCGTCTAGGGAATTCCTTTTGTTGGCTCGGGTTTGGCGTTTAACTTCCTTGTCCAGCTGACTGTACTGTTCGCTATATAGTTGCTTTAACCTGGGGGACTTCGCTTCTGTTTTCTTTCTTTTCATTTCCTTTCTCAGTGTTATGGTGTTTAATGTTTCTGGTGTTATCCAGTCTTGCTTCCTCCTTTCCTGGAATCCCAAGCATGATTTGCTGCTTTCCTTATATATTGTTGAAATGGTGTTGAATTTCTGGTCTATATCATCAGTCAATGTCTTTTCCTGACTTTTGGCAAATTGATATCGTTTCTTTATGTCAGCCGCAAAAGCTTTTCTGGTAAGGGGGTCCTTCAATTTGCTGATGTCAAACCTTTTCTGTGTAGTTACAGTTGGTCCAGCCCTTCTTAGTTTCCCTTTCAGTTTTGCTACTACTAAATGGTGATCACTTCCCACATCTGCACCTCTACTTACCTTCACATCTTGTAATGCATGTCTCCATATACCGTTAATCATGATGTGGTCTATCTGGTTTCTGTCCCGACCATTTGGTGATTCCCATGTTAATTTGTGAATTTCTTTATGTGGGAAAAGTGTTCCTCCAATGACCAGGTTGTTAATACTACAGAAACGTATTAATTTATCCCCATTTTAGTTTGCTGTTCCGCTGCTGCATTTCCCCATTACTCTTTCATTATATGTATTGTGTGTACCAACTTTTGCATTGAGGTCCCCCATTACTATAATAAGATCATATCTAGGTGTGTCTTCCATTTCTTTCTGCAGTTGTTGATAGAATTCATCCTTGACCTCTTCATCGCTGTCATTCGTTGGTGCGTAGCATTGTATTATTGTAGTATTGGTGAATCTACCTCTCAATCTTAATCTTATCAGTCTGTTGTTGATGGGTTTCCATTCCAGTAATGTCCTTTCTATTCCTTTCTGTAAAATAATGGCTACGCCTTCGTTGTGCTGTCCATCCTTTCTTCCAGAGTAAAGTACTGTTTCTCCTGTTGCTGTTTTAACTTTTCCTGCCCCTGTTCATGTGCTCTCGCTTATCCCTAGAATGTGTAACCTATAGTTTCTCATTTCTGCCATCATCTGTTTTAGTTTACCCATCTCATTCATTGTCCTGACATTCCAAAATCCTATTCTTGTATCATGTTTTGCGGTCAGGACGTCCGTTCTCATGTCAGTGGCTTCCTTTCGGCTTTCACCACTGACAGTCATACGAGCCTCAGACTCTGGATGGTCATCCCGCAGCAAAGTTTGTTTGTTATTGTTCCCGTAACTTCAATATTTTTTACATAGACAGGGGTGTCAGCCCTATGCTAAAACCCCCAACCTGGAGGACCAGGGTGTCTGCTTTTGTCTGACCCCTGCCCTCGCAAACCTGTCCAGCTTGGTAGAACCTTCCAGAAATATAGAGTGTTTAGCTATTATTTGGGCTATTTCCAAACTCTCTAGGTATTTGTTAGGATCTCATTTTGTGCTGGTAACGGACCATTGTCCATTGACTTTTCTTAAGTCATCTAGATCACAAAATTCGTGTTTGACAAGGTGGTCGTTGTTGTTACAACAGTAAAACTTCACTGTTTTTCCCAATAAGGGTAAATTAAACGTTACTGCAGATTCTTTATCGAGATTATGAAAACTTGCGTTTAGTAAATGGGTGTTTTTTTTAACCACCCTTTTTATTGTAGTATCTGATACCTGTACATGAGTATTGTTTTGTCGACTGTATTCTGCATGATTTTTGTACAAGCTATATTCTGATGGTATGTTGTGTATCCAGTACAGGTTTATAGAATAATTTTCCGGTATGGTAGAATTTGATGAGATTGATGTAATGTTTATCACCTTTTTTTTGTGTGTAATTAGAGTTGCATCATCATTGCCAAACGGTTGCTGTTGTATTTTTCTAGCAACTCGTTTCTATTGTAATTTTTTTTTCAGTATGTTATTATTGATTATGTGTAGATGGCATGTTTTCACACTGATGCAATAGATTTTGCCCCTCATGTAATTATAGGTTTTGGATGGTTGGGTTCATAATATCTATCACCCATCCAATGAAAAACTATCTTTTTCACTTGGAGAGGGAGGGGTGGATGTCATGAACCATTTATAGAATGAATGTCAGTACTCATGCTCCGGCAGGAGCTAGATGTGTATATGTAAGTTGTGAGTTGAAGTGAGTGAATGTTAAGTTTGACGGTGGGCATGAATGCATTAGTAGCTGTAAGCACTGATGTTAAGTTCACGGGCATGACTGAGTTGTTGTGAACGAAGTGGTGGGGAAGACTGGTCAGGTGTGAAAAGGGTCATGTGTGGTAAGGCATTTGAGAGAGAGATTGGAGCGAGTAGAGATTACATGGAGAGAGAAGGCGAATTGGATGATTATATCTATTTAGTCAGTGCAGGTTGAAATATGAGCAAAGATAGTGAGGTTACTCTATGCTAATACTGTATTGTTGATGAGGCACATAATACATTGTGCTTTTCTTACAATTCATGGCCAGAGCGGCAGTCTGCCTGTGTTATTGCTGTTATGCTAAAGTTTTGTGATATAAAGTTGTCGGATATCGTGCCTGCGTGTTGGAGTTCTTTGAGTTAACATTAGCTGTGAATAACAAGACACGTTTGTCGCTCCATGTGTAATGCAATATATATTTGTCAATGTGCACACACAGCTAAGCACTTGACAGGTAGAATACATAAAAGAACTATTCGAGGAGAACAGAGGTAAAAAAAAAACCATCACCAGATTCTAATGAAGATTCAAACATTCTCAGATCAGAAGTAGAAAATGCAATACATATGTTACAAAATGGAAAATCAGCACACACAGACAACATAAAATGTTAGAAATTCTGGAGAGCTTTGGAATTGATACAATCGCATATCTGTGCAACAATATACAATATAGAATATATACCACTTGACATGAAGACATCAGTCTTTATAACACTGCCCAAAATAACAACGCAACAGAATGTTCATAATTTAGAAGAATCAGCCTGATGAGTCATGCATTTAAAATACTGCTCAAAATCATACAGGAGAGATTAAAAACTAAGGTAGACAGCGAAGTCCAAGAAGAACAGCTTGGTTTTAGATGGAAAAGCAGAACAAGAGAGGCAATATTTTGCCTAAGAATATTAGCAGAAAAATATATAGAGGTCCAAAAAAGTATAACCTTCTGCTTCATTGACTATAAGAAAGTTTTTGACAGAGTCCATCACAAGAAAATAACTAAATGCCTTGAAGACATAGATATTGATGGAAAAGACATAAGAATACTCAGTAACCTTTATTGGGAGCAAACTTCTATAGTAAGATCTGGCAGGAATTACCCACCATATATAGACATAAAAAGAGGTGTCAGACATGGTTGTGTGCTGTCCCCCTGCCTATTTAATCTATACACAGAAAAAATGTTCAAACAGATACAGGAAATGCAAGGACTTAACATCAGTGGAAGGCCAATACACAACCTTAGATATGCAGATGATACAGTGTTGTTAGCTGAAAGTGAACAGTATTTACAAGAACTAGTGAAGCAAGTAAACAGCATAAGTCACGAACATGGATTGGATACTAACATCAAGTAAACGAAAACTATGATAACACTGGACAACAGCCAAAATGTATCCGAGACAAAAGTAGCTATTTTTAACTAATTTGGACATGCTGATCACGAATATGAACTTAAAAATCGCGAATTAGCTCTAGTTTTCAAGATCCGGGGGGAAGGGGTTAAAGAAAGCTTACAGCCTTTATTTTGGTTGTGAGATCAGTGACCAGGACCGGTATTGGGCCCCACATATATGTTGTCAATCCTGTGCAACGAATCTGCGCTGCTGGTTGAACCGAAAAGGACGATCGATGCGTTTTGCAGGGGGGAGGGGTTAAAGAAAGCTTACAGCCTTTATTTTGGTTGTGAGATCGGTGACCAGGACCGGTATTGGGCCCCACATATATGTTGTCAATCCTGTGCAACGAATCTGCGCTGCTGGTTGAACCGAAAAGGACGATCGATGCGTTTTGCAGTTCCAATGGTGTGGAGGGAACCGACAAACCATCTTAATGATTGTTACTTTTGCATGACTCCTCCAATTGGACATGGCATTTCTAAGAAGAAAAAGCGGCCTGTGGCCTATCCGAATATTTCCTCTGCTATGCGGCCAGTGCCTCACGGGGAAGTACTTCCTGTTCCTGACCCACCAGAATCTTATACTCTGGATGATGAAGAAGATAATAAGGCCAGTGGACATCCGTCACCCGTGAAAGCATCTACATCAAGAGATCCTGATTTCGTGCCTTTTGAAGAGTCTGTACAGCCACATACAATTACCCAGAGTGAATTGAATGATCTAGTGAGAGATCTGGAATTGCCAAAAAATAAAGCAGAGCTGTTGGGGTCCAGACTGCAACAATGGAATCTTCTAGAAGAGAATGTGCATGTGTCTGTGTTTCGTGCTCGGCAAAAAGGTCTGCTTCCATATTTCAAAATAACAGATAACCTCATTGCTTGCGTTGGTATACTGGTTCTGATGGCAGCACTGCACATCAACTACAGAGACGACGATTGGAGGCTGTTCATTGATTCGTCCAAGTTGAGTTTAAAAGCTGTGCTGCTCCATAATGGTAATATTTTACCACAAGATCTTGGTCCCTCCTCTCCACATCAAACTTGGACTAATGACGAATTTTGTAAAGGCCATGGATTGAAATGGGGCAGGATTTTTATACCTTCTGATAAATTTCCCAGACTTAGTGAGGCCAAAATCAAGGAAGGTGTATTTTTCGATCCACAGATACGTCAGCTCTTCAGAGATCAGCGTTTTGATGATATCCTCACAGGTGATGAAAAGTTAGCTTGGAATGCTTTCCAGCAAGTGGCCACAAACTTTCTAGGAAACAATAAGGCTGACAATTAGCAGGAGCTTGTAGAAACCCTCTTGCAGCGCTACGAGAGACTAGGGTGCAACATGTCTTTGAAATTACACTTTTTACACTCTCATCTGGATTTCTTCCCTGCTAACTGCGGTGCTGACAGTGACGAAACAAACAACACACAAAGGTAGTTATCAGGCACTCAGTGAGAAATAAAGTAGACGACCAGACAACAGAAAAACAACAGAAGTGATAGGCTTACCGGGATCGAACCAGGACCTTCCGAACGGCCCCCACCGCCTAGCCACGGGAGCGAATCGCCACTATCCACTCTGCCAGCTCCGCATTACAAAAAATAATGCTTCACTGACAGAGGTCTAGCTACATATCCGGGTCACGCGGTGTTCGCACTAGACCTCTGTCAGTGAAGTATTATTTTTTGTAATGCGGAGCTGGCAGAGTGGATAGTGGCGATTCGCTACCGTGGCTAGGCGGTGGGTGCCGTTCGGAAGGTCCTGGTTCGATCCCGGTAAGCCTATCACTTCTGTTGTCTGGTCTTCTACTTCTTTATTTCTCACTGAGTGCCTGATAACATACCTTTGTGTGTTGTTTGTTTATTTATTTACTGTCAGTGACGAGCATGGGGAACGATTTCATCAGGACATTACTACCATCAAAAAAAGGTACCAAGGGAAATGGAATGCAGCAATGCTAGCAGACTATTGTTGGAACCTTGTGAGAGATGCTCCAGAAACTCATTACAAGCGACAGGCAAAAAGGCGTCGCTGTGAATCATTTCCGCTATGAGCATTATTATCATATGGTATGTATATGCAAATGTGTAAAACTTGTTTTACAGATATTTAAAAAACTAGAGCTAATCTGGTATTTTAACGGCCATTTTCATATTCAGCAGCCCAAACAACATAAAGGTAACTTGGTTTAATCTCAGATACACAAAAAAAAATTAATTTGTTGTCCAGTGTAATAGCAAAACAAACTACAAGCCAACATTAAAGATAAGTGTTATGATTAATATTCATAACGATTGTGCCTATTATATAGTTAGCTCAACAGGGCTCCTTGTTTGTTTATTTTATACGGGGTCACTGATTAAGACAGGTGAGTGACGTTAAGCTGATATGCTTGGCTGGCTCACATGAAACTAGAGGAGCAGAAGTGCGGGGCCTTATACGATTGTGTGTCATGGCATGTGTACGTATGTGTTTGAGCTCCTTAGTGTTGAAGTGTTTATAATGGAGTTATGTTTTCACTAATACATCAAGATCTTCGGTGAGATGTATCTAGTTATCTAGTCATCTGTATTGACAAGAAGTATAATTGCTCAGTGTCGAGTGTTAAGAGATATAAATCATATTGAGAACAAAAGGACAGCCTTCCTGACATGGACTGACTGCCTACGGTATTTCGTCTACTGCATATTATCTGCCATTATATATTGGCCTGAACTATTGTATGTTGAGCTGCGTGCAGTCTGAAATAAATTGTATATTGTCCACTTCGTCAGTTGTGACTCAAATAATTCTGAGTGGTGTTGGCCGGTTGCAGTGTCTGAGAGATTTACTACCCTAGACGTCATCTTGGCCATAGGAACCATCCTGTTATTAAATATTAACATTAACAATCTAAAAAGACACGCAACAGCTCTAATTTTGGGGGCCAAGTCGGGATCTGAACATATGATGTTGCAGCAATTTTTCAAGTCGGTGGGCTACATTTTCTGCATGGGCAGAATATTTTTCAAGATGGCGGTGTTGATCGGCTACAAGCCAGTGTTCTAAGTCTAACCCTGGTCAAGCACTGTATGTGAATCATCATTTCCTGAGACAGAGGTTGAAGTCAGGAGGAATTGTTTTTTCTTAGAGCAGATAAGTATATTTATTGATACCGGTACATACAGTGTGTGTGGCTTGAAGAATCTCACTTGACAGGGTTCTTATTTTTTATATGTTATATCTATATCTGTATTTATATGTTTGTGAGATAGGTGGGTTGGTTGGCGAGGGAACCATTAATTCACAATACCAATCCCATGGTCGTGAATTATTGGTTGGTCTTTAGGTTTGGTTCATGATTTTCTCAGATAGTGGGGCTGGCATTACAAAGCTGTGTGTTTACTGCTACCACTGAGATTATCATCACCATTTTTGTTACCTGTTTTGCCCTGTTTATTTCTAAATTTGTATTTGTTGTCAGGTTAATTGAATTTTATTTGGTTTATGCTCCATTATTGTTTGTAAATTTGTTTATCTAATCTTGCTATCATTCAGTTATTAGATGTATAATATGTTGTGAAATCGTGCTTGCATTGTCATAAGTGTGGTAGAGCCGAATTTTTTTTCATTTTTCTACAATTCATAAATTTCTGCCTTGGTTTATTCTTTAGTATTATCTTGAGTTGGCTCTTTCTACTGTAATCTTTTATACTGTGATTTTGTTGGTATCTCTATTTTTTTTTTTTTTTTTTTGCTCCTAAATTAACATCTATAATTTCATGAAGTTAATTGATCTTGAGTGGTGAAATAATTGTTGCTAATTTTGCTCACTTCTTAATTATATATTATTTAAATTATTATTGGACAATTATGGCTACCTTGGAGTATTTTAATAAGATTGGAAAAGACTATGGTATAGAGGGTGAGACTTTAAAAACATTTGCATTCACTGAGCATGCAAAGGAATTAAAGAGGTTAGAAGATGTGGAAAGAGATCAGAGAATCGTGGCTAAGAAGAAGAGAGATGAGGATTTAGCTGAGAAGAAAAGACAAGAAGAATTAGATGAGAAGAGAAGACAGGAAGAATTAGCTCTTCAGCAAGAGAAATATAAACTTGAGGAGGAGAATAAAAGAAGAGAATATGAACTTGAGGGGAAAAAAATTAATATGCTCAAAGAATGGCAGAACTTGAGTTGGAAACATTAAAAGTCCAACTTAAACAGGCTAATCCAGCAGGTGAGGAGGCTGGGAAAAAAACAAACCATGCCTCTACTTTTAAACTAAATTTGCCCAAATTTAATTCTAATATTGACGATATTTCATGCTTCGCAAATAGGTATGAGACATGTTGCCAAGAGTTTAAGATTGATAGAGCTACATGGCCTAGCAGGTTGATGAGTTTGTTGGTGGGTGAGGCTCTTACTGCAGTCTGCACCATGGATGATCAGACTAGAAATGATTATGATGCTGTGAAGGCTTTGTTACTTAAAATGTATCAACTGGAGGAAAATGGATACAGATTGAAACTGAATCATTGTTGCCTGATTCAGCTAAAGATTTTGCTGAATTCATTTTATCAATTAAGCTTTGCTTTTCTAGATGGGTTGATTTGTCAAAGATTGATAACACTTTTGAGGGGCTGACTGACTTAATTTTAAGAGACAAAGTGCTATCTTCAGTCAGTGGTGACTTTTTGTCCATTTTGCAGGAGAGAAAGCCTGAAACGTTGACTGCTGTAGAAAATCTGGGACGACAGTACCAAGTTGCACATCCTGGAAGAAATCTTGGCAGGAATATCATAAAGGATTCATTGCCAGTGGCGTTAGCCAGAACTATGATCTCTAATCCACACAGACAAAGATCATATAGCATGGACAGAGGTTTTTGATTTAATCGAGATAATAATACTGGATCTTTCAGAGGAAGGTATAATTTTAATAATAGGTCACAACAACCTCAAAGGAATTTCTATTCATATGATGATGGATATATACCTCATCAATCATCTTTCAGACCTAACAGGGATTGGAACAAAGGTGGATATAATTACCAGTCAAACAGAGGTCAAAGGTCAGGTTATATAAATAATGACAATTATTACAACAACAGAAGTTCTCAACAGAACAATAACTTTCAAAGTTCTAGAAATCCTGAACGTTCCAATGCAGTTGTGCATCAAAGTGACAATAATACAGTCCAAAATAACAATGTTGTTTCTCATGCAAATGCCTGTAGTATGGACTTATCCAATAGTACTAATTGTTCTGAATGTAATTCTTTGTTTCAGCTGGAGGGAGTTCCTAGGCTCCGGTGTGGACAAAACTTTACCAGTGATGTCTTCTTATAATGGGACAGGATCAGTGGTATTCGATAAGGGTTTTGTAAACAACCAACTTGTTTCAGTGCTCAGGGACACTGGATACGCCACTGTGGGGGTTCGAATATCATTAGTGGACCCTGCTGATTATACAGGCAAAGAAGTCCAGTGCATTACATTAGGGGGCACAGTTGAATAATATTCAACTGTAGAAGTATTTTTAGATACCCCTTATTTTACAGGCAGGACTCTAGTATGTCTGTTGTCAAGACCAGTCGCTGGGATAATTTTAGGGAATATCCCTGGGCTTCATGAATGTACTAAGGATGATATTTTGAGATGGGAACAACAACATGTACATATTGCCAAGGCTGATACTACCAGAGCACAGGCTCTTAGGCATGCGCATGTACGGTCACATGATCGGACTCAGAGTGACACAGTTTTGAGTGATGGTAATAAAACAAAATTTCCTCCTCCCATCATTGAGGAGTCCCTTGTCGATTTCCAAACTATTGAGGAATCATCAGATGTCTATTTTGACTCGAGTGAATTACTGGTTGCTGATGACATGGGACCAACCACATCCATCATTGATGATGTGATACCTGGCATAGTTGATGTCGAGGTTAATTGGATGTCAAGTTTAATTTGGTCGTATACTCTTCAGTCAAAACTGTATATTTGGCTATTGGTTTTCCTTTTTTCCATTGTCTTTTTACTATATGATTTTTCCTTTTCCTTTAGGAACTTCAAGAATATTAATATTATTTCAGATTTTTTCTTTCAGATACTGACATACCATGATTTCATGTGGTATGTACTAGCCACTACATTGGGTATTGTGGCAGTTTTAACAATTTTGTTCCTTTCTTCAGGTGCTACAAGTCATGTTACACCATTTACAAAACATAATACCTTCATTCTTGTTCCTATACAGGGACGTGAATGTTTTCTTTCCAATACTCATGTGCCAGAGGTCTTGTTTCCCATTGGTACTTATTATGTGACTAATAATGTTGTACATTTTATTGGACATTGTAATGTAGAATGCAGAGATCTTGAGACTATACTTTGACTATTTAAATGCTATTTTTTATGCTGAATCTCTAACTTTGTTGGGTTCTCTGTTGGATAGACTATCTACAGCTATTTGTTTCAGTGAATTTGATTTATCTAAAGGTTATTGGCAAGTCCCCTTGTCGGAAAGAGTAAAACGTTATACTACTTTCACTACACCTTTGGGATTGTTCCAATTTAATTTTATGTCTTTTGGTCTCATTAATGCTCCTGCAACTTTTGTTCGTATGATGCGAAAAATTTTCTCAAATCATGATGACATAATTACCTATATTGATGATATCTGCCTTTTTCATCAATCTTGGGATGAACATATTCTTGGAATTCAGTCTTTGTTGACTACTCTTCATTTCCATCACCTTACGGCTAGACCTTCGAAAACTAAAATAGGATTCACAGAAATTTCTTTTCTTGGACATAAAATAGGAGGCGGTTTTCTGAAGCCTGAAGATTCTTCTATCTCCAGGATCTTGAATCTAGAAATTCCTACGACAAAAACACAGGATGCAGTCTTTTGGGTCTTGTAGGATTCTATAGGAAGTTTTTGCCTAATGTTTCAGAAATTACTTCAGTTTTGTCTTCGTTATTAAGAAAGAACTCTCCAAATAAGATTGTTTGGTCACATTCTTGTGATGTTTCTTTAAATATACTTAAGTGTTATTTTTCAAAATCAACAATTTTAAGATTGCCTGATGCTCGATTTCCTTTTATCCTTAGAGTCAACGCCTCTGGGTCAGGAATCGGTGGTACACTTATGCAGGAATTCGATGATTGTCTACATCCAATTCTGTATGTCAGCCGTAAATTGACACCCACGGAGAAGAGATACCCAATCGTAGAGCAAGAGTTGCTCGCTGTGGTTTATTGTTTCTCAAAGCTTCAGCGCTACCTCATTGGCACAAAATTTGTCTTGGAGACAGATCAGAAAGCCTTGCCATATCTGAAAACTGCAAAATTTCGTAATGAGAGAGCGGCTAGAGCATCACTTGCGCTCCAACCCTACGAGTATGATATTCGGGCCATCAAGGGCAATAAGAACGTTGTCGCGGATGTGTTGTCACATTGCGTAAAAGACTCACTATCACCTGACAACATGGCAAATGCAGATACCTTGTGAGGGTACAGCTAACCTATTAACTTACTTCTTCACGTGTTGACCAATGGAACATTCCACTTGTTATGAACTTTTTTGCTGACAATGCTGATGCTGACAGAAATTTCCAGATTTATCATTGCTGTGCAAGGAATGAAGGTACAAATGCTCTGTGATGAACGCCAAGGTTCAGAACTATCGTAACTTTTTCATCGGAAGTTGAAGGAAATCGCTCAATGACTCTTTTGACTACTTACAGATATTGATTGGTTCACTCAGCACCTGATAATGATGAATGCTGATATCGCCAATGTTGAGTTCCTTTTACTCAGCTCATTACATAGGTGTCTTTGACCTTCTGAACAGTTGTCATACTTAGTTTATGTGCATAAACACACACATTTATTGATAATTTCAGAATAATGTGACATATGGATATTTTGAATGCAAAATCTTGTTTTATGCTATTATTGAAACTGCGTCTCAAGATGAAGGGACGTAACTCAAGAATGCTTCGCTTGGTCAAGGGGATGCAACTACTATAATCATATCATGTTTTTTGGTGAACACTGAACGTTCGTGCTTAATTTACATTATAATGCGACTTATACGAGAATGTAGCAGAGGATCATGGACATGAACTTGGGACTTTAATTTATTATTCCACTAGTGTGTATAATACTATGTCATTATTACTGTTAATACAGTGCTTTAATTAGCGGTTAATTAGTTTTAATTTGTGGGATAAGATTCGGTCTTTGACACATCCTTTACTTTACTCACACTAATTAGTGAGTAAACATTTTGAGGGTTCTCAATACTATTATTAATTTGTACCATACATCAGTGTATTCTTACCTGATTGGACACACAACTTCGTTAGGTGCAAGATAACATTTTTTTTTTGGCACCACAACACACTTTTTCTGACAAGTACTTAAGATGTACACATGACTTTAATTTTTTAGCGTAAGATGTTGCATTCATTCACTTTACTAATATGATTGTCTGCCTCATTTCATCTATTTACGTTGGAGCATATTTGTTTATTCTTTATTGCTCTGCATTTTTGACGTTGATCATGAATTAATTAATTGACAACTGATACTGGACTTGACTGATAGGCGATATTTGACGGTGTGAGGTATGTGAGTGCATGTATTGCTACCATCATTTTTTAATATGTTGAGTACGATTTGTTATGGCGAACTCAAATTGCGGTTAAAAAGGATTTTGTCTAAAGGAGACATTGGCTTTGGTATTAACCATCGACCACACTTTTAGTGTTAAATTGCCTACCCTATGGCAGAAACCTGGGTGCTATATTCTTCTTCTTCTTCCGTCCTTGGCCACCGACCGTCAAAGCAGTCAGTGGCCATTACGCCTAGTGGCATCTTAGGGCAACAGCAGATAGGTTTTCTTTGCCATTGTTTCCCATCACGCCTATTGGCGTCTTTAGGGCAACGGCAAATCAATCCATCTGCTGTTGTTTCCGTAATCGAAGTGACTGGCAAACGGGTGATCAGCCCGTTGGTGGGTGCTATATTAGGTCTTATTAATAGTGAAATTTGATGTTATCATATTTCACTCTGGTGATGTTATACTCACACCACGGAAATAATGAAAACTTTGTTTCCATTATTTTGCGGGGAGGGGGGGGGAAAGGAGTAATGTTATGATTAAAATTCATAACGATTGTGCCTATTATATAGTTAGCTCAACAGGGCTCCTGGTTTGTTTATTTTATACGGGTCACTGATAAAGACGGGTGAATGACGTTAAGCCGATATGCTTGGCTGGCTCATGTGAAACTAGAGGAGCAGAAGTGCGGGACCTTATACGATTGTGTGTCATGGCGAGTGGACGTATGTGTTTGAGCTCCTTAGTGTTGAAGTGCTTATAATGGAGTTATGTTTTCACTAATACATCAAGATCTTCGGTGAGATGTATCTAGTTATCTAGTCATCTGTATTGACAAGAAGTATAATTGCTCAGTGTCGAGTGTTAAGAGATATAAATCATATTGAGAACAAAAGGACAGCCTTCCTGACATGAACTGACTGCCTACGGTATTTCGTCTACTGCATATTATCTGCCATTATATATTGGCCTGAACTATTGTATGTGGAGCTGCGTGCAGTCTGAAATAAATTGTATATTGTCCATTTCGTCAGTTGTGACTCAAATAATTCTGAGTGGTGTTGGCTGGTTGCATTGTCTGAGAGATTTACTACCCTAGATGTCATCTTGGCCACAGGAACCATCCTGTTATTAAATATTAACATTAACAATCTAATAAGACACACAACAATAAGCATAGATGGGAAAATCCTGCAACAAGTCAAGAGCTTCTCATATCTTGGTCATATAATAACAGGAGATGGTAGATGTGAAACAGAAATCAAGAAGAGAATAGGAATGGCCAAAGCTACATTCAACAACATGAGACAAATACTGGCATCTGAACAGTTAACTCACAAATTAAAACTGAGAATCATAAAGTGTTACATATATTCTTTATTACTGTATGGTGTAGAAACATGGACAACAAATAAGCAACTGGAAGAAAGAATTGAGGTTCTCAAGATGTGGATATATAGAAGAATGGGGCGTATCTCATGAAAAGAGAAGAAAAGAAATAAGGAGGTCCTAGAAAATCTAGGTATGAAAAAAGAACTAATGAAGGAGATCAAAATTAGGCAGCTAAAATACTTTGGCCACATAAAAAGGCATAACACCTTGCAGAAGACCATAATAGAAGGGAGAGTTGAAGGCAAGCGTGCAAGGGGAAGACAGCGCTATAAGTGGGAAGATAACATCAAGAGATGGACAGGAAAGAGTCTATCAGAGCGCACCATCAAGACAAGAGACACAAGACATTGGAGATCCATTACAGCCGACATTTGTTGTGAAGATGGCAGCTGATGACAATGAAGACATTTGGAATTAGATAGACAAATATATTACTAAATTTATAAGGATGCAACAAAAATAGGTAACATAATACATGCTCATATTTGTCAGGCAGAAAGTAAAGATGAGCCTTGAACATAATAATCCATGCCTTATTTTTTTTTTTAAACTAAAATAATGTTTATTTTATTTTATGACTAGAAAAAAAAAAAAGTTCCTCATTTATCAAGCAGATCAAGATTCCTGCCAGTTGGCACAAGTAAAATTATTTCAATGACAAAATTTTAGCTTATTGTGTTTGGCCATAGTTGCACAACCTACTTTCATTAAGTGCAAGTTGCCCGTTTTCAGGTATTGTAATTCAGGCCCAAAAAAATGTGTATTCTTAACAACTACTGCAATTTTTTCAAGCACCTAAAGCCAAAGTTATAATAAAATTTTTTTACAGATGAAGAAAAACATGCCTCTCCACCTCTGATGGGTTATAATTAGTAAATATTGTGTCATTTAATCCATTCAAACTCTTCTTTGTTCTTCGAAGCAGTCAGTGGTCATCACGTCTGGTGGTGTCTTGTAGGGCAGCAACAAATTGTCTCCACTTTTCTTGACCAACAGCCATCCTTTGTGTGGTTCCCCAGCTCTGGTTCATGCCTCACATCTCTGCCTCCACAGTTCTCTGCCTCCACAGTTCTCTGCCTCCACAGTTCTCTGCCTCCACAGTTCTCCACCATGTGGAGCTTTTGGCTGTCCGTGCTTTCACTTTTCTTGTGGAGTCCATAGCATGTCAGTTCTGGTGATGGTGTCAGGGTCTCTTCTGGTGATGGTGTCAGGGTCTCTTCTGGTGATGGTGTCAGGGTCTCTTCTGGTGATGGTGTCAGGGTCTCTTCTGGTGATGGTGTCAGGGTCTCTTCTGGTGATGGTGTCAGGGTCTCTTCTGGTGATGGTGTCAGGGTCTCTTCTGAGGATTTTATACGAGCCTCAGACTCCAGTGTCCATCCTGCTGGAAAGCTTGTTCATTCATTGCTGTTTTCGTAACAACCGTGATTTTTTACACAGACAGAGGTGTCAGCTCTGTGCTAAAACTCCCAACCTGGAGGACCAGGGTTTTTGTTTGACCCCTACACACGCAGACTTGTCCAGCTTTGTAGAACCTGGTAGGAGTAAAACTCCGCTGGCATAGCTCTGGGGGTTGTCAGGGTGCACAAGTCACCATACCACTTCAGTTCCAGCTCTGATGGATTATGATTAGGACATACAGTGTCTTTAACTCCATATAATCTGTTCTGCCTCTTATGGGTTATAACTAGGACATATAGTGTCTTTAACTCCATGTAATCTGTTCTGCCTCTTATGGGTTATAATTAGGACATATAGTGTCTTTAACTCCATGTAATCTGTTCAGCCTCTTATGGGTTATAATTAGGACATATAGTCTTTAACTCCATATAATATGTTCAGCCGTTTATGGGTTATAATTAGGACATATAGTGTCTTTAACTCCATATAATATGTTCAGCCTTTTATGGGTTATAATTAGGACATATAATGTAACTCCATATAATCTGTTCATCCTCTTATGGGTTATAATAAGAATATATACTGTCTTTAACTCCATATAACACTGACAAACAACATTTTTCTTTCTTATATAAGAATAAGTGTTCTTATGTCAGTTTTTTGCGCTGATTTCAAATTTGAAATCCGTTTATCTCTATCACGTCAGGTTTTTAAGATATTTGTGAATACATATATTTTTGGGAAACCGTTATGTGCTCCGTTTCATTTTTACTACATAACTTATTAAAAATTAATAAAATGCAAAATAATTCCACTTTTTATACTGCTAAAAGATGCATGACATATGTTACGCTATTTTTCCAATAGTTACTGTATTTTGAAATAATTCTGAGCGAAATATGGCTTCTAGAAGTTGTAGAAATTCAGCTGATCTGTTCTGTTACGTGTGCGGATATTTTACCGATCGTGTTCACCAGAAAAAACTTTACACCATTACTAAAGAAAGCATATGAACTTTATTTCGATTCGAAAGTTGATGATGCAAATAAATCTTGGAAGCCAAATGCAGTTTGTTCGACTTTGTGCAAATACATTGGCAGGTTGGTTACGAAAATCGCCGAAGCATAAGTCGATGCCTTTTGGAGTGCCAGTAATATGGCATGAACATACAAATCACGCTACTGATTGTTACTTCCCCTTGACAAATATCCATGGTTTCACTTTTAAAACTAGAAAGTCTGTGGTTTATCCAAATATTGAATCGGTTTCGAAACCAGTGTCTCGTGATCCAATCACGTGTCCGATCCCAGTTCCACCAGAACAATATCCGTTGGACGTGAATGAACAATCAGAAAGTGATAGTTTACCTGCTTTAGAAACTAATTCTGACTCGGATTATATACCGGTGAATGATGGTGTTCACTTAATTAACCATTCCTAACTTTCCGATCTAATACGTGATCTCGCTCTTACCAAAGGACAAGTGGAATTACTCGGTTCGCGACTCAAAGAATTTAATCTTTTAGCGCCCAATACTTTGATATCTAAATTTCGTCATAGACACAGAGAACTTGTTCAATACTTTGAGATGGATGATGACATTTGCTATTGCAAAATTCCAGTCGCCTACTCTGTTCATATGAAAGAAACTTATGACAATATGGCTATACTTTTGGCAAAAATAAAGTACAATGACTACCAATGGCGGATTTGTGGAGACCTAAAGGTCATTGCAATTCTCACGGGCATGCAGACTGGGTATACTAAATTTTGTTGCTTCCTATGTGAATGGGACAGCCGCAACAGACAGGAACATTATGCAAGAAAGGTGTGGCCTATCAGGGATCGTATGCAGCTCGGGCATAAAAAATGTAATACACGAGCCATTAGTTAACAAAGACAGCATCATTTTAACACCGTTACATATAAAGTTGGGGCTCATGAAGAATTTCGTAAAAGCGTTAGATAAAACGAGCAAAGCTTTCACTTATCTTCGAGAAAAGTTTCCGCAAGTTAGCGATGCAAAGATAAAGGAAGGTATCTTTGTAGGACCTTAAATTAGGAAAGTTATTGCAGACAAACAATTCGAGAACTTGTTACATGGTATTGAACTTCACGCATGGATGGCATTCAAATCGATCGTCGATAACTTTCTGGGAAATCACAAATCTGTCGACTATGTGCATATTGTTAAGCAGTGCATAGATGCATACAGAATTATGGGCTGTAACATGTCCCTCAAAGTCCATTTGCTCGATTCGCATCTTGACTTTTTCCCTGACAACCTTGGCGAAGTCAGCGATGAACATGGAGAACGATTCCATCAAGATATCGCCGTAATGGAGTCACGTTATCAAGGACGGTGGAGTGTGACCATGCTTGCCGATTATTGTTGGATGTTTCATCGCGATGTACCACATGCCATTCACCGACGAAAGTCGACTGCAAAGAAATTCAAGCCTACATAACTGTTATACTTCTTGTACGAATGATGTTATAATACTGTATGCGTTGTTAAAAAACTTCAATTGCGTATTTCTCGAGATCCCGACCTGATAGAGAAAAACGGTTTGCAGATTTAAAAACAGCGCATTAAAATTGACCAGAAAAAACATAGAAATGTTAGAGAAAGAAAAAAAAAAATTTTTTTTGTTAGCCAGTGTAATCTGTTCAGCCTCATCAGTTATAATTAGGACATATAGTGCCTTTAATTCCTTATAAACCGTTCAACTTAAGCTCAGTTATAATTAGGACATATAGTGTCTTTAAGTTCATACATCCCATTCAACCTCTGATAGGTTATAATTAGGGTATTGCCATTCAAATGACATTCAGCCATGAAAAGCCAGTGAACATATCCTGAAAGAAACCAGTCAATTTCTAGCAAGTTTTACCTAGTATGTATGTGTGTGTGTGTGTGTGTAGTGTTGTGTGTGCAGACATGCATAGGTGTGTGTGTGTAGTTTGCATGTGCTTATGTGCATGCATGTGTGTGTGTGTGTGTGTGTGTTTTATGACAAATTTATTAAAAACTGCAATGTGTGTTGACAGAAGAATGTCCACTGGTGTATTTCCTTAGTTTTCAGAATATTTGTAGATTAGATATGGATGATGACCTAATACACTTCACATAGGAAAACATATGGGCAATGGCCATGCTGTAAGCTCTCAAACATACGTAGTATCTATAATGGGGATGGACAAACCCAGCTACCAATACAAATAACGGTATCATTATTTCACAACTAAGATATATGTCAGCACGTCTTGTGAATCTCAGCACATCTGAAATAATTTTGTTTATGCAGTTAGATCAGTTTAGCTTTTCCTTTCTGCACTGTTTTTGTACACCTTATCCCTGATAAAGACCCCACAGTTGTAACACGTTTTGTTTTCTG
This sequence comes from Oreohelix idahoensis, assembly GCA_024509875.1. NCBI lineage: Eukaryota > Metazoa > Mollusca > Gastropoda > Stylommatophora > Oreohelicidae > Oreohelix > Oreohelix idahoensis. Next base: position 496,338 of record JAMPIV010001854.1, on the reverse strand, counting down.
GTCTCGTAGTCAAGACTTTTTCCATTATCTGTTTTAGTTTATGCCATCAACAATCGTACAAAAACTGTACCTACTCAAAATGTCTAATTACACACAAATTATACCTCAAAAAGTGTACCTAATTACACACAAATTATATGTACTCAAAATGTATAATTACACATGAATGATACATAAAAAAGTATACCTAATTTTGCACAAATTATACCGACTCAAATATATACCTAAATTACACATAAACTTTACCTACTCAAAATGTATACAAAATTTGTTTATGCCACTCGGCGATTGATTACATGCCCATAAGCTGCCTGAGTTTTATGTGGTTTTTACTTTTTTTATTTTTATTTTTTTTCTTCTTCTTCTTCGTTTGTCCTGAAAAGGACGGTGGTTGCGTTGTGTCTGTTTGCGCCTAAGCTGTGATAGCTGCACCTTTCGGTCGACACATCCGACTTCTGCACGGCATTTTTTAAGGACCGGGTTTATTTTTATTTTGAAAGAGATTGATTTCCTACCTGAACTCCTCTACTGCTCTCAGAGTAGAGCCACGCTTACCTGAACTCCTCGACTGCTCTCAGAGTAGAGCCGGCTTCAAAGGCAGGAGAAGGCCATACCACTGTAGCACCATGGCTGATCATCTCCATGGAGCCAAGCACCATTCCAAAACAGTGATAGAGTGGCACGGGTACACAAATAATGGCTTCCTTTATAAATGCACAAATTTATGTTTGACATAATTGTATCAGTTGTGTATACAAGAGTGCTGACATTACAACATTTGACACAAATATATCAGTTCTGTGTACAAGTGTGTTGATATAACATTTGATAGATATGATGATAGGAAACTCTTTACAGAGCGATACAACAGGAAGCAATCTGATCATCAGAAGCAGTCCCCTGTCCGACAAGTGTTTCGGCCCTACATACTCCTTTACACTCTAAGGGGGGCGGGCCCACTTGGGTCATGACTCCCAAGCGTCTCAGCTTCCTGTTGTCTTGTATCGAAAATGAACCCATTTCACTTATGGTAGCAACTTTAATCCACAACTCCGCCAGCTGTGGAGGCAATTGTGAAAGTAACAAAGAGAAGACAAATTATTCCGTTCGCTCCGTAGCACATCACAACTACGGATACACACTGAGTCACCTGCACGAAGCCGACGAGACTTGACACTGCCCGCTCGCCACTGAAATTCTTCCTGACACCCCTTATAGTATACATCGACTGTCGCCTCTCAGCCACAGCCCTTTCACTAGTACGCCTAAAAACTCAGCGTGCTGTGGACTTAAAACAATTTTGGTGTTTTCTGTACCGCAGCGTTTATTGTCACGATTTCCATTGCCCATTGCGGTTGTTCCACAGCCAGCCTGATGCCTTTTCGGCAGTTTCACTAAGCCTCTTCAGTGCCCTTGTTCTCGACTGTCCCTTCAGCCTCAACAGTTCTGTGTACAAGACTGTTGACATAACATTTGATAGAAATGTATCAGTTCTGTGTGCAACAGTGCTGACTTTACAAGATTGATACAAATATATCAGTTGTGTGTACAAGTGTTGACATTACAACAGTTGTGTGTACAAGAGTGTTGACATTACAACAGTTGTGTGTACAAGAGTGTTGACATTATAATATTTGATAGAAATATATCACGTGTGTACAAGAGTGTTGACATTTCAACAGTTGTGTGTACAAGAGTATTGACATTACAACATTTGACAGATATATCAGTTCTGTGTACAAGAGTGCTGACACTACGACAGTTGTATGGACAAAAGTGCTGACATTACAACAGTTGTGTGTACAAGAGTGCTGACACTATAATATTTGATAGAAATTTATCACATGTATGTACAAGAGTGTTGACATTATAATATTTGATACAATTATATCACATATGAACTCCGCCTATGCCGGTCCCAAGCCCGGATGAAAAAGGAGAAGGGCGGCCTGCATGGAGGCCGTAAGGAGGCAGCCCCTCCACCATGCAAAGGCACAACAGGCCAATCACCTGTTTGCTTTAAATCATGATTACGCGAACTACAAGAGAGAAAACCGGACTGATTCTAAAGGCGACGAACTGGAACGGACTACGGACTACGACTTATGGAACTTGGAACACAAGAAGTATAAATGGGAAGGAAGAGGAGCTGGTGGAAGAGATGAGGAAAGCAAAACTAGAAATCCTGGCTATAACGGAAACGAAGAAAAAAGGACAAGGAGTCATGGATCTCGATGGCAACACGTTGCTCTACAGTGGTGTACCCATATCTGAAAGAGCTAAAGGGGGCGTGGGTTGCATTGTGGCCCAAAATCAAAAAGATAGTATCAAGAGATGGAACTTTGTCTCGGATCGCATTATGGTTGTAAAACTAAAAGAAGGAGAAACCATAGTCAACCTGGTCATAGTGTATGGGCCAAATGAGGATGAGAGAGCAGAGGTCAAGGAGGAATTCTTCGAGCTGCTTCAAAGGACAGTGGATGACTGCCTAGATGAAGTTATTATGCTCGGAGATTTTAATGCCAGAGTTGGAAATGACCATGCTAGATGGGGTGGAGTTATCGGAAGATATGGAGAAGATACTCTCAATGACAATGGAAAGCGACTCCTTAGATTCTGCAGTGAGCAGAATCTGATCATTACAAACACAAAGTTCCCCCATAAGCGCATACATGCATACACTAGATGTGAACCAACCAAGAATGAGAAGTCAGTGATCGACTATGCCATTGTTCGGAGAAGCTCATTCAGATATGTCCGAGATGCAAGAGTCTGGAGGGGGCCAGAGATTGGAAGTGATCACTACCTGCTAACAATCAAACGAACAACTGAAAGAGTTGCTCAGCCTAGGAACTGCCCAACATCACGCAAGAAACCAAGTAAACGAGCAGGAGAAATGAGCATTAGGACCTACAAGCTGAGAGAGCCAGAAATTAAGACCAGATATCAGGGGCTTATTGCTACAGCAGTGAGCAACACAGAAGAACGACCTGATGACTTGGAAACCCTCTGGAATAAATTCAAGGATATCATAAAGACAGCTGCTGCAGAAGCATGCGGTGAAGTCCGACTTGGGAACCAGAGAAAGAGGACACCTTGGTGGACAGAGGAAGTCAAAGAGAAAATAAGAGAGAAGAAAATGGCATGGAAACAATACTTAGGAGCTAAAAACACAACAGGACAAATGGAAAAATATAGAGAATATGTGACACTCAGAACAGAAGCAAAGAACAAAGTGCTAGCAGCAAAACAGAAGTCCTGGGAAGAATTTGGAGAAAAGCTAGAAAAAGATGCACAAGAAAACCAGAAATTGTTCTATAAGACCCTAAAGAACATGAGGAAGAAAAACAATGCCCTCTCAAATTTATAAAGGACAAGCAAGGCAAATTGCTTACTGCCCCGAAGGAAGTAATGGAAAGATGGAAAGAATATTTCTCAGAACTCCTGGATGGTGAGCATGGTGAAGCATCAGAAATGATAACCACTAGCACAGAAGAGAAAACCAATGATGGTGAAGATGACATAAAGATGGAAGAACTGAGGGCAGCACTAGAGAAAATCAAGATGGGCAAAGCAGCAGGGCATGATGGTATAACACCAGAAATGGTTAAGTACATGGGAGCATCAGGCGACCTATTACTCTTAAAGGTCCTACAGGCAGCATGGTGCAACAAGACCATACCAAAGGATTGGGAGATTGCCATCATAACACCAATTTTCAAAAAGGGTGACAATCGACAATGTGGAAACCATAGAGGCATATCCCTTCTCAGTGTCCCTGGTAAAATCTACTCTAGAATCCTAGAGCAGAGACTCCGACGCCTAGCTGAGCCACAATTGGATGAGGTCCAGTGCGGATTCCGAGCAAACCGAAGTACTCAAGACCTAATCTTCACACTCAGACAGCTGAGTGAAAAGGCCCTTGAGTATAAGAGTGAGATCCATCTTTGTTTCATAGATCTGGAAAAGGCGTTTGACAGGGTCCCCTGGAGCAAACTTTGGGACTGTTTGGCAAGGAAGAATATTCCAGCACCTCTGATTCATGCTATACAGAGCTTCTACAAGTCTTGCAGAAATTATGTGAGGACAGCAAACCATAAGTCAGAAGAGTTCAGGACCACCACTGGTGTAAGACAAGGTGATATCCTATCACCTTACCTCTTCATACTCCTTATGGACGATGTCATCAAGGCATGTAAGGAGAGAACAAGAAAGTATTCAGTGGGGTACTGGAAGATGAGACAGGTCTATATTTCGGAGCTGGCATTTGCTGATGATGTTGCCCTGATTGCTAAATCAGAGGCACATCTCCAATCCAACCTGCAAGTCTGGAAGGAAGAGCTGGAGAAGAGAGGGATGGTCATAAGCAGCTCTAAAACAAAATCCATGGTGATATCACGAGAAGAAAGAAAACATCAGATTAAGTTGGGAGAACAGGTCCTGGAGCAGGTCGACCACTTTAAATATCTCGGAGCTATTATAGACCGAAAGGGAGGCATCAAAGAAGAGTTGGCCACTCGAAAAGCAGCGGCTGGGAGACTTTTTCAGGCCATAAATCGTGGATTCCTCAGCAAGAAAGAGGTTGGTAAGAAAACGAAGATGGCTGTATACCGCTCCACCTATGTCCCAGTCTTGACATATGGATGCGAGTCGTGGGCAATGACTACAACCCACAAAAGCCAGATCCAAACCTCAGAAATGAGGTATCTGAGGAAAGTGGTTGAAGTAACAAGAAGAGACATGGTCCGCAACCAGACGATCCGTCAAGGCCTAAAATCCCATCCGCTGCAGACCCAAATAGAACAGTCCCAACTAAGATGGTTTGGCCATGTCTGCAGAATGGGAGAAGATCGGCTACCACGACAAGCATGGGAAACAAAGAGCCAGGGATCCAGACCTCCAGGACGACCCAGAGTCCGCTGGGAGGACAACATTAGACAATCTTTGAAGGACCGAGGACTAGAATGGAACTAGGCCAGGAAGAAGACAGCTGATAGAATGGTCTGGCGCTCTCTCTTCCAAACCTCTACACCTCACGGTAGAAGGGGAACGACTAAGTAAGTAAGTATATCACATATGTAGGCCTACAAGAGTGTTGACATTATAATATTTGATACAAATATATCACATGTGTGTACAAGAGTGTTGAAATTATACTATTTGATAAATTATATCACATATGTACAGGAGTGCTGACATTATAATATTTGATACAAATATATCACGTGTGTACAAGAGTGTTGACATTTTAATATTTGATATAAATATATCACGTGTGTACAAGAGTGTTGGCATTATAATATTTGATACAAATATATCACATGTGTGTACAAGAGTGTTGACATTAAAATATTTGACAAAAATAAATCAGTTGTGTGTACAAGAGGAGCTGACATATTTTTTTACAGGGGCAGATCTGATGTCTGATGGAGGACAAAATGAAAGTTCAGACATGGAGGGAGAGGAAGAGGAGGAAGGGAGGTATGAGATAACTTTGGTGATGGCATTCAGGGCCCGATAATCACAACAGAAGTGATTAGTACCGTCCTTCTTAGTGATTATCACAATGGGGGAGGACCAGGAGGATCTGGATCTCTCAATGATACCTGCTGCCAACATATCCGCAATCGATTTTCCATGATCTCCCTATTCGTAAGTGGAGTGTGATATGGCTTAAGTGAGACAGGCACTTTAGAGGTGGTACGGATATCCATTGTTAGAATATTCGATCTCTTCAGTTCCATGTCTGAGAGAGCAAAAATATCATGATTACCGTAAAATCTCACGTACAATACGCACTCGTGTATAATACGCATGCTTGATATAGCCCAAAATTTTCTGGTAAAATGGAAATTCGTGTATAATACGCACATAATGTTTCAAGATTTTATTTTATGAAACATTTGTTAAAAAACTGAAAGTATAACAACAAACAGAAATAGGTATGCAACATCTAAATTTTAGGTACTTTGGACTCCTTCGTCTTCACTCTCACTAGAAAGAAGCTCATCTAGTGTTGTCGAGTCAATGCCATTATTGGTGCCATCATAATAAATATCGCCATCATCTTCATCCGATGACACCTGTTCTTTCTCCCACAAAACGTCATCCTCGCTGCCGTCAAGTTAATTCCAAATACAACATTTGAGGAAGCCTTGTTGAATTATAGTCTTATCTAATTCCTTCCAAGCAGCAAGTACCCACTCTGCGACATCTGAGAGAGTCTGTAGACGCATACGGCCACCAGCAGTATATGTGTGATTACCACCGCTTAACCATGCATTCCATTTACGACGGATAGCATCTTTCATCGGCTTATTAACAGCGATGTCTAAAGGCTGCAACAGACAGGTCATGCCGCCTGGAATTATAACCAGATCAGATTTGATTTTCTTCATTTCCTTCTGGATAGAAGGCATCCGATGACACTGAAACGAGTCGAGCACCAACATGGAAGATTGTTTTCGGAGACCACCAGGACGTGTTGACCAAACACATTTTAACCAGTCAATGGTTAGTGCTTCATCCATCCATCCTTTAGCATGAACACGGATGTGTACACCTTTCAAAAATTGTACTCCTTTTGGTAGAGTTTATGAAAGGCAGCAACTTTCCTCCATCTCCAGTACACGCTAACATAACGGTGAAGTGAGACTTCTCGTGTCAAGTTGTACGTGTCTACGGTCCTGTCGTAGGGCATACTGGAAGTCAGAGGCGTTTGATCGGCGTTTCCAATCTGTGCAAGGTCATAGATATCTTCTTTTCTCAATTTGATTACGAACTTTTGGAACTCCAGAAGCTTTTTTTCGTGGTCGTCTGGAAGATGCTGTGCGATAGTAGTTCTTCGACAAACTGAAAGACCATGTAGCTTCATAAAACGAACTGCCCATTCATATGACGCTTTAAATGCTGTTGTGCCTGTATGAGATTTTTTAAGTTCCAGAGCTTTAAGTCGGATTTCAATGCATGAAACACCGATGCCTTGTTGCCTTCTATCCACTACCCACTCCAATAATGTTTTTTCTAGGTCTAGAAGATCTGGTGGTGACCCACGATTCACCTTTTTCTTACTAGGCAACACTTGCAGCGCCTCTTTGTTTTTTCGCCATAATCGAATGTTGCACTCATTAATGGAAAAATGTCGACTTGCTGCCCGATTGCCGTTAGATTCTGCATATTTTACCACTAAGAGCTTTTCTGCTGCAGTATAACTTTTTCTCGAATTCATTTTTAGGGCTCATAATAATCAAATGACAAACTTCACAACCAAGCTTAATATTAAAACAGATTGAAGACCAAGAGTGAGAAATGCGTTTTGCAACAATGTCTGACACATAAGAAAACACATTGCATATTCAATTTCGCGCCATTTTCACTGTCAAATTGTGACAAAAACTTGACAGACTTTCTAATGTAGGTTACTTTCAATATCGAAAATGACGCATTTTTTAGTACTCGCGTATAATACGCACCCGAGTTTTAGCGGGCAAAAATGAGTAAAGATTGTGCGTTTTATACGCGAGATTTTACGGTATTCTTGACGAACTGACGAATGCGACTGGCATGTGGGGAGTCAGTTGTCACTTGCTCCATCAACTGTGCAAGGCGTGTAGGTGGTACATTTGAGGAAGAGGAGGGAGAAGGAGAAAATTGCGGGAAAAGAGGCTGAGGAGAAGTACGATTACTGGAAATACAAGGGAGGGTTGGGAAGGTAGGAGAGGAAAGTGAACGGCCCTGAGGAGGGTAGTTGCTAAACGATACACACGTATTAGTAACAGCACCAATGGTGGTGGGGTATGAGTAGGGAGGGTGAGTAAATAAATGGGAAGAAGTAGTGGAGGGGCGGGTATCACACACTGTAGAGGGAGGAACAGAGGCACGATGAGGCAGGGAATGTGATGCTAAGTGAGCAATCACTGTACCACGTTGGATAGTCACAGGCTTCCCAGAAGTATTTAATAGCATGAAGGGAAAATCACGCTTAGTGGAAATTTGAACAATGCCATCAACAACATTGATGCAGCGGTCATCAATGATGTCAATATCAGGCAATGGTTCCACCATGACAGAATGGCCAGAAGAGACATAGTCGGATCGTTTGACCTGACCAGAGTATTAGCAATCGACTGTAATGTGCTAGAAGAAGTTTCAGGAGAATCTTCTTCCTCGTCCTGTTGGTTGCGTTGTGTCTGTTTACAGCAGAGCTGCGATATCTGCACCTTTCGGCCAGCACATCCGACTTCAGCACAGCATTTTTGGGACCGGGTTTGCCTTCCCTCTTCGATCCCTACTCTCTCAGCCAGACTGCAGTGATGCTCCTACTGTCCTTCATAGAACCTCACATATCTGGAATACTTACTAAGCAGTGTCATCACGGTTATCACTGAAGTATCGGAAACCAGACATGGAGTTAATTATATTCAAATTGCGATTGCAATACTTCTCTGAACAAATATTTCCTCGAACTCAATCCTTCTGCTCGGAATCTTAATATAATATCAGTGGCGACCTTCGTAAACTATACAGCCACGTAGAAGAATAACGATTCTTCAAAAATCAAGGAGCAACAGCTTTGATGTCCTTCTTGATCAAAAACTACTAACGAAAGGCCCCATCTAACGGTTTGCATAAATTATGTTAATCACCCAAAACCACGTCATCATATCCAAGTCACGTCAGACTAATATCGCGTTCATTTAACATTTATATAAGTGCAAAATACATCATGCTGGCCACGAATAGAACTGTTAGCGCGTAGATTAACTGATAACAGAACTAACCATGGTCAACATGCAAATTACATGATAAATCATCTTTAATAGGTACGTGGTCAACTTACATGTTGGTGGTAGCCACAGCGGAGTCCTGCAAAATAACTGTTGTTCAAGATGTTGTGATGGGATAAAGTCACACCTTTTGGGGACCCTGTTGTGCCCTTATTTCAAAGAAAATCAAAATACATATTCCATTGTCAACATACTTCTAAAGGTATAACACTTGTAATACACATACACAGTACTTCCACTGCACACACTGGACTTGGACTTACACAGAACAGGAACAATGGGCTCGTATACAAATAGAGAGCCACACGAACAGTGGCGACACATGAAAAAAGGGAAGACTTAACTAGCAACTATCCCTTTATTAACATGATAACAACATGACCAAATATTGCTGTTAATCAATCAATCAATACCTTTTAGCTTCCTAAGGAGCATTGGCCTTCAACAAACACATGCCAAGTCCTCCAGTCCTGTGCTGTTCGCTCAAGTTCTTTCCATGTTTTCCTCATCATTTTCACCTCTGTATCCAGTTCTCTTCTCCATGTGTTTTGGTTTACCTCTGCCTCTATTGCCGTAGTGAGATACAAAATACATGCATGCTACCAATACGAATCATAAGATAGATATAAACTTTCAAATAAACCTCATGGTCTAGTCTGACCACCTCTCAGCATAGTGTGTGAAGAGGCAAGCTACAGATCAACAGTCTCATGGAAGTACTAAAATACTCACAATGTGAGAATCATAAACTACAACGAAAACTGCTGTCAAAATAGGAGAACAAAATAGTTCTACACCACAAAATACGAGGGGCGTTCAGAAAGTAATGCACCACATCGTTTTTCTCAGGAGCTGTTTATTCAAAAAGCATGAAATTTATACACAATATACATGGATATGTCATGTAAACATAATCCCCATCAACTTGCACGGCTTTATGCCAGCGCGAAACAAGTGCATGTATTCCTAGCCCGTACCAGATTTTGTCTTGATCATGTAGCCATTTCTTCGCTGCATGAATCACTCCTTCATCATCTTCAAACCTTGTCCCACGGAGTGCATCTTTAAGTGGACCAAATAGATGAAAATCAGAGGGTGCCAAATGGGAACTATAGGGTGGATGGGGTAGTACAGTCCAACCCAATTTGGTGATTGCTTCCCGTGTTGCCAGACTTGTGTGAGGTTGCGCATTGTCGTGAAGGAGAAGCAGGTCTGCTAGATTCTTGTGCTGCCGAACTCTGCGAAAACGTTGATTGAGTTTTTTCAATGTCTTAATGTAAGCTTGCGAATTGATTGTTGCTCCTCTTGGCATAACGTCCACAAGAATCACATCTTCAATGTCCCAAAAGACAGTGATCATGATCTTTCCAGCTGAAGGAATTGTCTTGAATTTTTTTCTTCGTGGTGATTGCGGATGATGCCACTCCATTGACTGTCTTTTTGTCTCAGATTCAAAATGATGTGCCCAGGTTTCGTCACCTGTAACGATCTTAGCCAAAAAGTTCTCTCCATCAGCATTGAAACGCTCCAACAATTCAGAAGAAATTGCTTTCCTTTGCAATCGGTGGTCATTTGTGAGACTTCGAGGAACCCATCTTTCGCAAACCTTAGAAAATCGGAGTTTTTATAACTGCATTTGCACTAACAATGCTGACTGACAGCTGTAAGGCCAATTGTTGAGTATTGATTCGCCTATCAGTAAGAATAATGCCCTCAGCGCATTTCAACATTTCTGCGTTGGTGGCTGTGGCAGGACGTCCACAGCGCGGCCGATCAAGCAGCTCCGTATCTCCACTTCCTGATTCTTTGATTCTCTGAACCCAGCGACTGACTGTACTCCTGTCGACTGTAAAACATCAATACACATCACACAGACGCTTGTAAATGTTCACAACAGTTTCCTTCTCTGAAACGTGAAATTCTTTCACAATTCGTTGCTTATAACGTAAGTTGCTAACACGCTCCATTTTAACGGTTTAGGGCAGCCGTATTATTTGACCGGTTGCAGTGCAATTTGGTGCACACAATTGGCACATACCATATTTGAAGTGTGCAAAATTTTATGCTTCTATCTTCATTATTAGCTGAGAAAAACGATGTGGTGCATTACTTTCTGAACGTCCCTCGTATACCAGGACTATCAACATAGGGGCAAATAATCATAGTCCCACCATTTGCTCGAAAATACGGTATTGGCGTACCAGCTTCCCACAGCACATCTATACAAGACAACGGCTATGATGCAAGTGACTAATGGTTTCCTTTTTCCTCCAAAATTCAACCCCGTCACGTGACATCACATGTTAAGCCGTGACACAAGCATATCGAGTTGTGTTCACAGCTCATGCTTCCGACCAAGCATACAAGTCAAAACGGCAACAAAAACATGTTGTGACACCACAATGACATCACAAGAACTTTAAATGACAACATGTTAAAAGTGACATCAAAAACATGTCAGGTGCCTGTATTTCTAGGCCAGTGTGACAACTGTTCTATTATCATCATCTCAGCCCGTAACCCGTCATGGGTCGTAGGGGTGCCATGGTGGAAGCATCAGCAGACAGGGTCCTCCACTGCTCTCTATCCTCAGCAATGCGTACAAGTGTGGAAAAACCATGTCCTGTCCATTCTTTGATGTTATCAGCCCAGGATTTTCTCTGCCTTCCTCTTCTCCGTTTACCTTCGACTGTTCCCTGAAGGATCGTTTTCGAAAGGGAGTCATGACGAGTTACATGCCCAAACCAGGCAAGCTTTCGACGTTTCACTATTGACAAAAGTGGTTCTTGGTGGCCTGCATAGGTGTTTATCTTCTCTCTAACACAGACATTTGTTTTGTGCTCTTTATAGCAAATGCGCAAAATTCTTCTATAACATTTATGCTCGAAAGCCTGAATCCTTCGCTCCGTATATGCAGTGAGTGTCCAGCCCTCACACCCATACAAGAGAATAGATAATACAAGTGATTTGTATAATTTGATCTTCACAGGAAAACTGATGTTACTTTTCCAGATCACATTCAACCTTGTCATGGCAGCTGAGGCCATCTCAAGTCTTGTCTTGATTTCTTTAATTGATCTTCCATCACTACATATAGTGGACCCGAGATATTTAAAGGTGTTAACTTCTTCTATCGTTTGCCCATTTAACGTAATGTTGGTCGGAACATGTTTCTTATGGCTATTCACCAATATCTTGCTTTTTTCTATATTAATTTCCATCCCATACGTTCTTATTACTTTCTCCAGTCTAGAGGTAAGGTCTTGAAGTTCTGATTCTGATCCAGCTATCAGATCAATATCATCAGCAAAACGTAGGTTGCACAGAGGTCGGCCTCCAATCGATATGGTTGATTTATAATCGTAGAGAGCCTTCTGCATAATATGTTCTAGATATATATTAAAGAGCACTGGTGACAGGATACATCCTTGGCAAACTCCTACAGTTGTTTTGAAAAATTCTCCAATGTCGTTGCTTGCAAAAACAGCACTGCTTGCGTCCTTGTATAGTGCTTCAATGATATCTATGATGTTGGTATCAAAATTGAATTTTCTCATTACTTGCCATAAGCCTTCATGCCAGACTCGATCGAAGGCTTTTGTGAAATCGATGAAGTTATGGTATAAATCGTGTTGATGTTGAAGATGTTTTTCGATAAGTAATCTAATATTGAAGATTTGTAGAGCTACTCTGGGAAGGTTAAGGCGGCCGGCGTGATGCCGACCACATCACCCCTCGTGTGCCGACGGTCAAGATAATATGGGCCTAACACCATATTCCCAATATGCCTCAATGGGCGTGTAACGGGTTCCTTTACCTTACGTATATCATATATATATATGTAACCATGCCATCTTGTCATCGCCATTGTCTCCGTGGTTCACTGCCTTTTTACCACAACATCTTCAAGAAGAAGATATATTACTAGGCCACAATAAAGTCTAGAAATAGTTGTGGGTTATATTTGTGTTTTCGCTCCTTCTAGAGCATTCCATCGCATGTTATTTGCGTGGCCCAATTACTACGTGGCATGCACTAAGTTGAGCAATTAGCCCTAGCGGCTTATATAAAGAAGAGCCCTCTCTCTTCGTCAGTCACCCCAAAGAAACCAGAGTTGATTTGTAGATGCCTTGAACACGATTAGCAATTGAGCACTGGCTGGGTGTTTTGTTTGCTTGGTTTTATTTGTTTAATGTTTGTTTCATGTGCTTATTGTCACTGATAGGGTTGTATGAATAAATACAGCCCCTGCCTTAGAATCAGTTTTATTGCTGATCGGGTCGGTTGCGAGTGTGCAAGAAAGTGATTACATATCACAAGAGCATCATCATTATCTATATATATATATATATATATATATATATATATATATATATATATATATATATATATATATATATATATATATATATATATATATATATATATTAACAAATTAAACGGTACTGAATCAGTTTTACAAATTAACGGTACATTGTAAATTTATTTTTTACTTATTAACAAGCAGCTTTGGTGAAGCTAATGAAAGAATTAAAAAAGGACAGAAAGATGTTCACAAGGAATGAAACAATTTCATGAACATCTCTGCCCACCAACAAACAAAAGAAAAAAAAACTTTTTTTTAATGAAGCCACAAATTGTTTTAATATGTACATTAACTGAGCTGTATTTTGACGTACTCCCTAAAACTTACCTGCCTGATGTTTAGAAAAATGAAGCACAAAGTTTAGATGTCACAGAAAAAAAAACGTACATGTATAACACATTAGTTTTTTATTATTTGGTTTTTGGTTTGATTTTGGTCCACAGAAAATATCTTTGGGGATACGACCATTTTCCAGAGTAGTCTCGCTGTCTAAGCAGTGTATACAGGCTTTGAAGGCCAGCACATGACAGCAACTCAACATTTGTCATATTGTCCTTCCATGAAATACCAAGGATGTGCCGTAGACACAGTAGATGGAAGGTACTGAGCCTTCTTCTTAGCTTATCATAGGTTGTCCATGTCTCACTGCCATATAGAAGTGTGCTGGTGATGCAGGCATTATATACCACAGCTTTGGTCTTCATTGTGAGTTTGGAGTTTCCCCAAACACACATTGTGAGGCAGGCACAGATGATTGCAGCTTTGCCAATGCAACAGTTTCTGTGTCCAGAGAAAGTTTGTCAATGGCAGACCCTAGGTATGTGAAGCAGTGTACTACTGCCAATTCATAGTTATCGTTGGAGTATGTGTGTGAATTTCATTACATATTTTTTTATTGAGAGATATATTATTATATTTCTGAATGGATACAACATGAGTCAGAATAATAAACAATTTTACCGATGTGAACTGAATGTTGATTGGATCATCAAACTGTAATTGATCTTGAAGGTCAAAAATGCTCTGTCTCTGTGATGAGTTGGCTGAAGTCAAGATATCCTCAAAGCGGAACGTCCCTGGAAACTTTCTTGGACCCATTGTAAGGATGTACTTCAGATCTGGTAAACTGAGATGCCATATTTAATATTGAAAATGTGCCCACATGGTGGTCTCAAATTTGTCAGGAGTATTTTGAAAGACTGACTTTTCCCATAATTCCTCATATCACAAGATGGAAGGCAGACTAAACAAAACCAATATCACACAACGGATGTATACCAAGAGTGATCTCTCTTGAACAAGTTATATGACAAGATACATTTAATATGTTTTATTTTTAAAGCTATCTGAGAGATATATAATTATCATTTAGGTTTGCTGATAAATATTCAATTGATATATTTTAAAAGGTAATATAAAGATATTCAAAATATCTATCTTTGATCAGTGAAGATAAATATTCAAATGATGTATTTTTAAAGTTGTACAGAGATATTCAAAACATGTATCTTTGATGGGTAAAGATCAATATTCAAATATTTTTAAAGGTTGTATAGTGATCTTAAATTCAAAATAGGTACAGCTGATGTCTGCAAATAGACTGTCAAATTATGCAGAAGCGAAAATAAATTATTTCAGCTTAATAAAAATGCTAAAATCTGGCCCAAAGTTGGAAAAATAAAGTTACTGATCTACATACACTTTGGAATTGAGAGTAGCTCCACATGGCAGGTTTTCTAGGTCTGGCATGATCTCATTTAGCATGGCGATGTAATCAAGACTTTTGAAGCTGGTGGCAGCAACAAGAAGCTTACAACCAGACTGGAAGTTATGAGAATAAAGCGGACACAAGTTCATGTTTTAGACTCACTTCTTGAATATTTACTGGACAAATAGGTCTGTGAGTTCTGTGCCCAAGATTAAGACGCAATAATTTTAATTAACACCAAGAATCTATTGTCACATGATATGTTCACAGGATATGTCAACATGCTTTTTAAATCAGTGTACTGATGACTGATGATAATATTAACTGTTGTAATGATGACAGTGACTGTTCTGTTTTCTTCCTTGCTCACTCAAAGACAACTGTCAGGAAACTATATCATGGGTGTCATGTGAGATGGTGCACAACAATGACTCGTATTAAATAACTTAACACCACTGGTACAGTTACATGACATTTATTTATACTGTTCCACAAGTCCTGAATATTACATACATTGGCAAGCACACCGACATATACTCAGGCTAACACTGCCTGTAGGAAATAACTCTTAACTATAATATCACTGACTAACAAAAAAAAACTTTTTTTTTCTTTCTCTAACATTTCTATGTTTGTCTGGTCAATTTTAATGCGCTGTTTTTAAATCTGCAAACCGTTTTTCTCTATCAGGTCGGGATCTCTAGAAATACTCAATTGAAGTTTTTTAACAAGGCATACAGTATTATAACATCATTCATACAAGAAGTGTAACAGTTATGTAGGCTTGAATTTCTTTGCAGTCGACTTTCGTCGGTGAATGGCATGTGGTACATCGCGATGAAGCATCCAACAATAATCGGCAAGCATGGTCACACTCCACCGTCCTTGATAGCGTGACTCCATTACGGCGATATCTTGATGGAATTGTTCTCCATGTTCATCGCTGACTTCGCCAAGTTTGTCAGGGAAAAAGTCAAGATGCGAATCAAGCAAATGGATTTTGAGGGACATGTTACAGCCCATAATTCTGTATGCATCTATGCACTGCTTAACAATATGCACATAGTCGACAGATTTATGATTTCCCAGAAAGTTATCGACGATCGATTTGAATGCCATCCATGCGCGAAGTTCACTACCATGTAACAAGTTCTCGAATTGTTTGTCTGCAATAACTTTCCTAATCTGAGGTCCTACAAAGATACCTCCCTTTATCTTTGCATCGCTAACTTGCGGAAACTTTTCTCGAAGATAAGTGAAAGCTTTGCTCGTTTTATCTAACGCTTTTACGAAATTCTTCATGAGCCCCAACTTTATATGTAACGGTGGTAAAATGATGCCGTCTTTGTTAACTAATGGCTCATGTATTACATTTTTATGCCCGAGCTGCATACGATCCCTGATAGGCCACACCTTTCTTGCATAATGTTCCTGTCTGTTGCGGCTGTCCCATTCACATAGGAAGCAACAAAATTTAGTATACCCAGTCTGCATGCCCGTGAGAATTGCAATGACCTTTAGGTCTCCACAAATCCGCCATTGGTAGTCATTGTACTTTATTTTTGCCAAAAGTATACCCATATTGTAATAAGTTTCTTTCATATGAACAGAGTAGGCGACTGGAATTGATGAAAATAAATTTCCGTTATGCAATAACACGGCTTTTAGACTAGTCTTGGAAGAGTCGATGAAAAGTCGCCATTCGTTGACTATGTGCTCATGACCGAGGTGCACCATTAGACCGTTTACATCTTTGCAATAGCAAATGCCATCATCCATCTCAAAGTATTGAACAAGTTCTCTGTGTCTATGACGAAATTTAGATATCGGAGTATTGGGCGCTAAAAGATTCCATTCTTTGAGTCGCGAACCGAGTAATTCCGCTTGTCCTTTGGTAAGAGCGAGATCACGTATTAGATCTGAAAGTTCTGAATGGTTAATTAAGTGAACACCATCATTCACCGGTATATAATCCGAGTCAGAATTAGTTTCTAAAGCAGGTAAACTATCACTTTCTGATGGTTCATTCACGTCCAACGGATATTGTTATGGTGGAACTGGGATCGGACACGTGATTGGATCATGAGGAACTGGTTTCGATACCGATTCAATATTTGGATAAACCACAGACTTTCTAGTTTTAAAAGTGAAACCATGGATATTTGTCAAGCAGAAGTAACAATCAGTAGCGTGATTTGTCGGTTCACGCCATATTACTGGCACTCCAAAAGGCATCGACTTATGCTTCGGCGATTTTCGTAACCAACCTGCCAATGTATTTGCACAGGTCGAAAAAACTGCATTTGGCTTCCAAGATTTATTTGCATCATCAACTTTAGAATCGAAATAACGTTCATATGCTTTCTTTAGTAATGGTGTAAAGTTTTTTCTGGTGAACACGATCGGTAAAATATCCGCATACGTAACAGAACAGATCAGCCGAATTTCTACAACTTCTAGAAGCCATATTTCGCTCAGAATTATTTCAAAATACAGTAACTATTTGAAAAATAGCGTAACATATGTCATGCATCTGTTAGCAGTATAAAAAGTAGAATTATTTTGCATTTTATTAATTTTTAATAAGTTATATAGTAAAAATGAAACGGAGCAAATAACGGTTTCCCAAAAATATATTTATTCACAAATATCTTAAGAACCTGACGTGATAGAGATAAACGGATTTCAGATTTGAAATCAGCGCAAGAAACTGACCTAAGAACACTTATTCTTATATAAGAAAGAAAAATGTTGTTTGTCAGTGTATTCAAAGACTGGCTTCACTGACGTACAAAGACAGTATACAAAATGTTCCTATGTGCGGCATACACCCCTTGCACCAATACATTCACCATCCAGGTGTGAATCACCTATCACAAGTGATTGGCGGCAAGAAACATCACCATATAGATTCTCTAAGAATCGTTCTCAGGTGTGAACCAGACAACGCCTGTATTTACTCCAACATTATTCCAACATAGCCACAAAGTGGGCAATACACAACGCCTTACTCCACAGTAGCTCAAAGGCGGGACCAACTCGCTGCCTTAACACGTTCTCCACAAAAACTACCAAAGTTCCTCCAGAAACTGTTGTTCTGTGACAACAACAAAATGTATCTCTCTCATAAAACTGGAGGTCTATCTCAGACTTCTCTCAGACAGCAAAGCATAGCTGTCTCATCCAGAATAGAGAAAAAATATACCACAACAGTAGCTGGCAGACGCTGGAGCTGGGTTGGCCATGTCCTCAGAAGAGACCCCGATGCCATCACAAGAACAGCTATGCTTTGGACCCCTGAAGGAAAACGAAAGAGAGGCCGACCAAAAACAACCTGGCGCAGGACTGTGGAGGCTGAGATGCAAAGAATGAACCAGAGTTGGGGCACTGTACGAAGGATGGCCACCGACCGAGCAAAGTGGAATCAATTTGCTGTTGCCCTACAAGACGCCACTAGGCGTGATGGCCACTGACTGCTTTGATGGTCGGCGGCTAAGGATCAAAGAAGAAGAAGAAGATACCACAACAGGTTTTGTGTTCTGTCTCCAGTCAGTGACCTATATAGGAAGGACCTACCATAACAGGTTTTGTGATTTCCTGTCTCCAGTCAGTGACCTATATAGGAAGGACCTGCCATAACAGGTTTTGTGATCTCCTGTCTCCAGTCAGTGACCTATATAGGAAAGACCTGCCATGACAGACTTTGTGATCTCCTGTCCTCATTGTCCGTATATAATTAGTTCATTATTCACCACCTGGTTTGTGAGTATTAAAATTTTTCTGTATCTTGTGCCACTTTTTTTAAAAATTTTGTTTATTTTTTGTTTAGTTTTTTTTACACTTATATGGCTTTTTCAAGTTAGTGCCCTGTGCTGGGCCCTTCTAGGTGTGGGGCCCGATTCAGACGAACCTGTGAAATTGTCCTAAAGCCGGCCTGATTATCGTGACACAGACAATAATGACTTCAAACACAGCAAATGTTACTATGATGGTAGTAACAGTGTTAAAAATGGTCATAATGACATCAGTAAATGTGATACGAGGGGCGTTCAGAAAGTAATGCACCACATCGTTTTTCTCAGGAGTTGTTTATTCAAAAAGCATGAAATTTATACACAATATACATGGATATGTCATGTAATCATCAGTATTATTCAACATATTCCCCATCAACTTGTACGGCTTTATGCCAGCGCAAAACAAGTGCATGTATTCCTAGCCCGTACCAGATTTCGTCTTGATCATGTAGCCGTTTCTTCGCTGCATAAATCACTCCTTCATCATCTTCAAACCTTCTCCCACGGAGTGCATCTTTAAGTGGACCAAATAGATGAAAATCAGAGGGTGTCAAATCGGGACTGTAGGGTGGATGGGGTAGTACAGTCCAACCCAATTTGGTGATTGCTTCCCGTGTTGCCAGACTTGTGTGAGGTCGCGCATTGTCGTGAAGGAGAAGCAGGTCTGCTGGATTCTTGTGCGGCCGAACTCTGCAAAAACGTTGATTGAGTTTTTTCAATGTCTTAATGTAAGCTTGCGAATTGATTGTCTCTCTTGGCATAACGTCCACAAGAATCACACCTTCAATGTCCCAAAAGACAGTGATCATGATCTTTCCAGCTGAAGGAATTGTCTTAAATTTCTTTCTTCGTGGTGATTGCGGATGATGCCACTCCATTGACTGTCTTTTTGTCTCAGGTTCAAAATTATGTGCCCAGGTTTCGTCACCTGTAACGATCTTAGCCAAAAAGTTCTCTCCATCAGCATTGAAACGCTCCAATAATTCAGAAGAAATTGCTTTCCTTCGCAATCGGTTGTCATTTGTGAGACTTCGAGGAACCCATCTTGTGCAAACCTTAGAAAATCCGAGAGTTTTTATAACTGCAGTTGCACTACCAATGCTGACTGACAGCTGTAAAGCAATTGTTGAGTAGTGATTCACCTATCAGTAACAATAATGCCTTCAGCGCATTTCAACATTTCTGCATTGGTGGCTGTGGCAGGACGTCCACAGCGCGGCCGATCAAGCAGCTCCGTATCTCCACTTCCTGATTCTTTGATTCTCTGAACCCAGCGATTGACTTTACTCCTGTCAATTGCAAAACTTCCATACACATCACATAGACGCTTGTGAATGTTCACAACAGTTTCCTTCTCTCCAACGAGAAATTCTATCACAATTCGCTGCTTATAACGCAAGTTGCTAACACACTCCATTTCAACGGTTTACGGCAGCCGTATTATTTGGCCGGTTGTGGTGCAACTTGATGCACACAATTGGCACATGCCATATTTGAAGTGTGCAAAATTTCATGCTTCTATCTTCATTATTAGCTGAGAAAAACGATGTGGTGCATTACTTTCTAAACGCCCCTCGTATAAAGGGTCATAATGACACAGAAGTTAACAGTAACAATTATGACCATAATGACAGAAGTTAACAAAAACAAAAAAGACCATGATGTTACAGCTGGAAGTTTAGTTGACAGTTGTGGGTGTCGATACTTGAATGACATACAAGGTTCTTCTAAAGTTGATCATGCAGATAACGCTTTGATGAATGACATGGGTTCAATACAACGTTCAAATGATATAATAATCTCTGAATGCCTTGTTGGATGGGTCCACAAGCAAAGACATTTTTATTGGAACAAATAACAAGTTCATTCATAGGTATTATGAAAATACATACATGTAGATAATCCTCATACAGTCTCCGACTCATCCATTCATATCTGGCCTCTGTACTAGCGGTGCCTATTGTAGGTTAACACCGAAGTAATGTGGACCAGAAAATGAAGATAAATAAAGTTACTCCCATTGGAAATTCGTCCTTATATCGCACGGAACTTGAAACATGAGTCCGGCATATTCTGCATTAAGTGGCGACCTTCGTATCTCCTTAAAAGCCACGTTATAACTGATTCAATCTTCAAATATATAGGGAGCTATAATATCAACATCTTACTCTGACGGAATCTTCTCACGAAAGGCCAAGAACGACTGTTAGCATAAATTACATATAGAACAGATTACGTCATAATCACTAAGTGATGTATTAAATTATATCGCGTTCACTTATAATACAAAAGGGTGCAATATCATATCAAAACTCTTTAACACATGATGACATCAGTAACTGTGATATTAATGCCTATAACGATAATATTAGTGTTAATAATGACTATAATGACAAAGAAATTAACAGTAGCAATAAAGACCATTATGACAGGTTAACAAAAACAATAAAGACCATGATGACATCAGTAACTGTGATATTAATGGCTATAATGATAATATTGGTGTTAATAATGACTATAATGACAACGAAATTAACAGTGACAATAATGACCATAATGACATCATTAACTATGATATTAATGGCTATAATGATAATATTAGTGTTAAAAATGACTATAATGAACAATGACCATAATGACATTAGTAACTGTGATATTAATGGCTATAATGATAATATTAGTGTTCATAATTACTTTAGTGACAGAGAAGTTAACCATAACAACAATGACCATGATGACATTAACGGCTGTAACAATGCACATACTGATACCTTTGTAAGGGAATATTCTAATTCACGTGTCCTGTATGAAGGGTTGATGGTGACCTAGGACAAGAAAACACAACAATTCACATATCCTGTATGTAGGACTGATAGTCACCTAAGACAAGATAACAAATACATATTCATATGTCCTGTATGTAGGACTGATGGTCACTTAAGACAAGATAACAAATAAAAATTCACTGTGTTATAACATGTGGTGTAACATTGACATATGTGTTATAACATGTTGTGTAACATTTATGTATGTGTTATAACACATTGTGATATATGTTATTTAACATGTTGTGTAACATTGACATGTGTTATAACATGTTTTGTGACATTGACATATGTGTTACATGTTGTGTGACACTGATATGTGTTATAACATGTTGTGTGACATTGACATATGTGTTATAACATGCTGTGTGACATTGACATATATGTTATAACATGTGTGACACTAACATATGTGTTATAACATGTTGTGTGACACTGACGTATGTGTTATAACATATGGTGTGACATTGACATATATGTTATAACATGTTGTTTGGCATTGACATCTGAGCTATATCATGCTGTGTGATTTTCAGTGGATGGGTATTGAAAAAAATCACAAAAATAAAGGTGATTCATCTTACGAGGACAAAAGACAAAGAAAATAGCCAACGTTGCGGCCACAAGGCCTTCATCAAGGAAAAGAAAGAAAATGACGGCCAAGTAGGACACATAAGAGTCTAAATAAAAATAATAATAAAAAGAACTAGGTACTTCCCTAAAAGTGAACGAACGAACGAACGAACTTTATTTTCAAAGGGTTAAGAATTGGGCACGCAGGCCCGTCTGACATTCTGCCCTTCCTCTCTCTCATCATCATGTATACTATATCCTTTCATCCTCACATTTACTTTAAGCATAATTAAGGCATTTATCATTATAAAAGTAATATTACATTTGCAATAATCATCATAATTAAAATACGTTTTTAAAATTAAAAAAAATTTAAAAAAATAATGAATTAGATAGATAGATAGATAGATAGATAGATAGATAGATAGATAGATAGATAGATAGATAGATAGATAGATAGATAGATAGATAGATAGATAGATAGATAGATAGATAGATAGATAGATAGATAGATAGATAGATAGAACGAACGAACTTTATTTTCGAAGGGTTGAGAATTGGGCACGCAGGCCCGTCTAACATTCTGCCCTTCCTTTCATACTGTATCCTTTCAATAGCACATGTATTTTTAGCATTATTTAAGCATACATTATCGAGGTAAAATAATAACATACATTTGTAACATCCAGACATAATCAAATCTGGGGGGGGGGGGGGGGGGGGGAATTATTAATTAAAATACATTAACAAAAATTAATACCTTAAAAAAAAATTTTTTTAATTAAAAAAAAAACAAAAAAAAACTAACAAACACAATCTAAACCATTCATACAGTAAATAAGACATAATTTGAAATGTAATCAGATAATGGTGGCATATAATAAGAACTCGTGACATTTTGGAAATCTGCTGAATTAGCTGGGACTTCATGTGTTGTCAGCGCATGCGGAAAATGTTCTCACAGGTGAGCAGCTTTGAGTCCCAAGCAGATACTGCCACAGGGAGTGAATTGTCGATGCCTCCACTACACGAGATCCAGTTTTATGACCTATGCTCCTTAGGGAGGTAAAGGGTATTGACTGATAGATGAGAATCGTACATATAGGCAGTGACTAAGACCTAGCATACCTGCCGAAAGCAGAGTGCACCATGAGAAAATGAAAATGTGTGATATTCACAACTGTGTTATAATATGCTGTTTAACATTGATGACCGTGCTATAATGTGTAAAATTAATTTATGTGCTACAATATAATGTATGGTCATGACTGCATTATGTCATGATGTGTCACTTGGCAATATGTGCTGTAAAAATGTGTTGCACCACATGTGTAATAAAATAATGTGTAACATTATATATGTGCTGTAGCATTAAGTGTAATGTGAAAATGTATGCTGTAACATTATGTGTAATGTGACAATGTACGCTATTTAAAAATGTGTAATGTGGCAATGGCTGCTGTAACATAATGTATAATGTGACAAAAGGCATTGTAATATAATGTGTAATGTATGTCATAACCTAATGTGCAATGTGACAAAATATTCTGTAAAATAATCTGTAATATGACAATATATGCTGTAACATGTGTAATGTGATACCATATGCTGTAACACAGTGTGTCAATGTATGCGGTAACACAGCATGTAAGGTAGCAATGTATGCTGTTACATTACAAACAGTAATTTATTTTCAACATAAGGGTTATTTTCACAACTGCCTCCAGCTGGCAGCAAAAACAGGAGTGAAGTTGAAAGCTGCAACCAAGGTGGAGTGGGTTCAATTCTCTACACAAAAATAACAGGAGGTTGACACTTGGGCATACATGCCACACCTCGGAGATGAAAAACCTGTATAAAAAATCCAAAACCTGTACAAAGACTGAAAAAAACATATCAAAAGACTTAATTCGTGTAAAAATATTTTCAGTTACAGTGGGCTGCATTATAAATTAGGCACGGGGACTTTGCCTTTTAAAGCAGGTCTTCACTTATTTTAAAACCCAAACAATAAATGTCTGAGTTTATTTTACACTGTAAAAATAATGTGATGGTGTCATCATTTAGTTTATTTCTGTGCTTAATTATCACTAACAGACTGGGAAATGCTGTATTCAATAGGACCTTATAAAAGACACAGTAATAAGGGGAATGGGTTAGAAAACCTGTACAGAAATTATGTGCAGGGTGTACACATCTGAAAACGCAAACACCTTGTACAGATTATGGGTAAACCATAGCACGTGGCATGTACGCTTGGGAGTAACATACTGTGTAATGTAAACATGTTCCGACCAACATTACATTAAATGGGCAAATGTTAGAAGAAGTTAACACCTTTAAGTATCTGGGGTCCACTATATGTAGTGATGGAAGATCAAGTAAAGAAATCAAGACAAGACTTGAGATGGCCTCAGCTGCCATGACAAGGCTGAATGTGATCTGGAAAAGTAACATCAGTTTTCCTGTGAAGATCAAATTATACAAATCACTTGTATTATCTATTCTCTTATATGGATGTGAGGGCTGGACACTCACTGCAGATACGGAGATAAGGATTCAGGCTTTCGAGTATAAATGTTATAGAAGAATTTGGCGCATTTGCTATAAAGAGCACAAAACAAATGTCTATGTTACAGAGAAAATAAACACGTATGCAGGCCACCAAGAACCACTTTTGTTGGTAGTGAAACGTCGAAAGCTTGCCTGGTTTGGGCATGTAACTCGTCATGACTCCCTTTCGAAAACGATCCTCCAGGGAACAGTCGAAGGTAAACAGAGAAGAGGAAGGCAAAGAAAATCCTGGGCTGATAACATCAAAGAATGGGCAGGACACGGTTTTTCCACACTTGTACGCATTGCTGAGGATAGAGCAGTGGAGGACCCTGTCTGCTGATGCTTCCACCATGGCACCCCTACGACCCATGACGGGTTACGGGTTGAGATGAGGTGATGAATGTAACTGCTTATTCTGTAACACGTGTAATGTAACAATGTCATGATGTAACAATGTATGATATACTATAATGTGACAATGTATTATGTAGTTAGTTGCTTATCCTTTTACAGGACGTGGCAATCAACCCCAGCTTTTATTGGCTGTTTGTGATTTTTCTAGGCAATTTTTTTCATTCAGTAGTTTGCCATTGCTTTCTGAACGGTACGGCTCTTATACCTTGTTAAAAATCCACACAAAGCGATCTGCTACCAAATCGCCTGCAGCAGGTTTTGAACCTGGTATATCCATTAGGCCACATTACAATGTGTAATGTGACAGAATATGCTGTAACATAATTTGGCAATGTATACTGTAACATGTTTAATGTGGCAATGTATACTGTAACATAATGTGACAAAATAAGCTGTAGCATAATGTATAATGTGACAATGTATGCTGTAGCATAATATGTAATGTGGCAATGTAAGCTGTAGCATAATGTGTAATGTGAAAATGTATGCTGTATCATGATATGTAATGTGACAATGTATGCTGTGATATACGAGGTCTGTTCAAAAAGTTCAGGAACTTCTGAAATTGCACCAATGCAATGTCATAGCAACTTCCGGTCAGTGGCGCTGCCTAGTTTCTTCTTCTTCTTTCGTTCGCTTGAAATATATTGTCTATATCTGCAATGTTGTTTCTTGTATAAACTTCACTGTCTTTTGTAGTTCATACAGAGGTCCGTATAGTTTTGCTTCCAGTGTTGTTTCTCTGGGCCTGTGGGTTTGCCTCAATATATCATATTAGGGGCAATCTTGAAGTACGTGCTCCGCAGTCTGGCGTGCCTGTCCACATGTACACATGGCTGAATTGCCAAAATTGAATTTTGTATACATGTGGCTGCGGAGTCGGTTGTGTCCTGTTCTGAGGCGCAGAATGACAATTTGTTCTGATCTGTTCATAGCTTGGTAGTCATCCTGTGTTGGTGGCTTTCTGATAGATTTGATCATCTTTTTCTTCTGATGGTACGTAACTGGTACATCCGGTTGCTCATCTGCAGCACCTTCTTTAGCCAGTCCGTCCGCTCTCTCGTTTCCTGGTATTCCACAATGAGACAGCATCCACTGCATGGCGACCCTGCGCTGGTTGTACAGTTCAGAAAGTAGGGCTTGTATACCTGGCAATTTTCTGGACTGAAGTGCTTGGAGTGCTGATCTTGCATCTGTCAGGAATACTACAGGCTGTGGACTAAGATTGGTGTTCAATAGTTTTTCAGTTGCCACCTTGATTGCCTGGACTTCTGCATCATAGTTGTTACAGAAATTCCCCATTGGTACTCCGACTGTATCCCTAGTGTTGTTTGGGTATTCTATGTACACTCCTGCTCCTCCATTCTTTACTGCATTCTGTGCTGACCCATCCGTGTATACTCAGACCCAGAGGTCCTGTGGGTATTCATCATCTAGGAAACTGAAAATGACTGTCCTACGTTGCACGCTGTTCTGTTCATCTCTGTCGAATATTCCTTTCACTTTTGTCTGGATGTGTACTGGTAGTCCAGGCTCTTCTCTCCAAGGGGTTTGTTTTGGCACAGACTTTAGGGGGCTGTTAACTTCAGGCAGGTCTGAGGTTTGTCTACAAAATCGTTTGGCCCGGTGGATAAAGCTGCTTCTTTTCAATCGCCCCATTGCTAGGTTTTGGAATATGTCCTTCATTGGATGGCTCGGCATACAGAGGAACTTTTCTGCCTGTGTTAGCACTTTTGTGTCTGCGTTCTCTCAGTGCTTGTAATCTCCCCATTTTCTGAATCTCCACTATAGGCATTGATTTCATTGCCCCCGTGATGACCCTAAGCGCCTGGTTTTGCACTTTATCTAGCTCTTGTAATGTGGTGTTTGGTGCTGGACACCACGCAGTTGACCAATATTCCAGGTGTGGTCGTATGCCCTGCTGGTAAACTTTACTAAGTATTTTCCCGCTGGCTCCCCATGTGGTTCCACTTAGTTTTCTCAGGATGGCTAGCTTCCTACTGGCCTTTGTTGCTGCATTGTTAATGTGCTGCTTCCATGTCAGCCTATCATCGAATATAACTCCGAGATAGGTGAGTTGTTTATCTTCTTTCAGGAGCTCCTCGTTTATCTTGATGACACCAGCTTTTTGTTTGGGAGAGAGGGTGAAGAGCGTAGTGCTGCACTTGTCTGTGTTGATGCTGACACACCATCTATTTGCCCATGACGTTAAGGCATCTATAGCTCTTTGTAGCAGTTTGGTGGCCACTGTTGCATGCTTATCTGTGCACCATATTACCAGCTCATCAGAGTACATTGCCACTTTCATTCCATGTGGTAGTTCAGCAACCAGGTCGTTGATGTAGACTAGGAAAAGTGTGGGGACAGAACCCCGCCCTGAGGGACGCCATGACGCAGTAGAATTTTCTTACTCTTGAGGCCATCTAGTTGTACTTGGGCTCTTCTGTTATGCAAGTATGCTTTCGCCCATTTGTACATCTTACCATTCACTCTACAATTTCTCAGTTTCTTCAGAAGCCCTTCTTTCCAAACCTTGTCATATGCTTTCCTTAGATCTATCCATGCTGCTAGTACCAGTTTCTTATCTTGGAACGCATCCTCAATCTCTTGGGAAAGGTAAGTTGCCTCATCTTCAGTAGAGTAACACTGCCTAAAGTACACCTACTGTGGTACAAGAAGGTTTTCACTTTCAAGGTACCACTGTAGCCTCAGGTTGATGATATGTTCCATGCGCTGCTTAGTGATGACTTTCTTGAGTAACCTACCATTTCCCGCTGTTGAGGACTGTTTCGCAGTGTGAAGTAGCTTGGATATTTTGTTTACTTTGGTATCAAAGTTTTTGCACCTCGAAACACCCTCTCAACTATGAATACATGTTCACATACCATTGTTGATGATGATTGTTGATGTGTTAACACAAATGAGAAGGGCTTATATTAGTGTTCAGAGACAGTCACGACATGATGGCTCATGAAGTCATGGGTTAACGACTGTTCACAACGATCGATCGTGAATCTTTTTTTTGACGACGTTGGTAGAACAAAGGAACAGTCAGTGTGATTTTTGCTTTTGGGCGAACTAGAGGGGTTTTGCCCTCTGGAGGTGTATGTGTGTGGCTTATGCCATTCTATTCATGTATGTGGAATAATTATTGATTTTGTATATCTAAACGTGAGAATTCTGCTGGAGTTTAATAGATTCATGTAAGCTCAAGGTAGGAGCTGTGTAATTCACTCAGTGATGGCTGATTGCAGTGTGGCCATTTGTTACAGAACAGTTATACAGTATCTTCATAAAAAGCACAGTTTCTAAATAGCTTGGGATCTGTCTGGTGACAGTCCTATAAATTACGAGAGGTTATTCGCCTGTGAACAGATGCTCAAGGTAGTCAATGACAGACTTACGTGTGCTATCCGCACAAAATTCATTACATTTCTTACTAGAAATCACTAGTAGGATTTCTGAAGGGCCAAGTGTTCATATTGGCTAACATTGACGTATATATTGTAAACTGTTTTGGAATGTATTGTATAATGGAATATCACGTATTACGTAAATAAATCTGTAGAAGTCGTCTATGCCAGGCGTCCGAGAACATTTTATCTAAATGTGGTGTTCCAGATGTGTTGTGCAGTATGTGGTATTGTGGACAGTGCCTAATTTCGCAGAACACCTCCTAACACACCATCAAGTCAAGACAAACGAGAAACCCCACAGAACATTCCCGAACACAACACGGGAAAATTCACACCACCGTCTCGACATTAAAATTGAGTCAAGAACCCTGTGACATTAGTGGAGATACTTTATCCCATTAAACTTTTTGTTCGCAACATTGGTGGAGATGTCAATCCTCTGAGCATTATCTGACTGACGACAGCAATACATCATATTCCGGACAAGTGAGCAGAGAGTGAGTGAGAGAGACCTTTTTGCATTTTTCCTACGAAGTTGCTCGCAATTGTACAATCTGGCAACCCAACGATTTGTCAACAAGAGGTGGCTTCCGTAAAGCCGTGTGCCATGTTTGCATGAGTCTGCTGGACAGCAAATTCTGATTCAAAGACGTCGTCATCTAAATTCGACTAAGCGAGCAGTTACAACACTGTTTTTCGAGAAGAAAGCAACACTGTTCAACATCTCAAGTTTCAAGAGCAAGTCCCTCATGAAGCATGCAGTAACAAGATCAAGTTCAATGCAGCAACAACACACCAGTTTAGCCTAGTTACTGTCAGAAGGTAACCAGGCCTGCCATTCATCCATTGATAGAGAGAAGCACACCTGGAGTGCAGGATTCAGAAACAGATAAGTTTGATTTGTTCAGTGTATCCCACTTTCGTTCAATCAGTGCTTGTGTCTCATCCTTGTGTGTCAAAACTCTCTCCCACTACACTTGTTCTATTCTTTCTATGTTACATGTTAATCATTTGTATATTATTATCTTTTTAGAGTGGGCAGGTTGGTGGGACTGGCATGGATGGATTCTTTTAGGAGAATTCATCTGTGACAGCATTCTTCTAGGCTATTGTTAAAAGCACATTCAGAGAATCCAGTGCTTGGCCACTGTTGCTATTTTGTCTCAGTCTGTTCTCCCATACAAGTAATTTTCATTTAGCCATGACGTATTGTAGTGCGTTCTATATATACAAGGGGATTGACATAAGTCTTGGGCCTGACCATGAAGGACATGTCACAGAGAGCTGAAATTTTGTATAGTGTTTATTCCTTTTCAATATAGCCACCGTCTGAATTGACACACTTCTGCCATCCCTGCTTGACCTTGAAAAGACCTTGGGAGTAGAACACCCTATTTTTCAAACTAAACCAGTCATCACATGCGAGTATAACTTCTTCAACGCTGTCAAAATGATTTCCTTTTAGCTGTTTTTTTAAGATTTGGGAATAGAAAAAAGTCTGATGGAGCCAAATCTGGAGAATATGGTGGGTGTGGAAGAATTTCAATATTCAAATCGTTGGCTGCTAGCTGCACAAGCCGTGCTTTGTGAGAGGGCGCGTTGTCTTGAAGCAAAGGAAGATTTTGAGTGCGCGTTATCCCTCGTTTCCTGGTCACAACCTTTCTTAGTTTTGTGAGAAGATCTGCATAGTACTGTCCATTAACTGTGTTGCCATGAGGCAGATAATCTTTCAAAAAGACACCTTTGCCATCCCAAAAAACAGTCAGCATCACTGTAACTGTCTTGTTCCCCATTTGTAGCTGTCTTGTTTGAATGATAGTCATACGCTTTGAATGGTGTAAGGGATGACAGTTAGCTAATTTTTATGTATCTGACGCGAATGTTCTTTTAAGATGAAAATGTACGAATAGTCAAAGTCCTAACGGTCACATCAACACCAACAGTGTCAAGGGAAGGACACTGGAACTCATGAGTGATTAAAGTTACAATCCACAGTTTATTTGACAATCACGTTGACAAGGACGATACGAAAAATCGTGCATATATATGAAAATTCCTTCCTGATAAAATGGTATGTAAGATTCCATCAGGTACATGGTTAATCATCATAAAGGACATCGGCATAATCTCGAAGGTTCATCTTACAATAGTGAATAGCTGGTTTAACAAATGTTCTCAAAGACGGTTGACCTTTCAAGGACAATCCCTCATCGTACAACCAAGGGTATACAATCCAATCAAATAGATATTCCCTCATATCTAGATTGTCAACAGAATACGACTACTAGATATTGTAATATAATCATTAACTTGATCAATATAACATAGGATGAACTTCTAACTTTTGGTTCACCTTCCATATAAGCCGTTAATCGTATGACGGCGATTCCAATATTCAATAACGTAGATCCCTTACTTTCGATAAACAAGTTTCATTATAAACATGCTCGAGACTTCCAATACATTAACGTTCAAGTTTGATCCATTCTGGTCCCAATGCATGAGGGTACCAGCTAGAGCTCGACTTGTAGAATGTATGTCAATGACGAAATTAATTCAATAAATATTTAATCAATTATAGCAATACCTTACTCTGTGATACTGGGGCTATGTCTTGAATGCAGGGAGCCAATCACCAAAGTAAAAATCAATATGCCCGAACGTAGGGGCTAAAATATATCATCAGACCATACTGTCTGGTAGGGATCCTGCTTGATTCTCTCAGCAGATACGTCATCTGCCTTTTGTTGACAGATTATGTGGAAAGAGGACAATTTAAACATTTCCTTCTCTGTAACTCTCCAGCATTCCGCACAGAGAAGCACAAAAAGTACACAGCTCTCATATAATCTTAATTTGGTGTTTGTGCTGTACTGAGAGGACTTCCAGATGTTGTTTAGAATAACAAAGGCTGTTCTTGCTTTGTTCATACTATTATTGATATCTTTGCTTGTTCGCCATCTGGTATTACTATGCACCCTAGGTATGTGAAGGTGTCTGTCTGTTCCAGTTTCTGATTCCTTACTGATATGGGCTCAGGGTTGCCCACATTGAGTGTCATGACCTCTGTCTTCTTTAGACAGATGTTCAGACCCACCTGCTGGCTATACTTATTATGTCTATCCATTTTTTCCTGGATGTCTTGATGAGAATGTGTGAGTAGTGCAATGTCATCTGCACATCCGCATATTCCAGATCTTCCTATGTAGAAAACATAGTCCATCTTATTCCTCTTGGACGGCCATCTGTTGTCTGACGCATCACCCTGTCTATGACTGTTAAAAATAAAATGGTTGATAAGTGGCATCCCTGTCATACTCCTGTCTTCACCTCAAAAGTTAGGTTGCTCTTCTTCTTTGATCCTTAGCTGCCGACCGTCAAAGCAGTCAGTGGCCATCACACCTAGTGGCGTCTTGTAGGGCAACAACAAATTGATTCCACTTTGCTCGGTCACGGCCATCTTTCGTACAGTGCCCCAACTCTGGTTCATTCTTTGCATCTCAGCCTCCACAGTCCTCCGCCAGGTTGTTTTTGGTCGGCCTCTCTTTTGTTTTCCTTCAGGGGTCCAAAGCATAGCTGTTCTTGTGATGGCATCGGGGTCTCTTCTGAGGACATGACCAACCCAGCTCCAGCGTCTGCCAGCTATGATGGTGTGCATGTCCTCTTGCTTGCTCCGAGTAAGCAGATCTTAGTTGGTGATGGTATTCGGTGAATTTTTCTTAGGCATGTTGTGTGAAAAGAGGACAATTTTGACATTTCCTTCTCTGTAACTCTCCAGCATTCCGCACCATAGAGAAGCATACAGCTCTGATATAATCTTAATTTTGTGCTTGTGCTGTATTGAGAGGACTTCCAGATGTTGTTTAGGCTAAAAAAAGGTTGTTCTTGCCTTTTTCATTATGATGTTGATGTCTTTGCCTGCCCCGCCGTCTGGTGTTACTATGCATCCTAGGTATGTGAAGATGTCTGTCTGTACCAGTTGCTGATTCCTTACTAATATGGGCTCAGGGTTGCTCACATTGAGCGTCATTACCTCTGACTTCTTTAAATTGATGTTCAAGCCCACCTGCTGGCTAAACTTTTTAAGTCTATCCGTTTTTTCCTGGATGTGTTGATGAGAATGTGTGAGTAGTGCAATGTCATCTGCACATCCGCATATTCCAGATCTTCCTATGTAGAAAACATAGTCCATCTTATTCCTCTTGGATGGCCCTCTGTTGTCTGATGCATTACCCTGTCTATGACTGTTAAAAATAAAGTGGTTGATAAGGGGCATCCCTGTCGTACTCCTGTCTTCACCTCAAAAGTTAGGTTGCTCTGCCCAACGCTATATGTAAAGTTGGCATAGAGGCTTTTTATGATGGACACTATGCAGCTTGGAATTCCATAAGCCCTCAGTATTTTCCATAAACTGTCCCTATGTATACTGTCAAAAGCCTTTTCAAAATCAACTAAATTAATGTACAGTTGTCTCTGCCATTCTGAGCACTGCTCTATAATGTTCCTGAGGGTAAATATTTGATCTGCACATCTTCTGTCTTTTTCTAAATCCTACTTGTTCTTTCCTTAGTTTGTGGTCTACTGCTTTTGAAATTCTCAGTATAACTATCCTGCCTAGTATATTGCTGGGAACTGAGAGAAGAGTGATTCCTCTCCAATTGTTGCAGTATGCACTGTATGCTGTAACATAATGTGTAATGTAACAATTTATGCTGCAGTGTTGTCGACTCAAGTCAATCAACTTGAACACGAGTCGGACTTAAGTTACCACAGCGACTTGAGACAACTTGCGATTTAGGCATTTGTGAGTTGATTTGAGACTTGAGACAACTTGCGATTTAGGCAACATTTGTGAGTTGATTTGAGACTTGAGACAACTTGCGATTTAGGCAACATTTGTGAGTTGATTTGAGACTTGAGACAACTTGCGGGTTAGGCAACATTTGTGAGTTGATTTGAGACTTGAGACAACTTGTGATTTAGGCAACATTTGTGAGTTGATTTGAGACTTGAGACATCTTGTGATTTAGGCAACATTTGTGAGTTGATTTGAGACTTGAGACAACTTGTGATTTAGGCAACATTTGTGAGTTGATTTGAGACTTGAGACAACTTGCGATTTAGGCAACATTTGTGAGTTGATTTGAGACTTGAGACAACTTGCGATGTAGGCAACATTTGTGAGTTGATTTGAGACTTGAGACAACTTGCGATGTAGGCAACATTTGTGAGTTGATTTGAGACTTGAGACAACTTGTGATTTAGGCAACATTTGTGAGTTGATTTGAGACTTGAGACAACTTGCGATGTAGGCAACATTTGTGAGTTGATTTGAGACTTGAGACAACTTGTGATTTAGGCAACATTTGTGAGTTGATTTGAGACTTGAGACAACTTGTGATTTAGGCAACATTTGTGAGTTGATTTGAGACTTGAGACAACTTGTGATTTAGGCAACATTTGTGAGTTGATTTGAGACTTGAGACAACTTGTGATTTAGGCAACATTTGTGAGTTGATTTGAGACTTGAGACAACTTGTGATTTAGGCAACATTTGTGAGTTGATTTGAGACTTGAGACAACTTGTGATTTAGGCAACATTTGTGAGTTGATTTGAGACTTGAGACAACTTGTGATTTAGGCAACATTTGTGAGTTGATTTGAGACTTGAGACAACTTGTGATTTAGGCAACATTTGTGAGTTGATTTGAGACTTGAGACAACTTGTGATTTAGGCAACATTTGTGAGTTGATTTGAGACTTGAGACAACTTGTGATTTAGGCAACATTTGTGAGTTGATTTGAGACTTGAGACAACTTGTGATTTAGGCAACATTTGTGAGTTGATTTGAGACTTGAGACAACTTGTGATTTAGGCAACATTTGTGAGTTGATTTGAGACTTGAGACAACTTGTGATTTAGGCAACATTTGTGAGTTGATTTGAGACTTGAGACAACTTGTGATTTAGGCAACATTTGTGAGTTGATTTGAGACTTGAGACAACTTGTGATTTAGGCAACATTTGTGAGTTGATTTGAGACTTGAGACAACTTGCGATTTAGGCAACATTTGTGAGTTGATTTGAGACTTGAGACAACTTGCGGGTTAGGCAACATTTGTGAGTTGATTTGAGACTTGAGACAACTTGTGATTTAGGCAACATTTGTGAGTTGATTTGAGACTTGAGACATCTTGTGATTTAGGCAACATTTGTGAGTTGATTTGAGACTTGAGACAACTTGTGATTTAGGCAACATTTGTGAGTTGATTTGAGACTTGAGACAACTTGCGATTTAGGCAACATTTGTGAGTTGATTTGAGACTTGAGACAACTTGCGATGTAGGCAACATTTGTGAGTTGATTTGAGACTTGAGACAACTTGCGATGTAGGCAACATTTGTGAGTTGATTTGAGACTTGAGACAACTTGTGATTTAGGCAACATTTGTGAGTTGATTTGAGACTTGAGACAACTTGCGATGTAGGCAACATTTGTGAGTTGATTTGAGACTTGAGACAACTTGTGATTTAGGCAACATTTGTGAGTTGATTTGAGACTTGAGACAACTTGTGATTTAGGCAACATTTGTGAGTTGATTTGAGACTTGAGACAACTTGTGATTTAGGCAACATTTGTGAGTTGATTTGAGACTTGAGACAACTTGTGATTTAGGCAACATTTGTGAGTTGATTTGAGACTTGAGACAACTTGTGATTTAGGCAACATTTGTGAGTTGATTTGAGACTTGAGACAACTTGTGATTTAGGCAACATTTGTGAGTTGATTTGAGACTTGAGACAACTTGTGATTTAGGCAACATTTGTGAGTTGATTTGAGACTTGAGACAACTTGTGATTTAGGCAACATTTGTGAGTTGATTTGAGACTTGAGACAACTTGTGATTTAGGCAACATTTGTGAGTTGATTTGAGACTTGAGACAACTTGTGATTTAGGCAACATTTGTGAGTTGATTTGAGACTTGAGACAACTTGTAATTTAGGCAACATTTGTGAGTTGATTTGAGACTTGAGACAACTTGTGATTTAGGCAACATTTGTGAGTTGATTTGAGACTTGAGACAACTTGTGATTTAGGCAACATTTGTGAGTTGATTTGAGACTTGAACTATTTTTGATGAAGCGACTTGTCCTCCTCATTCATAATGCACTTGTTAATAATGAGAATAAAAAATGCCTGTGTTGTGGTGTACTCAGTGAATATATCACTCAAACATGACAAGAATTCTATTGTGCAAACACATTTTACTTCATATTATCAGGCATAATTGGACACTGTTGCTAGACACACATCTTGAGACACAGCAATCGTCAGAACAATAACCTTTAGCATGCTGCTGTCGACATATGTTGACGAAGGTAACCTATGCTCTCCCAGCTGTTGTCGACATATGTTGACAAGCGGATATTTTCGTTTTCTAGCATTAGGATGTGTGTACACGTGACTTCACCCCCGGATGTTAACTCTTAGTATACGAGCGGCATTCTAGAGAGGCCGATGATCGATCCCCGTCAATAGCAAAAATTTATAGCTGAATGCATGTTTCAAACCACTGATCAATTTAGTTACGTGCATGATGTAGGGGTTTCATTTCTTCACATTTTGATATATAACACTTATGTTATCTTTATAAATAAATTATTTATTGCAAAATCTGTAATGGTAGTCATGAAAGGCAGCTCGTATACTAAGAGTTAAGTTTTAAACTTATCTAAGAGAGAGTTAACTTCCGTTTCCGATCAGTCTTAGTAATGGGTGCATTCGCGTTTATTTTCTGTGAATTTTTTTAATCGAAATGAATCGGCATCGAACACGCGGCCATTTTCGCTCTAATTTTATTGGATTCTGACGCTGATGCGATGAGGAGATTTTTGTCTTTATAAGCGCTGATATCGGTTCTCAGAATATGTTTGATGACAGAGATGGAAACGAAAGTAGAATGGCATTGCTAGTATGTATAATTTTAGGGGTTAGGATTAGGTTTAATCGGAAAGGTTTAGGGTTACGGCCGAATCTCACTGCTGACAAGGGCGTTTGTTGCTTTGCTACTGATGATGGGTGTAATGAAAAGATCGTCATTTCATTTGTATTGGTCAAATGACTTTCAATGAGATGCAAGGGATATGGACTCTTCGTTTCTTGGTTATTTTTTTTTAATTTTAAAATAAAAATAAAAAAATTTTTTAAATTTTTTTTTCGTTTTTTTCATCTTTCCTTTCCTCTCTTCCTATCACATCTAACATGTACACAAACAAATTTTATATCATCAGATTCATCATTCATTTATTTATATAAATTCCAAAAATGATAGCAATTGTCCAAGAAACACAAAAACTATAGACGTTACAAGTCGCCCACTATAAAAACAAGGGGTTGTGAAAAAGAATGCAGCTGCAGGGCAAGTTTTCGGGAAAAGAATGCAGCGTGCTAAAGGATAATATTCTATGGCTATGCAAACATTACCATCCTGCTTTAGGGGGAACATATACCGCACACATTTATTTGCGGAACAAACTAGAGCATATGTCTTTAACATGAAAATTCGCTTAACATTTAGTGCTGATCAAGTGTATTATTCCATCCATACCATTGTTGGCTGGGGGTACCAATATGCTTGAGAGGATTATATTTATAAAATGTAATACAGAAAAATATCTTTGGTCAAACATAATAATAACAATAGTAATAATAACAAAAGGTCAGTAAATAAAATAGTAAAAGTACAAAAATATATATTACTATTTTTCATTATTATTTGTAGTAATTGATGTGATTGTTCGATAAAGCGCGATTGTGGATATAAACAGTGTTAGATCTAATATGGGACTCGACCTGCAACTCCATTTGAAGCCAGTGTTAGGGACTCAACTGGAGACTTGTACTAAGAGACTTGAGACATGACTTGAGACTCGTTAGGAAAGACTTGATGACAACTCAGGTATGCTGTAACATAATGTGTAATGTGACAACATGTGCTGTAACATAATGTGTAATGTGGCAAAGTATACTGTTACATGTTTAATGTGACAATGTGTACTGCAACAAGTTAAATGTGACAATGTATGCTGTGACATGTGTAATGTGGCAACATGTACACTAACATAATGTGATAATGTATACTGTAACATGTGTAATGTGAAATTGTATGCTGTCACATAATGTGTAATGTGACACTGTATGCTGTAACATGTGTAATGTGACAATGTGTGGTGTAACATGTGCAATGTGGCAATGTATGCTGTAACATAATGTGTAATGTGACAAAGTATGCTTTAACATAATGTGTAATGTGACCATGTATGCTTTAACATAATGTGTAATGTGACAAAGCATGCAACTCTGGCTAGGCTGGTCACAAACCGGCTGAAAAAGGAGGAGGGCAGCCTGCATGGAGGCCGTAAGGAGGCAGCCCCTCCACCATGCAAAGGCAAAACAGGCCAATCACCTGTTTGCTTTAAACTTTTGATTATGAGAACTACAAGAGAGAAAACCGGACTAATTCTAAAGGCGATGAACTGGAACAGACTACGACTTATGGAACTTGGAACACAAGAAGTATAAATGGGAAAGAAGAGGAGCTGGTGGAAGAGATGAGGAAAGTAAAACTAGAAATCCTGGCTATTACGGAAACAAAGAAAAAGGGACAAGGAGTCATGGATCTCGATGGCAACACGTTGCTCTACAGTGGTGTACCCATATCTGAAAGAGCTAAAGGGGGCGTGGGTTGCATTGTGGCCCAAAATCAAAAAGATAGTATCAAGGGATGGAACTTTGTCTCGGAGCGCATTATGGTTGTAAAACTAAAAGAAGGAGAAACCATAGTCAACCTGGTCATAGTGTATGGGCCAAATGAGGATGAGAGAGCAGAGGTCAAGGAGGAATTCTTCGAGCTGCTTCAAAGGACAGTGGATGACTGCCTAGATGAAGTTATTATGCTCGGAGATTTTAATGCCAGAGTTGGAAATGACCATGCTAGATGGGGTGGAGTTATCGGAAGATATGGAGAAGATACTCTCAATGACAATGGAAAGCGACTCCTTAGATTCTGCAGTGAGCAGAATCTGATCATTACAAACACAAAGCTCCCCCATAAGCGCATACATCCATACACTAGATGTGAACCAACCAAGAATGAGAAGTCAGTGATCGACTATGCCATTGTTCGGAGAAGCTCATTCAGATATGTCCGAGATGCAAGAGTCTGGAGGGGGCCAGAGATTGGAAGTGATCACTACCTGCTAACAATCAAACGAACAACTGAAAGAGTTGCTCAGCCTAGGAACTGCCCAACATCACGCAAGAAACCAAGTAAACGAGCAGGAGAAATGAGCATTAGGACCTACAAGCTGAGAGAGCCAGAAATTAAGACCAGATATCAGGGGCTTATTGCTACAGCAGTGAGCAACACAGAAGAACGACCTGATGACTTGGAAACCCTCTGGAATAAATTCAAGGATATCATAAAGACAGCTGCTGCAGAAGCATGCGGTGAAGTCCGACTTGGGAACCAGAGAAAGAGGACACCTTGGTGGACAGAGGAAGTCAAAGAGAAAATAAGAGAGAAGAAAATGGCATGGAAACAATACTTAGGAGCTAAAAACACAACAGGACAAATGGAAAAATATAGAGAATATGTGACACTCAGAACAGAAGCAAAGAACAAAGTGCTAGCAGCAAAACAGAAGTCCTGGGAAGAATTTGGAGAAAAGCTAGAAAAAGATGCACAAGAAAACCAGAAATTGTTCTATAAGACCCTAAAGAACATGAGGAAGGAAAAACAATGCCCCCTCAAATTTATAAAGGACAAGCAAGGCAAATTGCTTACTGCCCCGAAGGAAGTAATGGAAAGATGGAAAGAATATTTCTCAGAACTCCTGGATGGTGAGCATGGTGAAGCATCAGAAATGATAAACACTAGCACAGAAGAGAAAACCAATGATGGTGAAGATGACATAAAGATGGAAGAACTGAGGGCAGCACTAGAGAAAATCAAGATGGGCAAAGCAGCAGGGCATGATGGTATAACACCAGAAATGGTTAAGTACATGGGAGCATCAGGCGACCTATTACTCTTAAGGGGTTGGACTACAGTGAAAACTAACTTTTGTTCTAATAACATTTTCAAACTTTTTATGT
Organism: Oreohelix idahoensis; assembly: GCA_024509875.1. Classification (NCBI taxonomy): domain Eukaryota; kingdom Metazoa; phylum Mollusca; class Gastropoda; order Stylommatophora; family Oreohelicidae; genus Oreohelix; species Oreohelix idahoensis. The sequence continues at coordinate 456,739 of JAMPIV010001854.1, read as the reverse complement.
GCTCAATAGACACAGTGTATGTCCATGAACCAAATTCCACAGTTTATTTTGTTAAAAAACATGTGGTTACCATGGTAACCAAAAAAAAAACATCCGCCATATTGGATTTTCACCACTTTTCGAGAGCTAAAAACTTATGTTTCCCATTGACCAAACCTCTACACCTCACGGTAGAAGGGGAACGACTAAGTAAGTAAGTAAGGTAGACCCCAGGTATGTGAAGTGGTGCACCACTGCCAACTCATAGTTATCGATAGTGATAACTGGTGCAGCAACCACATCCTGACTCAGCACATTTGTTTTCTTTAGATTTATTGTGAGGACTAAGTCCTTGCATGCTTGGGTGAAGCGATTCATCAAGCTCTGAAGCTCCTGTTGGCTTTGAGCAGCAAATAACAAGTCTCTTATAGTGACCTTTCTGATTTTTGTTTTTGCCTTCAGCCTTGCGAGATTGAACAGACGGCCATCTGACCTAGTGTGAAGGCATATTCCTCCAGTTGCATCTCTGAATGCATATTTCAAGAGTAAGGCAAAGAAGATCCTGAAGAGGGTTGGAGCAAGAACGCAGCCTTGTTTAACGCCACTGCGTATGTCAAAGGGCTGTGATGTGCTTCCAGCATATTGGATTGTTCCCTTCATGTCTTCATGGAATGACTATCATTTCCAGCAGTTTAGCAGGGCAGCCTATTTTCAGGAGGATTTTGAAGAGTCCATCCCTATTAACCAGGTCAAATGCCTTTGTGAGGTCTATAAAGGCAATATATAAAGGCCTTTTCTGCTCTCTTGATTTTTCCTGAAGCTGGCGGAAAGAAAAGATCATGTCTGTTGTTGATCTACCAGCTCAGAGTCTACACTGTGACTCTGGATATATGCGCTCAGATAACTTGTGCAGTCATATTAAGATGACTGATAAAAACCTTACCAAGAATGCTAAGAAGAGTATATGCCTCTGTAGTTATTGCAATCACTTCTGTCTCCTTTATTTTGATACAGTATTACAATCTTGGCAACTCGCATGTCTTGAGGAATAACTGTCTCTTCCCAGTACTGGCACAGCACCCTATGCAGGAGATGTAATAGCGTTCTCTTACAGCATTTGATTAAATCGGGAGGAATCCCACCACTTCCTGGTGCTTTGCCAGAGGCCAAGCTATCAATGACCTTGGTGAGTTCCTCCAATGTTGGTTCAGTATCCAGCTTCTCCATAGTTGGCAGACATTTGACAGCATCAAGGGCTGCAGGCGTAACGGTATTTTCTCTAGCGTAAAGCTCAGAGTAGTGCTCGACCCACCTTTCCATCTGCTTACCATTATTGGTTAGCTTCTCTCCACTGATGGTTTTTAGCGGTGCCGTCTTACTTTTTTGGGGACCAAGGGCTTTCTTTATACTGTCATACATTTGTCTAGTGTTGCCTGTTTGCGCTGCAGTCTGGATGCTCTCACTGAGCTGGAGCCAGTAGTCATTTGCACAATGTCGAGCAGTTTGTTGAGCTTTGCTTCTCGTAGCCTTCAGGATCTGTATGGTTCTAGCACGCGGTGAATATTTGTACTCAATCGCAGTACTGCACTTAGCTTCAATGACAGGTGTCATCACATCTGATGAAGCATCAAACCAGTCATTTGACGTCGCTGTTTTCTTACCAAAGGTGGTAAGTGCAGTACTTTGAATGGTGTTCTGCAGGTGCTCCCAGTTCTCTGTAACAGTATCACCATGCTGTGGGCTACTGAGCACTTTCTTGAAGGTTGTAGTAAGTTAAGCGATCATGACAGGATCTGACATCTTGCTGATATCGATGTGTGGTTTCCCTTGATGACTGACATGATGGAGTTTTCTTGGTTGTGCTCTGATTTTGCAGCAAACCAAGGAGTGATCTGTATCACAGTCTGCACTATGGCACGAGTGCATGGAGAGCACAGACCTGAGAAGTGGCCTTCTAACAAGAATCAGATCCAGTTGGTGCCAGTGCTTGGATTGTGGGTGTCTCCATGACACCTTATGTTGTGGTTTTGTCTGAAAGTAGGTGTTAGTCACGCAGAGGTCATGATGGACACACAACAACTAGAGCCGTTGTCCATTTTCATTCATCTTGCCAATATCAAACCTGCCCAGATATGAAGGCCATGAAACATTATGGGCACCCACTCTAGCGTTAAAGTCACCAAGGAGAACAAGCTGTTCTTGCCTAGGTGTGCTTTTAATGACCGTTGCTAGATTCTTGTAGAACTCGCCTTTAGCTTCTGAGGTAGAGTACAGAGTAGGAGCATACACACTGACAAGGGTGATGGGACCTGTGCTAGTTTGCAGGCGAGCGTTTACGGGCATTCTGATCCATTCTCACCTGGTTCAACCATTTTAGTTAGCGACTTTTTGACTGCAAAACCTACTCTGAGTTCTCTAGTTTTATTAAGGTCTTTCCCTTGCCAATAAAATGTGTAGTCCTTCTTGTTAACCATTCCTGAACCTGCCAGGCGTGTTTCCTGAAGTGCAGCTATATCCACCTGAAGTTGTTTTAAGTTCGTTATTGATCACGGCTGTCTTCCTGAAATCGTTAATGTCTTGTAGGTTTTCGGATAGTCCAGACGTTCCAGCATCCCATTCTGATAGTTTGTTTATTTCTATTACTTGTTATTTTGTGATAATTGCTTGGTGCAAAATTTTCTGTCCACAGTTTGACCCTAGTCCCCATGCACTCAATGGGGAAAGCAGACAGTGGCGGGACAACACCTAATTGACTGGGGGCTGCCCAGCTTGAAGCGGGCAGTAGCTGTCCAGTGAGATCACAGAACCTCTCCCACTGTCAGAAGTAGCCCCTGGTGCCATGCCCTATGCCAATTGGGCAAAATGTTTATAACTGGCAACTGCTACTTCCTGTGTTTTGCAGACACTTATAGGGTGAAGCTGGGGTGTTCTCTCCAAGGCGCGAGCTTGGGCACCGTTATATGGAGATCAAGCTGTTGCCCATGCAGCATGTTCCCCCTCTCCACGCAGCCGGTAGATCCAAAGGAACGGCAGTAGCCGATACATTTTGGTACCAGCCATGTCGCAGGAGTTGCCAAAATAATGTGATTCACTAAAAAACAGAATTTCATGTTAAAATTAGTATACAGGAACCGGCACATGATGAAGCAAACATAAACAGACAGAGAAGTACATGTACATACCAGAATGATTCCAGCTCTTGCAGTGGCGTACTGTGTTAAGACCCACTCTACTGTGTTTGGCCCCCATATTCCAACTCTGTCACCCTTACTAACTCCAAGAGACAGGAAGCCAGCAGACAGCATATCAGCCTGTCCGAGAAATCAAAGTGTGATAACATAGCTCCCCAGCATGCAATAATTCATTACTCTCTACGTCTTAGTAATAAAGTTGTTTTTTTTAATGTGTGGCAGAGATATGCAGGCTTAATAAAGAAATGAACTAATCAACACTATCAAATGCCTCTTACGCCAATATTACCACACAGTTTACTTCTCAGCTGTTCATATGTGTGTGTGTGTGTGTGCGTGTGTGTGTGTATATATATATATATATATATTGAACAGCACTTTAATACTTGAACATTTCAAACAGAAATTCAAGATGAACAACTGTAGAAAAATGTATCTATGTTTGAGTGCTGTCTTGTATAGTCATGAGAAATATAGGTCTACAGTGTGGCATCAACAATTTTTCTTGAAAGGCCACCACTTTAACACATTTTAAATACATCTAAGATATTTTACACTATTGGTGGAACATTTGATAGCCAATCAGCTGAACTGTTGCTCAAGTATCAAAATACCAATTTAAGTTACTTTTTATACCCAGCAGGGATCGAAGACGCATCAAAAGTGAGGAATGCAGTCAGCAACCCATAGCTTGATTGCTTGCATCAGGGTCAGCGAACCAGAGCTGACCAAGACCCTACTCCACCTCCAAGTGGTTGTCCTGGAAACAGGCTGCATCACTGCAGAATGGCTGAGAGAGTAGGGATTGAAGAAGGAAGGCAAACCCGGTCCCAAAAAAATACTGTGCTGAAGTCAGATGTGTCGGCCTAAAGGCGCAAATATCGCAGCTTTGCTGTAAACGGACACAACGCAACTGTTAAGATCACAATTAGTCGTAAGTTAAGCAAGGGGAATTAATCGATAAAAATACTTGGATGTACAAGCCGGATTTTGGTTATCTCGCTTGAACAGCATTTTTATCTAGCTGTTAATTTGTTTAAAAAAATAATCTAGGATTTACTCGTATGTTCGAGGACAAAGCGTATGATCGCTACTCACAGCGGCGAGTTACAGCGTGAGATGAATTTGATTAGAGATGTTTTGAGCTGAGCGATATTCGCTCGAGAGTCCCGGATGTGTTGTGAGCTGTGTTAGAGCAGCCGAGTCTCGTGACAGTGGGTTCCCAGCGAGTGTGCAGGAAGGATGTTAGCGATGTTTTTTCCGCAGTATGTACAAGTGGATTTATGAAGGATATTTTGGCCATTATTTCGTACGAGAGGATATTTATTAAAGCGCTATGATGAGGCCATATTGATAACTGCAGTGTATGCAGTCCTTGTGAACAAGTGTATAATTATGATATTATGAGGCCACGATTTGTGCAGGCCATATTTTGCAAACTGCAATGTAGGCAGTCTTTTGAGAACTGTGGTGAACTGCAATGTAGGCAGTCTTTTGATAGATGCTATTTCCTATCAAATATATTGTCAGCGTAATATTGTGTAGAGATTATGAGGCCACGATTTGTGCAGGCCAGATTTTGTGAACTGAAGTATGGATATTTTGTGTAGAGATTATGAGGCCACGATTTGTGCAGGCCATATTTGGTAAACTGCAGTGTGGATATTTTGTGAAGATTTGTTATTATACATCTTCTATGAAAAGTGCGCCTTTGTGCGCGATAATTGAGCTCTATGGAGTGTTTGAGCTTTACGGATTCATCTATCCGATACTACATATGTTGCTGTAAACTGTATGTTCTACTATGTCAACATAACTATGTTGTGGCGTAAATAAACGATATATATATATAAGTCAGAGCGAATTCTACTGCTTCCTGACCTTATGGTGTGTGTGCTATGAATAATTAATCTATGAACCTACACGCATTCGCATATCTTGATGTCTACACAGTACACACTTGTCGGCCACCTGTGTAAGCCCGACCATACTGACTGTCATTGTCAGTGTCTCAACACACCCTCCAACATCCTATATCCAGGGACAGTACAGCAGCACACATATTTATAATTAGCCCTGTGTGGGTATATATCAAGAACAATTCGTACTTTATCAGCAACCAACGTCTTTTTCAGGACGAACGAGGAAGAAGAAAAAAGAAGATACCCAACTAAGTTTAATTTGTCTCATGATTTTTTGGTTAGCAGACAAGCCAACAAATCCGATTTAATTGTGATATGTCGTCATATGTATGTTACTATCAGTCACTGATGATGAGGTGAACACCAGGATCTCCAAAGCCAGCAGCACATTTGGCAGACTATACACCAACGTTTGGCATCGAAGTGGCATTAGTCTACAGACAAAGCTGAAGGTGTACAGAGCTGCGGTGCTTCCAGTGCTGCTATATGCATGTGAAACATGGACTGTATACAGGCGCCACGTAAAGAAGCTAAACCACTTCCATACAGTCTGTCTCAGGAAGATAATGAACATCAAATGGCAAGACAAGATCCCGGATACCGCCGTTCTTGACAGAGCTGGTATCCCTAGTATTGATACTATTCTGATGCAGTCACAAATTCGCTGGGCAGGTCATGTAGTCCGCATGCCAGACCATCGACTGCCAAAGATACTCTTTTATGGTGAGATGCAGAAGGGTAAACGCTCCCATGGTGGCCAAAAGAAGCGCTTCAAAGACACGTTAAAGACGTCATTGAAAACCTTTGACATAAACCCAGACACATGGGAAGCTGCTGCGCAAGACCGAACTGCTTGGCGCACATCTCTTCGTAAAGGTGCAGCAGCATGCGAATCATCCAGAAGAGCAGCAGCGGAACAGCGGAGACAAGCTAGAAAGGACCGTGAAATAAAACCTTCACATGAAGCAAACATTCCCTGCCCACACTGTCCAAGATCTTTCCAGGCCCGCATCGGGCTCTTCAGTCACCTTCGTACCCATAGACTAACCTAACATATTCTTAAATAATTGGATGAACAGAGTGGTCTTCATCACCCGTGATGGACGAACAACCAACCAACCAACTATCAGTCACAGGTGGGCCACACATCACAATATAAATCAGAAATACGAAGAAAACAGTTTACCTTTTCCAACATTTCTGCAAATGTCAAGGACACATCATCTTTAAAGAAAGCCATCGCCATCTTGTCTGGGTTTGCCTCAACTTTTTCCTGGAATTGTTTGCCAATGGTGGTTCCCAGAAGAGGAATGGGTGATGCGCCATGAACATAGCTCCATTTTAAAGTATTTGTTTGAGCAGATGTGTGAACAGAACTGCAAGTATAATGGCAGTGACAACATTAAAGAACTAAATTAATAAATACATAAGGTGAACATTAAAACTCTGCCCATGTGTCTAACTCTTTGTCTTTGAGAATACTTGAACTGTGCATATAATCATTATAACTCTGCCCACATCTCTCTTTGCCTTTGAGAATACCTGAATTTTTTTATATAGTCATTAAAACTCTGCCCACATCTCTCTTTGTCTTTGAGAAAACCTGAATGTTTATATAATCATTAAAATGCTGAGCACATCTCTCTTTGTCTTGGAGAAAGACTGAATTTTTTATGTAATCATTATAACTCTGCCAACTTCTCTCTTTGTTTTTGAAAATATTGAACTGTGAATATAATCATTAAAACTCTTCCCACATCTCTGTCTTTTAAAATACGAAACTGTGAATATAATCATACAAAATCTGCCCACATCTCTCTTTGTCTTTGAGAGAACCTGAACTTTGTTATGTACATAATAACTATTACTCTGCCTACATCTCTCTTTGTCTTTGAGAGAACCTGAACTTTGCTATGTACATAATAATTATTACTCTGCACTTATATCTCTTTGTCTTTGAGAGGACCTAAACTTTGTTATGTACATAATAATTATTACTCTGCACTCATATCTCTATGTCTTTGAACAAAACCTGAACTTTGTATATAATCATTAAATGTCTTTAAAATGATGAAAACAGTCACAATTTGTTAAAAAAAATTGCTCAAGTTTGCTGAGAGTGATAGGTTAGTATGCTGTCTTATGTTTTAGGAAAAATGGCCTGCTAATTTTTTTTTTTTTTTTTTGGTTTGCTGAGAGTGACTAAATAGACTGACCAGAAGTACCCAGAGGTGAACAGCCAATTTGGAAATTGCAACTAAGTTGGAGAGCATACAAATCCCAGCGTGGGAGTTAATTCAGCTCTGTCACTTTCACCAAACCTAAGATTAGGCCAATATCTCCTAACACATAGGATATAAATATTGAAGTCCCCCAACTTTGCTGCCACCTTTGCAGTTTTCACTTGTTCATTTAATGTACTGTACAAATATACCAGGTTGTTATTGCAGTTCCAAAGGTTGTTATTGCCGGGAGTTGTAGTGAGGATAAGCTCTCACTGCAGATAAAATACTTCTATGGCACGCGCCTCAAACAGCCTCTGACAACCAAGTCCAGCTCCCGGCCTTCACGTGTGGCTCAATTTGAGCCCGGCGGAACTGTTTCCACTGACGGGAGAAGGGGCAAAGGCGAGCGACTGGCGCCTTAAAACCAGCAGCTTCGGGCAGATAGGGCTCGTGATCCTTGGTTGGTAGCTTATCTAAGAGAAGGAACTCTGAATTCAAACCACCGCTGCCTTGCGGGAATATCCATTTATGGAATTGGCTTCGGGAGTAAACCCTGAGGATAAATCCGGAGTCGGAGTCCCTAAGGCAGTCTAATGTCGATTCGACATTATTCTGGCAACTCCTGCGACATGGCTGGTACCAAACTGTATCGGCTACTGCCGTTCCTTTGGATCTACCGGCTGTGTGGAGAGGGGGAACATGCTGCATGGGCAACAGCTTGATCTCCATATAACTGTGCCCAAGCTCGCGCCCTGGAGAGGACACTCCAGCTTCACCCTATAGGTGTCGGCAAAACACGGGAAGTAGCAGTTACCGGTTATAAGCATTTTGCCCAATTGGCGTAGGGCATGGCGCCAGGGGCTACTTCCGACAGTGGGAGAGGTTCTAGGATCTCACTGGACAGCTACCGCCCGCTTCAAGCTGGGCAGCCCCCAGTCAATAAGGTGTTGTCCCGCCACTGTCTGCTTTCCCCATTGGGTGCATGGGGATTAGGGTCAAACCCGAACTGTGGACAGAAAATTTTGCACCAAGCAATTATCGAAAAAATAGAAATAAGCAAACTCTCAGATTGGGATGCTGGAACGTCCGGACTATGTTGACTGGACTATCCGAAAACCTACAGGATGTAAACGATGTAAGGAAGACAGCCATAATTAATGATGAGCTTAAACGACTTCAGGTGGATATAGCTGCACTTCAGGAAACGCGCCTGGCGGGCTCTGGAACGGTGAGCGAGAAGGACTACACATTTTATTGGCAAGGGAAAGATCTTAATAAAGCTAGAGAACACGGAGTAGGTTTTGCGGTCAAAAAATCGCTAACTAAAATGGTTGAACCAGGCGAGAATGGATCAGAACGCCTGTTAACGCTCCGCCTGCAAACTAGCACAGGTCCCATCACCCTTGTCAGTGTGTATGCTCCTACTCTGTACTCTGCCTCAGAAGCTAAAGATGAGTTCTACGAGAATCTAACAGCAATTATCAAAAGCATACCTAGGCAAGAACAGCTTGTTCTCCTTGGTGACTTTAACGCTAGAGTGGGTGCCGATAATGTTTCATGGCCTTCATGTCTGGGCAGGTTTGGTATTGGCAAGATGAATGAAAATGGACAACGGCTCTTAGAGTTGTGCGTCCACCATGACCTCTGCGTGACCAACACCTACTTTCAGACAAAACCCCAGCATAAGGTGTCATGGAGACACCCACGATCCAAGCACTGGCACCAACTTGACCTGATTCTCGTCAGAAGGCCACTCCTCAGGTCTGTGCTCTCCACGCGCTCGTACCATAGTGCAGACTGTGATACAGATCACTCCTTGGTTTGCTGCAAAATCAGAGCACAACCAAGAAAGCTCTATCGTGTCAGACATGAAGGGAAACCACGCATTGATACCAGCAAGATGTCAGACCCTTTCATGATCGCTCAATTCACTGCGACCTTCGAGAAAGTGCTCAGTAGCCCTCAGCATGGTGATACTATTACAGAGAACTGGGAGCATCTACGGAACACCATTCAAAGTACTGCACTTGCCACCTTTGGTAAGAAAACAGCAAAGTCAAATGACTGGTTTGATGCTTCATCAGATGTGATGGCACCTGTCATTGAAGCTAAGCGCAGTGCTATGAATGAATACAAACGTTCACCGAGTGCCAGAACCCTACAGATCCTGAGGGCTACGAGAAGCAAAGTTCAACAAACTGCTCGACGCTGTGCAAATGACTACTGGCTCCAGCTCAGTGAGAGCATCCAGATCGCAGCGCAAACAGGCAACATTAGACAAATGTATGACGGTATAAAGAAAGCACTTGGCCCCCATAAAAGTAAGACGGCACCGCTAAAAACCATCAGCGGAGAGAAGCTAACCGATAAGGGTAAGCAGATGGAGAGGTGGGTCGAGCACTACTCTGAGCTTTACGCTAGAGACAATACCGTTACGCCTGCAGCCCTTGATGGTGTCAACAGTCTGCCAACTATGGAGGAGCTGGATGCCGAACCAACATTAGAGGAACTCAGCAAGGCCATTGATAGCTTGGCCTCTGGCAAAGCACCAGGCAGTGATGGGATTCCTCCTGATTTAATCAAATGCTGTAAGAGCACGCTATTACATCCCCTGCATAGGATGCTGTGCCAGTGCTGGGAAGAGACAACTATTCCTCAAGACATGCGAGATGCCAAGATTGTAACACTGTATAAAAATAAAGGAGACAGAAGTGATTGCAATAACTACAGAGGCATCTCTCTTCTTAGTATTGTTGGTAAGGTTTTTGCCAAAGTCATCTTAATGCGACTACACAAGTTAGCTGAGCGCATATATCCAGAGTCACAGTGTGGATTCCGAGCTGGCAGATCAACAACAGACATGATCTTCTCTCTCCGCCAGCTTCAGGAAAAATCAAGAGAGCAGAAAAGACCATTATATATCGCCTTTATAGACCTCACAAAAGCATTCGACCTGGTTAGTAGGGATGGACTCTTTAAAATCCTCCTGAAAATAGGCTGCCCTTCTAAAATGCTGGAAATGATAAAGTCATTCCATGACGGCATGAAGGGAACAGTCCAATATGCTGGAAGCACGTCACAGCCCTTTGATATACGAAGTGGCGTTAAACAAGGCTGTGTTCTGGCTCCGACCCTCTTCGGAATCTTCTTTGCCTTACTCTTGAAACATGCATTCAGAGATGCAACTGAAGGAATATGCCTTCACACTAGGTCAGATGGCCGTCTGTTTAATCTTTCAAGGCTGAAGGCAAAAACAAAAATCAGAAGGGTCACTATAAGAGACTTGTTGTTCGCTGATGATGCTGCAGTCGTCACTCAAAGCCAACAGGAGCTTCAGAGCTTGATGAATCGCTTCACTAAAGCATGCAAGGACTTTGGCCTCACAATAAGTCTAAAGAAAACGAATGTGCTGAGTCAGGATGTGGGTGCTGCACCAGTTATCACTATCGATAACTATGAATTGGCAGTGGTGCACCACTTCACATACCTAGGGTCTACCATCAATGACAAACTCTCACTGGATACAGAAATCGACAGCCGCATTGGCAAAGCTGCAGCTACCTTTGCCCGCCTCACATCGCGTGTTTGGGGAAACTCTAAACTCACAATGAAGACCAAAGCTGCGGTATATAATGCCTGCGTCACCAGCACACTCCTATATGGCAGCGAGACCTGGACGACCTATGCTAAGCAAGAAAGAAGGCTCAATACCTTCCATTTGCGGTGTCTACGCCGCATCCTCGGCATCTCGTGGAAAGATAAAGTGACAAATGTCGAGGTGTTGTCACGTGCTGGCCTTCAAAGTATGTATACGCTTCTTAGACAGCGCAGACTTCGCTGGCTTGGCCATGTTCGCCGCATGGAAGATGGTCGCATCCCAAAAGATATCTTCTACGGACAATTAGCAGATGGCAAGAGAACAGTTGGGCGACCACAGCTGAGGTTCAAAGATGTGTGCAAGAGAGATATGAGGGACTGGACATGGATCCAGCAACATGGGAGGATGAAGCTGCCGATCGCACTAAGTGGCGATGCTATTTACGGCGCCACCTCAGATTGGGCGAAGAGAGGCTCACACAAGAAGCAGAGGTGAGGAGAAAACGTCGAAAGGAGCACCAGGAAAATAAGCAGCTGAGGGCTGTCACCTCAGGGGCGCATTCCCATAGTCAGTTATGACTGAAGGGGCTATTACTATTACTATTACTGTACAAATATACCAGGTGCCAAAATGTTCAGACATTCCTAGAAGAAATGTGAGTAAGCAATGCAGATTTCTTTTGGCTTTCTGTCACATAATTTTGAGTCTCTCTCTTGTCCACTACCGCCGTATTCTGTGACAGTTGTTGTTCTGACTAATTATGTGCTTTTCAGTGGTCAGCACCTTTTTCTTTCTCTGCTATGTAACAGATAATTGGTATTTACAACCTTTTGACACTCCTTTTTGCGATAATTCATCACATTTGCTCTGCGCTTCTCAGCTTTGCTAAGATTAGCGCAGGTAAAACTCAGATGGGTCTGGTCAGTTTTGCATTAGTTTTGTTTGCTCAAGCCGTGCCCGGTGATAAAATTACTTGCCCGCAGACGGATCTTGTGTGCGCAAGCGATGGATAAAGAGATTACTTGTCTGTGCGACACATTTTGGACATCATCATTTCCTGTCCACCTGTTTCAGAGACATTGCTTTAAAAGAAAGTAAGATGTTACATCTGAAACACATTGTCGAAAGAGGGTACAGACTTGTCATCTCCATATATGGGAGACGTGACCTTTTGCATCATGCACAGAATTTTCCATGTCGGAATAATTTTGAATTACCCACCTAAATATGCAGTTTTGAAACGATTGGTGGGAATTCGAAATAGAGGAACTACCCAATTCCTGATTGAATGCCGCCTATAATCGTAACAAACAACTGCGGGGGAGGCAAAGGGCCATATAATCTGACACTTTAGCAAGATTAGAACACTGTGAGAATCGCTTGCCAAGACGACAACCAGACTGCCAGTGTTAAGACTAGAATCAGCTCCATTAATCAGACCAACCTTTGTTTGAGCGTCTTGAGGGATTAGAACACAGAACTCTACTTTTTTAACAAGGAAAACCAGGATCTGAGGAAACTGAAAAATGTAGTCAAAGTGGATATTTGTTGTTATTTGAACGACCCCAAAGAACACGTGTAAAAGGCATCTGCAAGTGCCTTAACCTACTTCTCTGAGCAAATAGTCTGTGAGCCAAGATTGGCGTAAGTTGTACATTTTACATTCTATATTTTTCATTACTAAAATGTGAACTAATATGTATATATTGCCATGTGAATATTAATATGTGAAAAATGCTAGTGGATGTCCAAGTCATTTGAGGCTGGCAACCTCAGCATATAGAATGATGATTTCATGAACCAACACTGCAAGGGCTTGTGAGTGCTTTATTGCTAGTTTCTTACAGAGAACTAGAAAGCATAGGTGGTCCCAAGTTCCATATGGAGCAGGGAGGGAAAGATGAAAGAAATGATGTACATTCTAATTATAATATTAACATTTACAAACCAGCATAAATGTCCGTGTAAACAAATTCACTTTAAAAATAATGAAAGTATCAATCAATACCCTTTCGCTCCCCGATGAGAAAAGGCTTTCAACAAACATATGCCAAATCTTCCTGTCCTGTGCCATCCGCTCAAGTTCTTTCCATGTTTTCCTCATCATTTTCACCTCTGTTTCGTTCTCTTCTCCATGTGTTTTTTCGTTTACCTCTTCCTCTCTTTCCCTGTGGATTCCAAGACTGCCTTGAAATGCTATCAACAGGTTTCCTCAATGTGTGTCCTATCCATCGCCAGCGTCTTCTTCTCAACTCTTGTTCCACTGGCACTTGTCTGGTTCTTGTCATCAATTTCACATTGGTGACTTTGTCATACCATTTCAGTCCTTCTATTCTAAGCAAATACCCGTTTATAAAAGTCTCTAGCTTTTTGGTTGTTATTTTTGTTGCTCTCCATGTCTCAGAGCCATACAGTAGGACTGACTTGACATTTGAGTTGAAGATTCATATTTCCATTCTTCTTCTTCTTCTTTGTTCCATAACCACCAACCGTCAAAGCAGTCAGCGGCCATCACGCCTGGTGGCGTCTTGTAGGGCAGCAACAAATTGATTCCACTTTGTCGGTCGGCAGCCATCCTTCGTACAGTGCCCCAACTGTGGTTCATTCTTTGCATCTCAGCTTCCACAGTTCTCCGCCAAGTTGTTTTTGGTCGGCCTCTCTTTCGCTTTCCCTCGGGGGTCCATAGCATAGCTGTTCTTGTGATGGTATCAGGGTCCCTTCTGAGGACGTGGCCAACCCAACTCCAGCGTCTGCCAGCTATGATGGTGTGCATGTCCTCCTGGTTACTCCGAATAAGTAGTTCTTGGTTGCTGATGGTGTTTGGCCAAAAGATTCGGAGAATTTTCCTTAGGCAGATTGTTGGAAGGAGGACAGTTTTGACATTTCCTTCTCTGTTACTCTCCAACATTCCGCACCATAGAGAAGCACAGAAAGTACACAGCTCTCATACAGTCTTAATTTGGTGTTTGTGCTGTACTGGGAAGACTTCCAAATGTTGTTGAGAACAGCAAAGGCTGTTCTCGCTTTATTCATTCTGTTGTTAATGTCCTTGCTTGTTTCGCCGTCAGGTGTTACTATGCTTCCTAGGTAAGTAAATGTGTCTGTCTGTTCTAACTTCTGGTTCCTTACTGTTATTGGCTCAGGATTGCCCACATTTAGTGTCATGACCTCTGTCTTCTTCAAATTGATGTTCAGGCCAATCTGCTGGCCATACTTATTCAGTCTATCAGTTTTGTCTTGAATGTGTTGATGTGAATGCGCGAGTAGTGCAATGTCATCTGCATATTCCAAATCTTCCAGTGTAGAAAACGTTGTCCATCTAATTTCTCTTGGACTGCCCTCTGTTGTCTGGCGCATCACCCAATCTATGACTGTCAAAAATAATGTTTTTGATAAGGGGCATCCCTGTCGTACTCCTGTTTTCACTTCGAAAGTTACATTACTCGATCCAACACTGCACGTAAAGTTAGAATAGAGGCTTTTTATAATGGAAACAATGAGGCTGGGAATTCCATAAGCCCTCAGAATTTTCCATAGGCTGTCCCTGTGTATGCTGTCGAAAGCCTTTTCAAAATCAACAAAGTTAATGTACAGCTGTCTTTGCCATTCTGAGCACTGCTCTATAATGTTCCTGAGGGTAAATATATGATCTACACATCTTCTTTTCTTTCTAAATCCTGCTTGTTCTTTCCTCAGTTTGTGGTCTACTGCTTTTGAGATTCTCTGTATAATTATCCTGCCTAGTATTTTGCTGGGAACTGAGAGAAGAGTGATTCCTCTCCAATTATTGCAGTCTGCAAGATCTCCCTTCTTGGGCAATTTGACAAATATTCCTTTTCTCCACTCTGTTGGTGTTGTCCCTGTTTTCCAGACTTGTGCAAATAGTGGTTCTAATAGTTCTGCTGCTAACTCTGGGTCTGTCTTAAATAGCTCTGCATTTAAGTTATCATGACCAGGAACTTTTCCATTCTTTAACCCTTTGATTGCTGTGATGATTTCTTCTTTTTGTGGGATGTCTGTATTAACATCTAGATCATTTTCAGCCTCAGGAACATTCAATTGTGTCTCTGGTGGTTCCTTATTCAGAGTTTCTCTGAAATGCTCTGCCCATCTTGTTTCCTGTCCCTCTACTGTCGTGATGAGATTTCCGTGCTTATCTCTTACTAATGTAATATTGTTTGCACCTCGTTTTCCGCTGATGATTTTAGTTATTTTGTATACTGTGCTTTGTTCATTTCTCAGTGCTGCCTCTTCTGCCTGTCTAACATATTACACATTGCCTAGTTAATGAATGAACGACAAGAAAGTAGGACATGTGTGTAGGCCCAATGCTAGTAGTATTTTTCATAGGAGTGTTGAAGTCAGCCAATCATAAAATAGGAACTCACAAAAAACCGATCGATAATGGTACAACCGTATGGAGGAGAAAAACGTACTAACTGCAGGTTAGAATTAGGACCCGTGAAAGTGTATGCAATGTCAGAAATGGAAGAAACAGGTCTCATTCTACAGGGAATAACTCAAATTCTTTACCTACAAAAGGAAAAGTGGAAGGAAGGAACATTTTTAAAGATATGTGAGAGTAAAGGTGTCAGTACATCGAGCGATTCTGTGTTGTTTCTTATTAAAATTGTATATAAAATCAATAACAAGACCAATTAGGGAAAACAACACATGGACAGAAAGCAAAACTTACGGAGAATGGAAGAATATCATTCAAAAGGTCCAAACGAAGACGTGTCAAAAGTGGAATGCAATCAGCAACCCATAGCCAACTGCTTGCGTCAGGGTCAGCGAACTAGAGCTGACCAAGACCTTACTCCACCTCCAAATGGTGATCCTGGAAACAGGCTGCATCACTGCAGTCTGGCTGAGAGAGTAGGGATCGAAGTGGGAAGGCAAACCCGGTCCTAAAAAATGCCGTGCCGGTCGGATGTGTTGGGCTGAAAGGCGCAGATATCGCAGCTTTGCTGTAAACGGCGACACAACGCAACCAACGTCCTTTTCAGGATGAACGCAGAAGAAGAAGAAGAAAAGGTCCTAACTAGAAAAGGTGAGATGCACGGAGCAGAGGTTTGGAATACTACTCACACAGACTTACTCGAAGATGCAAAATTTTGGAGACTGCAACACAGTTACCGACCTTGTCTTCTCGTACGGGAGATGCCAGCCTATAAAAAGAGACCGGGGAGATTTTAAAACACACTTGCACCTCATAAAGACAGAAGGACGGAAGCTAGAGATGCTTGTTGAGGCTAAAACCTTACCATCTGTGGTCAGGCAGCACATTCTCCACCAAAGCCAGTCTTTTCTGGACTTTATATAAGACCCTGAGAGGGTTCCTACTTGTCATCATAAGTCAGAGGTCACTGATCGAGAACCATATGAGCTATCTTGAAATAACCAGAAGTCTCTATAGTGGTTTCAAGATCTCAGCTGTAATCCCCAGCAGTGTCTGGTTGGCAAAAGCTAGACCTATCTGATATACTGTGAAATACTAAAGCAACCATTCCTCGAACTGACCAGATAAGTAGCATCTGTAGAAATTTGTGCACCCTGAGTGACAAGTCAAAGACTGTGTTTTATAATGAACTATATTTGTGATAGCATAGTAGAGACAAGAGTGAAATCAGAACTTTGAGTGTTATGATTAAAATTCATAACGATTATGTTGGTATAATAGTTGGCTCGACAGGGCTCCTTTTCTGATAATTTTATACAGATTTATTTATTAATAAAGGAAGTGATGTCATGCCGATATGGTGTAGAGGCAGACGTGAACATTTTGAAGCAGAGGTGAGGTGGTCGTCTGCAAGAAGAGATGCAGCTTGTGTTTGAAAGTGAGCAGACATATGGGTATTGAGCTCCTGCAGTATACTGTGTTTTTCCTGCATCATTCCATCACCAGGACATCAATATACTTAGTTGAGGTGTCCCTGGTTTATTATATTCAAGAAATGTATATCTATTCATGAAGATGTCCATTGATTGGACTGTGATAAATAAAGTTTGTATGATTGCCATTGACCAGCGTTTGATAGTGAACGCACTGGACAACTGCTTATTACTGCATTTGCCTTTGAGCGAGAACTGATTTCATGGAGCTTTGTGTCAAGTATAATAAACTGCATATGTGTGAATTGTGAAGGAGGTGTTTGTCAGCTCACTGCAGTTATGCTGATTTGTGTTGTGTGACTATCCCTAGTGTCTACTTTGGCCACAGAGACCTTCTCCGGAACTTTAAATAATACGACACGCATTCAGTTTTTGGTGGCCTCAAGCCGGGATTTTGAACGTATAATTTGGAACTGTTTCCAGTTTGCTCCAGTATTTTTCAAGTCTGTGGACTAATTTTTCAAGTGAAGAAATTTTTTAAGATGGCGGTTCTGATCGGCTGCAAGTTGTAATTTTAAGTCTAACCCTGGTTGCTGCATTTGTATTGAATCGTTGTTTCCCTGAGGCAGAAATCTGACCCAGGAGGATTTTTTCCAGAAAAACAGATAAGTAAATTTATTGATTCATGCAGCTTGAGTTTTGAAGAATCTCATTTGACAGGGTTCTTTTTTATTATATGTTTCATGTCTTTATGTATTTACATGTTTGTGTGTTAGGCGGGTTGGTTGGCGAGTGAACCATTAATTTACAATACCAATCCTATGGCTATGAATTCTTGGTTGTTCTATAGGGTTTGGTGTATGGTTTTCTCAGACAGTGGGGCCGGCATTACAAAGCTGTGTGGTTACTGCTGTTACTGAGCTTACTATAAACATTTCTGTTAGTTCTTTTGCCCTGTTTATTTGTAAATTTGTAGTTGTTGTCAAGTTAATTGTATTTTATTTGGTTGATTCTTCATTATTGTTTGTGAAAATTTGTGCACCTCATCTTGCTATCATTCCTTTATTAGATGTATTATAGGTTGTGAAATTGTGCTTGAAGTGTCATAAGTGTGGTAAAGCCAACATTTTTTTATTTTTTTCTAGTTTATAAATTTTTGCCTTGGTTTATTCATTAGTATTTTCTTGGGTTGGCTCTTTCTACTGTTCTCCTGTAATCTTGTTTGTATCTTTATTTTTGTGTGCTCCTAATATACCATCTATAGTTACAGAGGTAATGATTGATATTGAGTGGTGAAAGAGTTATTGCTGATATTGCTTACATATTAAATACATATTAATTATAGTATCATTTGACAATTTGGAGTCACAATAATAGTGAATTATGGCTACCTTGGATTATATTGTCAAGGTTGGAAAGGACTTCGGTATGGAGGTTGAAGCTTTAACTCTTAGTATACGAGCGGCCTTTCATGACTACCATTACAGATTTTGCAATAAATAATTTATTTATAAAGATAACATAAGTATTATATATCAAAATGTGAAGAAATGAAACCCCTATATCATGCATGTAACTAAATTGTTCAGTGGTTTTAAACATGCATTCAGCTATAAATTTTTGCTATTGACGGGGATCGATCATCGGCCTCTCTAGAAGGCTGCTCGTATACTAAGAGTTAAAAACCTTTGCTCTCAATGAGCATGCAAAGGAAATGAAGAGGTTAGAGAACATAGCAAGAGATGAGAGAATCTTTGCTAGGGATGAAATAAAAAGACAAGAAGAATTAGCTGAGGAGAAGAGAAGAATTAGCTGAGAAGAAAAGACAGGAAGAATTAGCTCTTGAGAAAAAATTGGCACATGCTTAAGCAGAAATAAAGGCACAACAAGAACTTGAGGAGAAAAAATTGGCACATGCTCAAGAACTTGAGGAGAAAAAATTAGCATATGCTCAAAGAATGGCAGAAATTGAGTTGGAAAAATTTAGATTTCAACATAAACAGGTTAATCCAGCAGGTGAGGAGGCTGGAAAGAAAGACCATGCCTCCACATTTAAACTAAATTTGCCCAAATTTAATCCTAATATAGATGATATTTCATGCTTTTTAAATAGATATGAAACATGTTGCCAAGAGTTTAAGATTGATAGAGCCACATGGCCCAGCAGGTGATATCCTGTCACCTTATCTTTTCATACTCCTCATGGGTGATGTTATCAAGGCATGTAAGGAGAGAACAAGAAAGTATTCAGTGGGGTACTGGAAGATGAGACAGGTATGTATTTCAGAGCTGGCATTTGCTGATGATGTTGCCCTGATTGCTAAATCAGAGACACATCTCCAATCCAACCTGCAAGTCTGGAAGGAAGAGCTGAAGAAGAGAGGGATGGTCATAAGCAGCTCTAAAACAAAATCCATGGTGATATCACAAGAAGAAAGAAGACATCAGATTAAGCTGGGAGGACAGGTCCTGGAGCAGGTCAACCACTTTAAATATCTCGGTGCTATTACAGACTGAAAGGGAGGCATCAAAGAAGAGTTGGCCACTCGAAAAGCAGCAGCTGGGAGACTTTCTCAGGCCATAAATCGAGGATTCCTCAGCAAGAGAGAGGTAGAAAACGAAGATGGCTGTATACTGCTCCACCTATGTCCCAGTCTTGACATATGGATGCGAGTCATGGGCAATGACTACAACCCACAAAAGCCAGATCCAACCCTCAGAAATGAGGTATCTGAGGAAGGTGATTGAAGTAACAAGAATAGACATGGTACGCAACCAGACAATACATCAAGGCCTAAAATCCCACCCCCTACAGACCCAAGTAGAACAGTCCCAACTAAGATGGTTTGGCCATGTCTGCAGAATGGGAGAAGATCATCTTCCACGACAAGCATGGGAAACAAAGAGCCAGGGATCCAGACCCCCAGGACAACCCAGAGTCCGCTGGGAGGACAACATTAGACAATCTTTGAAGGATCAAAGGCTAGAATGGAACCAGGCCAGGAGGAAGACAGCCGATAGGATAGTCTGGCGCTCTCTCTTCCAAACCTCTATACCTCACGGTAGAAGGCGAACGACTAAGTAAGTAAGGTACCAGTTGAGGGTACTATCTCTGGAACAAGAAGGGTACAAGTGGCCTGTAGTTGAAGCTAGATACCATCATCAGACAGGGCTTGAAGATGCAAGACCAACTTCGGAGACACTCCCTGACACTTCTGGGAACCTGCTGTGCCCTACAACCTTGACCAGTGACGAGTGTGATCAGCGATCCAGTCTACCAAGAACCAAACCATCAGAAGGAGCAGAACCATCACTGACAGCTAAGTAACACATAAAAGCTGCCAAGTGACCTCCTTTACAAACTACCATTATATCATACAGTGATGATAATTTTTCTGATAAATAATTATTCATATTTTTTTAAAACCTTGTTAAAATCTAAGTGATTAATAAATCTGTTATTTGTAAATATACAAATTTAACGTCTATTTAGTCCTTTTGAATGTACTGCATGTTTGTCTAAGTCAATTTACTAAATACACTCTAAACAGAGCTATACCAAAAAAAGAATTCCACTGAGGAAATCAGGGTGGGGGCTTGAACGAGCTGAAATTAATAATTGCTTAATTCTTCATAAAAGGCAGCGGATCAGATATAAGTTAACAATTGCCCTGCCCAACGCAGCATTGTTCTTGACTTCTGAAATATCTTATGACACACCCTTGCGATTGAAGCATCATTATCCTTCTATCTACAGCTCTGTCAAGAGTAATCTTGTGCGAAGGTAGACACCTTTGAAGACCCATATGGGACCTAAGACACGTCAACAGTGAGGAATGCAGTTAGCGACCCATAGCTAGACTGCTTGCGTCAAAGTCAGCGAACCAGAGCTGACCAAGACCCTACTCCACCTCCAAGTTGTGGTCCTGGAAACAGGCTGCATTACTGCAGTCTGGCTGAGTGAGTAGGGATCATTTAGGGAAGGCTAACCTGGTCCCAAAAATGCCGTGCTGAAGTCGGATGTGTCGGCCGAAAGGCACAAATATTGCAGCTTTGCAGTAAACGGACACAACTCAACCAATGTCCTTTTCAGGACGAACGAAGAAGAAGACCCATATTAGATACTCTTGAGTTTTGGCCACTGTTGGACAACTACTGCAAAGCAGGGGAGGCAATTCTTTGACACTTTCTCTGGGTAGCATTTTTCATCTCTGTTCATGTACCATTGTTTTTAAAAGACAAAGTATCCCGCTCAACCCCTGATGGGTTATAATTAGGATATATAGTGTAGTAAATTCAAGATAATAAAATCTGATTTCTGATATCCAAATATAGTACATTCTCCCCTCTCCACTCAGTCCAAAATTGTAAAACTGTGTGAATGTAAGTGTGTGAGCACTCCCCTTTAAAAAAAAAACAACAAATAACAATTAAAATAAAAACAAATACAAACAACCAAAAAGTAAGAACAGAAAAAAATAAAGTCTCTCATAACTGTCCTGTTGTTATAATAAGATTAGCCCCCTCAGTCATAACTGACTATTTGAATACGCCCCTGAGGTGACAGCCCTTCAGTCATAACTGACTTTGGGAATGCGCCCTTTCCTTATGTTCCTTCTGACATTTTCTCCTCTCATCTGCTTGTTGTGTGAGCTTCTTTTCGCCCAATTTGAGGTGGCGCCTTAGATAGCATCGCCACTTGGTGCGATCGGCAGCTTCAGCCTCCCAGGTTGCTGGATTTATGTCAAGTGCCCTCATGTCTCTCTTGCACACATCTTTGAATCTCACCTGCAGTCGCCCAACTGTTCTTTTGCCTTCTGCCAGTTGTCCGTAGAAGATATCTTTCAGGATGTGACAATCTTCCATGCGGTGGACATGGCCAAGCCAGTTAACCTCAACACTGACCCATACCCTGCCATGCTTTTTCCAAAAAATAATGAAAAAAACTTTTTTGTTTTTTTTAAACGAATTTGGGATCCTAAAGCTAACTTGGTAATGGACAATGGTAGCACTGTATCGTGAGTTGTTATTGCGGATGAAGAACAGCATGCATGTACAAAATCGACTTTGCCTAAGTATTCCGTATTGACTGCTATTTAAGTGAAATTGGACTAAGGAGTAATTCCATCTTTTTTTTTTTTTTGTTAGATGGATGTACTGTCCCAAAGCTCCTCACAAATGTGGGGCACTGCTCAGTTTGATTTTAATGACAATGAGTCCTTTTTTTTTAAATTAATGATGAAAAATATCCCATTAAACTTCTGATGGATTATAATTAGGATATATATTGTTTTCAATTCTAAATAATATGTACAACTGCCGGTATGGGAAAGTGGCATCACACCTGTCAAATAATTGTAAATAATAATAACAATAATAATAGCCCCTTCAGTCATAACTGACTATGGGAATGCGCCCCTGAGGTGACAGCCCTCAGCTGCTTATTTTCCTGATGTTTTCTTCTCTCTTTGGCTTGTTGTGTGAACTTCTTTTCGCCCAATCTGAGGTGGCACCGTAAATAGCATCACCACTTGGTGCGATCGGCAGCCTCATCCTCCCACGTTGCTGGATTTATGTCCAGTGCCCTCATATCTCTCTTGCACACATCTTTGAACCTCAGCTGCAGCCGCCCAACTGTTCTTTTGCCATCTGCTAATTGCCCATAGAAGATATCTTTCTGGATGCGACCATCTTCCATGCGGCGGACATGGCCAAGCCAGCGTAGTGTATACATGCTTTGAAGGCCAGCACATGACACCTCGACATGTGTCACTTTATCTTTCCACGAGATGCAGAGGATGTGGCATAGACACCGTAAATGGAAGGTATTGAGCCTTCTTTCTTGCTTAGCATAGGTTGTCCAAGTCTCACTGCCATATAGGAGAGTGCTGGTGACGCAGGCGTTATATACTGCAGCCTTGGTCTTCGTTGTGAGTTTGGAGTTTCCCCAAACACGCGATGTGAGGCGGGCAAAGGTAACTGCAGCTTTGTCAATGCGGCTGCCATTGTAAATAGGGCAAATCATAATTATCAATTATGCTTGTATGTTAAATTTTTTTTTTTTTTAATTAATGAAGAAAAATATCCTGTTCAACCTCTGATGGGTTATAATTAGGATATATATTGTTTTCAATTCCAAATAACATGAACAAGTGCCGATATGAGAAAGTGGCATCACATTTGCCAAATCATTGTAAATAGGGAAAATCACAATTGTGCTTATACTTTTAAAAAATAATTTAAAAAAAAAAAATTTAAAAATTTTTTTTTTTTAAACAAGAAGAAACTGAACAAGAATAATATTAAAGTGGAGGGGTGTAAAGGCCTGGTGGTTCCAGTTATATAACTGACTTTAACAGATATTTAATTGACTTTCATCTGTTAAAAGTCAAATGCATTGTAAGAACAGCATCAGACCTTCACAGTATGTTAAACAGTAGGCCTATGTTAAAAAAACAAACCTCAAACAAATAAAATTGAGATAAAAACCGAACAACAAACAAAAACTCCAAACAAGAATAATATTAAGGGGGAGGGGTGTAAAGGCCTGGTGGTTTCAGTTATATAATTGACTTTAACAGATATTTAATTGACTTTTACCTGTTAAGTCATATTTTGTAAGAACAGCATCATACCTTCACATTCCCAATTACTATATATTAACTTTTGTTCTTGTTAAACTGTTTGACTATATTATGCAGTTCCTTAGGTCTGTCTGTTCTTAACACCTCTTCATTATTTAATGAGTCCTAATTGTGGACAACAGGGTGAGAAACACTGGTTACAAAAACAAGCAGCAGTCGCCACATCTAGTGTTGGGATATTGTTCTCGGTTCCTAACAACCTAATTATGCAGTT
Source organism: Oreohelix idahoensis (assembly GCA_024509875.1). NCBI lineage: Eukaryota > Metazoa > Mollusca > Gastropoda > Stylommatophora > Oreohelicidae > Oreohelix > Oreohelix idahoensis. The sequence continues at coordinate 433,131 of JAMPIV010001854.1, read as the reverse complement.
ATTGTTTTGGCTAAAACAAGACGCCAATAAATAAACTAGACAAGAAAAACGCAAGATGTCATTTTATTTTGTCACTGTTTTGTACGAACCAGGACAATTAAAACTTTCTTTATCACAACTTACCACCGAACAGCTGCTTCATAGTAGCCTACCTGTTCTGAAAAGTAACTGTTTGAGACTGTTTTCTCTGGCGGCAAGCGGCAAAAATTAATCTCCTCATATTTACACTCCTACCTAAAGTATGCAAGTATTTCACGCTTAAAACGGTTGATACCAAGAAATAAGAAAGAGATTGCATATTATAAGTAGTCAAGAATAATTGTCCTGCCCCGCAGGTAGGCCTACAAAGAGCAAAGTACCACTTTCTAACGACCTGTGACCGATGACCTTTGTTCTACTTACAGCAGCACTGAGTTCTTATCCGTTCGATCTCATACAGTATAACGACATCTATTATTCCCATGTCTCTGTGCAGTTACCGGTGGTCTCTGATGAGACAAAGAAATTATTTAGCTACTCCTTCCTCAGACATGTCCTATGCAGTAGTTCCCAGACTTTTTTCTCTGGGCCGCACTTTCGTAATTAAAACTGCTTGAAATTAAATTAGGATTTCAAAAGAAAGAAAAGATAAAGGCAGTATTCCCAGATACAGCTAGGGCCTATGATGAATGCTGGACAAAAAGGTGCCCTCTTTAAAATAAAAAAAGATAGGAATTATTATTAAAACGTATGCGATATAAAATAAATTATATTACTGAATAGAATCTGGAAACTTCTGAACGAAGTATACGGATTTCTATTCATATATTTCCCATATGATATCCAGTGGCGTCACAAGGGTTGGTGTCACCCAGTGCGGTAACTCATGGTGTCAAGGCCGTAGATACCCAAACCCCCTTAAGGGGAGAAATTATACTGTAGGCCTACCAGTACAAAAATAGTGCATTAAAAATAAATTGTGTATTAAACCCCCCCTATTAAGTCCTATCTACGGCCCTGCATGGTGTCGTCCGCATAGACCTCCTCCCGTACCAGACCATATAGAATCCTTAGTAAAGTTGTTTGTACTAATAATACTCGTAAGTCGTAATTCCCGTATATCAGTGAATGTAATGGCAATAGTAGTGACATAAACAACTCGCAAAATTAAAATTACTCCTTTAAATTACAATATCATACGCACAGACTAAATGTATTTACATTTACATAGTTTCATGTGGTTAAAGTGAAAATTCAGTAAGAAAACAATAGACTTCGAAGTAAAAACGTAGGCATATTGATACAGTACATGTAAGCTGGGCTCACCAAAAAGGTCTTTGTGGTTATAACTAACTACAGGGATATTTTTATAAAAAATAATAAATTTCTGCTGAAACACTGCACACAAATTTTATAGACAGTCATTTGGGTGTCACCCACTCTGATGGTGTCACCCCGCACCCCCCCCCCCCTTCCCTCCCCCTAGTGACGCTACTGATTATATCACATGTAACAACATAAATAAGAAAATGCCTTTCACATTTTTTTGGCGTATGTATTTTTTGCAAATGTCTCTAAATCCGTGATTATCTTTGAATCTGCCTGCCACACCTGCCATCCTCTTGCGTCGAAATGATAGATCACACTATTTTAATCAGAAAATTAGAAACAATGGAAGTAAATCTTAAGCTGGTGAAGTTAATTAAATCATTCCTGACAGACAGACAACAAGTGGTGTCTTACAATAATTCTTTGTCCAACCCAACTGTTGTCGATATCAGTGTTCGTCCGGGCTCTATTCTCGGCCCTCTTCTCGTTGCCGTATACATTAATGATCTTCCTCTGCACATCAAACATTCATCCTGTGACCTGTTTGCCGATGTATGTACTGTTTACACTAGTAACAAAAGTTGCACCTCACTAGAACTATCTTTACAAACTGATACACATAATCTTATTAAGTGGAGCAATGAGAATCGAATGCAAATAAATATTAGTAAAACGAAATGTATCTTAATATCAACCAGACAAAAACTACAAAACTCGCAGAAAACAACACTTTGGCTCTACATTGGAACATTGTGTGATGTTATGAGGTGTTATGGGTGTTGTATCCACCTACGTGTACACCGAGTGAGGTCAAGCTGTGTATGTCCCTGAGTCTAATTGTTGAGAGTTTATGTATTCTCAGGGTACCTACGTTGCTACCACATTTAGATCTCACTCGGGTTATATTTTTAGGTTGTATGTTAAATTTGCTACGTGTCTAGGGTAATGTGAAGGTGATGATGTATTAATACAACATACACAACTAAAATTTAATAATATCGAATGAACAAGGCTTTGGGTAAAATTTGGCAATCACGTATAGTACCATTTAATTTTTTCCTGACCCTAAATGATCTGGGTCAGGATTGTTAATTCAAAATAAGAAATGTGCATTTATACAATAATTAATAACTAATGTAGGTAATCTGTCTATAAGAAGGAAAATGCTATCTTATTAATGGATATGTATTCCCCTCTTTTTATCTTTACTTTTAATAATGGATAAGTGATGGTGGGTTGGGGTGGATCATCATCCACTCTTGTGTTTTTCAAAACTTTTATTACAATTGTACAAAGTGGATATGATCTCAGGTGCCGACTACGTGGCACTTATCTGTAAAATATGTTGTATAGTGCTGATGTGGTTCTTCAGTGACCATGGAGTCCTGGCAGTACCAGTGGCAGAGGGCTTGTATTTTGCTTGACTGTGACGATATTCTAAATACAATAGCTAAATTAAATAATATTATAGTGCATAAGTCAAAAATAAGATAGAAAATAAAATTTGAGTCCAGCGTCTTCTTCCCCACGCCAGCCGGTATGCGGGTTTTGATAAGCCTAATAGCCGAATGAAGGGTACTGTCTTTTCAAATTAGTCCTTGAGATTAAATGTAACACTTTTGCAAGTTCAAGACGACAGAGTGATAGAATAAAAGAAAAGAAGGGGAGGGAATGGAAAGAAAAAACCTAGGGTACGCCGTCTCGCGTTGATTTCAAAAAGCTAACTCGAGCGACATAGCCTTGGGCGATTTTCAAATTACGATACAAAAACTAAAAAATGTTCGTCAATTTGGTCACGCAGACAGCCTTAGCTCTTATTAAAAAAAAGAAGTAATTCTAACGGACTACGGACGATTCTCGTTTTTAGTTTGAAAATAGTTGTAAGAAGAATTGAACAGGTGGCAGTTTCTAGATTTGAACGACTAACCTAGAAAAAAATATGGAATTATGAACCATAATACATAGGGCCATAAAAATTATATATTCGGATGCCTTATGATTTCCTGAGCAATAATATGGTGTTTGACCGAGCTCAACGTCCCTCAGACGGCTGTCCAAGTCCCTTGAGAAGCTCTCTGCGGTTGCTTCGCTTTTAAGTTTTGTGACACTGTCAATAGGGACGGACTATGGAAAATTATGGCGAAATTCGGCTGTCCCGATAAGTTCATCTCAATTGTCCGCCAGTTTCATGAAGGTATGATGGCTCGCGTATTGAATGATGGAGAACCTTCTGAACCCTTTCCCGTCACAAATGGTGTCAAACAGGGTTGTGTCCTCGCCCCGAGACTATTCAGTATGATATTTGCTGCCATGCTGTCTAACGTTACGCATGACAGTAGCGACGGCATACACATCAGATACAGGACAGATGGGAATCTGTTCAATTTGAGACGATTACAGTCCTTTACGAAGGTGAATGAAACAATGATCTCTGACCTCGTCTTTGCGGACGACTGTGCCCTCAACACCTGCACAGAACTGGACATGCAGAACAATATGAGGAGGCTTTCTGTAGCGTGTGATGACTTTGGCCTTACCATCAATACGAAGAAATCTGAAGTAATGTTGCAACCTGCTCCTGGGAAACCTTACTGTGAACCAAATATCACAGTAAAGAACCAACGTCTCCAAGTGGTGGACAGCTTCACTTATCTAGGCAGTACCCTTACCAAAGATGCGAATATCGACTCGAGGTCAACAACAGAATTGCAAAGGCAAGTGCAGCTTTCGGAAGACTAAGAGTAAATGTCTGGGATCGACAAGGAATTAGTGCAACCACCAAGATAACAGTATATCATGCAATAGTACTCACTACCCTCCTGTATGCCTGTGAAACATGGACAGTGTATAGCAGACATGCCAAGAAGCTTAATCATTTCCACATGAGCTGTCTTCGCAGGATCCTCAGGATCAAGTGGCATGATAGAGTATCTAATTCTGAGGTCCTCAACAGAGCACATATCTCAAGCATCTACACATTGCTGCAGAGGGCCCAAACTAGATGGGCCGGACATGTTGTTCGCATGCCCGAAAAACGCATCCCAAAGCAGTTGATGTACAGCGAACTCTCCACGGGTAAGCGAACAGCAGGGGGACAAAAGAAACGCTTCAAAGACACACTGAAAGCATCATTGAGCAGCTTCAAAATTGATGTCTCCTCCTGGGAGACTATCGCACAGGATCGCTGTGCCTGGCGGACAAACATTACTCAAGGTGCTCGCATTGCAGAACAGAATTTAGCTGATAAGGCAGAAGGCAAGCGAGCTGCAAGAAAGGCCAGAATGCACAGCAACACTACTATCGACTCTAACCATGTGTGCCCCGTATGTGGCAGGGCCTGTAGGGCCAAAATAGGATTAATTAGTCACATGAGATCACGGCACAGATGTGTCACAACTCAAGTCTGAAGCTGTCGCCATCTTCGCTTGCGATGGGCAACTATTATATTATAATATGGTGTCAGTTAAGCACTAGTACAATAAATAACCAAGATATTGGCAAAAATACTATGTATTGTAAGACGGACTGACGAAAACAAAAATCATGCCTGCTTATTTTTTTCATAGCATGTTTTGAAAAAAGCTTTTGGGGAAATAAGGACTAAAAGGTACCTGTAATTTGATTGGCAGTAGGTTAAAGGAAGGCACGATAGGATTGGTTGACCTAAAACTAAAAATATATTTGCAGTAGTAAACATAGTAGTTTGAGAGTTTGTTTTTTTAAAGTTTGATTCAAAATAAATGAGTTCATGGTCCCATTGGCCCATACATTATATATTATCGGAAAAGTAGACTGCTCGTCGCCATTTTTTGAAAAAATTTTCTGATGAACAAGGAGCGATGAAAGCAGGCTGGTGCTTTTCAAACCTATAGAAAGCAGTCTGGACAAGGCAGATCTAAAGTGTGCCATAAATTCTTTGCCAGTCATCGTTCGCTTGTGTGTATTTCATTGAAATTTGTGGTAAGATTGATTTTATTAACCTTTTATTTAAAATAAAGTTTGAATGTGAGATACTGCAATACGACTGTAAGTAAGTGGGTCCATGGCAGACTTAGGCAGAGCCTAGAGATTGATCCATCATATGATAGACTATCAGAGAGGTGTAGTACTACAAGATTATATATGATTGTCATCAAGGAGCATAACACCTATCCTATGGTATGGAAAAAGATTACTGCTGGAATTGCAGAGGCGTTGTAACCATTAGGGGAGAGGAATACTGGTATACATTGTCACCTAAAAATATAATGGTAAAATAGGTTGTCATAAAGAGCTGACCCTATTTGTTTGTTTGTACTGTGCCTGTGATTAACTGTGGAATATTATTGTATACTTGTTATAAAGAAGGACGCATAACCTTCTTATTTCAGGGTTTTTTGGTACTGACATTAAAGTAGTACCAGGCTCGTGGAAACTGTTCGATTCCAGACGCTGTTTGCATATTTCGGGCACATGCTGGATGCCATTGCCTTTCAAGAAGGGAAACAGATTGTCCAGCGAGCCTATGAACAGATCTACTGGTGTTATCCTTCGAAGATAAGTGCCTGTTCAGCACCAGGAAGCTCAACCTCTAGTTTAACATAAAGACTGTGCATACTAATAAAAAATTCCACCAGTGTCAAATGAAAAGAAAACAAACAATAGTGTGTGATGTTAACCAACAACCTACCATTATATACCAGTATTAACCTAAGTTAGAAAACTACATCTACACACTTATAATATAATAACATTCGTATTATGGACAGAAGATCCATGGTGTTATTTCATTGATGTAAATAATTCTTTTGATTTCACTTTTGATTGTCAGTCCTGATTCAAAACAAACTAGAACCAGGACAATAAATTGTAAAAATTTAACTTTTACCCAAAATTCAACCACTGACTTACTAAAGATAGTCTTTTAAAGTGTAGTTTGTATGTGATTGTCGTAGTACTGTGGTGTTGTGTTGGATAATAAAATAGTTGTTTATATGTTTAGTTAGTTAATGCACATTACACTACATATTCATAACCCTAGACACCAAACGTAGTCATCATACATTCTAGTCAAAGAATAATTCTGAATGAGATCATAGGTGTGGTAGCAGAAAGGTACCCTTTAAACTTACCATAATATTTGTTATGTTCAGGGACCTTCATAGCTGACCTCATTCAGTACACTAAGAGTACATAACAACATTTCTTAACATCAAATCCACCACATATATATTGGGTAGCTCGCTTCCGGGATTTTTAAATTCTTATAATATTATCAATTATATTAGGGTCTTAGGTCCCGGGATTTGTAAGTACCTGTAAAATAAAACTAAAAGTATTCTTTTGTGGAATTTAAATAGTGGTTGAGCTATCAGCGCCTGTGGTTGTTGTTAGTCATAATTAGAAATAGTTAGTCATAATTAGAAATGTGCCTAGTTAGACATTTTAAAGGTTTGCATAGTACAGAATGGCTGATCTGGCAAAGTTTCGATCTGCTGCTGTGCAGACTGCTAAAGAGATGGGCATGGATGGACCAGAGCTGGTCCAGTATGTAACCTCAGAATGTGACAAATTTATTGAACGAGATAGGGAAGACAGGAAATTAGAAGCTGAAAGAAAGTTAGAGGCTGAAAAAGAAATTAAGAGGTTGCAGATTGAGGCTGACAAAGAGGCTAGGGCATTGGAGGCGGATATGGAGGCGGAGATTAAAAGGCTCCAATTAGAAGAAAAAAAGGCCGAAAGAGAAGAAAAGAGATTAGCTACAGAAAGAGAAGAAAAGAGATTAGCTGCAGAAAGAGAAGAAAAGAGACTGGCTGCTGAAAGGGAAGCAGAAGATAGGAGATTGCAGAGGGAGCACGAGTTACGACTAAGGGAGTTGGAATTACAAGGCCATGCTCCTGAAAATGGTGCCAGCCCCTTTACCTCCGATGCCACTGCTAGTCAGGGAGCCTCAACCTCAGCTATGGGGTTTCATTTAGACCATTATGTTGAGAAAGATGATGACATAGAAAGTTTTCTAGGTAGGTTTGAAATTTTGGCTACCACGTATGGGTTAGAGAGAGAAAGGTGGACCCTAAAGTTATCCCAGGGTCTCAGGGGAACAGCTTATGAAGTTTTTGCCAAAATGAGCAGGGATGACCAAGACAATTATGACATGATAAAGCAGGCTCTTTTGCTAAGGTATGAAAAGAACGGAGAAATTTACAGAAAAAAATTTAGGAATGCCAAGCTACTGTCGGGTGAGACCTATCACCAGTTCTCTGCACGTTTATAGACCTACTTGGAGAAATGGACTGCTCTGGGAAAACCCAAGATCTTAAAGAAATGATCCTTATTGAGCAATTGAGAGAGTCCATGGCTCCAGACTTGAGAAAGTTTCTCATGGAACAAGGTGCAGAGAGGCTGGGTGAGTTACTCAATGTCGCTGAGAGGTATCAGGCAGCCCAAGCAGAGGTAGCTGGCACAAAAAAGAAACAAGTAGACAATTATAAGGCTCCACAAAACTCTAACAGATTTGACAACAAAGATCAGGGAAACAAAGGTAAGCAACATTTTGATAGGCCACGCAATGATTATAGAAATAAAAACCCACAATTCAATGACAGAAAATATGAGGAAAGAAAACCTTTTCATAAAGGTAGATTTTATTGTAGATGGTGTAAGATGGACAACCATAACACCGAAGTGTGTAAAATGAAACCTTCCTTCGCTGCAATGAAAACGGGGAGAAAGGGAGTAAAGGCCAACCCTACTAAACAGCAGGAACCTTATCACCCCCCAGTGTGTGAAGAAGTAATATGTAATGGAGTCACCATAAGGTGCTTGTATGATACTGGATTGGATTTTCATTCAGTTGTGAGTTCTCACCTGGTGCAAGCAGATCAATACACCACAGAAACAGTGGAGATCCAAGCTGCAACCAAGGACGTAGCGACCATGACACTTTCCATCGCCAGGATAAATGTAAAAACGCGATATAAGAAGGAATCATCAAAGCAGCAGTGATAAATGAACCAATCTACCCTTTGATATTGGGGTGTAGATACGTCTTCTTGGGGAATCCCAAGAGACCTGTGATCATGGCAACAGTGCAGACCAGATCACAGTCCAAAAAGGAGGAAGATAATCCTATAAATACTCATCCAGAGGAGATGAGGAAGGCGCAGGCTGAGGATAAACCCTCAAGCCTTATTTTAAGAAATTGCCCAAATGTCATACACCTCCAGGCAAGGGAGACTTCTATATGAAGAATAAACTGATATATAGGAAGGCCGGAACTGGATCCAATGGTCACGGACAGCTGGTTCTTCCCACTTCATATAGGAAGAAAGTGTTGGAACTGGGGCATGCGATTCCCTTCAGTGGTCATATAGGGATCAGCGCAACAGGACAACGTATAGCTTGTCACTATTTCTGGCCAGGGATAACTGAAGATATAAAGAGATATGTAAAATCCTGTCCAGAATGCCAACGGGTAGCTCCAAAGCATTGGACTGCTCCAGCAACTCTAGGGGAAACGCCCATAGTGGGAACACCTTTTGAGAGAGTTGCAGTGGACATTGTGGGACCTCTCACTCGGACCAAGAGGAGGAACAGTTACATTCTGACTCTGGTGGACACTTGTTCGATGTGGGGAGAGGTGGTAGCCCTGTCGTCAATCGATTCGAAGCATGTGGCAGAGGCATTACTCACAATCTTCACAAGGGTAGGCTTTCCCAACCAAATCTTGACTGATAATGGCTCACAGTTCAAGGGGAAACTAACGGAAGAAGTTTTCAGGATCTTTCAAGCCAAACACTTTCATTGTAGCCCGTACCATCCACAAGGAAATGGCCAAGTAGAAAGATTTAACGGGACACTCATTTCGATCCTGAGAAAGTTGGCACATGAAAAATTAGATACATGGGACCAGTACCTTCACGCCGCCCTGTTTGCTTATCGGGAGGTACGCCATAGTTCAACCGGTATGGCACCGGCAACCCTGTTATTCGGGAGGCCAATAAAAGATTCATTGGAAGCCTTGTTAAGGACGTGGACTGATGATAAGGCAGAAGAAAATATTACCTTATCATATCAATATGTGAACGAGCTGACCACTCGTCTTAAAACTGGCTGGAAACTTGCTAATGATAATGTGAGACAAGCCAGAAAAAACATGCTGCCTATTATAATAAGAAAGCGAAGGATAGACACTTAGCCGTGGGAGAGAAGGTGCTCCTTCTATTACCCGGTAGTAGTAACAAGTTGCAAATCGGATGGCAAGGTCCATATACAGTTCTAGAGAAGGTGTCTAGAACAAATTATAAGATAGATAAGAAGGGGAAAGAGAAAATCTATCATGTGAATCTCCTGAAGAAATATCTGGAAAGAGAAAATTAGGACGAGACACACTTACTAACCTTGTCTATCGCAACGGGAATGAAAAACGAAACACTCATCTCTCATGAATATCCCCTACATCCCTGTGAGACAGCCGCACAGGTAAAAATCAGTAAACACTTAACGAAAAATCAGAGGGAGAGAGTTCAAAAGGTTCTGGATGATCATACAGATGTGTTAACGGACAAACCGGGGCATACAAATTTGTTGGAATATGATATGAAACTTATAGACCCAACACCAATCTGTATGAGAGCCTATTCTATTCCTTTCGCTGAGGAAAAAGCTTTAAAGGAGGAGATAGATTATTTGTTGAAAGAAGGAATTATTTCACACAGTGAATCTTCGTAAAGTTCTAGTGTGGTTCTGTTGGGGAAACCCTCTGGGGAACACAGACTGTGTATAGATTACAGGAAACTGAATGCTGTCACAGAAGGTCAGGTGAATCCATTACCTGATACAAATCATCTGTTTGCTAGGCTGAACTCAGCTAAATATTTCTCTAAGGTGGATCTGAGTAAAGGCTATTATCAGATTCCCGTAAAACCTGAGGTTCGACCGTATTTAGCCTTTAGCACCTCGGAAGGGCATTATGAATTCAACATGCTGCCGTTTGGGTTGAAAAATGCTCCGAGTGTGTTTTCTAGGATGATGCGAAAATTGTTGGATCCCCTGAACAATCCATATAAGACGAATTTCATCGATGATATTCTCATTGCTACAAAAACATTTGAGGAACACATTAACTCTCTGAATATGTTGTTGGATAGACTCAGGGAGGCAAACTTGACGGCTAGACATACCAAATGTTGTATTGGATGTGAAGAGCTGCAATTCTTGGGACACACAGTATATCAGGGAAGCATGACCCCTGACCCCAAGAACTTGGAGAAATTGAAGAAAGCTCCGAGGCCACAGACAAAAAAAGATGTGAGATCTTTTGTCTCTTTGTGTGGTTTTTACCAGAAGTATATAAAAATTTTTAACTCGATATGTGCACCACTGACGGATTTAACGCGCAAGGGAAATCCGGATAACATTACTTGGTCCGCTTAGTGTGAATCGGCCTATCAAGAGTTAAAAGAAAAACTCACAAGCAAGCCTATATTGAAATTGCCTGACTTGACTCAAGAATTTGTTGTGAGAACGGATGCTAGCAACATCGGATTAGGGGCAGCCCTATTGCAAAGGTCCAATTCACTTGAAGAGGAACTAACCCCAGTTGCTTATGCAAGCAGTAAGTTGAACACAGCGGAACAAAAATATTCAACTAGTGAAAAGGAATGTCTGGCTTTGATAAGGGCTATAAAAAAAGTTCCAGATCTATCTCTATGGGAGATCATTCAAGGTCCAAACAGATCATAAACCCCTCGTATTTCTGTCGCAATCAAAGCATGAAAATGCTAGATTATTACGTTGGTCCTTGCTCTTACAGCCATACCAATTCATCATAGAATATATCCCCGGGTCGAAAAACGTAGGTGCAGATTTTTTAAGTAGACACCCGTACGACGAAAATCCGAGTAGTCACCAGGCATAATGATTTAAATTTATCTATGTGTATTTCGAATTATGAACTGACATTAGGTAGTCTGTTCTAAAGTGGGGAGATGTGTGACGATATTCTAAATACAATAGCTAAATTAAATAATATTATAGTGCATAAGTCAAAAATAAGATAGAAAATAAAATTTGAGTCCAGCGTCTTCTTCCCCACGCCAGCCGGTATGCGGGTTTTGATAAGCCTAATAGCCGAATGAAGGGTACTGTCTTTTCAAATTCGTCCTTGAGATTAAATGTAACACTTTTGCAAGTTCAAGACGACAGAGTGATAGAATAAAAGAAAAGGAGGGGAGGGAATGGAAAGAAAAAACCTAGGGTACGCCGTCTCGCGTTGATTTCAAAAAGCCAACTCGAGCGACATAGCCTTGGGCGATTTTCAAATTACGATACAAAAACTAAAAAATGTTCGTCAATTTGGTCACGCAGACAGCCTTAGCTCTTATTAAAAAAAAGAAGTAATTCTAACGGACTACGGACGATTCTCGTTTTTAGTTTGAAAATAGTTGTAAGAAGAATTGAACAGGTGGCAGTTTCTAGATTTGAACGACTAACATAGAAAAAAATATGGAATTATGAACCATAATACATAGGGCCATAAAAATTATATATTCGGATGCCTTATGATTTCCTGAGCAATAATATGGTGTCAGTTAAGCACTAGTACAATAAATAACCAAGATATTGGCAAAAATACTATGTATTGTAAGACGGACTGACGAAAACAAAAATCATGCCTGCTTATTTTTTTCATAGCATGTTTTGAAAAAAGCTTTTGGGGAAATAAGGACTAAAAGGTACCTGTAATTTGATTGGCAGTAGTTTAAAGGAAGGCGCGATAGGATTGGTTGACCTAAAACTAAAAATATATTTGCAGTAGTAAACATAGTAGTTTGAGAGTTTGTTTTTTTAAAGTTTGATTCAAAATAAATGAGTTCATGGTCCCATTGGCCCATACATTATATATTATCGGAAACGTAGACTGCTCGTTGCCATTTTGAAAAAATTTTCTGATGAACAAGGAGCGATGAGAGCAGGCTGGTGCTTTTCAAACCTATAGAAAGCAGTCTGGACAAGGCAGATCTAAAGTGTGCCATAAATTGTTTGCCAGTCATCGTTCGCTTGTGTGTGTATTTCATTGAAATTTGTGGTAAGATTGATTTTATTAACCTTTTATTTAAAATAAAGTTTGAATGTGAGATACTGCAATACGACTGTAAGTAAGTGGGTCCATGGCAGACTTAGGCAGAGCCTAGAGATTGATCCATCATATGATAGACTATCAGAGAGGTGTAGTACTACAAGATTATATATGATTGTCATCAAGGAGCATAACACCTATCCTATGGTATGGAAAAAGATTACTGCTGGAATTGCAGAGGCGTTGTAACCATTAGGGGAGAGGAATACTGGTATACATTGTCACCTAAAAATATAATGGTAAAATAGGTTGTCATAAAAAGCTGACCCTATTTGTTTGTTTGTACTGTGCCTGTAATTAATTGTGGAATATTATTGTATACTTGTTATAAAGAAGGACGCATAACCTTCTTATTTCAGGGATTTTTGGTACTGACATTAACGTAGTACCCGGCTCGTGGAAACTGTTCGATTCCTGACACTGTTTGCATATTTCGGGCACATGCTGGATGCCATTGCCTTTCAAGAAGGGAAACAGATTGTCCAGCGAGCCTATGAACAGATCTACTGGTGTTATCCTTCGAAGATAAGTGCCTGTTCGGCACCAGGAAGCTCAACCTCTAGTTTAACATAAAGACTGGGAGCCGCGCTAGCGTAGTGGTTACAACACCGCTCTGGCGACCGGGTGATTCAGGATCAAACCCGGGCGACGGCATTTGAGGATTTTTCGTCGACCGGGAATTGGACTGGATTAACTCGAGACCTGGCGAGGACATTTGAAGGAGTGTCGTCGACCAGGGATTGGCGGCTCCTGAGCCGACCCAGCTCTAATGGGTACCTCCGAAATCGGCGAGTATCTGCCTGAATGGCGAGGGACACCTGTCTCTGTACAAGAAAAGGGATACTCACGTAAAATCAATGTCAGGTTCTACATTAACAATAACCTGAGATTTCGCCTCGAGTATTAGCGGGCGTACGAAAAAAAAAACATAAAGACTGTGCATATTAATAAAAAATTCCACCAGTGTCAAATGAAAAGAAAACAAACAATAGTGTGTGATGTTAACCAACAACCTACCATTATATACCAGTATTAACCTAAGTTAGAAAACTACATCTACACACTTATAATATAATAACATTTGTATTATGGACAGAAGATCCATGGTGTTATTTCATTGATGTAAATAATTCTTTTGATTTCACTTTTGATTGTCAGTCCTGATTCAAAACAAACTAGAACCAGGACAATAAATTGTAAAAATTTAACTTTTACCCAAAATTCAACCACTGACTTACTAAAGATAGTCTTTTAAAGTGTAGTTTGTATGTGATTGTCGTAGTACTGTGGTGTTGTGTTGGATAATAAAATAGTTGTTTATATGTTTAGTTAGTTAATGCACATTACACTACATATTCATAACCCTAGACACCAAACGTAGTCATCATACATTCTAGTCAAAGAATAATTCTGAATGAGATCATAGGGGTGGTAGCAGAAAGGTACCCTGTAAACTTACCATAATATTTGTTATATTCAGGGACCTTCACAGCTGACCTCATTCATTACACTAAGAGTACATAACAACATTTCTTAACATCAAATCCACCACATAGACAGCTCCTCCTCACACACCATAAGGCCTCACCGCGAGTTCAGGTTCTGGCTTTTAAACACAAGATTTAACCCGAAATCAATGAAATAATTCACACACTAGTAATAGTTTGACTGGCAATTCTGTTAGCACAAGAATAGATCGCTTGTGTCCAGACTGCAAAACTTTTTTGTTAAAAGCTTGACTTCTGATCTCAAACATCCACTAGGTGGAATATATTTTCTTCAAATGGCACTGAGCCTTGGTTTACTTCCTTATTGTTAAACCCACTGGCCAATGGAAAAGACGAGTCCAAAAATACGACTCTTTTTTTGAAAATCCTAAACAAGTCTATGTGTTTATTCATGCGCTGGTCAGTGTGCCTTTACTATTACGGAGTGAGAAAATGTTTCGCGTGGCCAACAAATTTGCAGTTCCTACCTCCCCTCTTTCTTACTGTCGCGAGGGCGTTTTGGGAAGATAGGACAGCTTGAATGGAATGGAAGAATACAGATAATAATGTCTTATTGATAGCTTCCGAGTTTGAAGAAAACTGCCTCTCCTCGGGAAATAGTGTACTAGAAATTTACTTAAAAGAGAATTCTGGTACCTAAACAGGATATTTTCTGGACGATAAATTCTTCCTCAGGGATCCTACAAAAGGACTGTGTAAAGCACACAAGGTTGAGAAAGAGATTTGGTGTCCAGCCACAATTAAAATATCCCGACCCAATAGAAGTTAATTGAATTATGGCTGAGCCCCCAGGGTGTAGATTATATTTAAAACAAAATACAACCCAAATAAAGTTAACAAGAAAAATAACAACAGACTCTGTTATGTAAAGTTGGATAAAAGGGTATGGAATCTTACATTTTTTTATATACATATAAATATGAAAAAAAGTTTAGCTCTACTGTTTATAAAAAAAAATCAACTAGTGTGGTCATCACTTGGACCAGAGATCTTTTCTATGGTAGTGTTGCTGGTAGGTGTTAATACTCATCTCCTCAAGGACTGTAGTAGCTGCGGAGATGATTTGTGTTTGGACTCTCTTGGTTTGGTCTGCTCCAGCAGGTTGGTCTATAACAGTTAATGGGTTCAGAGGGTGTCAGAGTCTGCTTCCCTGGACTCAGTGCACATCACAGATAAGGATGGGGTAAGTCACCTCTGCTGAATGCCTCTTCTGTTTATGGGATGTGTGGGATGGTTACTGGGTGATAGGATATGGTTGGGTAAGGGTAATCTTGGTACCATGGACTTGTACCCTGGACCTGGTTTAGGTATCTGGTAACCGCAACCTGAGTTTTTGCTTTGTAACCGCAACCTGGGTTAGTACCTCGTAACCGCAACCTGGGTGGACTGGAAACAATTGAAATCCCATTAGTGGTTTCAAGAGCAGTCATCTCCTAAGTCTGATGGCCGGTAAGCGTCCATCAGAAATTAAATTAACACAAGGTTAACTACTATTTAGTAACTGTGTTATCTATTAGATATGAACTACCACTTCTTAACTGACATTATAGTGTATCTTGAGTTCTCAGTCTCTATCTGGCTGTCTGCTTATTTACAGCAGTGGTTTTCCCCATGTGGCAATGAGTTTCACAAACTGTGAGGTAGGGGCTGGGGTCATCAAATGGTTGAGAACCACTGGTTCACCTAGTGCCCATAGAGCAGTATTTTAATTCCGGGGTCACTGTCAACAATGATTTGAGAACCACTGGGTAATAGTTTCCTTTGCTGCTTTAACTTGGTGGGGTGTCATTGCTGCCAAGGTCTGAGAACCAATGATTTACATTCTCGCTTACTCAAGCAGTAAATCATTTGGAGGGTAGGCATGGTCTCAAGGCTTGAGAACTGCTGACTTACATTTTGTCAGTCAAGTGGTAAATTCATTAAATAGCTAAATAATTGCAAGCATTCTTAAAGTCCTGGTTCCTGTAGCAAATAACATTCATATACTGATAATAAAATAGTTCTTCAATCATACATAAAATAGTTCTTCAATCATACAACATGGTATATGCATAGGATTGCATTAAATACATGTAAAGAACCTTCCATAATGAAAAACACATTAATGTCCCTTATGTGACAAAGTGAGAAGAAGTGATTGAGACACTGTTATCAAGTTTGTAGTCTTGACAGAGAACACAGAAGCCTTATAAGAAATAGAAAATAGAAGCACCACTAAGACACTTCTGTTTTTCTTGGATCAATATGCAAATTCCAAAGTAACAACAATAATAAACATCATATTATTTAACCCTGTCTTATTTCTGCCAGGCTGTGAAATAAAGATCAGTGGTTAATTAGGTCTAGGACCTCAGCCAACTCATACATTAGTTTGAGGGATCTGTAAAGATGCAAATAACAATTATTGACACTTAAAATGGAAATGCATTTCAAACTATTAACAAAAAGTTACTGCAATAGCAAGCTGTTGATAAACATATGATTATTCATGTTATAAAATCAGCAGTATTAGATCTACTTACTTCGCTCAACGAATTCACTACAACTATTTCGCAACATGAAATGCCCACTTGGGCCCAGTCTGTCTGCTCCGAATGATGGTTACAAGAAGAATGCAGAAAATTCCCTCCAATATTCCAGGATCTGTTCCGGGCAGGGGTGGGTTGTGCAAATTCTGTTCTGGTCCCAGGGGTATAAAGTTACCTTCATTTCAACTCGCACTAGCGTCCATCGTTTCCGGCTGTTTTACATGCGTCCAGTTCGTGAACAACAAAGACGGTCGACTTCCTGTTCGAATCGTTGTACCGTGTTCCACCTTCGACTTTCGCTGGTGGGGGAATAATTTATTACCTTGGACCGAGAATCCTGAGCTAGTAAAATACTGTTAAATCTAAGACTAGCGAGAGAGAGAGAGAGAGAGAGAGAGAGACTTTTTCATTATAAGAATGAAAAAGTCAACTGAAGGGAATTATTTTTCAATCTCACGATAGAGATTTTAGTAGAGATATAAAATAATAGACAGAAGAAAAGAATCGGTGAGAAGTCGTTCCACGACACTTACTAACTAACTAGCATAAGCCAATAGGATTCAAATCAACGGATTTGACTTTTGGTTTGAAATGTTACCAAAACCGAGTATGAATGTGTCAAACCGTATGTCTCAATACTTTCTTTCTTCATTATCTTCGTTATTATTTGACCGATTGAAAAGATTAAAATTGTTTATTACTCTGTCAAGTGTCCTTTATCTTACTGTTATATTTTCGTCTTAGTTTTTTTTATATCAAATTGTCCATTTTTTCTTTTCATCTTTATTGGTTCAGAACAACATACTTTTATTATCTAAGTTCAGAGAACATATTAGAAAGATGATATGGTATAGAATAAACAACATTATCGTTTTTATTTCACTCTGTCTTTCCTTTTTATTCTTCTGTCTATACATATACACGCGTTCAATAGTCCCTTTCTGTTCTCCCCTCTTGCGCTAGTCGTCTCAGTTGCCAAGCAACCAGTGTCACTAGGAGTACGTTAGATTTTACTCCATGCTAACTCCCTTTGCATTTTTGCCTCTCTCTCTTGCTCGAAACACGTCTTGGTCTAGTGCCAACATCGTTTTTATGTTATATTTAGTTTTCATTACAGAGACGGGCAAAGGCGGTGGGGGTTATCCTCACATGGCGTTACTAGATTCAAATCGCGTGTCGTTAGCGGGCGTTTTTTTTTTTAAATGCGACTTTCTATAGACAAAAATATTACATTATTGCGTCCGATTTTGTGACTTTGTGCTAGTGGTTTTGCCCTAGGCAATTATCATTGGGAGTAGGGGGGTCTACAAGGTGTAACTAGAGCGTTTTTTCTTTTCTTTCCAACAGTTTGATTTTATGAGAATATCAAGCGGGTGGGGCAATAGTGTTAAGGAGGGGTTTAATATTATCGTGGCGTAGTGTGTCGTAAATTTATTTTGAGAGAAAGAGTCTTAGAAATAGTAGTCCGGTTTAGAGTAGAATGATGGTGAAAAAAACTCAGTGATAGAAATGTAGAGATTAAATAGTTGCTTCCCAGAGTGCTGGAAGAGAGTAAAGACAGACTTATTTACGACAAATCGTTTCTCTCAATCTACTCTTCAGACTCATACTGGTCAAACAATTATTTACCAGTTTCCAGACACGCACCTGCTCTCACACCGAAATGGTGCTTCAGACACACAGACGACGTGGATACAACTATCTTAAACAAATAGGGGAAATGTTATGGGCTTTGGGTAGTCCAACACCGTAACGATTCAGTTTATGTTGTTTATTAAAGTTAAAATAGACAATCACTAAAATAATCAATTGTTTACAGCAAGAATTATAAAAATTACAGAAAAATGCAAATAACAAGGTAGAGAGGGGGTGAAGAAGATTGGTATCGACTAAGCCCGTCCCGCTTATTAGACAAAGATAAACCCAGTCCAAAGATAAATAGTTTATCAGGAACTTAGGTAAGTTAACCTAACAGTGAAGTTAATTACTCTGAAAGAGGTGTTTCAAAATTAGGTATAGGTGGTAGAAAGAATCCTGTTCTTCCCAATTGTTCTTCCCTTTACTAAGCAAATGAAAAGGAAGGGGGTTTTAAACAGAGTTAACAAATTATCAACTATCCCACTTAAAGGAACAATGTAGGGTATACAGAAAAGATATATATTACCAGGTAAGCAAGTTAACAAAATGGTTACAAAAAAAGATTAAATTTCCTGTCATTCATGCACACGCGTGAGGATCCACACTCATATATTCACACACTTACCGATTGCAGCATCAGACAATCCAATAGAATTATATAAACAGCAATTACACTTTTGACATGTGAACTGTCTAGTACTTCGATGTCCCGCCCCAGACGTAGCGAGGTTGGCTGATCGCAACTATTCCCACTATATCGCTGGACTTGAAGCCTAAGAGTTATTGTGTTTTATTATATAAAAGGAGTCTATGGGATGGCACTGACACAGTTCGACACAAGGGTGAAAATGAAGTGGTCTCTTTAATCTTCCGCTATGGTAAAATTCCTTCAATGCGTGATGATAGTAATTGACCGGAAAGTTTATTAATCCAGTGAGGAAAAAACTTAAGCCGTCACCGTTCACGAAAATATGTACTCTCTCACAGTAGGCAGTAAATCAGGTATCGCAACTGGCACTGTTCAACTTCCAGGTTATCTTACAGATTTGTAATCTTAATATGATGATAGTTCTTGAAATAGTCTTGGGTAGGCTTTCTTTCATATAATTTATGATAGCTAGGTCGCATTGAACCGCCACAAGATTAAATTTTTAAAATGTTTCATCAATATGTCTGGAAAGTTTTTATGATGATTTCTTTATTGCTTTCTTAATGCTGGGATCGCACAGGTTACGATCACTCTGTATGAAAGAAAAAAAGACATGTAATATACCGAAAAACAAATAACCTTCTAAAGCGCGATAAATTTCCCGTTAAGACTATTTTATATACGCTCGCGTATTTAATTATGTATTTAATAAAACACTGCGCGAGTTCTAATGGTTAAAACACACACTTATAAATATATGACTTAACTAAATTTATTAATTATAAATTCCTTCGCGACTTTAAAAGTTAATTTAAGCATTTAACATCTATTATCTTTTGGAAATAATATAGCAGGTATATCATTACATTTACAACTGGAACTATTGAGACGGTTTAATTTAATAGATTTAAATTAACACAAAATCCAGTGAAATAGAATGAATGAACTAGACCACTGATCACTTTACACAATATATATATTACCGCTTTGCACAGAAATAGAATTCACTGCCAATATGTATAAAAATCCATGGGATAATCTAGCAAGATTTCAAATATAGCTAGTGCTTCTGTTAAGTTCTGGCCAGCGAGTGATAAAGTGTATTTCTACGTGGTCTGTATATATCTAGAATGAAATGAAAGATGAGTGGGACATGAGAAACTTGACAGCTTTTTTGATCTCAGAAGACTTTTGGGGATCTGACCGCCAGATTAAAAGGAGAAGCCGCCCCTGGCCTCTCGTATCTTCGCTCGCTGCTTGCGTCGGCTTTCCCCGTTCGCTCCCACTGCGATCGGTTCCGTGTTTAACACCGAGATGCGAAATTGTTTAAGGGACCACTGCTGTCTTTGATCGTATCGCTAGCTTTCCTGAGATCCCCCCAGTCCGTTTCTTTGATCGTGGTCGCTGCTATCTGTTTGATTCTGGTGCCGCCCCCTCTGGGCCAAGTTAATGAAAATACTGCATATTATTGCTCAAGAGATGACCATGGGCGTGATTTAATCTCTCCTTAAATCAATGCGATGACCAGAATGAACGGTAGATAAACTGTCCACATATCAATCAGCCAGCGTGTTGCCAATCTGCGTGGAAAGGTTGCATAGCTAATGAGTTCAGGTGAAAAGAAAAATCCTGTTTGACGAAAGGTTACAATATTTCGGGGGCACTGATGTTATGAGAGGGTTCTCACCATCATCCTAACAAATTCAGGACGGATGAGTTCGTCTGTCACATAGTGAAACTAAATGCAAATGCGTTAATGACGTAACATTGAGACGAGTGAATCAAGGATATCTCGCTACACACATCACTAATTGAAAACGTAAATGAACATAAAACTCTAGGTCTAACTGTTGACCAGCACCAAAGTTGGAACTCACATGTAAGTGCACTCACAAAGCTAAAGGCATAAAAAGTTTACCAATTAGCCAAAATCAAACACTTCCTGGATGAGAGGGCAAGGAAAATGTTCTACACATCTCACATACAAACATACCTAGACTGTTGTTCCACAATCTTGGATGGTCGTTTCATATCCAACACAAAAAGGCTCCATTCACTTCAAATACGTGCAGTCCGCCTAGTTGCTGATAAACACCAAATATATTGCATAGATCTATATAACTATCTTAAAATATTAACCATTAGAAAGCGCTTCCTAACAAAGCTAAATTCGCGCACAAAATCTTGTCACAGAATGCTCCAACGTATCTGTGGCCACTTGTAAAATTCAATGAAAAACGTAGTCAGCGCTTAAACCAGTTACAGGTACCTAAGCCCTGGCTAGATTTGTACAAGAAGAGCTTGGCTTACTCAGCTGCTCATCTTTGGAACAATCTTCCACATGACCTGAAAAACATGCACAGTCCCTACTCATATAATCGTAGACTGTTCAAATACATTATGAGTGCGGATTATGAGTGCGGATTATATGCCGCTCTAAGGGATTATGTTTCGAATTATTATCTAATATACTGTATGGAGGGTCTGATGATCTAGTTTTTCATTTTAATATACCTTACTTCTTAATTGTAATCAGATACTGTAAATGTATGCTTTTATACTACCGGTACTTATAATGTTGCATCACCATTAAACTAATACCTTAAGTATGTTGGAGAATGTCTGGATAACTAGCTATAAAAGATGAGTAAGAGGAAGGGCAAAATGCAAGACGGGCCTATATACACGATTCTCATCTATCAGTTAATACCCTTTACCTCCCTAAGGAGCATAGGTCATAAAACTGGATCTCGTGTAGTGGAGGCGTCGACAATTCACTCCCTGTGGCAGTATCTGCTTGGGACTCAAAGCCGCTCACCTGTGGGAACATTTTCCGCATGCGCTGACAACACACGAAGTCCCAGGTCATTCAGCAGCAGATTTCCAATATGTCACGAGTTCTTATTATATGCCACCATAATCTGATTACTTTTCAAATTATGTTTAATTTACTGTTATAAATGGTTTAGATTTTGTTTGTTTGTATGTTGTTGTTTTTTTTTTAATAAATTATTGTTATTAATTTATTTTTTCTCTCTCTTTTTTATTTTTAAAAATTTTTTAACATACTTAAATTTGATTATGACTGGATGTTACAAATGTATGTTATTATTTTACCTTGATAATGTTGTATGCTTAAATAATGCTCAAAATACATGTGCGATTGAAAGGATACGGTGGGAGCCGCGCTGGTGTAATGGTTGCAACGTTGTACTGGCGACCAGGTTTTCAAGGTTCAAGCCCGGGCGTCGGCGCTTGAAGGAGTGTCAACGACCGGGATTTTGACTGAATAATCTGAACGGCTCCTGAGATAATCGCTATGTGGATAGGAAGGAGCGAAGCTCCTGACCGGGTTGGAAGGAAAGTCCTCAGGTTCCCCAGCCTCGCAATGACATGTCATTGGGCCGAAGGGCTGAAAGCCCAAGCGCCGCTGGTTAAGGGAAAAAAAAAGGATAGGGATGACAGGGAGAAGAAGGGCAGAATGTAAGACGGGCCTCACGGCTGTTTGTACCCTATACCGGAGCGCTCTTTTAGTTTCGGTGACCGGAATTCTGACACCGGGTAATAAATCTTCCTGTGCACCGTAAACGCCTACTGCTAGTTTTGGCGCGGAAAATCAGCTGATGTGTGTGTAAAATCAGTAATTATATAAATAATTACACACTCGTTCTGGATAAACACAGCGCTAAAATTCTTTTGTGTACTATAACTCTGTTCTGTGTTCTATTTTTGATTGCATTTTTATTTGTTTGAAATTATATTTGACGGAGTTACAGACTTTTGAAAACAGCGTCATCATTTGAGGAAATTTATAGCAGAAGTAATTTATTTATTAATGTAATGTCTAAAAATCGGCCCATTCGTATGAGTTTATAATTATAAAGACTTCTCGAAGGGAAGCTAAAGATTATTTCCACATACTTTTTTCTTTGGTTTCATATCTTGAGAATGTGTGGTAGTCAGTTATGTGAGTTTGGCATTACATGAATAAGCATATTGTCACCAGATTTTATAACATTTAAATCACAGTAAACGCATTCCTGATACTCGCAAATCTTAAATAAGGTTGTAAAAAAATTACTTTTTGTAAAGTACCATCTGTTTTTGCATTTTCATTCATTTATAATGATATTTAGCAACATATATAAGCGTCAGAAAACATGTAAAGCTATAGATAAATTACTTCCTCCTACTTTGATCTATCTTTCAAGTCTTGTTAATGTTGTACTCGTATTTATAATATGAATGTCTTTTGTTTATTGTGTTTGAGATAAGGACTGTTCCATTAGTGTTCTTTGGTAGACAATCCTGTGCACAAGACGGCTACCAAAGAATTCTAAGTAACTGTTTGTATATCTTCTTTCATTCACAGATAAAGCATTCTACAGCCTGGTGTTAGACTTCATACTCCCAAATAGTCCATTAGCTTTATACATACACAAGTAAACTATACTACATAACAACGAAATGGAACATACTTTGTTGCATCATATGAATTGTGCCAATGCACTGTGCAGAGCCTATGGCAAGAGAGCATTAACTTCCCAAACAAAAAGTTCAAAACGGAATGCACTGAACTGTTCGAATTACGTTAGTGATCTGTTCTTTGTGTTTGGAATTAACGTATTAGATGATAAACCGACGGAGCATTCGACTATATTTTGTAAGAAGTGTTACTTACGAATACAAAACGCAAAAAGGAGGCATAATGAGAAGTGTCTTGAAACAGCCAAGTTACTATCGGAAAACAGTCAGCACATCTGGAAAGACTATGACCATAATTTAACTATAAGTGAATGTCAACTATCATAGCAGAGCATTCATAGGGAATCACTGCAACAGATATCTCACACAAAAAGTTTATAAAGATCTTACAAGAGCAATCATTACACAAACACTGAAAATTACAGACAAACAAGATATAACCGACTTAGCTTTTATTGCCCAAGAACGATTCAACCCACTGAACGAAGCATTCGAGAAAGTACACAACAAAATATCACACAGTAAACCAATTAGTAAAGAATCAATAACAGCATCAATAGAGACATATACTGCCATCAATGGTACCTATACCTTGTAGCGGTATGGCAGCTTGTGTACCCTGACAATCCCCAGAGCTATGCCAGTGGGAGTTTTACTCCTGGTAGGTTCAACCATGCTGGACTGGTCTGCGTGGGTAGGGGTCAGACAAAAGCTGGTACCCTGGTCTTCCAAGTTGGGGGTTTTAGCACAGGGCCGACACCCCTGTCTGTGTAAAAAATCACACACGTTACGGAAACAGCAATAAATAGAAATACTTTGATGCGGGACGGACATCCGGAGTCTCAGGCTCGTATGACTGACAGTGGTGAAAGCCGAAAGGAAGCCACTGGCATGAAAACGGATGCCCAGACCGCAAAACACGAAACCAGAATTGGTTTTTGGAATGTCAGAACTATGAACGAGGCAGGAAAGCTGAGACAGATTACAGCAGAGATGAGGAACTACAAACTACATATCCTGGGAATAAGCGAGAGCAGATGGACAGGGATGGGGAGAATAAAAACAGCTACAGGGGAAACAGTACTTTATTCTGGTAGAGAGGACGGTCAGCACAACGAAGGTGTAGCCATTATCCTTAAGAAAGGAATGGAAAGATCTCTACTGGAATGGAAACCCATTAACAACAGACTAATAAGAGCAAGACTGAGAGGGAGATTCACCAAAACCACAATTATACAATGTTATGCACCAACAAATGACAGCGACGAAGAGATTAAGGACGAGTTCTATCAACAGGTACAAAAGGAAATGGAAACTGTACCCAGGTACGATCTTATTATAGTAATGGGAGACCTAAATGCGAAAGTTGGAACACACAATAATTATAACGAAAGAGTAATGGGGAAATGCGGCAGTGGAACAGTAAATGAGAATGGGGACAAATTAATAAGCTTCTGCAGTATTAACAACCTGGTCATCGGAGGAACACTTTTTCAACACAAAGAAGTGCACAAGTTAACATGGGAATCACCAAACGGACGAGACAAAAACCAGATAGATCACATAATGATCAATGGCAGATGGAGACATGCACTACAAGACGTGAAAGTAAGAAGAGGCGCAGATGTGGGAAGTGATCATCACCTAGTAGTAGCAAGACTGAAGGTGAAACTCAGAGCTGCTGGACCAGTTGCAGTCAAACAGAAAAGATACAACATCACGAAACTTAAGGACCCCCTCACCAGAAAAGCGTTTGTGGTCGACGTAAAGAGACGATATCTGATTACCAAAAGCCAGGAAAGAACAGAGACCGATGATGTGGACCAGAAATTCAACACCATCTCAACAATATATAAAGAAAGCAGCAAGTCATGCTTGGGATTCCAGGAAAGAAAGAGCCAAGACTGGATAACACCAGAAACGCTAAACACCATAGCGAAGAGAAAGGAAATGAAAAGGAAGAAAACAGAAGCTAAGTCTCCCAGGTTAAAGGCAATATATAGTGAACAGTACAGTCAGCTGGACAAGGAAGTAAAACGTCAAACCCGTGCTAACAAAAGGACATTTCTGGATGACCTTGCAAGACAGGCAGAAGAGGCAGCACTGAGAAATGAACAAAGCACAGTTTATAAAATAACTAAAGCTATCAGTGGAAAACGAGGTGCAAACAACATAACGTTAGTAAGAGACAAGCAAGGAAATCTCATCACCACAGCACAGGGGCAGGAAACAAGGTGGGCAGAGCACTTCAGAGAAACACTGAATAAGGAACCACCAGAGACTCAGCTGAATGTTCCTGAGGCTGAAAGTGACTTAGACGTAAATACAGACATTCCACGAAAAGAAGAAATTATCACAGCTATCAAAGGGCTAAAAAATGGAAAAGCGCCTGGTCACGACAATCTGAATGCTGAGCTATTCAAGACAGACCCTGAACTAGCAGCAGAACTATTAGAACCACTATTTGCACAAGTCTGGGAAACTGAGACAACACCAACAGAGTGGAGTAAAGGAACAATTGTCAAATTGCCCAAGAAGGGCGACCTTGCAGACTGCAACAACTGGAGAGGAATTACCCTCCTCTCAGTTCCCAGCAAAATACTAGGCAGGATAATCATCCAGAGAATTTCAAAAGCAGTTGACCATAAACTGAGGAAAGAACAAGCGGGCTTCAGAAAGAACAGAAGATGTGCAGATCATATATTTGCCCTCAGGAACATTATAGAGCAGTGCTCAGAATGGCAGAGACAGCTGTACATTAACTTTGTTGATTTTGAAAAGGCTTTCGACAGCATACACAGGGACAGCCTATGGAAAATTCTGAGGGCTTATGGAATTCCCAGCCGCATTGTTTCCATTATAAAAAGCCTCTATTCTAACTTTACGTGCAGTGTTGGATCGAGTAATGTAACTTTCGAAGTGAAAACAGGAGTACGACAGGGATGCCCCTTATCAACAACATTATTTTTGACAGTCATAGATTGGGTGATGCGCCAGACAACAGAGGGCAGTCCAAGAGGAATTAGATGGACAACGTTTTCTACACTGGAAGATTTGGAATATGCAGATGACATTGCACTGCTCGCGCATTCACACCAACACATTCAAGACAAAACTGATAGACTGAATAAGTATGGCCAGCAGGTTGGCCTGAACATCAATCTGAAGAAGACAGAGGTCATGACACTAAATGTGGGCAATCCTGAGCCAATAACAGTAAGGAACCAGAAGTTAGAACAGACAGACACATTTACTTACCTAGGAAGCATAGTAACACCTGACGGCGGAACAAGCAAGGACATTAACAACAGAATGAATAAAGCGAGAACAGCCTTTGCTATTCTCAACAACATTTGGAAGTCTTCCCAGTACAGCACAAACACCAAATTAAGACTGTATGAGAGCTGCGTACTTTCTGTGCTTCTCTATGGTGCGGAATGTTGGAGAGTAACAGAGAAGGAAATGTCGAAACTGTCCTCCTTCCACACAATCTGCCTAAGGAAAATTCTCCGAATCTTTTGGCCAAACACCATCAGCAACCAAGAACTACTTATTCGGAGTAACCAGGAGGACATGCACACCATCATAGCTGGCAGACGCTGGAGTTGGGTTGGCCATGTCTTCAGAAGGGACCCTGATACCATCGCAAGAACAGCTATGCTATGGACCCCCGAGGGAAAGCGAAAGAGAGGCCGACCAAAAACAACTTGGCGGAGAACTGTGGAAGCTGAGATGCAAAGAATGAACCACAGTTGGGGCACTGTACGAAGGATGGCCGCCGACCGAGCAAAGTGGAATCAATTTGTTGCTGCCCTACAAGACGCCACCAGGCGTGATGGCCGCTGACTGCTTTGACGGTTGGCGGTTATGGATCAAAGAAGAAGAAGAAGAGACATATATGTCTTTGTTCAGAAAGCTATTCGCCAATTCTTAACCCTTTGAAAATAAAGTTCGTTCGTTCGTTCCACACTAATGTGACGCGCTACACCGTTTGGAAACTACCGTCCTAGGGGATGGCTAAATAGGAACTTGTGCATGACCGTCTTAGGGGATGGCTAAATAGGAACTTGTGCATGACCGTCCTAGGGGATGGCTAAATAGGAACTTGTGCATGACCGTCCTAGGGGATGGCTAAATAGGAACTTGTGCATGACCGTCCTAGGGGATGGCTAAATAGGAACTTGTGCATGACCGTCCTAGGGGATGGCTAAATAGGAACTTGTGCATGACCGTCCTAGGGGATGGCTAAATAGGAACTTGTGCATGACCGTCCTAGGGGATGGCTAAATAGGAACTTGTGCATGACCGTCCTAGGGGATGGCTAAATAGGAACTTGTGTATGACCGTCCTAGGGGATGGCTAAATAGGAACATGTGCATGACCGTCCTATGGGATGGCTAAATAGGAACCTGTGCATGACCGTCCTAGGGGATGGCTAAATAGGAACTTGTGCGTGAGGCTGTCAAACTCATCATGTAAAAAAATGGTTCAGTAACCACCGCTGCAAAAGCACATGAAAGCTTTAATGCAGGCATGGGCGAGTGGATTAGCTGCAGTGGTGTCTCCATGTTCCATCGGGGGGGGGGGGGGGGGGAAACCACCCTCATATAGTTGGCGGTTTGTCTCAGGCTTCTCTCATTGACCTAGATTCCTAGAACAAACTTACTGCAGAGTGTCTATGTGTCCGTGCAGCAAATGTATTGGCACTACTTAGAGGTATGTCAATGGGTGTTAGGTGTCAGTATGCTGACCTAACAATTACTTTATCAAATCTGGTTTTTCTTGAATCTTCCAAGTTGACTTTCATTCACTGGCCTATACTGCCAGAGGTGTTGATTCTTGGATGAAGGGTCAATTACTCAGGTTCGTTCTTATCCTTCTGTGATGGTATGTTGTGTGACTTTAATATAGTGGCAGCTTAGTGATTATATTCAACAAATTCTCCAATGAGTAATGACTGTGTCGAATGCCTGTGTCGCAAAGAGATTTATGATTAATAAATTCCTATATCTTTTCTTTATTCTACCCGTGTCTTCTACTTTATTATCGCTCTTTTATCCTTTTTTTTCACATTCGGTTGATTGGGAAAATATAACTCTCCCATTCAAACCTTCGCCTGTCTCTTTTCTTATTTAGCAACACATTTTTATTGCTGTTAAGCTAAGTTCTTGAGTAGACCGAATAGTGTGAAATTCGTTCTTGACAGACATATGATGGCAGACAATCGTCTAACATTTTCATCTGACACGAAGCTTCTACGGTTAAGTTTCTCGGTGATGGGTGTGAGAGGCGCCAACATGCATCGCCCGGGAATGACCAGAGGTAGCGGCAGGTGTTAGAAACACGCACTGTCAGTTTTTAATGGCGACGTCTGAGTGAATGTGGGTGTTAAGACGGGACTATTCGCGTTTTCGAGAATAGCGTGCATCCTTTGTCTGTTTTCAGATATTATACCAGAGTAGTTAGACTTCATTCATTCAGTCCTCCTAAGTTGCAGGAGACGGATCGCTTCGTGCTAGATAGTAAGCTTGTATAGCGAAGTTCTTAGTTTTCTCGACAATTTTGCCGAGCTTCTAGAATACCGATATAAGTGAATAATTCTAGTTTTGTGGTGATCGCCTGTAGTTCTGTCTGGAGGTAATATTATATATCTAGTAGTGTTGAGTGATTTAAGTGGTAAATCGCCTATTTTATTTCACTAGTTTGATTTCTGTGCAGAGGGATTAAATTATAAATCTGTTATACTCTCTAGTTTACGTGTTACAGTGGATAGCAGAATAAATTATATTTCTAGCTTAAACTCATGCAGCTGTAAATAAATTTAATTAAACTGCTAGTAACTAGTAGAGAATATTTTAACTAAACTAAATTAATGCACTGAATCATCACTGAGTATTGACGAAATATGTACGTATTTCTAATTCATTAGGATTGATTTTGGTAATGACTATAATTTATTTCACGGGAGTTTTAAACGATGAGACCAGCTTAAAGCTTATAGTTTCTAATTTTAATTAAATAACCGAAGAAAATATATATGTTATTGTACGCGAGGTAGACATAGGATATGTGTATAATATTATGTATTCTATATGTTTTTCTTTATACAGTATTCTGGGGTAAGCCCAACCTCTACCAGCGGTGTAGTACATATGAGTAGAATCTGAGAAGAAAAACATTTGTGTCCTTAAATACGTGGGTTTACAAAGTAAAACCTGTCTGGCAGTGCGTTTGCATCCAGAAACGACAGAGTACCCATTTCACAAACTTTAAGACTAAATGAAGTAACTGGGCCGATCGCGCCAGATTAAATTCTTCCTAAATCTCTAGTACATGCAGCCCTGTATCGAACTATATTACAAACAATAACATTTCCGACATTTTGACTAATTGTGGTGTGACCAAGAATATATATACATATTGAGAGAAGTTATCAACCTGGCATTTCTGAAGTACTGGAAACCTCGAGTTCTGACACTGTGAGCCCGTTTAAAAATTCTTATCTGACCTGATTCATGTGACACTAACAGTTGTCTGAAAATATAGTTAAAGTGAAAGCTCCCCGGAACATTGGATGAAACCTGAGCTGCAGAGCTGGGTTTCACTTTACCAAACGAGTTGTGCTTGTACCCTTTTACACGAATATTACAACCGATTTGTTCCAAAACCTTCTGTCTTAGATTATATCAAAAACAGAATTGTCTCTCACATGTGCAGTGCGCATGCGTGATCGATAATTTCAGAGCTCGCTCGCGCGCGCGGTTTCGTTCCACAATGGTCGGAAACCGTTATCGATATGAAATTTTGAGTGAGTAACGGTGGTTCTCGTGTTGTTACAACCAGACTTGTGTGTTTTGTTCGCAGGGATTCTCACGTTCTTGAATAAAATAACTGCATGTGAGTGTAATTTAAATCTATTCACCCCAATGACCATCTAGGGCTATATAAGTGACCCGTACACAGTCGAGGTTTCCAACATAAAAAATAATATCAAACGCTGGACAAGGCAAAATAGACAGTTTTATTGAACACAACCGTAGAGATATATGTCACAGGCTGACTAAATTATGGTACCAACTAGATACTCCTTAGCGTTACAGGTTACAATCGGGACAATGGCGAGGCCAGTTTCATTCATTTTTAATAAAACCCAACACGCACGTGCTTTTACCCTCCCTTGTTTTGGAACCAGATCGATGGCCCGCGCAAAACATCGTGCGTAAATTTCTGTTCACGTCACAAGTTCAAATCACAATCGAGCAATAGTAGAAATTTATAAAAGAAACATTCCTTCGTTCTTGTGTTCGAACCACCGTGACTTAAGGTTTCACTTTTTTCACACGGGCGACATCTGATTTTCGTATTTCCATTTCTTAATTTTGGTATCACAGTTTTCATATTTCATAAGTTTTGTATCACAGTTTTTATATCTCATAATTTTGGTCTCACAATTTTCATATTGACATTTCTTAATTTTGGTATCTCAACACTCACACCTCCATTTCATAATTTTTGCATCACCACACTCACACTTTCATTTCATAATTTTTGTATCAAAGTTTTCATATGTCATAAGTTTTGTATCACAGTTTTTATATCTCATAATTTTGGTCTCACACTTTTCATATTACCATTTCTTAATTTTGGTATCACAACACTCACACCTCCATTTCATAATTTTTGCATCACAACAATCACACTTTCATTTCATAATTTTTGTTTCACAGTTTTCATATTTCTTAATTTTGTTTTCACAATTTTCGTATTTCCATTTCTTAATTTTGGTATCACAGTTTTCATATTTCATAAGTTTTGTATCACAGTTTTTATATCTCATAATTTTGGTCTCATAATGTTCATATTTCCATTTCTTAATTTTGGTATCACAACACTCACACCTCCATTTCATAATTTTTTGCATCACAACACTCACACTTTCATTTCATATTTTTGGTATCACAGTTTTCATATTTCATAATTTTGGTATCAGAGTTTTCATATCTCCATTTCATAACTTTTGTACCACTGTTTTCACATTTCCATGTCATACTTTACAGCACAATTTTCATATAGTCATTTCATACTTCTGTACTATGATTTTCATATCTCGCAATTTTCTTAACATAATTTGAATCACACTTTTGTTGTTTTATATTGTTCCATTTTACAAAGGCATAATTTTTGCCTGTGGTACAAATCCACCATCTACACATATGAACAACACCGCAACTCTCTGTCTTATTTCTACATCAAGAGACAGCTGCAGCCCGACAATCTCACCACAGCACCCCTCAACAGCTAAAATATCTCTCTTACACTATGCACACGAATACAGATACCTAGGTATATACACTCCCAAAAACATACCACTATGTACGCAACACAAACCCAAAGGGAGTGAAGTGATAGAGACATGTCTAGGACCAGCAACTAGAGGTGGAAGAGGGGTGTTAGAAACTATACTAGGTTTAGTATCGAGAGGTGGGAGTGAAGTGTTAGAGACTTGACTAGGTCTAGCCTCGAGTAATAAAATCTACTCACCCCAAGTTTATGTTCTTTTGAGCTTGTATTATTATTTTATTATACATAAACTTGTTTCCGATAGTCTGTATTTAGCGCTGACGTCACCCATCCTAACCGACTACAAACAGTATGACTCATTCATCGATTACATTTGATAATGTTTTCCTCGCGAGCGCAGACCATCGATCGAGTTTAACAACGAGTGGGAAAAAGCACGTGCGTATTGGGTTTTCTTAAAATGGTTGAAACTGACCTCGATATTGTCCCGCTTGCAACCTGTAACACTAAGGAGTATCTAGTTGGTGCCATAATCTAGTCTGCC
This sequence comes from Oreohelix idahoensis, assembly GCA_024509875.1. NCBI lineage: Eukaryota > Metazoa > Mollusca > Gastropoda > Stylommatophora > Oreohelicidae > Oreohelix > Oreohelix idahoensis. The sequence continues at coordinate 401,051 of JAMPIV010001854.1, read as the reverse complement.
TGTGACATATATCTCTACGGTTGTGTTCAATAAAACTGTCTATTTGGCCTTGTCCAACCTGGCCTTTGATATTATTTTTTATGTTGGAGACCTTGACTGTGTACAGGTCATTTACATAACACTAGCTGGATATTGGGGTGAGTAGATTTTATTACTCGAGGCTAGACCTAGTCAAGTCTCTAACACTTCACTCCCACTTTTCGCTGCTGGCTCTGGTCATGTCTCTAACACTTCACTCCCACCTCTCGATACTAAACCTAGTATAGTTTCTAACACCCCCTTCCACCTCTAGTTGCTGGTCCTAGACATGTCTCTAATACTTCACTCCCTTTGGGTTTGTATTGCGTACATAGTGGTATGTTTTTGGGAGTGTATATACCTAGGTATCTGTATTCGTGTGCATAGTGGAAGAGATATTTTAGCTGTTGAGGGGTGCTGTGGTGAGATTGTCGGGCTGCAGCTGTCTCTTGATGTAGAAATAAGACAGAGAGTTGTGGTGTTGTTCATATGTGTAGATGGTGGATTTGTACCACAGGCAAAAATTATGCCTTTGTAAAATGGAACAATATAAAACAACAAAAGTGTGATTCAAATTATGTTAAGAAAATTGCGAGATATGAAAATCATAGTACAGAAGTATGAAATGACTATATGAAAATTGTGCTGTAAAGTATGACATGGAAATGTGAAAACAGTGGTACAAAAGTCATGAAATGGAGATATGAAAACTCTGATACCAAAATTATGAAATATGAAAACTGTGATACCAAAAATATGAAATGAAAGTGTGAGTGTTGTGATGCAAAAAATTATGAAATGGAGATGTGAGTGTTGTGATACCAAAATTAAGAAATGGAAATATGAACATTATGAGACCAAAATTATGAGATATAAAAACTGTGATACAAAACTTATGAAATATGAAAACTGTGATACCAAAATTAAGAAATAGAAATACGAAAATTGTGAAAACAAAATTAAGAAATATGAAAACTGTGAAACAAAAATTATGAAATGAAAGTGTGAGTGTTGTGGTGCAAAAATTATGAAATGCAGGTGTGAGTGTTGTGATACCAAAATTAAGAAATGGTAATATGAAAATTGTGAGACCAAAATTATGAGATATAAAAACTGTGATACAAAACTTATGACATATGAAAACTGTGAAACAAAAATTAAGAAATGAAAGTGTGAGTGTTGTGATGCAAAAATTATGAAATGGAGGTGTGAGTGTTGAGATACCAAAATTAAGAAATGTCAATATGAAAATTGTGAGACCAAAATTATGAGATATAAAAACTGTGATACAAAACTTATGAAATATGAAAACTGTGATACCAAAATTAAGAAATGGAAATACGAAAATCAGATGTCGCCCGTGTGAAAAAAGTGAAACCTTAAGTCACGGTGGTTCGAACACAAGAACGAAGGAATGTTTCTTTTATCTTCTTCTTCTTCTTGCGATCGCATCTTTGATGATTACACCGTCAGACGAGTTCTCATGATGAATTCGACTGTTGTTTGAAGTTCCTCTTTAACTCCATATAGCTTTGAGTTTAGTGTTGAGTCATTGGGCCAGTATATCTTTCTTAACTGGTCATACAGAGGACAGTCCTGTAGAACATGCTCAGCAGTTTGTTCGTTTAATCCACATGTGCACAGTGGTGAAGCAGACAATCGTAGCTTGTGCATGTGTTTATTCAGTTTGTTATGCCCTGTCCTGAGTCGAAAAATAGTTATCTGTCCCTGCCGGTCGAGAGTGTGATAGTCGTCTTTGGGTTGGTTCTGTTCTCTTCTGATAGTCTGGATAGCTCTCTTTTTCTCAAAGTATGTGACTTCATTATCTTCTTGTTCACATTCTCCTCCCTTTTTTGCAAGTTTATCTGCCTTTTCATTTCCGGGTACACCACAATGAGATGGTACCCACTGAAGTATGGTTCTCTTTTTGGCAGCTACCTTGTTTAGTTCATTTCTCAGATGCGGGAGTTTACCACCCTTGAGAGCTTGCAGGACAGACAGTGCATCTGTGAGGATGACTACCTGGTGGCAGTCAGAGTTGGTGTTATAAATCATATTTGCAGCTTGCTCTAGAGCTTGAACCTCAGCTGTATAGTTGGAACAGAATTTACCAGTGGGAATGTGCCTAGTCTCATAGTGGTTGTCAGGATATGAGATAAAGATACCGGCACCTCCATTCCTAACAGCATTAGTTGCTGATCCATCTGTATAGGCATGTATCCATGATTGATCGGGATAGCTTTCTTGGATCATACTCAATGTAGCAGTTCGTTTTTGCAGATCATTATACTCACATCCACTTGTGAGACCACTGACTGATGTATTAATTTGGAGGGCACTGCTGGCCTGCTCCCATGGTACAGGGTATAGGGTGGGCTTCAGTGGTGTTGTCTTCATGGATAGGTCTTCTTGATGCTGTCTTATAAGTCTTTTTCCCCGATGCACAAAGCTGCTACGCTTTAGACGTCCCAATGCCAGATCATCTAGTCTTGCCTTCATTGGGTGCATTGGCATACTGTTGTACTTTTCCATCTGGATCATGGTTTTTGTGTCTCTTCTATGGGACAATGTCTGTAATCCAGCAACCTTCTGCATCTCTGTTATTGGTGTAGTTTTCATGGCTCCTGTAATGAGCCTGAGAGCTTGATTTTGCACCTTGTCCAAAGACTGCAGATGTGAGTTAGCAGCTGATGACCATGCTGCTGAGCTAAACTCTAAGTGTGGTCTTATTACTCCATTATAAATCTTCTTTAGATTTCGTTCATTTGCTCCCCAGTTGGTACCTGCTAATTTTCTGAGTATGCCTAGTCGTCTTCGGGCCTTTCCTTCTGCATTTTCAATATGCTTATTCCATGTAAGCCTTTGGTCAAATGTCACCCCAAGATAGGTGGGGTAGCTTTCTTCCTTGATCACGGTTGTCCCTAGGTGTATGTTAGCTGATTTGTCCTTGGGGGCGAGGGAGAACAGTGTTGTGGAGGTTTTGTCTGTGTTTATTGTGATAAGCCATTTCTCTGCCCATGACACTAGCATGTCTGCTGCCCGCTGCATTCTATAATTTGCTGTGGTGACATTTTCATCAGCGCACCAGAGTACTAGGTCATCTGCATATAAGGCAGCTTTAACTCCTGCAGGGAGATCTTTCACCAGGTCATTGATGTAAACAAGGAAGAGTGTTGGGGAAATTACTCCTCCTTGAGGTACCCCCTGATGGAGCAACACTTTTCTGCTCTGCAGACCGTCAAGAGTGACTCTAGTTCTCCTGTTATGCAAGTATGACTGGATCCATTTCATCATGTTGCCTTGGATTCCACTTCTCCTAAGTTTTGCAATGAGGCCATCTTTCCACACCTTGTCAAAGGCCTGCTTGAAGTCGACCCAGATCGTTAGGACCTTTTTCTTCTCCTGGAAGGCATCTTCTATTGCTTGAGACAAGTAAGTAACTTGGTCTTCTATACTGTAGCATTCTCTAAATCCAGCTTGTTCCGGCACCAGGATCTGCTCAGACTCTAAATACCATTTCAATCTGTGGTTGACTATTCGCTCCATAGTCTTCCCAACACAGCTTGTGAGACTGATTGGCCGGTAACTTGCAGCCTCGGTCTTACATTTCCCTTTCTTTAGTATGGGTATTGTGATGGCTTCTCTCCATACTTGGGGTACCGTTCCTTTCAACCAGCTGTGGTTGAATATCTCAAGCAGTTTTGTCTTTGCTGCTGAGCTCAGATTTACTAGCATTTCGTTGCTGATTTTGTCTGGGCCGGGTGACTTTTGAAACTTAAGCTTGGAAATAGCCTTCTGTAGTTCTCCTAGTGTGATGGGTTCCCTCATTGGGGCAGGAGTATCTGTCTGTCCCATGGTTGCCAGTATTTCTTTTCTTATCTCTCTCTGATGGTCTATGTTAATGGGTAAGTTGCTTTCTGAACTGTATCTTCTAGCAAACAAGTCTGCAGCTTGTTTTCCTCTGAAAAGTTTGCCACCTTCATCCAATGTGATAGTCTGCCTTGGTGAGGAACGCTCTTCATTTAGAGACTTGACTAATCTCCAAAGTTTCCTGCCGTCTTTCTCAAGGTTCAGCGATGCCGTTTTAGTTCTCCAGCTTTTCCGTTTTTCTTCTAGCTTTGTTCTCTGAAACTCTGCTACAGCCTTTTTCCATTTGTTGTGAGTTTCAAGTGAAGGCTGAGACTCTGCGTCCTTTCTAGCCCTGTCCATAGCTTCCTGACGTTCTTGGAGTGTGCTGGACCAGTATGGTATGTAGTTACGCCGGCATCCTTTGGGAATGGTTTCTTTTGCAGCTTGTAGTATGCATCTGTTGAAGTCTTTTACCACTTCATTAATGTCTCTGTTCTGTACCTTGAGGGTAGACAGCAGCGTGTTCACCTGATGCCTGAATAAACCCCAGTTGGCTTTTTTGTAGTTCCATCTTGTAATGGCTGGGCCTGTACTGAGAGTTGCACTCTGGACAGTAAGAAAGATTGGGCGATGGTCGCTTCCCCCTAGTTGGTCTCCTACTTCTCTACTAATAGATCCAGCTATATCTGGTGTGGAGAAGGCAAGATCTGGTGTTGAAGTTGTGTGCCATCCTCTGGAGTAGAAGGTAGGAGTATCTGTGGCATTATTGACTAGGATTAGGGAGTGATCATCTTGCCAAGTTTCAACCTCTTCACCTCTGTGATCCAGATGGTTATAGCCCCAGCTCTGGGAGTGGCTATTAAAGTCTCCAACTGCTATAAAGTTGGTGGCTGGTACCTGTATAGAGCTGAGACTCAGGGGTTTGTTGTTCGGACAGTAATAGTTCAGGTGTTCTATTTCCATCTTGTCTACCTGTTGCTGCAGCAGCTGATGTTCTGCTCCATCCATGAAGGTTTTCCTTTCGTGTGCAGGAATGTTATTCCTTACAAGAGTAAGTACTCCTCCTTTTCGTCTATCTTGTCTGTCGGATCTGAAGCATTGATATCCCCTTATTTTAAAGGTTTGATCTGCTTTCAAGTGAGTCTCTTGGATACAGCAAACACTGACTTGCTTCTCATACAAGATGTTTTCCAGCTCTGTCTTTTTGCTGTATCCAGCCTGCTTGCTGTTCACTCCCTCTGCATTCCAGTGCATCATGACAAGTGGCACTCTGGGTTTCTCTTTTTCTGTTTTGTTTTGGTCAGTAGTTCTCCTCCGCCGTCTGCTGACTCCACAAGACGGTCTAGAGGGTCCTCCAGTAGCTGAGGGTGGGCTCTGTCGAGGCTCAGAGCCCGGCACTGCACCTGCCTGGTGGAGCTCCACAGGGCGAGCACCAGTACGAGATTTATTTGACGGTGTACTCTCCATAGAAAAAAAAAGCGAGTTGCGTGATACTGTGGTTTCCGGTGCGCCTTCTGGCCCAGTATCTACGACTTTAGCACCTGTTCAACGGGAGAGTGGGCTCATCCCTAATCTGTTTAAGTTCCCAGTAGTAGACTATTCGCAAGCAGCCTGTTTCTTTTATAAATTTCTACTATTGCTCGATTGTGTTTTGAACTTGTGACGTGGACAGAAATTTACGCACGATGTTTTGCGCGGGCCATCGATCTGGTTCCAAAACAAGGGAGGGTAAAAGCACGTGCGTGTTGGGTTTTATTAAAAATGAATGAAACTGGCCTCGCCATTGTCCCGATTATAACCTGTAACACTAAGGAGTATCTAGTTGGTACCATAATTTAGTCAGCCTGTGACATATATCTCTACGGTTGTGTTCAATAAAACTGTCTATTTGGCCTTGTCCAGCGTTTGATATTATTTTTTATGTTGGAAACCTCGACTGTGTACAGGTCACTTATATAGCCCTAGATGGTCATTGGGGTGAATAGATTTAAATTACACTCACACGCAGTTATTTTATTCAAGAACGTGAGAATCCCTGCGAACAAAACACACAAGTCTGGTTGTAACAATACGAGAACCACCATTACTCATTCAAAATTACATATTGATAACGGTTTCCGACCATTGTGGAACAAAACCGCGCGTGCGAGCTCTGAAATTATCGATCACGCATACGCACTGCACATGTGAGAGACAATTCTGTTTTTGATATAATCTAAGACAGAAGGTTTTGGAACAAATCGGTTGTTATATTCGTGTAAAAGGGTACAAGCACAACTCCTTCCAATAAAAATGTTAAAGCTACTTCTAAATCAGCTTGGTGTTTGTAACAAGACTACAACTCATCCACATAGATAACACCGTTCTGATGAGATCACTTTTGGACAGTGTCCCTATACCTAAACTTGCATGAAATACACAGAAAGAAAAAAAAATTTCACATCAACAACGCGTCAAGTATCGCTTAGTTTTTCCAATAATCATGCCCTGACTAGCACGAAACAAGTCTGAACACGTTTCAAAAACCAGATTAAACTGATATTCCTTGATATAACTAGACACTTGGAAGACCAAGATCCAGACACTCGCGTTCATACTTTACTGAAGCGGTGGTGTGATAACGACAGATACTTACACCTCACTTAAGATGACTTCCCCTGTTCCCACCAACTGGGTGTACACCAAAAGAAGTGATGACATGATATCTATGCTGTCTAAATATGGTATGTATAAATATCGTGTGTATACATATTAATATCTGTTGTAAAATACATAGTGTATAAATATTGCATAAAAAGACAACACAATGCCGAGTCATACACAATACAACAACACACAAGAATATCTACACAAAAATGGTATAGCCAAGTCTCTAACACTTCACCCCCACCTCTTCCTGCTGGCCCTGCTATAGTGACGTCTCTAACACTTCACCCCCACCTGTTGATGGTGACCCTAGTAAAGTCTCTAACACTGCACTCCACCTCTTCATGGTGAACCTAGTATAGCCATGTCTCTAACACTTCACTCCCACCGGCCGATGTCTTTAATCTACCATCGAAAAACAGAGACCTACACATAAAAATGGTATAGTCAAGTCTCTAACACTACACTCCCACCTCTAGGCGTTGGCCCATGTATAGTGACACGTCTCTTTCACTCCCACCTCTAGATGTTGGTCCTAGTAAAGGTAAGTCTCTAACACTTCACTCCACCTCTCAATACTGGCCCTAGTATAGTGACGTCTCTAACACATCACTCCACCTCTTCATGCTAGACCTAGTATAGGCAAGTCTCTAACACTTCACTCTCACCTCTCGATGGTGGTACACCCGCATTTTACAACCCAACATACACACACAACCACACCCGCACACGTGCACATCCACACACAGACACATAACCACACACGCAAGCGCCCACACACACACACAAACACATAATCTACCACCGAAGAAGAAGAAGAAACCTACCAAGCGGCTGAGACTTGTGCTTTCGTTTGACATTTCATTTTATTTTACAAGAATTAAATAAAGCTAACCGACCTTTTAACTACAATGCTAGACATTTACAAGATGTAGTTACCAATGTTTGTGGGCTCTACGCCATTTATTTTAGCTTGGTCAAAGCTCGCGGTGGTACTATGCAATGCGCCCTACTGTCCTTTTCGGCTAGACAACACGCCAACGATCGATTAGTTATTCGACTAGTCAAACCCTGGCTAGCACACCACAAGACTGTTTTTCCTTCATAAACGATGGCGTGATAACGACAGACACTCACCTTGTTGAAGATGCTTACACGAAAAAGAAATGACAGACTCGCCAAGTAATCTGAACCGACTGTGTTCTGAGAGCTTCTAGGCGTATACGAAAAAGAAGTGCGGTTATACGTCACCCATAGAGCAACTAACTTTGTCAATAAATATATAAAATGTATCTAGTGTTTTCTCTTTTATATTTCTATATATGTATAACTAAATATTGTCTAACTGTTGTAATATTGTCTAAATATATGTATAACTAAATATCGTCTACATATTGTAAATATAAATATTGTCTATCTGTCTGTAATATGTACATTTAACTGTTTGTAAAATAATCAACACACAACACATAACACAACAACAACACACCCGCCATTATTGAACTTATATATTACTATATATCAAGACCTCTTCCAGTTTAGAATCCTATATTTTGGATTTTCTGTTTGTAGTCTAGTTCTTATTTCTTCCTCTGGAACTGTAACAGATATTCCTTTAATTACACATTTCCTGGTTTCTTTGACTAATTCTAGCCTAGCTTTAATGCTGTGTGCTAATTCCACTTGAACAGGACTTACTTCAATTTGTTTTATTAAAGCTTTTGACTTTTCAGTCATGTTCATTGTGAGTATTATGCCATAATTTGTTCTTTTTATGTGTATTATTGACCCTTTATCTATAACTAGTACATTGATGATCTTACTGTGCATTGTATTATTGTGGTGAATTTCCCTCACAGTCTTGTTCTTATCAGGCTGTTGTTGATGGGTTTCCATTCCAGTAATAGCAATTGTGAGAGACTGTGTTTTTCGTCTGTTTTGTTTACTTTTGGAAAGGAGTAGGCACACACATACATTCACATAATTTTACATTTTTGATTTACTCTATTTGGACTGAGTGGAGTGGGGAGATGATACCATATTTTTATATCGGAAATCAGAATTATTATCTTGAATCAATTCCATTATATATCTAGATTATAAACCTTCAAGGCTTGAACAGGATATTTATTATTTTTTTAAAGTTGGTGAAGACCATACTACCTATCTGCTCCTGTCATGGAGCGGACATAGCAGTAGGACATGTCTGAGCCAACTGAGTGTATATGTACGAGTATTACACATTAATTAAATAGTTTCGTTATGGCCGGGTACACTTTATGTCACCGTCCAATAGCTTGAGTTCCTGGATAGCTTGCTGTATGCTCCAGTTTACTCGATGTAAATGGATATCTGACTCTACTCTTGTGGTAGGAAAGGCAAGGAAGATAACTGGTCGCTCTAACACTTCACTTCCTCAAGTCAGTATCCACCTCGGGGCTACCTTTACTGCCAGTGGCGTAACTACAGTTTATGGGACCCCAGAGAACAAGTTTGCTGGGGCCCTCCTTATATAATGGGCTCGACAACTATAATCAATATAATAAAATCTGTATAAAAAAAGTAACTGCTTACTTCATCATCAAATGCCCCGGCCCCGTGCCATCCGCTCAAGATCGTTCCATATTTTTTTTATCCGTGTCATTTATGTCCCCAGGAACTGGGACATGCTATGCTTTAACACAGGAAAATAAAAGGATATAACTAAAGGCGAGGGTGCTTCCCATCCTCTACTTTCCGGGGCCCACTCTGTGCTGGGGCCCCAGGTATGTGAAGGTGTAACCACGCCGTCGTTACGCAACTGTTTATTATACAATTTCTGCATACTGCCGGTTGGTTTAATTTTCGTGCTATGGTATTGTGAGCAGACATTTTTTAGCATTCAACTGGATAGTCCCGCTTCGGTCATCTGTGTCCCGCTGCTTCCTTTAAATGTTTGGGGACGTTATTCTGATCAGCAGTGATTTGGGAAAGCTAAGATGAATTAGCTCTCATTATTTTCAACTATCAACTACTGCAGACATAAAGTCATAAAACTGATCAGTTATAGCAGGAGTCGGCAATCGCGTTTGCCGGGAGATCACAAGGTCTGGGGGGTGGTGGTGGGGGGGGGGGGGGGGGGGGGGGGGGTTTAAAGTATCCTGTTCAACCCTAAATTCAAGACAATAAAATCAGATTTTCGATATCTAAATATAGTATCTTCTTTCCCCCCTCCACTCAGTTCAAAAAGTTTACAGTCATCAGACCCAAAGGTCTTTAATATATGGACATGCGCCCTAATATAACCGACTAGGCTGAACGTGACGCGCCTCGCCAAAACGAGGCAAAATTTAAAATAAAATAAAAAGTAACTCAAAAACCAAAATTGTGTGAAAGTATTTGTGTGTGACCTTCCCTTTCCAAGAAACAATAAACATTTATAAGCTAAGAAAATTTCGGACTCGCCATTTCCCGCCCACATTTAAAAGAGCTGCAAGGGAGCCATCACTTTTGCCAAGAAATAATGTTTAAAAAAAACATTTTATAACTGTTTATTTTTTGTCAGTGTATGCATATGTGTTTTGACGTGCTCTGTGCTAAAACGTATGAGGCACAAGCACACATCTTTGTCGGATCACCTAGTGGTAATAATGTTTGTTCCGTTTATTCTATATGCAAAAGTATATTTTTAAACTCGAGACAGTTTCAGCGTTCGCTCCCTTAGTGCGCCATTTTAGATTGTTACAGAGAGACAAGGAATAGAGATCTTCTTCTACTAACACAATGGACGAGCAGAATCAGAAAAAGGTAGCCTTATTTAAAAAGATAAATAAGTGACAGGAACACAAAAGAACACTATTATTTAAATTTAATGACAATGTCAGTTTATCACTTCGTTTAGGCCCTACTTGTTTTATCTAGATAGGCTACTGGTTTTGTGAAGTTCTAAAATTCAAATCTCAGTTTTGTACAGTAGGCTAACATAAATTACTTCTTTTTTTTCATAAACATTCAGCTGCCCAAGGAGCAGAGGCCTTCAGCAAACTCGTGCCAGTTCCTCCTGTCACGTGTCATCAGCTCAAAGTCTTTCCATGACCTCATCAGTTTCATTTCTGCCTCCAGTTCCCTTCTCCATCTGTTTTCCTGTCTACCTCTCCAAATCCTACCCTTAGGATTCCAGAACGTGGGCTGCTTGGTAATAATGCACAGTATTTAGTCATTCAGTAACGACTCTCAGTAGGCCTAAATACGACGCACAACTTTCTTCATTCAATAACTCAAACAAGGACAGTGCAGGAAAGATGAACGTAAGCATTTAGGCTACTTTAAAAAAAAAAAAAATTATTAAAATGAAAAATAGTGGGATGTATATCCATAATAGCCCCTTCAGTCATAACTGACTATGGGAATGCACCCTGATGGTGTACAGTATCACCACATAAAACAGCTTGATGACTCGAGCATTAAGGATGGTGAGTGATTCTAACACCAGCGTACTGAATGCTCAGGTGCCAGTAGACTGGCTACATAGTTACCTACGGCCACTTCCTAAACCTGGTAAAGACCCCACTTCTCAGCAGCTATAGAATTATCACAATACAGAATGTCTACGGTAAACTACTAGAAAAGATAGTAGCACAGACTATAATGAATCACCTTGAAAATGCACAGATTCTACCTGATATTATCAGAAGCTATAGGCCCATGAATGGAACATGCGGTAATGCTGGAACTTTTGCATATGATGTGTACAAGGGGTTTCAGTGTAAACGAGAAATGTTGCTGTAGCAATTGACTTAGAGGATACTTATAACAGTGTGAACTTTGAAACATTAATGAACTGTGTAATGGCTTACAGTGTTAACCTTTGGCTAATGAGATTGATAACAGCTGTTTTAACTGAAAGATCAGTGGCATTTTGCTTGGAAACATGGACATCAGACCCAATGCGCATTTGCCCAGGACTACCCAGGATTTTCCACTGTCACTGGTGCTGTTTAATAACTATACAACAAAAGTAGCCACCATTCAGCTAGCTGGGCTGGGATGAACACTGACTTTTGCAGATGACATACTCATTTACAGAACTGGCTCTGACCGACAGGGAATGGTTAGTAGCATACATGGGATACTACAGTTGTTGTTTAAATAATGCGAGGAAACTGGTTCCAAAGTAAATCCCAACAAGGCCTGTGTGATGTGATGCTCCTTAACACTTTGAGTACCAAGGCTTCTCATTTAGCAATAACCTTCAAGTACCAAGGCTTCTCATTTAGCAATAACCTTCAAGTACCAAGGCTTCTCATTTAGCAATAACCTTCAAGTACCAAGGCTTCTCATTTAGCAATAACCTTCAAGTACCAAGGCTTCTCATTTAGCAATAACCTTCAAGTACCAAGGCTTCTCATTTAGCAATAACCTTCAAGTACCAAGGCTTCTCATTTAGCAATAACCTTCAAGTACCAAGGGTTTTTTAGGAACAATTTCTTATTTAGGGTAATGAAATTTAAAAAATCACTGAGATCGAATGAGTCAACAGATTGACATGAAACTTTCAGGATGATATTGGAAGTGGATAAAGTGTTGCATGCTGATCTATTTTTGTGTTCAGGTCATGTGACCGTGGTGACCATTTTGAATAGTAATGAGGCAATAAACAAAAATTTGCATGCACTATTGAAAAATGTATGAAACATATTATAATCCACCCAAGAAAACTCATCAGACTTTCCCAGATAATAATAATAATAATAATAGCCCCTTCAGTCATAACTGACTATGGGAATGCGCCCCTGAGGTGACAGACCTCAGCTGCTTATTTTCCTGGTGCTCCTTTGGACGTTTTCTCCTCACCTCTGCTTCTTGTGTGAGCCTCTCTTCGCCCAATCTGAGGTGGCGCCGTAAATAGCATCGCCACTTAGTGCGATCGGCAGCTTCATCCTCCCATGTTGCTGGATCCATGTCCAGTGCCCTCATATCTCTCTTGCACACATCTTTGAACCTCAGCTGTGGTCGCCCAACTGTTCTCTTGCCATCTGCTAATTGTCCGTAGAAGATATCTTTTGGGATGCGACCATCTTCCATGCGGCGAACATGGCCAAGCGAGCGAAGTCTGCGCTGTCTAAGAAGCGTATACATACTTTGAAGGCCAGCACGTGACAACACCTCGACATTTGTCACTTTGTCTTTCCACGAGATGCCGAGGATGCGGCGTAGACACCGCAAATGGAAGGTATTGAGCCTTCTTTCTTGCTTAGCATAGGTCGTCCAGGTCTCGCTGCCATATAGGAGTGTGCTGGTGATGCAGGCATTATATACCGCAGCTTTGGTCTTCATTGTGAGTTTAGAGTTTCCCCAAACACGCGATGTGAGGCGGGCAAAGGTAGCTGCAGCTTTGCCAATGCGGCTGTTGATTTCTGTATCCAGTGAGAGTTTGTCATTGATGGTAGACCCTAGGTATGTGAAGTAGAGGTGGGCAAATCGACACACTCTACTGTTTCGAAACAGTTAGCGCAGTGATTTAAACTGTTTCGAAACAGTGTGTCGACACAATGACACAACGACACTATTGCCCGTATCGGGGAGAAAGAAGTCTCTAATAGACAGTATACATTTCTATACATGAACTGTGAGAAAATGTCCTCTGTTTTTTCTTGCGCGCTACTGTCGAGTGTGAAAATCTATGGCATTTCGTGTGACCACAATTCAATATTTTTACACAAGTCTTCATTATGATGTAATAAAACGTAGATATGATGATAGCTGCAGTATATGGGAAAATAATAAAAAACAACAATAATAATAACAGTAATAATAACACATGATATCAAACTAGAGTAAGCTAGATTTGGTAGACAATGATTCAAATCCACACCGAGTACACATATCAGCAGAGCTAATAAAGTGTATATTACATTTATACGAACACACGGACACTTTTAACTTTAACATAGCGCCTAAAACATTGACAACTGCAGCACTGACACAATTTCCAGTGTCTATAACTTCTCAGCAAAAATAATATCACTTGTAAAATCAAGTCATCATAACACATCCCTGAAAAATATGACATGTTTGATATTCCATACTAATGTTCCGAACGGTTGATTCAAATTTTACATAGGCTCAGACAGTGTGTCGCTGCAAAACAGCGAGGCAGACGAAACAAACAAACAGGAAGTGTCGAATCGCTCGCTGTTTCGAAGCATTGTTTCAACACATACCGTCATACACACAGTAGCCATCTCTAGTGCCTAGTCAAACTTGAAGTTGACGAACCCTTGAATGATACAATACCAGAACACACGTTACATTTTACTTTGTTGTCTTTGATCTTTACAAAATAATCCCAAACAGGGCTTCTCCCCGCCATAAATGAAGATTAAATGAGGTTGATCACAAGTTTTAAACACTATTTTATGTATAAACAAAACACGTTTTCTTACGAGAGCGCCTGAAGTCAGGAATCAAGAGTACCGTAACATGCGTATAATGAGCGCTTGGATGAAATAGAACTATGGAACTGTTTCGAAACAGCAGACTACAAGTAAATTAACTGAAACAATGAGACATGAGTCGTGACACCTTAGTATGCAGATTTACTTATTCTCGTTAGTACAAATCTATGGTTAAGAATTTTACACAGTCGTTTTCATTATGATGATATGCAAGGGGAACATGCTGACAGCTGCAGTAAAAGTGAAAAAAAAAATAATAATAACAGTAATAATGACACATTATATAAAACTAGAATAGGTACAGTCAGCGACAATGATTCAACTCAAACCGAGCAGACACCTAGTAGTAGTAAGCCTCTTTCAGTCCTGAGGAATTATTAAAAAAAAATTTTTTTGACTTGTTTGATTTTCCATACTATTATGAACGCCTAATGTACCGCACGCTTGACACATTTTTACAAAGGCCCCTGAAGGTGAGACAATGATACAATGTGCCTCTTTGCAAAACAGCGAGGCAGACGGGAACTGAAACTGCAGTTTGGATACACGAAACAGGCTATGTGTCGAATCTGCGTGAGACAGTGCGTCTCTGCAAAACAGTCAGGAACTGACACTGTATCGATACGGCAAGAAGGCTCGGTATCGAATCTTTCGGGTACGATACTGTATCGAAACATTGATTCGAAACATACACACAGTAGCCATCTCTAATGTGAAGTGGTGCACCACTGCCAATTCATAGTTATCGATAGTGATAACTGGTGTAGCACCCACATCCTGACACAGCACATTCGTTTTCTTTAGACTTATTGTGAGGCCAAAGTCCTTGCATGCTTTAGTGAAGCGATTCATCAAGCTCTGAAGCTCCTGTTGGCTTTGAGTGACGACTGCAGCATCATCAGCGAACAACAAGTCTCTTATAGTGACCCTTCTGATTTTTGTTTTTGCCTTCAGCCTTGAAAGATTAAACAGACGGCCATCTGACCTAGTGTGAAGGCATATTCCTTCAGTTGCATCTCTGAATGCATGTTTCAAGAGTAAGGCAAAGAAGATTCCGAAGAGGGTCGGAGCCAGAACACAGCCTTGTTTAACGCCACTTCGTATATCAAAGGGCTGTGACGTGCTTCCAGCATATTGGACTGTTCCCTTCATGCCGTCATGGAATGACTTTATCATTTCCAGCATTTTAGAAGGGCAGCCTATTTTCAGGAGGATTTTAAAGAGTCCATCCCTACTAACCAGGTCGAATGCTTTTGTGAGGTCTATAAAGGCGATATATAGTGGTCTTTTCTGCTCTCTTGATTTTTCCTGAAGCTGGCGGAGAGAGAAGATCATGTCTGTTGTTGATCTGCCAGCTCGGAATCCACACTGTGACTCTGGATATATGCGCTCAGCTAACTTGTGTAGTCGCATTAAGATGACTTTGGCAAAAACCTTACCAACAATACTAAGAAGAGAGATGCCTCTGTAGTTATTGCAATCACTTCTGTCTCCTTTATTTTTATACAGTGTTACAATCTTGGCATCTCGCATGTCTTGAGGAATAGTTGTCTCTTCCCAGCACTGGCACAGCATCCTATGCAGGGGATGTAATAGCGTGCTCTTACAGCATTTGATTAAATCAGGAGGAATCCCATCACTGCCTGGTGCTTTGCCAGAGGCCAAGCTATCAATGGCCTTGCTGAGTTCCTCTAATGTTGGTTCGGCATCCAGCTCCTCCATAGTTGGCAGACCGTTGACACCATCAAGGGCTGCAGGCGTAACGGTATTGTCTCTAGCGTAAAGCTCAGAGAAGTGCTCGACCCACCTCTCCATCTGCTTACCCTTATCGGTTAGCTTCTCTCCGCTGATGGTTTTTAGCAGTGCCGTCTTACTTTTATGGGGGCCAAGTGCTTTCTTTATACCGTCATACATTTGTCTAATGTTGCCTGTTTGCGCTGCGATCTGGATGCTCTCACTGAGCTGGAGCCAGTAGTCATTTGCACAGCGTCGAGCAGTTTGTTGAACTTTGCTTCTCGTAGCCCTCAGGGTCTGTAGGGTTCTGGCACTCGGTGAACGTTTGTATTCATTCATAGCACTGCGCTTAGCTTCAATGACAGGTGCCATCACATCTGATGAAGCATCAAACCAGTCATTTGACTTTGCTGTTTTCTTACCAAAGGTGGCAAGTGCAGTACTTTGAATGGTGTTCCGTAGATTCTCCCAGTTCTCTGTAATAGTATCACCATGCTGAGGGCTACTGAGCACTTTCTCGAAGGTCGCAGTGAATTGAGCGATCATGAAAGGGTCTGACATCTTGCTGGTATCAATGCGTGGTTTCCCTTCATGTCTGACACGATAGAGTTTTCTTGGTTGTGCTCTGATTTTGCAGCAAACCAAGGAGTGATCTGTATCACAGTCTGCACTATGGTACGAGCGCGTGGAGAGCACAGACCTGAGGAGTGGCCTTCTGACGAGAATCAGGTCAAGTTGGTGCCAGTGCTTGGATCGTGGGTGTCTCCATGACACCTTATGCTGGGGTTTTGTCTGAAAGTAGGTGTTGGTCACGCAGAGGTCATGGTGGACGCACAACTCTAAGAGCCGTTGTCCATTTTCATTCATCTTGCCAATACCAAACCTGCCCAGACATGAAGGCCATGAAACATTATCGGCACCCACTCTAGCGTTAAAGTCACCAAGGAGAACAAGCTGTTCTTGCCTAGGTATGCTTTTGATAATTGCTGTTAGATTCTCGTAGAACTCATCTTTAGCTGTATCTTTCCCAGATACAGCATAAATTAAACATTCTTTCTAAAATGAGCAAGTATAATATGCTCTTGAATGATATTGGGGTTAAAAAGCTATTTTGAAATGGACACAAAATTCCAGGGTCAGCTATGACAAAAGAGAAATTTTCATGAGGTAACGACATGATCTCATGCAAATAGAAATGAAAAAAATACATACTTATCAATTTGCTTTGCTGGATGTGTTTGTCTAACATAAAATATGGTCATAGATGCAATTGTTGTTGCTTTTTTCTTTAGCCCTGGGGACCCATTTCCTTCCTGGCAGCAGCATAGTCCTCACACTGAAAAAATTGAAAAGCAGGGCACAACACAGAGTTGTTTTTCACATCCAATACAAAAGAATCTTTTCTGGACTCTCAATCCAGCAGAATTACAAACAGTGCATCTTGGTCGATGTCAATTGTCTTCATACTGCTGCGAGAATTGATTATGTTCTGCGATAGGCTGTCAATTATCACTGAAGCACTGGTGGCATGCACTTTCTTGTAGTGTCAACTACTTGCATAATCTGATACCAGAGCTTCAGCAATCTTGAGCCTAAATTGCTTAGGTGTAATTGGAGGTTTGGCAGCTTCACATTACAGAATATATCCATTTACAAGGGCATCTTCTATGACAAAATGAAGAATTGGATGATACCATTTGATACGTTTAAAAGTAATTCACCAGTCTTTGATTGAAGTGATCTACACCACCCATATTGTGATTATAAACATCTGTCATGACAGGTTTTTCCACTGTCGTAAATCCCCCTCATGATGTCTGGATCTTATACTTGTGTCAGCAACATTGTTTGTGTGGACTGTGCTGAGCAAATTCACACTTTTTGTATCATGCTATGTACAGGCAACAATGTTTCCTAGCCTAGTAAAAACAGGTGAAGTGCCACACTTTTTTGTGTTTTTTTTTCCTCAAAATTGCAGGAAACCCTCTTCTACTTCTGTAACAGTCTAATCCTAACACTAGCGCTAATCCTAACCCTAATGCTCACACAGCGGTCAACAAGTCCCACTGAAACTAATCAACTGCTTTTCTGCCAAGCCCCCTCCTAGTAGCAGGTCTTTTTCTAAGCCCCTGATTCACACCATGACAACTAAAATCATCATCACCACTGCCACTGTCTGTTTTACTAGTTTCAGGCAGCCCTGCGTCATAACTAGACCAACTGTTGTCACTTTCAAAGGTCAGCTGAGAGCCAGAATCTGAATTATTGCAATATTCACCAGTTTCACTCACTATTAAACAAAATTCCACTCAAATATGAATCAAAACACGTGAACAGTTTTTCAAGCAGCCATTGACCATGCCTCAATAAAATTGAGTTACTTCCCTTGACTTGCATATTTTCAGATGGCTGACGTGATCACTTTTTAAGCTAATGCTATACGGACGCCAAAAGGTGACAATGGTACTCTATGAAAAATAGAATCTGTTACCAAAAGTCGACCATGGTACTCAAATTGTTAAACAACTCTGTAGTGAAAACATATTTCTCTCAATGGACAGAAAATTGAAAGACAAGAAAAGCTGAAATACCTTGGAGTTACATTCGATCACGGGCTATCGTATAAGCACCATGTTAATCACATCTTACAGAAATGCAGGAGAGTCTGACGCTCTCTCTTCCAAACCTCTACACCTCACGGTAGAAGGGGAACGACTAAGTAAGTAAGTTCTTTATCATCAGTTAGTCATATCGGCCATTGAGTATAGGCTGGGAATACTCACACTGTCAATAACACAATGTGAACAACTAGAACGGGGAGCCGCGCTGGTGTAATGGCTTCGGCGTTGTACTGGCGACCAGGTGTTCATGGTTCAAACCTGGGCGTCAGCGTTTGAAGAAATGTTTACGGCCAGAAATTTGACTGAATAGCCTGAACGGCTCCTGTGATAAACCCTCTGTGGATGGGAAGGAGCAAAGCTCCTGACCGGGTTGTAAGGAAAGTCCTCAGGTTCCCCAGCCTCGCAATGACATGTCATTGGGCCGAAGGGCTGAAAGCCCAAGTGCCGCCGGTTAAGGAAAAAAAACAAAAACAACTAGAACGCATTAAAAATGCAGGGATGCTTATAGTCATGGGCTGTACGCAAGATACCCCCAATGTGACAATGAAGTACATGCATGGAGTGCTGTCAATTAGATTCAGATATACTATGGGCCAGGCAAAAGCCTAAATGCGAGTGACTACAGACATTGAAACATAGCTGACATTAAGGGAGCAAAAATAAAGAGAAGAATGGCACAGGCAGAGACAACGATCAAGCAGATGACCACAGTTTAAAATATATTCAAAGGGGAAGAGCGGAGTATGTCAGATGAGAACTGGATTAACTACCAGCAAGTCATCATCACCCTTGGCAGAGAGGGTTGAACTTGGGGCAGTGGGATAGCAGAACTGGAAATTAATCAGCTGATACATGATTATGCCGGGGATAATGATGCCATTGCGTATACTGATGGGTCTGTGATTCATGGCGAGAAATCAGGTTGGGGCTTCTCTGCTAGGGTAAAGGACAGAATCGTCGCCGAACATACTGGGGCGTACAAGATAACAACTTTCAACATGAGAATGCAGGTAGAGGCAGCTACTGCAGCCTTAAGGTGGCTGTCTGAAACTTCATTTAACAAAGGCAGTCATTGTGTCAAACTCTCAGTCCATGCTACGAAAAGTTCAACATGGTTGGCTACGGCATGAATGGAAAACATTCATAGAAGCTCTGAATTTGCGGGGGCTGATGTGGATCTCCTGTCCTGGTCATGAAAGAGCTGACAGACTAGCATCAAAAGTACCCACAGTAGGGACACTGGATATGGATAAGGGAGAGATACTGAGAACAATAAATGATCGCCTGTTAGAGAATGACACTGCAATAGATGAATCATCAAAGTTAAGACTTGGAATTGGGCATCAAACGTTAGGCTAGCAGAGATGGACGTATGAGTGGATGCATCCGTCGTGTATACAACCAGTGAGCTACAGAACAGTTAGCATTCACACTTTTTGACATATACTGAAGGAGAGTGAGCACTTATAGGTTTGCCCGGAGTACAATGATGTTGATTCTGTTCAACAGTATTCTCACAACTGTAAAGTTCAGTGCATGCTACCTCAGTTATCTGTTCACAGGTCCTGGCTACCTTGGTTATCTTTTCATAGGTCCTAGCTACCTCGGCTATGTGCTCACATGTCCTAGCTACCTCGGTTATATGTTCACAGGTCCTAGCTACCTCAGTTATCTGTTTACAGGTCCTAGCTACCTCGGTTATCTCTTCAGTCCTAGCTACCTCGGTTATCTCTTCATAGGTCCTAGCTACCTCGGTTATCTGTGGGTCCTAGCTACCTGAGAGATGTAGTTTTGATGCGTCTTTCTTGAATCTGGTCTTACTGTGTAGCTGACCTTACTTATACTATTATATTTGTTATAACTGGTCACATTTAGATGACCTTACAACTCTAAGCTCTACGACATGTTATGTTTGTTATAACTGGTCACATTTAGCTGACCTTACAACTTTAGGCTCTACGACATGTTATGTTTGTTATAACTGGTCACATTTAGCTGACCTTACAACTCTAGGCTCTACGACATGTTATGTTTGTTCTGTCTCTTCATATCTCCCTCCTAGTTGTCCTGCTGCTGTCTTTGTTATATCTGCTCACATCTAGTTGGTCACACAGCTCTCAACTTTGTTATATCTGCTCACATCTAGTTGGTCACACAGCTCTCAACTTTGTTGTATTTAGTCATAGCTTGGATGACTCCAGCAAAGAGGAGTTTAAAGGATATATATGTTTGATGTTGGTAGTGATGTCAATGATAGAAAGTCATGTCCAGGTAATCATTGTATTTCAGGAGGACCATAAAGAGAGTGAACATATTAATCTCAAGGTCACAGGCCAGGATGGCAGTGTAGTTCATTTTAAAATCAAGAAGAACACACCACTGAGGAAGTTGATGGGTGCATATTGTAACAGAGCTGTAAGTTGTCTCATGTTTGTCAATAATATAGTAGACTAAGCTTCACGTGTCTAATCTCAGAGTTGTCTGTAAGCAGGTGCCTGTTGTGACTAGTGAGGTCTTTCATGCAGGGTTTAGCATAATGTTATTATTGGGGGGGGGGGGGGGGGGGGGTGGTGTTAGAGAAAATTTGTTTGATCTGGCGTTTACTCAGTTGTCAATTATAAACCTGTCCCATCTTTATTATTGATGACTGTGCCTCTGTTATTCATGCTTTACTTTCTCCATATCTTGTATCATCTATTATCTTATTTTCTGTTATGTATATATTTATGTTATCATTTACAACCTAACGTTATCTTGCACACCAGTGGTAGTCCACGTACATCACTTTGGGACCCGGACAAAAAAAATCTTAACAGGATCTACTTCTACTATTGTAGAGAATAAGAAATTAAGTAGATCCTGTTAACTGTTTTTCACGTTTTCTTGATGTTTGTCGTATTGGGGATTAAACTCTTTCTATCCCAGCCAATTTTTCACTTTTATATATAGATGTATAAATTCAGCAGATATGTATAATATGCATCAAACTTCAGGAAGTTGACTGACAAATGTTGTGAAATGGAATGCATTCTTGTGTGACATACTAATTGTTTATATATTGCAAAATGTAGAAACAACAAAATTAAAACAAACAAAATAATTAAAATTGTGCACATACAAGTGAATAATTCAGCTTTACTTAATTTCTTGGTTGTAAAAGATTAAAACGCATATTCGGTTGAAAAATAATCAAGATGTTTGGTTTAAAAAAATGAAAATTCTAATTTTTATGATTTTTTGGTGGTCACATATTGCTGAACAAGAATCTCACCTGCCCATTTTGTCCCATGCAGTTTAATTAAATTATTACTTAAAAATATCACACCACAAAATTTGTGAAACGACCTTGAAATAGGTTATTATCGCTATCAAAATCACTAAAATTCTTTAGAAACAATCTGTTGCGGTTGAACAGTTGATAGTCTATGACTGTTATGTCTGTGACTACGCTGTTTGTAATCAAACAGCCTAATGATGTCACTAAGTGATAAAACAAGCAAAATTTAAGCACCAGAATACTTCTTTCGCTACCAGTTTAAAACACTTGGTCCACAGGAAGTGTTTATATGTGATTTAAACAAGCTTATGAACATTATTTTTTAATTTTTCGATCAAATTCGGAACTGTATCAAGCGGGCTGCTCACGGGTAGATATGTAGGGTAACCTGGCGCATGACACGACTCGTGGGTTAGAATTAGTTAAGAAAGAAATCCAGTAGATTATTTCAAATGTATGCCATATTCTTTCAACTCCCCAAGAAGCATAGGCCTTCAACAGACGCATCCCGTGCCATCAGCTCAAGGTCTTCATGTGTGTCTTCAGTTGTCTTCTCCATGTATTCTCTGGCTTACCCCTAGGGTTTCCAGAACAAGGACTGGCCTAGTAATTCAATCAACAGGTTTCTTCAGTGTGTGTCCTATCAACAGGTTTCTTCAGTGTGTGTCCTATCAACAGGTTTCTTCAGTGTGTGTCCTATCAACAGGTTTCTTCAGTGTGTGTCCTATCAACAGGTTTCTTCAGTGTGTGTCCTATCAACAGGTTTCCTCAGTGTGTGTCCTATCAACAGGTTTCCTCAGTGTGTGTCCTATCAACAGGTTTCTTCAGTGTGTGTCCTATCAACAGGTTTCCTCAGTGTGTGTCCTATCAACAGGTTTCTTCAGTGTGTGTCCTATCAACAGGTTTCTTCAGTGTGTGTCCTATCAACAGGTTTCCTCAGTGTGTGTCCTATCAACAGGTTTCCTCAGTGTGTGTCCTATCAACAGGTTTCCTCAGTGTGTGTCCTATCAACAGGTTTCCTCAGTGTGTGTCCTATCAACAGGTTTCTTCAGTGTGTGTCCTATCAACAGGTTTCTTCAGTGTGTGTCCTATCAACAGGTTTCCTCAGTGTGTGTCCTATCAACAGGTTTCCTCAGTGTGTGTCCTATCAACAGGTTTCCTCAGTGTGTGTCCTATCAACAGGTTTCCTCAGTGTGTGTCCTATCAACAGGTTTCCTCAGTGTGTGTCCTATCAACAGGTTTCCTCAGTGTGTGTCCTATCAACAGGTTTCTTCAGTGTGTGTCCTATCAACAGGTTTCTTCAGTGTGTGTCCTATCAACAGGTTTCTTCAGTGTGTGTCCTATCAACAGGTTTCTTCAGTGTGTGTCCTATCAACAGGTTTCTTCAGTGTGTGTCCTATCAACAGGTTTCCTCAGTGTGTGTCCTATCAACAGGTTTCTTCAGTGTGTGTCCTATCAACAGGTTTCTTCAGTGTGTGTCCTATCAACAGGTTTCCTCAGTGTGTGTCCTATCAACAGGTTTCCTCAGTGTGTGTCCTATCAACAGGTTTCCTCAGTGTGTGTCCTATCAACAGGTTTCCTCAGTGTGTGTCCTATCAACAGGTTTCTTCAGTGTGTGTCCTATCAACAGGTTTCTTCAGTGTGTGTCCTATCAACAGGTTTCCTCAGTGTGTGTCCTATCAACAGGTTTCCTCAGTGTGTGTCCTATCAACAGGTTTCCTCAGTGTGTGTCCTATCAACAGGTTTCCTCAGTGTGTGTCCTATCAACAGGTTTCCTCAGTGTGTGTCCTATCAACAGGTTTCCTCAGTGTGTGTCCTATCAACAGGTTTCTTCAGTGTGTGTCCTATCAACAGGTTTCTTCAGTGTGTGTCCTATCAACAGGTTTCTTCAGTGTGTGTCCTATCAACAGGTTTCTTCAGTGTGTGTCCTATCAACAGGTTTCTTCAGTGTGTGTCCTATCAACAGGTTTCTTCAGTGTGTGTCCTATCAACAGGTTTCCTCAGTGTGTGTCCTATCAACAGGTTTCTTCAGTGTGTGTCCTATCAACAGGTTTCTTCAGTGTGTGTCCTATCAACAGGTTTCTTCAGTGTGTGTCCTATCAACAGGTTTCTTCAGTGTGTGTCCTATCAACAGGTTTCCTCAGTGTGTGTCCTATCCGTCTCCTTCTCATGTCTTGTTCCACTGGAACTTGTCTGGTCCTAGTCATCAGTTCCACATTGGTGACCTTGCCATATCATTTCAATCCTTTTATTCTACGCAAGCACCCATTTATGAAAGTCTGTAGCTTTTTGGTTGCTGATTTTGTTGTTCTCCATGTTTCACAGCCATACAATAAGACTGACCTGACATTTGAGTTGAAAATTCAGATTTTTGTTTAGGACCTGATTTCTTGTTATCTTCAAATATTTCCCAGTGCGGTGACAGCTCTTCTAGTCTTTCATGTACTGTTAGAGGATTTTCTCCTGTCTTTGATGGCCAAGTTTGATTTTCTTATCTTTTGTTGATCTGTCTAAGTCTTGTGTTTGTTGATTGATCTGTCTTGTGTTTGTTGGTTGATCTGTCTTGTCTTTGTTGATTGGTCTGTCTTGTGTTTGTTGGTTGATTTGTCTTGTGTTTGTTGGTTGATCTGTCTTGTGTTTGTTGGTTGATTGATTTGTCTTGTGTTTGTTGGTTGATCTGTCTTGTGTTTGTTGGTTGATTGATTTGTCTTGTGTTTGTTGATTGATTTGTCTTGTGTTTGTTGATTGATCTGTCTTATGTTGGTTGGAGTTTAAATTTCTATAGGATGGGTTCACCAGCCCCATGTCCAACACTGCTTAATCACCTTGTATGCCCTGCATGATAGGTCACAGTGGTGTTATTCTTTGCTCCCCTTTTGGGAGCTGGTAACACACCGTGATGCATGTTTTACTGGGGAGTAGATTCTTTAAAATATACTACTCGTCAAAAGTCAAGGGCCACTTAGAAAAACCTTGGTTGAAACCATAAAACAAATCTGATATAAACGTAATTGGTATCAGTCAAAACGGCATTTATTGAGTACCAAATTGACATGTCACGTAAAGAAATGGAAACACACATTCAAACGCAATGAAGCTGTGAAGTGCGTCACCCACCTTTTCAAAAGTCACACAATACAAATTGGACAAATAGACATTTCAAAATCGGGTTTGACCACCTTTTGCAGCAAGGCATTCAAGACAGCATAGATGCATCGAGTCCACAAGGGTCCGAAGAGTATCCTGAGGAACAGCTTGCCATTCCTGGAGCAGAAATGCAGTCAGCTGTGCAACATCCATTGGCAGGGGGTGATTTGTTGACAATCTTCGACCAAGGACATCCCATAGGTGCTCAATCGGAGAAAGGTCAGATGAATGAGCTGGCCACGCCATCCTGATGATTCCATGTTGCTGAATAAACTCATTCACCACATGAGCTCGATGGGGTCGAGCGTTATCATCTTGGAGGATGGCATTACCACCTATAGCCTCCAGAGCAGGCTGAACAATTGGTCTCAAGATTGTGTCATCAGTAAATTGCTCTCCTGGTCGTCTCCAAACTCGAATCCTGCCATCATTGAATGACACAGTGAAGCGAGATTCATCAGTGAAGAGAACTTGACTCCATTGTTGCCTTGTCCATCGGATGTGCTCGCAACACCAAGCAACACTGGCCCTGCGATGAGCAGGAGTAAGAGGGATTCTGACTGCAGGATGTTGAGCAGCCAGTCCAAATTCATGTAAACGTCTGCGAATGGTGCTTTGACTGACATTAACGTTTACAGTTTGTCTCAGCTGATATCTTAGAGTGGAACAAGTCACTGTTCGATGGCGCAGGACTGACAACAAGAGGTACCGGTCATAATGTCTATTGGTGCATCTAGGGCGACCTGGCCGGTGGTAATCCTCCACACTTCCTGTAGCCTGAAATCTCTCCAAAATTTTTGGGATAGTAGAGTGTGACACTGCAAGCCGTCTAGCAACCTCACAGACAGATAAACCACTTTCAACCCACTCTATAGCCCTCATTCTTTGTAAGGTGTCAAGACTTTTTCTCGGTGGCATGGTTTTTGCAAGTGATGAAACTACCCTAAGTCTGCTGATTGTAAAACAAATTAAGAGTGAACTCTGTTCACGAAAAGTCGCCATTGCACGTGGAATGTCAATCAGCACGATTACTTCACCTGTTTGGTTGTACGGAAGTTTGAAAAAACAGATTAAAAATGTGAATTTATGGTCAGCAAACCAAATTGCACGTGATCACCATGGTTGTCGTTGAGTTGTTTTTATGCTTAACATGCATAGAGGACTGTCAGAGGAAGATATTGCACCCATTTTTACTAAAAACTTCCTTCATTTAATCATTCTATGCGCTTATATAAAAGTGTATTGAAAATAATAGGGTGGCCCTTGACTTTTGACGAGTAGTATATTTGTCATGGCTTAAGACTCACAACTTTTATTGTCGTGTGATAAATAGGAAAATTGTTTGCATAGTTTTGAACTAAAATTGTTCTAATTTTCACAATTCAGGGAATCCAGACAGGAGTAGTACGATTCAGGTTTGATGGGAATCCTATAAATGATGAAGACACACCAGCAATGGTATGTGGCCATTGTATTTGTTTTTATTTGTCTTTGTACTATCATTTATTCTTGTTTCTCATCATTACCCTTCAACATTGGAACACATTACAAATGAAGGGATGTGTGTAGTCTTGGGCTGTACACGAGATACCCCTATTGTGACAATGCGGTAAATGATTGGATTTCTGCCGATTAGGTCCAGATATACGATGGCCCAGTCAAAAGCCTGTATGTGAGTAACCACAGACAAAAGGCATCCCTGCATGGAAACATAGCTGACATTAAAGGAGCAACAATAAAGCGGGGAATGGCAGAGGTTGCTATTAGACAGGTGACCACAGTTGAAAATATATTCAAGGGGGAAGAGTGGAGTAAGTCGGATGAGAACTGGATTAACTACCAGCAAGTTATCATCAGAATGGGAGAAGATCGGCTACCACGACAAGCATGGGAAACAAGGATCCAGACCCCGAGGACGACCCAGAGTCCGCTGGGAGGACAACATTTGACAATCTTTGAAGGACCGAGGACTAGAATGGAACCAGGCCAGGAGGAAGACAGCCGATAGAATAGTCTGGCGCTCTCTCTTCCAAACCTCTACACCTCACGGTAGAAGGGGAACGACTAAGTAAGTAAGTTATCATCAGACTTGGCAGAGAATGCAGAACTTGGACCGATTGGATGGCAGAACTGGAAATTAATCAACTAATAAATTATCACACTGGGGATGATGATGCCATTGTGTATACTGATGGGTCTGTGGTGAGAAATCAGGATGGGGGCTTCTCAGTTAGGGTAATGGGCAAGGTCGTCACGGAACACAGTGGGGCTTACATAACAACAGCCTCCATCATGAGAATGCAGGTTGAGGCAGCTATGCAGCCCTAAGATGGCTGTCTGGAACTTCATTAACAAAGACAATTATTTTGTCAGACTCGTTGCTTCTTAAAATCCTAAATAGATGGCTTCGGCATGAATGGATAACCTCCATAGAAGCCTTGAATCTTCAGGAACATGTTTGGATCTACTGTCCTGGTCGTGCAAGGATGCGCGGCAGTGAAAGAGCACCCATAGTGAGCGTGCTGGATATGGATAAGGGAGAGATACTAAGGACAGTTAATGATCATCTCTTAACGGTCATTTGCACAGTCAAGAATTGATGTGTAAACTACTACTTGGTTTGGGATGTGCTGACTTTCCTGCTGAGAAAGTATATATTTGCATTATACGGTCTGACTTTGCTGTTCGCCTTCACCCTTGCCAGGCACTTGATGATAATATATGTGAGAAAAGATTCAGAAAGTGGCTCTGAAAATACAGAGAAAACAAAAATAATGAGAATAAATGCAGGAAATGGTAACAGTTTTGCTGTTGAAGAAACACCACTACAAGATGTAGAATCATACATATGGGACCTTGGCAGCAATATAGACACTGTTGAAGGGACAGACAAGGATATCAATGAGAATAGAAAAGGCTAAAGGAGCTTGTCATTGCATTGGGGAATATATGGAGATCAGAAATAAGTCAACACAAATATCAGAATTTTCCAATTCAAATTTTGAGTCAGTCTTATTGTATGGCTCTGAAACATGGAGAACAAGCAACCAAAAAGCTACAGACTTTCATAAATGGATGCTTGTGAAGAATAGATGGCTAATGTGGAACTGATGACAAGAACCAGACAAGTGCCAGTTGCTAGTGGAACAAGAGATGAGATGATGATGATGGATAGGACACACATTGAGGGAAACTTGTTGGCAGCATTATCAGGCAGTCTTTATTCTGGAACCTCCAGGGTATGAGAGGTGTAAAAGGGGGGGGGGGACCAAGGAACACATGGAGACAGACAGGAAGGGCATGAAGAAGACCTTGAGCTGATGGTGTTCTGGAATCCACAGGAAAAGAGTGGCAGACGTAGATAACAAAACACATGGAGAAGAGTACTGGATACAGAGGTGAATATGATGAGGAAAACAAGGAAAGCTGATGGCACAGGACAGGAAGACTTGGTATGTGTTTGTTGAAGACCTATGCTCCTTGGGGAGCTAAAGGGTGATGATGATGTGAGAGGGAAAGATATATTGGGGGGGGGGGAAGAAAGTGATAGTCACTGAAAAATAAAATATGAGTGGTGAAAGTTGCCTGACATAACATAATGTTGGGTGTTCAGTCCGTCTGGTTTTAGGCACCCGTGAGGTGAATGAGAGACGTGGTTCAAGATAACATCAACATCAGAGTAGTAGGACCTATCACTGTGGCCTGGATGGTCATATGACTGCTGTTGTGGTCTGGGCCATTAAAGTGAATGGTTACTGGTGTAGGTTCATCCGAGATATCTTCTGATAACCTAATTTGGTAAAAAAAACTGCCCATTAAATTAAACAGAATCAAGACTGGAGCACTTTGAGCCTACCAGAGTATATAAAAGAAGTTTAAAGTGAAGAAACATCCAAATGGAAGGTACATGCTCCAGCTTGAATTTAAGCAAATGAAAGCAATTATTAGTATCCATCAAGTAAGATGGAAGCCTAACAACTAAGGACAGGAAAATATTGTCCAGAAATGTGTTGAGTAGAGCAAAAGCAGGCTGATAGACTATAGCAGGGGTTCTTAACCTTTCTGGTGCCATGGTTCGTATCGAACCCCTTCTTAGAAAAAATGTAAATAGATGCATAATTAACTCTTTGACTCCAGACCAACGCTCTGAGCATTGCAACTTTGGAACATTGCTGACATTGATGTAGTCACAGTTTGTTGTCAAAATATGGAATCGGTGCAGAAAAGCTAGACACATTAGATTTAGTTGATGAGTGGGCGTAGCCATATTCTGGCAGATCAAATAGCAACAAAACTAGACCTACCGTAACATCTAATCACTAGTCCTAGGTAGAAGATGAAGCTAGGGACACTATTAAAACATTAAACAAGTGTAAAAAAAAATTTTATATGACGTTATTCTTCTTTATTTGTTTGAAAATTGCATAATTTATTTTTTTCTTACAATGGCCCACAGAAAAAACTGGTGTGAATAACCACTTGTGGTCATAAGCAATGTTTCTTTTACTTTGTATATGGATTAACTTGATATTTGAAGACTAAAAAGAAAGTTTTATTGTCTACAACAGTAATTTGTCTTTGATAAGCTTGTATTCTACAGTTAACTTTTTTAGTGTTTTTCAATTTTACATGCAAAATGTTTTAAGTATACCGAACATACTTGTGTTAATACTACCAAAGACATTATATATTACAGTTCTCTATCCATTTCCCTACAGTTTGGTATATAATAAGTACATGTTCACAAAAAAAGATTGACATAAAATTTACACTAAAAGACAGTACACTTCACCGTTTAGAATTCTTCAAAAAATAATTATGGCACAGGGTGGAAAATAATTATGGAGTCAAAGAGTTAAAATTTTTTGCACACAAAATTCACTTTATTACATAGAAAAATCATTAAGCCTTATGTGGTCATACTGAGATATTAGAACAGTCTGTAACAAGAATACATATCTTTACATGCAAAAATCTATGATATATTTCAGAGTAAAAAATTTGGTGAAAATAAAATTCAAATTTTTAAGTTTTGTACACTGGCCCCTTTAAATCCATTCATGGACCCCCAAGAGGGGTCTACAGGGACTACAGTCTGCACTAGAGGGGCCTGCCAGGATGTCAATAGTTTATTATTTACACTTCATGTATTCAGTTCTATTTACTTGCCCGTTTTATTTAATATGTCACTTTTCTCTCTCAACACCACCACCGCCGCCACCCCTTTCAGCTAGAGATGGAAGATGGAGATTCGATTGATGTGTTTCAGCAGCAGACGGGAGGGTACTTGTCCCAGCCATGAACACAACTGCTTGTTAAATGTCATGCTTACATCATTTTACACTGTAGACCATAAACATTTTGTTTGTAGTATTTTCTTTTCTTGTTCATATTTCTAATGTGCTACCATGATAAAGATATGTGTCCATCCAGTGAGCGTGTTTTATGATTGAATTTGTGTCAGAACTGTATATTTTTTTTTCTTCTGGTGGTAATTCTTTGATGAGTGGTGATAAAATGGACACGCGACTTCCTTGAATAATTCTTTTATTGTTTTTGTTTGTAGTTCAGTTGAAAAATCTTTTAAAAATACAGCATTTGTGGCATTCCTAAACACTTTTTTTTTTTAAACTGGAAAATGGATAAGCTAAACAAAAATTAGTTTTATTACAATATTTTCAATTTAAAGTCGGTCATCTTGCACAATTGATGACTACTGTACTAGACATGTCAACTTGTGTCTGTAGTAAGACAATTTGTCTTAGACTGTCTTTAAAAAGCTGTTCTGTTCTCCCTGATCTCAAGTTTTCTGTGCTAATGATCTTTGTATTTGGGTAAATCATGGATGGGTTTTGGTTACGTGCTGTTGTTTTACTATTTTTAACATGAAAATATTTTGTCACAACACAATAAAATGTTTATTCTGAAGTTGGTCACTTGTGTATGTCACTTTCTTGTGTTCCTGAGTGAAAGTTTGGCCAGTTTTCTGGTCTTCTGAAAGTTGAAACATACCTACCCTGTGTCAATGACATAAGTGGACACAAGAATGACTGCTACCAACAAGAAAGAAATAACTCCAATATGAGATCTCCAGATGGACAACTGCTTCAAAATTCAGCTTTGACAGAAAACATAACCAGACTGAGAGAATCGTTACTGGAGCAGTTAAATTGTCCCAATAAATGATATGAGCAAGATGATAAAACTACTCCATAAATGACAGCAGAAGAGACCATAGAACACTAAAATATGGGGGGGGGGGGGGGAGAGATATGTAAAAAGGCTCACAAATCTCACAGACTGAAAGGATATGGACAAGGTAGACTCCAGTCAAACTGCTTTGAGCAAAAAACTTGCTTCCATTACATTGGACCTTACAAAGGCAGACAGCTCCTAACAAAAAGCAACTGATATCCACACTGAGATAGCATGTCAGAAATGATGAAAAAGGGGGGGCGCAGAAGGCAGCAGATAAGATAATGGAACATGTACGCCTATAATTCTTTGCATGGCAAATTGTTTTCAGCAAATATGAAAATTGTGCTCATTGCACAGTGAAAGCTAAATTGAGCACTCTTTACAAGAACATGCACACATCATCTGTGGAAAATTGATGGATTTTTTTTTCTTACATATTATTGGTACCCTGTGACTGATTTCAGCAACATTCAAAACTGCAAAAAGGAAAATATCCCTCAGACATGTGAGATGGAACTAATATGAGGTTGCCCGTGTGACCATCTTGTAACATGAACTGAAGCAAAAAACATCTGCTGCAACAACAATTGCATCCTTGCTACACAGGAGTGAAACAAAAAGATGATGACAAGAAAAATGAAGGGGAACATGATGACACCAACCAATGACAAAGAAGAATTCTACACCAGAATGCAAAACATCATGGATAAAAATAGAACAGGCAGTACAATTTTGATGGGTGACCTAATTGCAGAGATGAGTACAGACAACAGCAGCTTTGAAGAGATCATGGGAAAGCATGGACTCGGGTCAGTGAATGAAAAATATCCACAAACTTCTCTGCTTCAAATCAACTGGCTGTAGGAGGAAGCATGTTTCTGCACAAAAGAATACACAAATTAACGGATATAATCAGGCCACAGAACAGAAAATCAGATTGATCATATATGCAAACATAACAAAAGTTTAAATCACCATTGCTTGGCATACAAGTGTGTACAGAACAGATGTTATTGCTGTTCAGAATCAATAACATGGCAATCCGGGCAAATGTATCGGTGCTTGGTCTCCTTCAGTAAATGTTGATGCTGATTTTCCCTATAGTACACTGGTTGTATACACACCTGACTCCATCCCTGCTAGTTTTACTTTTGATGCCTAATTCCAGCAGTCTTAGCCTGACTCCTCCATCCCTGCTAGTTTTACTTTTGATGCCTAATTTTAGCTGTCTTAGCCTGACTCCTCCATCCCTGCTAGTTTTACTTTTGATGCCTAATTTTAGCTGTCTTAGCCTGACTCATCCATCCCTGCTAGTTTTACTTTTGATGCCTAATTCCAGCTGTCTTAGCCTTGTTGATTCATCGCTGCAGTATCGTTCTCTAAAAGGCAATTACTAATTTCTTAATATCTCTTCCCATGTCCATATGTAACCTCCCCCTGGGCTGGTCTATCAGCTCTCATTGCTACATACTCATCCATTATGAAGGAAGCTGTGTATTGTCATTTAAAATCCTACTCGCCCTGATTTAAAAAATGCCTGTAGTAGAAATTCATCAAGTTCTAGTGCTGCAAAAAGCCTTCAGTAGAGAAAGAATTTTCATTCCGAAATTCTGCTCCTTATTGTAGGTGGATCAAATCAAACTATCTATCTACAGGTCCGTAACCCAGAATCCAAAATATTCAGAAAATCAAGTTTTTTTTCTGCCTATTTGTGAGCGATATCTGAAACAATCTGATTTACGAAACACAGCCATCCCCAGGCATTTTGGATTCTGGGTTATGGACCTGTATTAACCAAAATAAAGATCAAACTCAGAAGAGAAGCAGCAACACACAGCTACAGACAACAGGTTAATGAGGAATATCTCAGAAACCAAGAAACATGTATGTTCACCAAGTGCTTTAACAACTACAAGACACAGCTACAGACAACAGGTTAATGAGGAATATCTCAGAAACCAAGAAACATGTATGTTCACCAAGTGCTTTAACAGCTACAAGACACAGCTACAGACAACAGGTTAATGAGGAATATCTCAGAAACCAAGAAACATGTATGTTCACCAAGTGCTTTAACAACTACAAGACACAGCAGATAAATCAGAAAAGTGGCAAAAGGTGTATAAGATATAGAATGAGACGTACAATAAAATAAAGGCTAGCACACAGGGTAGATAACAACAAAAGCCATAAATAAGCAGCACAAATTATAGATAAAAACAAATATGAATAAGTTAAAGGGAGGGAAAAATACAGATTGAAACAAGCAAAAGCAGAAGTTCTAGACCCAGCGCTTATGAAATATACATAGAAGAGAACTAAGAAGAAACACCAGAAGAGGAAATATACCAATGAGTTAACAAGTGAAGCAAAGAAGGCTACAGCCAAGGGAAGTATGAAAGACCTGTACCACAGTACAAAGAAGATGACAGGGAAATATGAGCATTCAAATGTCCTTATGGAGGACAAGAAAGGAAAATTGCTAAGCAACTGTTAACACCTCCATTTACGCACCGCGACGCGTTCATTAGTTTGAAACATCGATGTGCTCAAACGGAGCGCCACTGAAATATCGCATCGCTTGATTATGAAAATGACGTCACAGATAAGAATTATGTAGACACGGCGTGCAGAGCAGAAGTTAATCACTTTTGGACTATGTTCTTCTAGTGGCAGGAGGTGTGTGTATGAGCTCTTGCTCAAATATTTCGTGTCCGCTGATGTGTATGATTTTACAGAGTAAATAGTAATCTCTGCTCCATGTGCACTGCGGCTATTGTTTTTAGGGCTGCC
Organism: Oreohelix idahoensis; assembly: GCA_024509875.1. NCBI lineage: Eukaryota > Metazoa > Mollusca > Gastropoda > Stylommatophora > Oreohelicidae > Oreohelix > Oreohelix idahoensis. The sequence continues at coordinate 367,332 of JAMPIV010001854.1, read as the reverse complement.
AGACGTCTGTTGCACTTCTGTATGATTAGATCAATATGGTACTTGTATGATAACCCGCGATCTAATGTTATTAGATATTTAAGCTTGTCTTGCCTTTCAATTTTCTGCCCACAGAAAGTAATGTCTAGAAGATCTGCTTTCAATATGGAGTTGTTCAAGGAGCCCCACAGCCCATTGGATTTGTGGGATTGACCTTGCAGCTGGTTTCCTTGCACCATTTAAGCACCTCATGTAGTGTTCTGTCAATCCTACTGACCATTTCCTGTCGGTCAGAACCAGCCCTGTAAACGAGTATGTCATCTGCAAAAGTCAATGATCATCCCAGCCTAGTTGGCTGAATGGTGGCTACTTTTGTTGTGTAGATGTTATATATATTAAACAACACCGATGATAGTGGAGAACCCTGGGGTAGTCCCAGGCAAATGCGCACTGGTTCTAATGTCCATGTTCCCAAGTGAAATGCAACCGTTCCCTCACTAAAGGCAGCTGCTATCCATCTTGTTAGCCAAGGGTTAACATCACAAGCCATTGCACAAATGTTTCAAAGTTCACATTGTTATAAGCATCCTCTAGGTCAATTGCTACAGCAACCATTTCTCATTTACCCTGAAATTCCTGGTACACATCATATGCACATTTTCCAGCATTGCCCCATGTTGCTTTCATGGGCCTATAGATACGCAAGGTAACAGGAAGGATGTATGCTTTATTGAGGTGGTTCATTACTTGTCTTGCAACTAACTTTTCAAGTAAATTACCACATTCATTCTGCAGTGTGATAATTCAATAGCTGCTGAGCATTATGGAATCTTTATCATGTTTAGAACGTGGCTGTAGGTAACTATGTAGCCAGTCTTCCGGCACCTCAGTATTCTGTAAGCTGATGTTGAAATGCCTCACAAGATTCATAATTCCTGTGTCATCCAGCTGTTTTATGTGTTGATACTGTACACTATCGGGACCCTGGGGGCAATGTTTCTACTGGTTTCTAACATGTGCAAGTTTTCTTTATAAATGAGATAAAAATATACCTCAAATCTTATGTCATTCTCCAAAACATGGTCCTTAATTTTAAGATGGTCAACTCTGTGACTTTTATCTGTTTGGGCCTAATATCAATTGAATAATACTCATCCCTTCTCTTCATCTGATTTCAGAATAATGCTCATCCCTTCTGTTCATCTGCTTTCAGAATAATGCTCATCCCTTCTCTTCATCTGCTTTCAGAATAATGCTCATCCCTTCTCTTCATCTGATTTCAGAATAATGCTCATCCCTTCTCTTCATCTGCTTTCAGAATAATATTCATCCCTTCTCTTCATCTGACTTCAGAATAATGCTCATCCCTTCTCTTCATCTGCTTTCAGAATAATGCTCATCCCTTCTCTTCATCTGACTTCAGAATAATGCTCATCCCTTCTCTTCATCTGCTTTCAGAATAATGCTCATCCCTTCTCTTCATATGACTTCAGAATAATGCTCATCCCTTCTCTTCATATGACTTCAGACTGATGCTCATCCCTTCTCTTCATCTGACTTCAGACTGATGCTCATCCGTTCTCTTCATCTGACTTCAGACTGATGCTCATCCCTTCTCTTCATCTGACTTCAGACTGATGCTCATCCGTTCTCTTCATCTGACTTCAGACTGATGCTCATCCCTTCTCTTCATCTGACTTCAGACTGATGCTCATCCGTTCTCTTAATCTGACTTCAGACTGATGCTCATCCCTTCTCTTCATCTGACTTCAGACTGATGCTCATCCCTTCTCTTCATCTGACTTCAGACTGATGCTCATCCCTTCTCTTCATCTGACTTCAGACTTATTCCTGCAGACTGAATGGATGATACAGGCCAGGAATGGTTGGGTTAAATTTGCTGGATACTCTCAAGGGAGCTGGAGTAATGAATAAAGATGTAATCATAAAAGTGGGGTCAATGTGATCCCTGCACCTGACCTTGAACAATCATAAAATGGGGTCAAAGTGATCCCTGCACATGACTTTAAACAATCATAAAAGTGGGGTCAAAGTGATCCCTGCACATGACTTTAAACAATCATAAAAGTGGGGTCAATGTGATCCCTGCATATGACATTTAACAAGGACTGGACCTGGACTTACAACAATCATAGTGTTACTGATTTGTTAAAAGTCAATGTATTAATAACATTTCACTGTCTACATAGCTATCTGCCTGTCTATCTATATGTTTAACTGTGAAAAATCTATATGGTAAATATATGCCAAGTTTGTGTGTATGGTGGAGTGAATGAAAAAATAGTTCTGTGCTTTCATGAGACAGGGTGAAAGAAATAGAGATGAGAACATTCAAAAACAAGGGAAGGCAACAATAAACGAGAAAAATTACTGCATTAAAAAAAAAAAAAGTATAGGATAACATTGATAACAAGTTTTAAAATTTATTATCTAACAATGCTCTCACACAGTTATATTATTGATTAGTTGATCTAACAATGCTCTCACACAGTTGTATTATTGATTAGTTGATCGAACAATGCTCTCACACAGTTGTATTATTGATTAGTTGATCTAACAATGCTCTCACACAGTTGTATTATTGATTAGTTGATCTAACAATGACCTCACACAGTTGTATTATTGATTAGTTGATCTAACAATGACCTCACACAGTTGTATTATTGATTAGTTGATCTAACAATGCTCTCACACAGTTGTATTATTGATTAGTTGATCGAACAATGCTCTCACACAGTTGTATTATTGATTAGTTGATCGAACAATGCTCTCACACAGTTGTATTATTGATTAGTTGATCTAACAATGCTCTCACGCAGTTGTATTATTGATTAGTTGATCTAACAATGACCTCACGCAGTTGTATTATTGATTAGTTGATCTAACAATGCTCTCACACAGTTGTATTATTGATTAGTTGATCTAACAATGCTCTCACACAGTTGTATTATTGATTAGTTGATCGAACAATGACCTCACACAGTTGTATTATTGATTAGTCGATCGATCAATGACCTCACACAGTTGTATTATTGATTAGTCGATCTAACAATGCTCTCACACAGTTGTATTATTGATTAGTTGATCTAACAATGATCTCACACAGTTATATTATTGATTAGTTGATCTAACAATGCTCTCACACAGTTGTATTATTGATTAGTTGATCTAACAATGACCTCACACAGTTGTATTATTGATTAGTTGATCGAACAATGACCTCACACAGTTGTATTATTGATTAGTCGATCGATCAATGACCTCACACAGTTGTATTATTGATTAGTTGATCTAACAATGATCTCACACAGTTGTATTATTGATTAGTTGATCTAACAATGATCTCACACAGTTATATTATTGATTAGTTGATCTAACAATGCTCTCACACAGTTGTATTATTGATTAGTTGATCTAACAATGACCTCACACAGTTGTATTATTGATTAGTTGATCTAACAATGCTCTCACACAGTTGTATTATTGATTAGTTGATCTAACAATGCTCTCACACAGTTGTATTATTGATTAGTTGATCTAACAATGCTCTCACACAGTTGTATTATTGATTAGTTGATCGAACAATGCTCTCACACAGTTGTATTATTGATTATTTGATCTAACAATGCTCTCACACAGTTGTATTATTGATTAGTTGATCTAACAATGCTCTCAAACAGTTGTATTATTGATTAGTTGATCTAACAATGCTCTCACACAGTTGTATTATTGATTAGTTGATCTAACAATGCTCTCACACAGTTGTATTATTGATTAGTTGATCGAACAATGACCTCACACAGTTGTATTATTGATTAGTCGATCGAACAATGACCTCACACAGTTGTATTATTGATTAGTCGATCGAACAATGACCTCACACAGTTGTATTATTGATTAGTTGATCTAACAATGCTCTCACACAGTTGTATTATTGATTAGTTGATCTAACAATGCTCTCAAACAGTTGTATTATTGATTAGTTGATCGAACAATGACCTCACACAGTTGTATTATTGATTAGTTGATCTAACAATGCTCTCACACAGTTGTATTATTGATTAGTTGATCTAACAATGCTCTCACACAGTTGTATTATTGATTAGTTGATCGAACAATGACCTCACACAGTTGTATTATTGATTAGTTGATCGAACAATGCTCTCACACAGTTGTATTATTGATTAGTTGATCTAACAATGCTCTCACACAGTTGTATTATTGATTAGTTGATCTAACAATGCTCTCACACAGTTGTATTATTGATTAGTTGATCGAACAATGCTCTCACACAGTTGTATTATTGATTAGTTGATCTAACAATGTTCTCAAACAGTTGTATTATTGATTAGTTGATCGAACAATGACCTCACACAGTTGTATTATTGATTAGTTGATCGAACAATGACCTCACACAGTTGTATTATTGATTAGTTGATCTAACAATGCTCTCACACAGTTGTATTATTGATTAGTTGATCTAACAATGCTCTCACACAGTTGTATTATTGATTAGTTGATCGAACAATGACCTCACACAGTTGTATTATTGATTAGTTGATCGAACAATGACCTCACACAGTTGTATTATTGATTAGTTGATCTAACAATGCTCTCACACAGTTGTATTATTGATTAGTTGATCTAACAATGCTCTCACACAGTTGTATTATTGATTAGTTGATCGAACAATGACCTCACACAGTTTTATTATTGATTAGTTGATCGAACAATGACCTCACACAGTTGTATTATTGATTAGTTGATCTAACAATGCTCTCAAACAGTTGTATTATTGATTAGTTGATCGAACAATGACCTCACACAGTTGTATTATTGATTAGTTGATCGAACAATGACCTCACACAGTTGTATTATTGATTAGTTGATCTATCAATGACCTCATACAGTTGTATTATTGATTAGTTGATCGAACAATGACCTCACACAGTTGTATTATTGATTAGTTGATCAAACAATGACCTCACACAGTTGTATTATTGATTAGTTGATCTAACAATGTTCTCAAACAGTTGTATTATTGATTAGTTGATCGAACAATGACCTCACACAGTTGTATTATTGATTAGTTGATCTAACAATGCTCTCACACAGTTGTATTATTGATTAGTTGATCTATCAATGACCTCATACAGTTGTATTATTGATTAGTTGATCGAACAATGACCTCACACAGTTGTATTATTGATTAGTTGATCGAACAATGTTCTCAAACAGTTGTATTATTGATTAGTTGATCGAACAATGACCTCACACAGTTGTATTATTGATTAGTTGATCTAACAATGTTCTCAAACAGTTGTATTATTGATTAGTTGATCGAACAATGACCTCACACAGTTGTATTATTGATTAGTTGATCAAACAATGACCTCACACAGTTGTATTATTGATTAGTTGATCTATCAATGACCTCATACAGTTGTATTATTGATTAGTTGATCGAACAATGACCTCACACAGTTGTATTATTGATTAGTTGATCGAACAATGACCTCACACAGTTGTATTATTGATTAGTTGATCTAACAATGTTCTCAAACAGTTGTATTATTGATTAGTTGATCGAACAATGACCTCACACAGTTGTGTTATTGATTAGTTGATCTAACAATGTTCTCAAACAGTTGTATTATTGATTAGTTGATCGAACAATGACCTCACACAGTTGTATTATTGATTAGTTGATCAAACAATGACCTCACACAGTTGTATTATTGATTAGTTGATCTATCAATGACCTCATACAGTTGTATTATTGATTAGTTGATCGAACAATGTTCTCAAACAGTTGTATTATTGATTAGTTGATCAAACAATGACCTCACACAGTTGTATTATTGATTAGTTGATCTAACAATGTTCTCAAACAGTTGTATTATTGATTAGTTGATCGAACAATGACCTCACACAGTTGTATTATTGATTAGTTGATCAAACAATGACCTCACACAGTTGTATTATTGATTAGTTGATCTATCAATGACCTCATACAGTTGTATTATTGATTAGTTGATCGAACAATGACCTCACACAGTTGTATTATTGATTAGTTGATCGAACAATGACCTCACACAGTTGTATTATTGATTAGTTGATCGAACAATGTTCTCAAACAGTTGTATTATTGATTAGTTGATCGAACAATGACCTCACACAGTTGTATTATTGATTAGTTGATCGAACAATGCTCTCACACAGTTGTATTATTGATTAGTTGATCGAACAATGACCTCACACAGTTGTATTATTGATTAGTTGATCGAACAATGACCTCACACAGTTGTATTATTGATTAGTTGATCTAACAATGCTCTTACACAATTGTATTATTGATTAGTTGATCAAACAATGCTCTTACACAATTGTATTATTGATTAGTTGATCTAACAATGTTCTCACACAGTTGTATTATTGATTAGTTGATCTAACAATGCTCTCAAACAGTTGTATTATTGATTAGTTGATCAAACAATGACCTCACACAGTTGTATTATTGATTAGTTGATCTAACAATGCTCTTACACAATTGTATTATTGATTAGTTGATCTAACAATGTTCTCACACAGTTGTATTATTGATTAGTTGATCTAACAATGTTCTCAAACAGTTATATTATTGATTAGTTGATCGAACAATGACCTCACACAGTTGTATTACTGATTGTTAGAATGAAATTTTTGTCTCCCCTGTTGTTGAAATCATTGATAAGATGACGATGAAGCATAAATGTTACAGATCACTTTCACTTGACGATGACGATGAGGAAAAGTTTTACATATTACTATTACATCATATTACTTTTATAACATCACTTTTATTAACATATCGCTGTTATAAGATATCACTTTTATTTACACATCACTTTTATTAACATATCACTTTTATAAGATTATGATCATCATTACAATCCAGCTCCCTAGGGGCCACAGGCCATAAGAAACCCTCACCAAGCCCCCCTTTACTGTGCCATCCATTCAATGACTTTCCATGTCTTAATACCTTTCATGTCTGTCTCATGTCTGTCTCCACATGTTGTTTGGGCTCCCTCTTATCCTGGGGGGATTCCAGAACAAGATCAATGTGTGTTCTAGCCAATACCAGCTTATTGTCATGTCTTGTTTGATCAATGTGTGTTCTAGCCAATACCAGTTTATTCTCACGTCTTGTTTGATCAATGTGTGTTCTAGCCAATACCAGCTTATTGGCTCACATCTTGTTTGATAATGTGTGTTCTAGCCAATACCAGCTTATTCTCACGTCTTGTTTGATCAATGTGTGTTCTAGCCAATACCAGCTTATTCTCACGTCTTGTTTGATCAATGTGTGTTCTAGCCAATACCAGCTTATTCTCACATCTTGTTTGATCAATGTGTGTTCTAGCCAATACCAGCTTATTCTCATGTCTTGTTTGATCAATGTGTGTTCTAGCCAATACCAGCTTATTGGCTCACGTCTTGTTTGATCAATGTGTGTTCTAGCCAATACCAGCTTATTCTCACGTCTTGTTTGATCAATGTGTGTTCTAGCCAATACCAGCTTATTGGCTCACATCTTGTTTGATCAATGTGTGTTCTAGCCAATACCAGCTTATTGGCTCACGTCTTGTTTGATCAATGTGTGTTCTAGCCAATACCAGCTTATTCTCACGTCTTGTTTGATCAATGTGTGTTCTAGCCAATACCAGCTTATTCTCACGTCTTGTTTGATCAATGTGTGTTCTAGCCAATACCAGCTTATTCTCACGTCTTGTTTGATCAATGTGTGTTCTAGCCAATACCAGCTTATTCTCACGTCTTGTTTGATCAATGTGTGTTCTAGCCAATACCAGCTTATTCTCACGTCTTGTTTGATCAATGTGTGTTCTAGCCAATACCAGCTTATTCTCACGTCTTGTTTGATCAATGTGTGTTCTAGCCAATACCAGCTTATTCTCACGTCTTGTTTGATCAATGTGTGTTCTAGCCAATACCAGCTTATTCTCACGTCTTGTTTGATCAATGTGTGTTCTAGCCAATACCAGCTTATTCTCACGTCTTGTTTGATCAATGTGTGTTCTAGCCAATACCAGCTTATTCTCATGTCTTGTTTGATCAATGTGTGTTCTAGCCAATACCAGCTTATTCTCACGTCTTGTTTGATCAATGTGTGTTCTAGCCAATACCAGCTTATTCTCACGTCTTGTTTGATCAATGTGTGTTCTAGCCAATACCAGCTTATTCTCACGTCTTGTTTGATCAATGTGTGTTCTAGCCAATACCAGCTTATTCTCACGTCTTGTTTGATCAATGTGTGTTCTAGCCAATACCAGCTTATTCTCACGTCTTGTTTGATCAATGTGTGTTCTAGCCAATACCAGCTTATTCTCACGTCTTGTTTGATCAATGTGTGTTCTAGCCAATACCAGCTTATTCTCACGTCTTGTTTGATCAATGTGTGTTCTAGCCAATACCAGCTTATTCTCACTGGTAATTGCCTGGTTCTTTATATCAGTTCCACATTAGTGATTTTTTTCATGGGTGGGTTTAACTATAACAGGTAATCAATATTCGTGTCATACTATCTGAATTCTTCTGTTCTGTGCAAGATTACATTTATAAAAGTCTGTAACTTTCTGGTTGACACCAAATTGTTCTCTGAGTTTTGACAGCCATAAAGTAGAACTGTTTTGACATGTCAGTTGAAAATTGTAAGTTTTATTTCGGACCTGGAGGTTTTTTGATTTCATAATGCAGTGAAAGCTCTTCATGTCTTTAGTAATCATACTGTCATGTCATTGTCTGCTCCTTCAACTTTGTCCATACTGCTGCTAGGATATAGGCATGACTCCACATCCTGGAGGGATGTATCTACAATTACAATCTGGTTACAACTTGCTACACTCATTCTCCAAATCTTTGCCTCTTCTCTGTGTTATTTCAGCGACAACAGCAGTTACCTCTAATCAAATATTTTCATTTTGTCTTGCATCTGGTTAGATCATCAGCAAAATCTAGATCATCAACAAAATCTAGATCATCAAACTGTTTTGTCAGAGTCCACTGAAATTACATTTCTGTTGGTGTATGCCGCTGCTTTCACAATTCATTCTATAGCCAGCGAGAAGAAAAGCTGATAACAGACATGCCTGCCACACTTCAGTTCTTATCTTAAAGAGCCCTGTGAGTTATCTTCCAGGAAGAAGTCTGAACTTTGTGTCTTCATGTTTTCTTGATTAAGTTAATGACCTCCAGGGGACCTCCATAATGTCTCATTAGTTTCCGGAGGGATTCTCTGTTTACAATGTTGAATGGCATTTCACTGTCCACAAATCTGATATAACATGGAGAGTTCAATGCTAAGCTCTCTTTGAACTATTGTGTACAGTGTGGGTATCTGATCTGTACAGGATCCATTGAGTTAAAAACCTGCTTGTTCTTCTTTCAATTGTCTGTCAATGGCTTTGTTATGTGGGAGAGCATGTGCAAGAACACAAAGTGCTACTGCACACTGACAAGAACACAAAGTGCTACTGCACACTGACAAGAACACAAAGTGCTACTGCACACTGACAAGAACACAAAGTGCTACTGCACACTGACAAGAACACTACATGATATTACACTTATGGGGAAGAATATGTTTTACCTTTACTCTCATATAGAAAAACACGATGTGCTGTTACATTCATATAGGTAAAGAGGTAAATGATCCGGTTACACGCCCATTGAGGCATATTGGGAATATGGTGTTAGGCCCATATTTTCTTGACTACTGGCACACTAGGGGTGATGTGGTCAGCATCACACCATACATTCATATAGGCTACCTCAAATATTTGTTACCACATTCATGTCATGAAATTCATCGTTACTATTATGCTCATGTTACTGATCATGATGACAACTGATGAATGTATGTGTTGCGACAAGAGAAAAACACACACTCACAAGCAGGAGTTTTATCTAGATCTTACAAAAATAAACGGAACAACTCTGACGGCAAATGTTCAGAAATGAGCGCTTGCATACAACAGAATGATATGGCCAGATTACTCATGTGAAACTGATTTTAAAACCAGGCAAGTGGCAGATGTGTAGAAAAGGCTTACGGATAGGACATACATTGAGGAAGCCATCTATTAGCATCATCAAGGTGATTCTTCTAGAGCCTCCAGAGTAGAAGAAATAGAGGAAAGTTATAAGCACAAGGAAAATAAAAGTGGAGACACAAACATAAGATGGGGAAGATAAGTGGAGATATAACCATAAGATAGGGAAGATAAGTGGAGATATAACCATAAGATGGGGAAGATAAGTGGAGATATAACCATAAGATGGGGAAGATAAGTGGAGATATAACCATAAGATGGGGAAGATAAGAGGAGATATAACCATAAGATGGGGAAGATAAGTGGAGATATAACCATAAGATAGGGAAGATAAGTGGAGATATAACCATAAGATGGGGAAGATAAGTGGAGATATAACCATAAGATGGGGAAGATAAGTGGAGATATAACCATAAGATGGATAAAAATAGATATACAAAAATATATGAATGGACTGCTCAAGACAGGTTGGCTTGGACAGAACTGACTGAAGGCAAATACTCCACAGGGAATAGCAAATGAAACGGCTTTGATAGCAAGTCATATGTAGCAACAATAAAAAGTTGCAAGACAATGAAGTAAAATACTGATGACTACAATACATGTGTAACAATGTAAACAAGTCATGATAGCAGTCAACATATAACAGATGCACATGTATTGACTTATTCTAGGTATCATTATAAAATATCACAACTGTAATCCACAGGTAATGCTGTTAAGACTTTATTATGATGGACATATAACATTTAACACATTACTTGACTGCACTATAATTTTGAAAAGTGTAACGCCACAATGGTGTGTGAAACACCACAATGGTGTGTGAAACACCACAATGGTGTGTGAAACACTATGATTGTAATATACATGATGTAAAGTACTATAACTGTGAATCACCATATATATATATATATCTTCTTCTTTTAAGGACTATCTTCATTTCACACGGACTACTCCATCAGTGCTCCGATCTCCTCCCTTAGATCACACAAGGAGGATCTCAGCACAGTGCACAAACTCTGTAGCACCAGCGAGAATCCCAATGTGTGTAAATAGGAATCACACATTCTATAAATATTTTTGTGGTGGGTAGGTTTCAATTTTTTAATTTTGCCAGGACAGCGGCCTTGCAGCCTACTCTTTACGATTTCCAACTGCCGTGGGATTTTTAACATGCGCAACTTGCACACTGGACCTCCTATTTTTTCGCCCTTATCCGAGAAAGCTAGGCATCCGATCTCACAACCCAGAAGACCGGGGAAGGGGGGGAGTATGACATTATTAGGACCACTGGTTCTGAAAAGAAAATTCCATAAATTATATTTCCTAAACTGGGAATCGAACCTGGTCCTCTAGAAGTCGAGGTGGACCCATATCTCTTAGCCACTCCGACCCCAGATATATATATATGCATACAAGGTGTAAAACACTGTGTGGGAAACATACAAAAATGAAACACCATGACTGTAATATACAGGGAGTAAAATACTGTAAATAGGAAACACCATGATTGTAATATACATGGTGTAAAGTACTATGAATGTGAAACACTATGTACATAAGGTGTAAAATACTGGAAGTGTGAAGCATACAACAGTGAAACACCATAATTGTAATATACAAGGTGTAATATACAAGGTGTAAAATACAGTGAATGTAAAACATACAATAGTGAAATGCCATAACTGCAATATACAAGATGTAACATATACTGTGACTGTGACATATACAACAGTGGAACACAACAACTGTAATGTCCTTCTTTCTTCTTTGATCCTGAGCTGCCGACTGTCAAAGCAGTCAGTGGCCATCACGCCTGGTGGTGTCCTTTAGGGCAGCAACAAACTGCTTCCACTTTATTTTGTCAGCGGCCATCCTTCGTACAGTGCCCCAGCTTTGGTTTATATTATAAGATACAAGGTGTAAAATACTGTGAATGTAAAAGATACAACAGTGAAACACCAAGACTAACATTCATGGTGTAAAATACAGTGACTGTGAAACATACAACAGTGAAACACCATACTGGGAATGTTAAACATACAACAGTGAAACACCATACTGGGAATGTTAAACATACAACAATGAAACACCATACTGGGAATATTAAACATACAACAGTGAAACACCATACTGTGACTGTTAAACATACAACAGTGACACACCATACTGTGAATGTTAAACATACAATAGTGACACACCATACTGGGAATGTTAAACATACAACAGTGAAACACCATATTGTGAATGTGAAACATACAACAGTGACATACCATACTGGGAAAGTTAAAAATGCAACAGTGAAACACCATACTGTGAATGTGAAACATACAACAGTGACACACCATACTGGGAATGTTAAACATACAACAGTGACACACCATACTGGGAATGTTAAACATACAACAGTGAAACACCATACTGTGAATGTGAATTATACAACAGTGACACACCATACTGGGAATGTTAAACATACAACAGTGAAACACCATACTGTGAATGTGAAACATACAACAGTGACACACCATACTGGGAATGTTAAACATACAACAGTGGAACATCATACTGGGAGTGTTAAACATACAACAGTGAAACACCATACTGGGAATGTTAAACATACAATAGTGACACACCATACTGGGAATGTTAAACATTCAACAGTGATACACCATATTGTGAATGTTAAACATACAACAGGGGAGCCGCGCTGGTGTAATGGCTTCGGCATTGTACTGGCGACCAGGTGTTCATGGTTCAAACCCGGGCGTCGGCATTTGAAGAAATGTTTACGGCTGGAAATTTGACTGAATAGCTTGAGCGGCTCCTGTGATAAACCCTCTGTGGATGGGAAGGAGCGAAGCTCCTGACCGGGTTGGAAGGAAAGTCCTCAGGTTCCCCAGCCTCGCAATGACATGTCATTGGGCCGAAAGCCCAAGTGCCGCTGGTTAAAAAAAAAAAAAAAACATACAACAGTGAAACACCATATTGTGAAACATACAACAGTAAAACACCATTCTGTGAACGTGAAACATACAACAATGAAACACCATGGCTGGATCATGAGACATTTAGCAATGGAAAAAAAAATTCTATGTTTATGACCAAGAGTTAACATTGACCTTGAGCTGTAGTTTACAGTGGTCATGTGACACCTGAAAGTGTGCTTGTCTCGTGGTCTTTGTCTGTATCCATTCTGACGATTGAAGTTTGTCTATGACCATTCTGAGGACTGAAGTTTGTCTATGACCATTCTGAGGAGTGAAAAATGTCTATGACCATTCTGAGGATTGAAGTTTGTCTATGACCATTCTGAGGGGTGAAGTTTGTATATGACCACTCTGAGTATTGAAATTTGTCTATGATCATTCTGAGGAGTGAAGTTTGTCTACATCCATTCTGAGGAGTGAAGTTTGTCTATGACCATTCTGAGGATTGAAGTCTATGACAATTCTGAGGAGTGAAGTTTGTCCTTCAGGGCCTCTGGCACAAATGGGAGATCATCAGGGACAAGTTGTCTGACCTAGTTTTGATAATCATAGTAATTCTGAAAATGGTGATGCTGGTAATTATGGACAATTGAATGGGAAAATAATACAAGTGATTAACCCAGAATCTGAAATGCTCGGGTATCGCCATGTTTTGGAAATCGGATTTCACCCTGGAGTAGCCCAAGTCGCCAAAAAAACAGTTCAGAAATCGCCCAAACGTTGGCCAAAATAACTTTCAATTTTCAGAGTATTTCGGCTTTAGGATTCTGGGTTATGCACCTGCATTGTGGAAAATGAAACAGGAAAACGAAATCATGAAAACTGAAATAGGAAAACAGATTTACAGAAAATGGAATAGGAAAATAACATGGAAAATTGAACGGGAAAATAATATTATGAAAAACAAAAATGGGAAAATAATAATAGAAAAGTTAAATGGAAAAATAATAATAGGAAAATTGAATTGGAAAAAAACAATATGGGAAATTGAATTGGAAAACAATAATGTGTGAAACTGAATTGTAAAATACTATTATGGAAAACTGAATGGGAATATAATATTATAGAAAACTGAATGGGTATATAATTGTGACAGTGTGACCAGAAAGGTGTAATTTTAGACTAAGTAATTAGTTGTCGATCTTGTTTACGGTGTATATTTGCGCTCATGTGGCATTCTCACACTGGAGTGGGCAATCTAAACGAAACACACCTTTTCCATCCGTGAAGAAGACAGACGTGTGAGACGTTGGAGACAGCTCTCGGTTGTTAGACATCCTGGCGCTGTCTGACACCAGAAGAAAACACTTTTTTGAGCACGAAACCATAAGAAGTGTGAGTAAGGCAACAGATATCATGGGATGGAACAGCCCATTAGTGGGCGGACCTTGAGTTGTGTCGATTAGGAAGATACTCTTCACTATGATGTGATCTCATGTCATCCAAACTGAGCATAAGACTCTTGATTTGCTCCCTAGAGGGATGGGAGGAGTTTTGCCTGACATTTTGACGTGGCTATCATGTGGTACAGGGGTGGGGATGTAGATTTAAACTGAAAGAGTTGAAGGCTTCAGTCAGAGCTGAGAAATAGCCAGATCGGCTTCATGTGCGGTATGCATCCTTGATACGATACACCAGCGAGGTAGAGGATTTGATACGCGTATGTTGCATCTGTGCTAAGAGAACTAACGATATAGAGGTAGGCTTGCATATGAGTACATTTTTATAATACTTAACATAAAGTAATATTAGATATTTCAGGTTTAGAAGTTAATGCTTTTTAGCATTTGTCTATCTATAGTTTGATAGAAGCTGATTAGCGATGTACGTGTTTTTAAGTGTAATTTCAAGTATATCTCATCGCTATTTTCAACCGTGAGACTGTGTGTTAAATGTGTAAAGTGATTTTATTAGAGGAATTATTGTGCCGCGATGCGCTGTATACAAGTGTGTACGTATTACCATTATTATTATTATTTGTGTAGTGTTAAGTAATAGTTATATTGCATTCTTGTGAGCCGTAAGTGTGGTTAATTTTACATCAGTGGTTGTAAGAGAAAGATTAGCATACCCTCTAGCTCTGTGAGTAGCCTATGCCTATTCTGTTTAGTATAGAGTTGTAAGAATAGAGTATAAATCTGCTTGTTCTTTAGAGCAGCTAGGCCTCGAAGATACTGATAAATTGATGTCATTTAGACCAGTGTGCTGTGTGGAATATTTCATCATAGATAGAAGTGTTTCATTTAAGTTTTCTCTCGCGTGATGATGTAGTTAGTATTTAGTAGGAGTATGATGGCATTATTGTTGACTTAAATATGTTTATTGTATGATTACACATATACACAGTCCTGCATGACACACACACACACACACACATGGACATTTAAGCGCATATTCTTGCATATTTTCACACATATGTATGTATTATTACGTAGATGATGTTTGTCCTTTAGTACGATGCTAGTGTATTTTGTTTCATTTTATTTCAGAGAGTCCAGCAGTCTGTGCAGGGTTATATGGTGTTACGTAGTAAATACCTAAATAGCTTGGTTATACGGTGTTGCTTAGGATTTGCCTTCAAAGTAAACTTGTGGAAAACATTGTTTCTGTATGATTCATGTGCTACCTGATAGGGTTTCATTAATAAAAGTGGGACCCCTGTCATCAAGAGGTTTTCTGTGACTGCGGAACGTGTGTGAAAGTACGCCAGAGAGAGTGACGACAACATTACACACAAATCCTTATTCTTCTTCACACATCATCTTCACACGGTCACAATGTCGTCGTCGGTAGGATACTGACAGACAGTATAGTATAGAGTCATACGCGGAATGTTGAATGCTGCAAGAGAGCACTACAACCAGTGAGCACCAAGGATACCTCAGCTAAACCTTGCAAGAGTATTACAACACCCAGCACAGACGGAGCAGCACATCTCCCCGGTGAAGATTCGCACCACCACAGGCCCAGCAAAGAATCGCACCACCGCATGAAGAATTGAAGCACCATAGGCCCATTGAAGAGTCGCACTAACGTAGGCCAGGTGAAGAGTTGCACCAACACAGGCCCAGAGAAGAATCATACCACCGTACATCGATTGAATATCTTATCAAGCCAGGGACCAGCCGTTTGCAGTTATATCAATTTTCCTGCAATAGTATCCTTGCCAATGATACTCCATCACAACAAACAGGAACACTATTGCTACGCCAGTGTTATTATGCCAAACTACTGGCCGACCTACCACGATTGACATTCAGCCCGGGACTCAATCGTATCACCAGGCAGCACGTGAAACTCCTACAGGTCACAACAGCAAAGAGTAGACAAGAGCAAGCAAAAAAAATAAGAGACACTTTCTCTTATTTATTGTAATATTATAATAAGTGTTTTCTTTCCATCTGTTTTTGCATTGTATTTTGCTAGGTTAGGGCTAGAGCAGTGATGTCAACTCAATGCGCAGATGCAACATGCCGGTCAGAACCTGGGAGCACCTCAACAGCTGGAGGTAGCTCCCGTGAAGAAGTCCTCACACCAGGAAAGAGCCAGAGCAATGCGCATGTGAAGGTGATTTACATAACAGTGCCGGAGGTAAGACGTTTTGGTGAAAAGCCAGGCCCCACTTGGGAAGAGTTTGTGAAGGAGGTAAAAGCTGCATGGAAGGTAGGGCCCTTAACTGTAGAAGATAGATTAGACACTGTGTGGAATAATGTTACACCAGTGGTCTCTGGAGAATTTCGGATACGTGGCGGAGCCAAGGCCAGCCCTGAGAAGTTACTCGAAATAGTGGAAGAAGCTTATAGTGAGTGGCAACTAGTCAATGAGATGACTAGGGGTTTTTATGCCATGAGACAGGGGCCTAGCTTATCAGTAACGGAATTCTCTCACCTGTTGCATGAGTTGTTTCTGAGATTGAATGCAACGCGGGTAAAGAAAGGCTTGGCTCCTGCAGACCCATCCATGCTCAGGAATCATTTTGTTGCCCAGCTGAGAGATGATCTGAGTAAGTCATTTGTGAAGAAATACATCCTAGAAAATCTGGGTGTCTCATTTAGGGAAGTTAGGGACTATGCTGTTTTCTGGGAAGGCAAAGAGCCTGATACGCTAGTGCAGATAGCCAGTGCAGAAGCTCACAATGAAGAGGAGGCACTCAAATCAGAAGTAGCTAGTCTAAGTCCCAGCTAGCACAGCTATCACAGAGTATGGCGCCAGCACAAAAGGAGACACGAAGAAGAAGGAAACAGTGCCAACCGCATGAAAACCTAGAGCAGAACCAAGGTTTGGATCAACTGGAACCAAAACTAGACCTTCCTGTAGGTGAGAGTCAGGCAGTTGATAGTGAATGCAGTGATTTAGAGGTAAGTAAAAACATAGATGCACCAAAAAGACGGCAAGGATTTTGTAAGTGGTATAATGTCAATAAAGGATGGGGATTTATTACACCGGATGATGGAGGTGTTGATGTATTTGTACATCAGACTAAGATTTTCAGAAAGGGATTCCGTAGTCTGGCGAGAAATGAGCGAGTAGAATTTGACAGCAAGCCGTCTGTTCAGGGCATTGAAGCGGTCTTTGTATGCAGCATTGGCGGCCAGGAATGTAAGGGTAGCAGGAGGCGACAATGGATATAATGGGATGGAACAGCCCATTAGTGGGCGGACCTCGAGTTGTGTCGATTAGGAAGATACTCTTCACTATGATGTGATCTCATGTCATCCAAACTGAGCATAGGACTCTTGATTTGCTCCCTAGAGGGATGGGAGGAGTTTTGCCTGACATTTTGACGTGGCTACCATGTGGTACAGGGGTGGAGAAGTAGATTTAAGCTGAAAGAGTTGAAGGCTTCAGTCAGAGCTGAGAAATAGCCAGATCGGCTTCATGTGCGGTATGCATCCTCGATACGATACACCAGTGAGGTAGAGGATTTGATACACATATGTTGTGTCTGTGCTAAGAGAACTAACGATATAGAGGTAGGCTTGCATATGAGTACATTTTTATAATACTTAACATAAAGTAATATTAGACATTTCAGGTTTAGAAGTTAATGCTTTTTAGCGTTTGTCTATCTATAGTTTGATAGAAGCTGATTAGCGATGTATGTGTTTTTAAGTGTAATTTCAAGTATATCTCATCGCTATTTTCAACCGTGAGACTGTGTGTTAAATGTGTAAAGTGATTTTATTAGAGGAATTCTAGTGCCATGATGCGCTGTATACAAGTGTGTACATATTACCATTATTATTATTATTTGTGTAGTGTTAAGTAATAGTTATATTGCATTCTTGTGAGTCGTAAGTGTGGTTAATTTTACATCAGTGGTTATTGTGAGAGAAAGATTAGCGTACCCTCTAGCTCCGTGAGTAGCCTATGCCTATTCTGTTTAGTATAGAGTTGTAAGAATAGAGTATAAATCTGCTTGTTCTTTAGAGCAGCTAGGCCTCGAAGATACTGATAAATTGATGTCATTTAGACCAGTGTGCTGTGTGGAATATTTCATCATAGATAGAAGTGTTTCATTTAAGTTTTCTCTCGCGCGATGATGCAGTTAGTATTTAGTAGGAGTATGAAGGCATTATTGTTGACTTAAATATGTTTATTGTATGATTACACATATACACAGACCTGCAAGACACACACACACACACACACATGGACATTTAAGCGCATATACTAGCATATTTTCACACATATGTATGTATTATTACGTAGATGATGTCTGTCCTTTAGTACGATGCAAGTGTATTTTGTTTCATTTTATTTCAGAGAGTCCAGCAGTCTATGCTGGGTTATATGGTGTTATGTAGCAAATACCTAAATAGCTTGGTTATACGGTGTTGCTTAGGAATTGCCTTCAAAGTAAACTTGTGGACAACATTGTTTCTGTATGATTCATGTGCTACCTGATAGGGTTTCATTAATAAAAGTGGGACCCCTGTCATCAAGAGTTTTTCTGTGACTGTGGAATGTGTGTGAAAGTAGGCCAGAGAGAGTGACGACAACATTACACACAAATCCTTATTCTTCTTCACACATCGTCTTTGCACTGTCACATAATATTATAGAAAACTGAATGGGTATATAATATTATAGAAAACTGAATGGGTATATAATATTATAGAAAACTGAATGGGTATATAATATTATAGAAAACTGAATGGGTATATAATATTATAGAAAACTGAATGGGAATATAATATTATAGAAAACTGAATGGGTATATAATATTATAGAAAACTGAATGGGAATATAATATTATAGAAAACTGAATGGGAATATAATATTATAGAAAACTGAATGGGAATATAATATTATAGAAAACTGAATGGGTATATAATATTATAGAAAACTGAATGGGAATATAATATTATAGAAAACTGAATGGGAATATAATATTATAGAAAACTGAATGGGTATATAATATTATAGAAAACTGAATGGGTATATAATATTATAGAAAACTGAATGGGAATATAATATTATAGAAAACTGAATGGGTATATAATATTATAGAAAACTGAATGGGTATATAATATTATAGAAAACTGAATTGGAATATAATATTATAGAAAACTGAATGGGAATATAATATTATAGAAAACTGAATGGGAATATAATATTATAGAAAACTGAATGGGTATATAATATTATAGAAAACTGAATGGGTATATAATATTATAGAAAACTGAATGGGAATATAATATTATAGAAAACTGAATGGGAATATAATATTATAGAAAACTGAATGGGTATATAATATTATAGAAAACTGAATTGGAAATTATTAATAATATTGAAAATTGAATAGGAAAACTATAATTTTGCCTGCTCATGCAGATATACCAGATGGCCAGGGTAAAACTTGATCATTAATTTATGCCAGACTGGGAATTAGGGTTAGCCACAACTCTTATGCCTGAATGGGAATCAGGGTTAGCCACAACCCTTATGCCTGCCTGGGAATTAGGGTTAGCCACAACTCTTATGTCTGACTGGGAATTAGGGTTAGCCACAACTCTTATGTCTGACTGGGAATTAGGGTTAGCCACAAGTCTTATGTCTGACTGGGAATCAGGGTTAGCCACAACTCTTATGTCTGACTGGGAATTAGGGTTAGGGTTAGCCACAACTCTTATGTCTGACTCATGAATCACTAGTGCCCTCAAATATTAACTCCTCCTGCCCCACAAGCTGTTTCCTGTATCTCTATATGGTATATCACTCTCCCCAGGGCTGCCTGTTATAGTTGTTTGAGTTTGATTATAGTCAGATTTCATGTCTGTGTACTTTATGAGAAATAACAGAAACTTATTTGTTGCATATAAGGCTTGTAAAGTATTCTTCAACCAATGTGCAACTATTTTATATATATTATATTGTCTCCCACACAAACATTATATTTAGTCGTTTAAAAAAAAAAGGTATTTATTTTGGTGGGTGGTTAAGACGTAAAAACTGCCAGGGACAGAACGAGTTAATATGTTTTAGTGAGGCCTGAAGTTTGCTCTCTGTCATGATGTTTAGTGTGACACCTGATGTCTGAAGGCTGGTCACTGTCACAGACTGTTATACCATGATGTTTATTGTGACCAGACATTGTCACAGACTGTTATACCATGATGTTTAGTGTGACACCTGATGTCTGAAGGCTGGTCACTGTCACAGACTGTTATACCATGATGTTTATTGTGACCAGACATTGTCACAGACTGTTATACCATGATGTTTAGTGTGACACCTGATGTCTGAAGGCTGGTCACTGTCACAGACTGTTATACCATGATGTTTATTGTGACCAGACATTGTCACAGACTGTTATACCATGATGTTTAGTGTGACAACTGATGTCTGAAGGCTGGTCACTGTCACAGACTGTTATACCATGATGTTTAGTGTGACACCTGATGTCTGAAGGCTGGTCACTGTCACAGACTGTTATACCATGATGTTTAGTGTGACACCTGATGTCTGAAGGCTGGTCACTGTCACAGACTGTTATACCATGATGTTTAGTGTGACACCTGATGTCTGAAGGCTGGTCACTGTCACAGACTGTTATACCATGATGTTTAGTGTGACACCTGATGTTTGAAGGCTGGTCACTGTCACAGACTGTTATACCATGATGTTTAGTGTGACCAGACATTGTCATAGTCTGTTATACCATGATGTTTACTGTGACCAGTCATTGTCACAGGCTGTTATACCATGATGTTTACTCTGAAAGTCATTCTCACAATCTGTTATACCATGATGTTTATTGTGACCAGACATTGTCACAGTCTGTTATACCATGATGTTTAGTGTGACACCTGATGTCTGAAGGCTGGTCACTGTCACAGACTGTTATACCATGATGTTTACTGTGACCAGACATTGTCACAGTCTGTTATACCATGATGTTTACTGTGACCAGTCATTGTCACAGTCTGTTATACCATGATGTTTATTGTGACACTTGATGTCTGAAGGCTGGTCACTGTCACAGACTGTTATACCATGATGTTTAGTGTGACACCTGATGTCTGAAGACTGGTCACTGTCACAGACTGTTATACCATGTTTATTGTGACCAGACATTGTCACAGTTTGTTATACCATGATGTTTAGTGTGACACTTGATGTCTGAAGGCTGGTCACTGTCACAGTCTGTTATACCATGATGTTTATTGTGACCAGACATTGTCATAGTCTGTTATACCATGATGTTTAGTTTGACCAGACATTGTCACAGTCTGTTATACCATGATGTTTATTGTGACACCTGATGTCTGAAGGCTGGTCACTGTCACAGACTGTTATACCATGATGTTTATTGTGACCAGACATTGTCACAGTCTGTTATACCATGATGTTTAGTGTGACACCTGATGTCTGAAGGCTGGTCACTGTCACAGACTGTTATACCATGATGTTTACTGTGACCAGACATTGTCACAGTCTGTTATACCATGATGTTTACTGTGACCAGTCATTGTCACAGTCTGTTATACCATGATGTTTACTGTGACCAGTCATTGTCACAGTCTGTTATACCATGATGTTTACTGTGACCAGTCACTGTCACAGTCTGTAATACCATGATGTTTACTGTGAACAGTCATTGTCACAGTCTGTTATACCATGATGTTTACTGTGACCTGTCATTGTCACAGGCTGTTATACCATGATGTTTATTCTGAAAGTCATTCTCACAATCTGTTATACCATGATGTTTATGGTGGCAGTCATTGTCACAGTCTGTTATACCATGATGTTTATTGTGACCAGTCATTGTCACAGTCTGTTATACCATGATGTTTATTGTGACAGTCATTGTCACAGTGTTATACCATGATGTTTATTGTGACCAGTCATTGTCACAATCTGTTATACCATGATGTTTATTGTGACCAGTCATTGTCACAGTCTTTTATACCATAACGTTTAGTGTGACCAGTCATTGTCACAGGCTGTTATACCATGATGTTTATTCTGAAAGTCATTCTCACAATCTGTTATACCATGATGTTTATGGTGACAGTCATTGTCACAGTCTGTTATACCATGATGTTTATTGTGACACCTGATGTCTGAAGGCTGGTCACTGTCAACGACTGTTATACCATGATGTTTATTGTGACTAGACATTGTCAAAGTCTGTTATACCATGATGTTTAGTGTGACCAGACATTGTCATGTTCTGTTATACCATGATGTTTATTGTGACACCTGATGTCTGAAGGCTGGTCACTGTCACACCATGATGTTTAGTGTGACACCTGATGTCTGAAGGCTGGTCACTGTCACAGACTGTTATACCATGATGTTTAGTGTGACCAGACATTGTCATAGTCTGTTATACCATGATGTTTACTGTGACCAGTCATTGTCACAAGCTGTTATACCATGATGTTTATTCTGAAAGTCATTCTCACAATCTGTTATACCATGATGTTCATGGTGACAGTCATTGTCACAGTCTGTTATACCATGATGTTTATTGTGACACCTGATGTCTGAAGGCTGGTCACTGTCACAGACTGTTATACCATGATGTTTAGTGTGACACCTGATGTCTGAAGGCTGGTCACTGTCACAGACTGTTATACCATGATGTTTATTGTGACTAGACATTGTCATAGTCTGTTATACCATGATGTTTAGTGTGACCAGACATTGTCACAGTCTGTTATACCATGATGTTTATTGTGACACCTGATGTCTGAAGGCTGGTCACTGTCACAGACTGTTATACCATGATGTTTAGTGTGACACCTGATGTCTGAAGGCTGGTCACTGTCACAGACTGTTATACCATGATGTTTATTGTGACTAGACATTGTCATAGTCTTATACCATGATGTTTAGTGTGACCAGACATTGTCACAGTCTGTTATACCATGATGTTTATTGTGACACCTGATGTCTGAAGGCTGGTCACTGTCACAGACTGTTATACCATGATGTTTAGTGTGACACCTGATGTCTGAAGGCTGGTCACTGTCACAGACTGTTATACCATGATGTTTATTGTGACCAGACATTGTCACAGTTTGTTATACCATGATGTTTAGTGTGACACTTGATGTCTGAAGGCTGGTCACTGTCACAGACTGTTATACCATGATGTTTAGTGTGACACCTGATGTCTGAAGGCTGGTCACTGTCACAGTCTGTTATACCATGATGTTTATTGTGACCAGACATTGTCATAGTCTGTTATACCATGATGTTTAGTTTGACCAGACATTGTCACAGTCTGTTATACCATGATGTTTATTGTGACACCTGATGTCTGAAGGCTGGTCACTGTCACAGACTGTTATACCATGATGTTTATTGTACCAGACATTGTCACAGTCTGTTATACCATGATGTTTAGTGTGACACCTGATGTCTGAAGGCTGGTCACTGTCACAGACTGTTATACCATGATGTTTATTGTGACCAGACATTGTCACAGTCTGTTATACCATGATGTTTAGTGTGACACCTGATGTCTGAAGGCTGGTCACTGTCACAGACTGTTATACCATGATGTTTACTGTGACCAGACATTGTCACAGTCTGTTATACCATGATGTTTACTGTGACCAGTCATTGTCACAGTCTGTTATACCATGATGTTTATTGTGACACCTGATGTCTGAAGGCTGGTCACTGTCACAGACTGTTAGACCATGATGTTGAGTGTGACCAGACATTGTCATAGTCTGTTATACCATGATGTTTACTGTGACCAGTCATTGTCACAGGCTGTTATACCATGATGTTTATTCTGAAAGTCATTCTCACAATCTGTTATACCATGATGTTCATGGTGACAGTCATTGTCACAGTCTGTTATACCATGATGTTTGTTGTGACACCTGATGTCTGAAGGCTGGTCACTGTCACAGACTGTTATACCATGATGTTTAGTGTGACACCTGATGTCTGAAGGCTGGTCACTGTCACAGACTGTTATACCATGATATTTAGTGTGACACCTGATGTCTGAAGGCTGGTCACTGTCACAGACTGTTATACCATGATGTTTATTGTGACTAGACATTGTCATAGTCTGTTATACCATGATGTTTAGTGTGACCAGACATTGTCATAGTCTGTTATACCATGATGTTTACTGTGACCAGTCATTGTCACAGGCTGTTATACCATGATGTTTATTCTGAAAGTCATTCTCACAATCTGTTATACCATGATGTTCATGGTGACAGTCATTGTCACAGTCTGTTATACCATGATGTTTATTGTGACACCTGATGTCTGAAGGCTGGTCACTGTCACAGACTGTTATACCATGATGTTTAGTGTGACACCTGATGTCTGAAGGCTGGTCACTGTCACAGACTGTTATACCATTATGTTTAGTGTGACTAGACATTGTCATAGTCTTATACCATGATGTTTAGTGTGACCAGACATTGTCACAGTCTGTTATACCATGATGTTTATTGTGACACCTGATGTCTGAAGGCTGGTCACTGTCACAGACTGTTATACCATGATGTTTAGTGTGACACCTGATGTCTGAAGGCTGGTCACTGTCACAGACTGTTATACCATGATGTTTATTGTGACCAGACATTGTCACAGTTTGTTATACCATGATGTTTAGTGTGACACTTGATGTCTGAAGGCTGGTCACTGTCACAGACTGTTATACCATGATGTTTAGTGTGACACCTGATGTATGAAGGCTGGTCACTGTCACAGTCTGTTATACCATGATGTTTATTGTGACCAGACATTGTCATAGTCTGTTATACCATGATGTTTAGTTTGACCAGACATTGTCACAGTCTGTTATACCATGATGTTTATTGTGACACCTGATGTCTGAAGGCTGGTCACTGTCACAGACTGTTATACCATGATGTTTATTGTGACCAGACATTGTCACAGTCTGTTATACCATGATGTTTAGTGTGACACCTGATGTCTGAAGGCTGGTCACTGTCACAGACTGTTATACCATGATGTTTACTGTGACCAGACATTGTCACAGTCTGTTATACCATGATGTTTACTGTGACCAGTCATTGTCACAGTCTGTTATACCATGATGTTTATTATGACACCTGATGTCTGAAGGCTGGTCACTGTCACAGACTGTTATACCATGATGTTTAGTGTGACACCTGATGTCTGAAGGCTGGTCACTGTCACAGACTGTTATACCATGTTTATTGTGACCAGACATTGTCACAGTTTGTTATACCATGATGTTTAGTGTGACACTTGATGTCTGAAGGCTGGTCACTGTCACAGTCTGTTATACCATGATGTTTATTGTGACCAGACATTGTCATAGTCTGTTATACCATGATGTTTAGTTTGACCAGACATTGTCACAGTCTGTTATACCATGATGTTTATTGTGACACCTGATGTCTGAAGGCTGGTCACTGTCACAGACTGTTATACCATGATGTTTACTGTGACCAGACATTGTCACAGTCTGTTATACCATGATGTTTACTGTGACCAGTCATTGTCACAGTCTGTTATACCATGATGTTTACTGTGACCAGTCATTGTCACAGTCTGTTATACCATGATGTTTACTGTGACCAGTCACTATCACAGTCTGTAATACCATGATGTTTACTGTGAACAGTCATTGTCACAGTCTGTTATACCATGATGTTTACTGTGACCTGTCATTGTCACAGGCTGTTATACCATGATGTTTATTCTGAAAGTCATTCTCACAATCTGTTATACCATGATGTTTATGGTGGCAGTCATTGTCACAGTCTGTTATACCATGATGTTTATTGTGACCGGTCATTGTCACAGTCTGTTATACCATGATGTTTATTGTGACAGTCATTGTCACAGTGTTATACCATGATGTTTATTGTGACCAGTCATTGTCACAATTTGTTATACCATGATGTTTATTGTGACCAGTCATTGTCACAGTCTTTTATACCATAACGTTTAGTGTGACCAGTCATTGTCACAGGCTGTTATACCATGATGTTTATTCTGAAAGTCATTCTCACAATCTGTTATACCATGATGTTTATGGTGACAGTCATTGTCACAGTCTGTTATACCATGATGTTTATTGTGACACCTGATGTCTCAAGGCTGGTCACTGTCAACGACTGTTATACCATGATGTTTATTGTGACTAGACATTGTCAAAGTCTGTTATACCATGATGTTTAGTGTGACCAGACATTGTCATGTTCTGTTATACCATGATGTTTATTGTGACACCTGATGTCTGAAGGCTGGTCACTGTCACACCATGATGTTTAGTATGACACCTGATGTCTGAAGGCTGGTCACTGTCACAGACTGTTATACCATGATGTTTAGTGTGACCAGACATTGTCATAGTCTGTTATACCATGATGTTTACTGTGACCAGTCATTGTCACAAGCTGTTATACCATGATGTTTATTCTGAAAGTCATTCTCACAATCTGTTATACCATGATGTTCATGGTGACAGTCATTGTCACAGTCTGTTATACCATGATGTTTATTGTGACACCTGATGTCTGAAGGCTGGTCACTGTCACAGACTGTTATACCATGATGTTTAGTGTGACACCTGATGTCTGAAGGCTGGTCACTGTCACAGACTGTTATACCATGATGTTTAGTGTGACACCTGATGTCTGAAGGCTGGTCACTGTCACAGACTGTTATACCATGATGTTTATTGTGACCAGACATTGTCATAGTCTGTTATACCATGATGTTTAGTGTGACCAGACATTGTCACAGTCTGTTATACCATGATTTTATTGTGACACCTGATGTCTGAAGGCTGGTCACTGTCACAGACTGTTATACCATGATGTTTAGTGTGACACCTGATGTCTGAAGGCTGGTCACTGTCACAGACTGTTATACCATGATGTTTATTGTGACTAGACATTGTCATAGTCTTATACCATGATGTTTAGTGTGACCAGACATTGTCACAGTCTGTTATACCATGATGTTTATTGTGACACCTGATGTCTGAAGGCTGGTCACTGTCACAGACTGTTATACCATGATGTTTAGTGTGACACCTGATGTCTGAAGGCTGGTCACTGTCACAGACTGTTATACCATGATGTTTATTGTGACCAGACATTGTCACAGTTTGTTATACCATGATGTTTAGTGTGACACTTGATGTCTGAAGGCTGGTCACTGTCACAGACTGTTATACCATGATGTTTAGTGTGACACCTGATGTCTGAAGGCTGGTCACTGTCACAGTCTGTTATACCATGATGTTTATTGTGACCAGACATTGTCATAGTCTGTTATACCATGATGTTTAGTTTGACCAGACATTGTCACAGTCTGTTATACCATGATGTTTATTGTGACACCTGATGTCTGAAGGCTGGTCACTGTCACAGACTGTTATACCATGATGTTTATTGTACCAGACATTGTCACAGTCTGTTATACCATGATGTTTAGTGTGACACCTGATGTCTGAAGGCTGGTCACTGTCACAGACTGTTACACCATGATGTTTACTGTGACCAGACATTGTCATAGTCTGTTATACCATGATGTTTAGTGTGACCAGACATTGTCACAGTCTGTTATACCATGATGTTTATTGTGACACCTGATGTCTGAAGGCTGGTCACTGTCACAGACTGTTATACCATGATGTTTAGTGTGACACCTGATGTCTGAAGGCTGGTCACTGTCACAGACTGTTATACCATGTTTATTGTGACCAGACATTGTCACAGTTTGTTATACCATGATGTTTAGTGTGACACTTGATGTCTGAAGGCTGGTCACTGTCACAGTCTGTTATACCATGATGTTTATTGTGACCAGACATTGTCATAGTCTGTTATACCATGATGTTTAGTTTGACCAGACATTGTCACAGTCTGTTATACCATGATGTTTATTGTGACACCTGATGTCTGAAGGCTGGTCACTGTCACAGACTGTTATACCATGATGTTTATTGTGACCAGACATTGTCACAGTCTGTTATACCATGATGTTTAGTGTGACACCTGATGTCTGAAGGCTGGTCACTGTCACAGACTGTTATACCATGATGTTTACTGTGACCAGACATTGTCACAGTCTGTTATACCATGATGTTTACCGTGACCAGTCATTGTCACAGTCTGTTATACCATGATGTTTACTGTGACCAGTCATTGTCACAGTCTGTTATACCATGATGTTTACTGTGACCAGTCACTATCACAGTCTGTAATACCATGATGTTTACTGTGAACAGTCATTGTCACAGTCTGTTATACCATGATGTTTACTGTGACCTGTCATTGTCACAGGCTGTTATACCATGATGTTTATTCTGAAAGTCATTCTCACAATCTGTTATACCATGATGTTTATGGTGGCAGTCATTGTCACAGTCTGTTATACCATGATGTTTATTGTGACCAGTCATTGTCACAGTCTGTTATACCATGATGTTTATTGTGACAGTCATTGTCACAGTGTTATACCATGATGTTTATTGTGACCAGTCATTGTCACAATCTGTTATACCATGATGTTTATTGTGACCAGTCATTGTCACAGTCTTTTATACCATGACGTTTAGTGTGACCAGTCATTGTCACAATCTGTTATATGATGATGTTTATTGTGACCAGTCATTGTCACAGTCTGTTATACCATGATGTTTATTGTGACCAGTCATTGTCACAGTCTGTTATACCATGATGTTTAGTGTGACCAGTCATTGTCGGTCTGTTATATGATGATGTTTATTGTGACCAGTCATTGTCACAGTCTGTTATATGATGACGTTTATTGTGACAGTCATTGTCATAGTCTGTTATATGATGACGTTTATTGTGATAGTCATTGTCATAGTCTGTTATATGATGACGTTTATTGTGACAGTCATTGTCATAGTCTGTTATATGATGACGTTTACTGTGACAGTCATTGTCACAATCTGTTATACCATGATGTTTATTGTGACCTGTCATTGTCACAATCTGTTATACCATGATGTTTATTGTGACAGTCATTGTCACAATCTGTTATACCATGATGTTTATTGTGACCAGTCATTGTCACAATATGTTATACCATGATGTTTATTGTGAGTCATTGTCACAATCTGTTATACCATGATGTTTATTGTGACCAGTCATTGTCACAATCTGTTATACCATGATGTTTATTGTGACCAGTCATTGTCACAATCTGTTATACCATGATGTTTATTGTGACAGTCATTGTCACAATCTGTTATACCATGATGTTTACTGTGACCAGTCATTGTCACAGTCTGTTATACCATGATGTTTACTGTGACCAGTCATTGTCACAGTCTGTTATACCATGATGTTTACTGTGACCAGTCACTATCACAGTCTGTAATACCATGATGTTTAGTGTGAACAGTCATTGTCACAGTCTGTTATACCATGATGTTTACTGTGACCTGTCATTGTCATAGGCTGTTATACCATGATGTTTATTCTGAAAGTCATTCTCACAATCTGTTATACCATGATGTTTATGGTGGCAGTCATTGTCACAGTCTGTTATACCATGATGTTTATTGTGACCAGTCATTGTCACAGTCTGTTATACCATGATGTTTATTGTGACAGTCATTGTCACAGTGTTATACCATGATGTTTATTGTGACCAGTCATTGTCACAATCTGTTATACCATGATGTTTATTGTGACCAGTCATTGTCACAGTCTTTTATACCATGACGTTTAGTGTGACCAGTCATTGTCACAATCTGTTATATGATGATGTTTATTGTGACCAGTCATTGTCACAGTCTGTTATACCATGATGTTTATTGTGACCAGTCATTGTCACAGTCTGTTATACCATGATGTTTAGTGTGACCAGTCATTGTCGGTTTGTTATATGATGATGTTTATTGTGACCAGTCATTGTCATAGTCTGTTATATGATGACGTTTATTGTGACAGTCATTGTCATAGTCTGTTATATGATGACGTTTATTGTGATAGTCATTGTCATAGTCTGTTATATGATGACGTTTATTGTGACAGTCATTGTCATAGTCTGTTATATGATAACGTTTATTGTGACAGTCATTGTCACAATCTGTTATACCATGATGTTTATTGTGACCTGTCATTGTCACAATCTGTTATACCATGATGTTTATTGTGACAGTCATTGTCACAATCTGTTATACCATGATGTTTATTGTGACCAGTCATTGTCACAATATGTTATACCATGATGTTTATTGTGAGTCATTGTCACAATCTGTTATACCATGATGTTTATTGTGACCAGTCATTGTCACAATCTGTTATACCATGATGTTTATTGTGACAGTCATTGTCACAATCTGTTATACCATGATGTTTATTGTGACCAGTCATTGTCACAATATGTTATACCATGATGTTTATTGTTAGTCATTGTCACAATCTGTTATACCATGATGTTTATTGTGACCAGTCATTGTCACAATCTGTTATACCATGATGTTTATTGTTACCAGTCATTGTCACAATTTGTTATAAGATGATGTTTAGTGACACCTGATGTCTGAAGGCTGGTCATTGTCACAGGTTATGTGATGATGTTTAGTGTGACCAGTCTTTCTCACAGGCTGTTATGTGATGATGTTTAGTGTGTGCCACTGTCACAGGCTGTTATGTGATGATGTTTAGTGTGTGTCACTGTCACAGGCTGTTATGTGATGATGTTTAGTGTGTGTCACTGTCACAGGCTGTTATGTGATGATGTTTAGTGTGTGTCACTGTCAAGGCTGTTATGTGATGATGTTTAGTGTGTGTCACTGTCACAGGCTGTTATGTGATGATGTTTAGTGTGTGTCACTGTCACAGGCTGTTATGTGATGATGTTTAGTGTGAGTCTTTCTCACAGGCTGTTCTGTGACAATGTTCAGTATGACATTCCAGTAATAAGTTTTTGTGTATTACAAACAAATTTCTTATATGTATGACTGTAACAGAAAATGTTGCATTTTTTCCATTTATGGCAGAGTAGGTAACAACCAAATACCCACATATGTAAACTTGTTTCCTTCCCTTCAAGCCTCAATGAAATGTCCATTTATTCTATATGTCAGTACACAAACCTGTCTGTTATTGATGATGTCGGCTGCCTCACTAGGCAGCATGAACCACCTCAAGGCGTCCTCCTCGGCTGTGTAATCCATGGTGGTGTCAGAAACGTCAAATAAATCAGGCTACACAAGAGAAAACAAAATGGCTGCTGTTATAGTGTCAGATGTTGGTGATATATTACATTATTCACTTTTTTTAAAAATTGTCTCAAAATGTGCAGTTACTGTCTGCTACTATGTTCTAAGAATATTCTATGCTGTGATGATGGCCTCTTCTCTGTGCAGTCATGTGGTTTGATGTTATTTGTGAATGTAACACTCTTGCCTCGGGTGTCATATACATGACAGTTTTGAATTCATCAGAATAGATTTAGTTTTAAAACGGGGTTGATAATTTTAAACACTAAAAAAAAAAAAAAAAAAACAACATTGTTTCTAAATAAAAATTGGAGTTGTCCATGCTGTTAGACAAAACATATAGCAGATTTGTCTATCTGTTTGCACATTTTGTTATTACTGGAGAAACACATGATGTGTCTGTTATACCATGATGTTTATTGTGACCAGTCATTGTCACAGTCTGTTATATGATGGCGTTTATTGTGACAGTCACTGTCATAGTTAAAACTTTTGATGACCAAAAGTTAAAACTTTTGATGAGTTATAAGAAGGATATATCATCATCACCCTTCGGCTCTCCAAGGACAATGGGCCTTTAACAAAAGTATGTCAAGTCTTCTTGTTCCGTGCCATCAGCTCAAGGTCTGTCTTTGAGCCCTTCATGTCTGTCTCCAGTTCTCTTCTCTATGTGTTCCTTGATCTTCCTCTACCTCTCTTACCCTGGGGGTTCCAGAACAAGGACTGTCTTGTGATGCTATCAACAAGTTTCCACAATGTGTGATTTATCCATCTCCAGGGTTGCAGACTCACCTTCTGCCTCTAGGAACATCTCCAGAATTGACAACTGGATTGTTTGTACTTTAAACTAACAAGGGAGAACCCCACAGGTGGAAGCAGAAATTTAGAATTACAAGAAAGAAAGATAAATCGTACCGATTCATTTAGACATGTGTGTATTTAGTTGTTAATGGTGGCCTCAGTGTTACCAGGGAAGAGAGAGTGAGAGAAGGTTACATCAGAAAAACTGTAAGAACTATATCCAGCATCAAGTACAAAATAAAGTTGTCTGGCCATCACATGAGAATGGAGCCTGAAAAATGTATGAGCCTGCAAAAGAAGATTGGTTTCAATCACGGAGAAGACCAAGCGGCTGATGGATATACAATATTACAGAAATCATACAACAATGTCTGCTTGCAGCAAGCAGCAAGTGTGACATGCTTGGCTCAACAGTGAAAACTTCAGCTACCACAGCAGGAGTGGACCAAACAAGTCAAGTAAAAGTGGTTTCACATTTCTGAACAACGAACAAACAAACTTTATTTTAGAAGGGTTAAAAATTGGGCGCGCAGGCCTGTCTAACATTCTGCCCTTCCTCTCTCATTTATCTTGCATATTATATTCTTTCATTCCCACATGTTACTTTAAGCATTAATATGGAGGCATGCAACATTATAAAGGTAATTTAACAGCGTGTGTTTACAGTATGCAGTCATAATCAAATAAACAAACATTATAATAAAATTAAATTACATTAAATTAAAAAAAATAATAATAATAAAAAAAAAAAATTTAAAAAAATACGTACAGAAAATTATGATTTCAAGCATAATCAGATTAGGTGGCAAGGTATCAGAACTCATGAAGTATTTGACAGTCTGCTATTGAAGGAGGTGAGACTTGGTGTTATTTCTTTGCCCTCCTTAACCCAAGAGCAGAATCAGTAGGAGAGATAGATGGACATAACTTTATTTAAAAGGGTAAAGAATTGGGACCCAGGTCTGTCCGACCATCCAGCTCTTTATCTTTCATTCTGTATCCCGACACTCACTCATGTATTCATCAGCAATTAATCTGCATTTTTGAATGTGTCATTAAACATCAATACACAAATTACATTACATATTCTTGCTTATATCTGTACATTCTTGAGGGAAAATGAAATAATAATAATAATTTCTTACGCACTTCTGTAGCAGGACACATCTTCGAGCTGTAAAAATGTATATCTGCTCATTCGCATACACATCATCACATTTAAGTAAACAAATTACAATTACATATTTCAAAAGTACAGTGCTATGCAGGTACATTCTCACATACATTACATTATATAGCAATACTACGTGGATATAAAACAAATTTTTCGCATAGACAATAACGAGAGGAAGAGGAAAAAAAAGGTTGACATATAGATAAGATGTGGACTGACAATGGCTGCTTCTATGGGGGTAGATAATCGGTGTTGATTAAGTGTTTAAAAAGTGCTTTGTTGAATGAGTATTGTGTATGTTAGTTTTTTATGTGGTGTGGAAGGCTGTTCCACAAGTAGGCTCCAGAGTAGGCTAGACTCTTTTTGAACAGGTCAATCCTAGGTTTGGGCAGACGTAACTGATGTAATTGTAGTCCCTCTCTTCTACTGGTTTGAAACAATGATCGTAGGTATGGTGGGGCATTTTTTGATAGAATTGCGTGAGTCATCTTGGCTTTGTTGTAGAGGAGACGTTTTTTTAGGGACAGTATTTTGGGTTCTTTTCGTGTCCTTGCGTGTAGTATCGTGCAATTATCGGTAATCAGACGTACTGCTTTCCTATGCAGGGAGTGCAATCTCTTTGAGGTGGAAGCAGGGCAACCATCCCATAGTGTAGAGCAGTAATCTAGATGTGTCTGTATATGTGAAGTGTAGAACAATAGTCTAGTGTCTGCGTCTAAGAAGTGTTTTATTTTAGCCAGCTGGTATGTCTTTTGAGCTAAGTGTTTCGTTAAATTCCGTATGTGGGAGTTCCACGTCAAGTGCTGGTCAATCGTCAAGCCTAGAACTTTGTGTTCTGTTACATGATCAATGCGTATTGACTCCGCATGTAGCTGTAGCGATCTTTTGGTGAAGTTTAGAAGTTTCTGTCTGGTGGTAATCAACATAGATATTGTTTTTTCTGTGTTTACTGGCATACGGTTCATATTACTCCATTTTGTTAGATTGTCTACATCGCTTTGAAGAGTCATTTCAAGTGCCCCACAGTCAGTGTCACTAATGTAGATCGTGCAATCATCTGCAAAGAGGTCACATATTGAATATTTTAGATGTAGTGGCAGGTCGTTGATGAACAATGCGAAGAGTAGGGGTCCAAGAATAGAACCCTGCGGTACTCTTGTATCTATCTTCGAGAAATCTGATGTCGAGTTGTTGTGGAACACTAACTGTTGTCGATCTGCCAGGAATGATTTGATGATGTTTAGTGGATTAGGACCTTTTCTGAGGGTTTCTAGCTTTTGAACCAAGATAGTGTGGTCAATCATGTCAAATGCTTTTTTGAAGTCGACAAAAACAGCACCACATAATTTTCCATCATTTATGTTCAACAGCCAGTTGTCTGCCATTTTGGTGAGAGCTGTGTGACAGGAATGTTTGGGTCTGAAACCTGACTGGCTCTCAATGAGCAGTTTGTTTGCTGTTAAGTGTTGAAGTGTGGTGTTGTAAATGTGTTTCTCTAGTGGTTTTGAAAGAGATGATAGAAGGGATATTGGTATGTAACTGTTGGGATCGCTATGTGAGCCAGATTTATAGAGAGGATACACTTTGGCAGTTTTAAATGCTGTAGGGAAGTAGTTGTGTGCAATACATTGGTTGTATACATAGGTTAGTCGCAAATGATGGGTGCAGCGTAACGAAGAATCTTATTGCTGATAACATCAAGTCCAGATGAGTTGTTGTTTTTTAATGCCAAGATATACTTGAGTACTTCGTGTACTGTTAGAAAAGGAATATCTCTTAGATCTGTTGTGGTGCGTTCGGTGCTGCAGAAGTCTGTTAATTTACTAATATCGCAGTCCATAGGCTTTAGTGTCAACTTGAGATGGGTAATTTCTGTTTTGAAGTGGTTACTAAAATGAGTTGCCGTGAGTGAGCAGCTTTTTGGTAAAGAGTTTAGTGACTTTGATTTGTGTGTTAGTGTTCTAATGGCTGCCCAGACTTCTTTACTGTTTGCTTTGTCTTGAATCATCTTTCTGAAATGTAGTTTCTTTTCCTGACGAATGAGGTACTGTACTTTATTTCTAAGTGTCCGATACCTGCTGAAATCGTTGAGCTTATGAGCCTCGTCCCGCCCTCTCATTGCTGATAATATTTCTTTTGTTATCCAGGGGGTCTTTCTGATGTTTTTGACACGGACCTGCTTTATAGGAACATGTTTGTCGAATACGTTGTTGAAAGTTTGTGTCCAGTAAGTTATGGCTTCTTCTGGATGCGGAAGTTGGTACACATATGAGAGAGGGATATTTGTAGGTCTTGTAGGAACAACTGAAGGTTAAAGTTTTTGAAATTTCTGTAGTGGATTGTGATGTGTTCCATTTTAGGTGCTTTGAACCCCTTTCTCGTTCAGGTACAGCAAATAGGATAGTGGTCACTTATAGCTGTCTGTGTGACTGTGCATTCTATAATGTTTTCTGGGCAGGTCGTATAGATGTGATCAATTAGTGTAGATGATGAGTCTGTTACTCTCGTGGGTTGGGTGACTAACTGTGTGAGATTGTATGAGATTGTGATATTATTCCACGGGTTGTTCGGTTTGTGAAGGTCAATATTGAAATCCCCCAGTAGAATAATTTCCTTTGAAGAAGCCCAAACCAGACCCCGAGGACGACCCAGAGTCCGCTGGGAGGACAACATCAGACAATCTTTGAAGGATCGAGGACTAGAATGGAACCAGGCCAGGAGGAAGACAGCCGATAGGATAGTCTGGCGCTCTCTCTTCCAAACCTCTACACCTCACGGTAGAAGGGGAATGACTAAGTAAGTAAGAAGCCCAAACATTGTCCATCATTCGTGAGAATGTGTCAAACCATACAGTAGAAGAGCTAGGGTTCCGGTACATGTAACCAATTAAAACAGGGGTCAGGTTGGGGAGTTTTATTTCAAGCCATATACATTCAATGCCAGTATGTTCTAGATCATCACAGCGTCTGTACTGAAGAGATGTTGAGATGTATATGACTAGCCCTGTTTCAAGTTGTCTGTTAGAATCCCTCTGGATGGTTGTGAATTCATGAATGCTAATTTCTTCATCTGTAATTTTGTCATTGAGACGGGTTTCAGAAAAACCGAATGTGTGGAAGTTTTGTTGGAGAGAGGTGGAGACTTCAGAAAGCTTACCTAGCAGGTGGTAAATGTTTAAATGTCCAATTTTAAGCCCTGTTAGTTTAAGCCATGGATTAGTGATATTGCCTATATTTTGATTAGAAGTTTTGCACTCGGACATGATAATAGTCAGGAGGAAAGGGTGAATGGGGGAAGTAGGAATGAGAGGAATGGGCACCAAGACGAATAGTAAGACGCAATAAACATTAGTAACAAGGGTTAATACAAAATTGTAAACAAATTATAAAATATACACTACAGTAGATTTCACTAACGTTCGTGGACACGGTTAAATGTATGTGGATCTTTGCAAGAAGTGAGGTTTATAATCTTCAAATACAGTCTGTTCTGAACACATAGGAATGTTATTATTTAGAAAGTAAATAACTAATTAAACATCGCGAAGTTGCTAAAGAAGTGAGATTAATAGTACTAGTAAATAAATGCAAAACTTAATACAACTAATTCAAAACAGTTCAGATAACTGAACTATGTAAACATTGTAAGAAAATTGTCACAAAACAAGCGCACCCATCTACACTGTGAACGTTAACAACAAAGTTAAGCTGCACCAACAGAATAGATGGGCAGACAGACATACAGGCAGACAGACATTGAGAACAAATATATAAGCATTATCCGACAGTTACTGGTCCTACAGAGATGTCAACTTGTGAAGTGAACAGTCACTGATAATGTTGAGGAGAGGGTTGTTGAAAATAAAAGCGAGATGGATTAGGCCGTGATAGATGATTCATTTGATAGTAGGTGTGAGCTGGATGTTGAGGTATTGTTGTTGTATGAATGGGATATTCCAGCCAGTAGGACCTCCAAGTGTAAGGTGCGCAGTTCAAGAGGCTTTGATGATGTAGAAAGTTATGAAAGGTTGGATGTGCGGGTTGATATGGGAAAACATGTGATGACAGCAATGATGGGTGATCTCTCATTGGTGTCCGGTACGACAGTGGACGTGGAAAGATTTCAGTAGATGGACACTGAGTTGTTTGAATTGAGTCACTTACAGACCTTTGGGGATGGAGTGCCTCAGGCTGTTCTTGTTGAGGTCTGTCGTAGAATGTTGCTGAAGGCTGATATTATTGGCTGTTTCCTGCACATCTGTAGTTCTAACAAGGGTTATGTCTTGATACTCCTGATTGTGTGACAGTGTTGTCTGGCTGGTGTTTGAAGTTGTGGGTATTGATGGAAACTCAAGGTCGTAATTCACATTAGAGGAGTAGCTGATTGCACTCGTGTGTTGTTTAGAAGGATACTTGGATGCTGATGTGCTGGTTGTGCCTCTGAGGGTGTTTTCTGGATGTTTGATATTTGTCGCCAACATACTGGTTCCTTGATCGGATAAGGAAATGTTGCTGCTATAAAGATGCTTCTTAGGAGCTCCAGATGTGGCTAGGAACGAGGAGTGTTCTATAAATGTATGGTGGTGTCTGATGCAATGCTTTTTCAATTTCTTGTTGTTAATCTCAACAGATTTCCGATAATGTGAGCGAACAGGAGGTATAATAGCTGAAAAGCATATCTTTGCATTTGGGAACAGGAACTGGAAGTTAGATGTGATTAGATTTAGCTCTGTTTGTGCCATTTCGTTATGTTTTAGCACGTCCGACTGACCAATGTGCACAGTGACCTTGGCTACATTAAGATCAGTTTCATAGCTTTTAAGGAGGGTCAGGAGGTCCTGCGCAGATGCCAAATTTTTGTAGTGAACAGTGACCGTGTCTATATCTGCTGTTACTAATTTAGATTTTTGAAGGTTCTTCACATTTTCGTCACCAAATATGAGGTGTTTCCTTCTATTTGAAAGACGTGTGTGGGTGCCAGTGACAGTGTGTGCCGTTTCTTGTGTTTGAAATATGCCGGGATTGTGTGAAGGTTTCTTGCTATGATGTGAACTGGCTGTTTCCGGTCGAAGTGGGGGCTGCCGATTAGAAATCTGGACAGGGATTGTGCTGACGTCTGCAGGGAATTCTAGAGTGCACAGGACATGGTCCTCTTTATGACTCAGTTCAGCTTGTGTCGATTGTTGTACTTCACGTCTGTTGGAATTTCCCTTTGAGTTTTCGTGTGTGTGACACAGACTGTATTTACTCTTCTGCTGTGTGCTTTCTTTCTGTTGTTGAGACTCGTTTCTTTCACAGCTATTTTTGAGGGACATATGATCAGCATGGAGCTACTCATAAGCTTTTTTGAGGCTGCTCAGCTCTGCTTTTAGTCTCTCCATCTCAGACAATATTATTGAAAATTGATCTTGTGATGAGTGCATAGGTAATGTAAGAGGGGATGTTGTTGGACTACTGTCAAAGGTGCTTGATAGGTGCTCTGTCTCTGTGATGTCACTTGTATCAGCTAACGCTGGTGACTTTGGTTTTGTTTGTGACACCTTTTTGCACTCCTCATTGGGGGTTGTGTTTGTTGTGATATCAGCGTGAACAGCGGAATGTGTGATTGCTAATTTCTTAGATCTGGAAGCTTTTTGCTGGAATGCTTTGAACCAGCACATTTGAAATGATGGCCTCTCGACTGATTCCAGCAGTAGTTGCTGATTTCCATAAATTATTCAAGTCCATATTAATCCAGTCTTTAATAGTGCACTCTGCACCTTGTACCATTACTTTATTTGTTGTGTTATAGAAATGGAGGACAACCTCTCCTGTGGAAATAACATCTTCTACATATGAACCATTAGCGTCAGTCCTTGCTTCAACAGTTGCACTAGATTCATAGTATGCCTTAGACAGGCTACGTAATACTTCATAATCTATTAAGGTAGAAAACGTAAGAACCGCACACTGATTATTGTTCTTGTAAGATAATGTTCACAACGGGCTGATCACCCGTTTGCCAGTCACTTCGATTATGGAAACAACAGCAAATGGGTTGATTTGCCGTTGCCCTAAAGACGCCACTAGGCGTGATGGGAAACAAAGGCAAAGAAAACCTATCTGCTGTTGCCCTAAGACGCCACTAGGCGTAATGGCCACTGACTGCTTTGACGGTCGGTGGCTAAGGACGGAAGAAGAAGAAGAAGAAGATAATGTTACGCAGGGCATGTATAGCATGTTGGTCTTCACACTTCTAGTTTTCTTTTTAACCGCTTTAGTTACATTCAAAATGTAGTCCTTCTGTTTGGTACCTTTTGTGTTCGATCGGGTCGTGGCGACCGAATTTACGTGTAGCATTGTGAATGAGAACGTAAATGCCCCAGCTTATTTAATGGGCATGGAAAGAGGTCAATTATAGCCATTCACTCCGCTCTCATTGACAGCTTGACTCGTCGACACACATATTTACCGGTGACCAATGTCTAAAGTCACGGTTCTCTGACACTTCGTAGGGTGTAATAAAACATCCATTTCTGTCGGCTACCCAAATTATCAGTGCCGACCAGGTGGAACGTTTTGTAATTCCAACACAAAAGCGACTTACTATACTTATAATAGAAGATATGCTAGTCTTCATTTTCCCTAAAAATCACAGTTTTTTTTCACATGAACACAATAATATATATTTCACGATAAAGCAACTAACATTGTGTACACAGTAATATACAAATCCTTAAGAAATATTGCTAGACATGCAGTTTAAAAATCCAAATGTAGGACTCCACAAAAACACGTCCTCACGCCCAATTTTATAAGCCAGTATTTTTATAATAATCTCTATTGACTCAAGTCTTATGTAACATAATATAAACTAAAGACACAGGCTGACAGACAGACAGACACACACACACAGAAATAAACTAAAGACACAGGCTGACAGACATACACACACATAGAATGTATGTTAAAACATAAA
This sequence comes from Oreohelix idahoensis, assembly GCA_024509875.1. Lineage (NCBI taxonomy): Eukaryota > Metazoa > Mollusca > Gastropoda > Stylommatophora > Oreohelicidae > Oreohelix > Oreohelix idahoensis. The sequence goes on along the minus strand of JAMPIV010001854.1, from coordinate 326,601 downwards.
ATACTTACAGTAGCTGCTTCTGCAAATATCAGTTCAGCTCTCTCCAAGATTTCCTGCAAAGATATGAGGACCAGTTATAACAATAACCATTTTGAAAATGTGCTGCTAGGGGTCAGAGATAGCGACAAGTAAATTAACACAAACCTTTATATGTTCTTTAAAACAAACTGGTTTGAACTAGTTAAGTATGGTTTGCAGTATATAAACCCATAGTTAAATGAGCTAAACCTCAGATCTGAGGAAGGTGGTTGAAGTAACTAGAAGATACATGGCCTGCAACAGACAATACGTCAAGGCCTAAAAACCCAACCCCTGCAGACCCAAGTAGAACAGTCCCAACTAAGATGGTTTGGCCATGTCTGCAGAATGGGAGAAGATTGGCTACTAGGACAAGCATGGAAAATTAAGAGCCGGACCTCCAGGATGACCCAGTCTGCTGGGAGGACAACATTAGACAATCTTTGAAGGACCAAGGACTATAATGGAACCAGGCCAAGAGGAAGACAGCCGATAGGATAGTCTGGCGCTCTCTCTTCCAAAACTCTACACCTCACGGTAGAAGAGGAACGACTAAGTAAGTTAAATGAGCTAAAAATCAGTGTTGTCTTGAGTCTATGGGTTTGAACTCAAGTCGACTTAAGTCCCCACAACGAGTCAACTAAACAGTGTGTTACAGACTCGACTTAGGACTTGCCAAGTTTGATGAACCAACTTTGCCATCCTCATTTATAATGAGTTCATATGTAGAAGTGAAAAATGGTGTTGTTTAAATCCATAATAAATAAAATAAAATGCAGTTCAGTGCTGGCTTTTATTATTATTATAGTGTTTGTAATTGGTTTGGTTGTAAGGACTATCTTCACTGCACATGGACTACTCCATCAGTGCTCCAATCTCCTCCCTTAGATCACATAAGGAGGATCTCAGCACAGTGCACAAACTCCATAGCACCGGCGAGAATCCCAATGTGTGAACATAGGAACCACACATTCTATAAATATTTCTGTGGTGGGTAGGTTTCTAATTTTTAAATTTTGCCAGGATAGCGGCTCGATAGCCTATTCTTTATGATTTCTAACTGCCGTGGGAATTTTAACTTGCGTAACTTGCACATTGGACCTCCTATTTTTTCGCCCTTATCTGAGAAGGCTAGGTATCCGATCTCACTACCCAGGAGACCAGGGGAGAGTATGACATCATTTGGGCCGCTGGTTCTGAAAAAAATTTCCATAAAATATTCTCTCAACTGAGAATCGAACCCAGTACCTCTAGAACATCTATACAGACACCATTGCTCTTAGCCGCTCTTAGCCACTCCTAGCCCGTATTGATGCAATTGTTTGAATAAACGCAGTTGCCACTATAAACAGTTTTAGATCGTAAATGAGACTTGAGTCTGTCATGGATTCGAGACAAGAATTGAAACGTGTTAGGAAAGACTTGAAGACCTCTGTTAACAATATAGTGGAGCCATTTAACTATGTTTGTGTTTCAGTGTATAACACATCGCTGAACTGACAATATGATCTCAACAAATTTGCGTTGAACAAACAATATTCATAGTCTTGATTAAAAGTTGTTTTGTTTTTATGTGAAAGTTGGAAGCTTAGAGCTTCCCATGCTTATAAAAATTAGAACTGGCAAGTACACTGTAGGACAGAAACAAGATTAGAACTAGCAAGTACACTGTAGGACAGAAACAAGATTAGAACTAGCAAGAACACTGTAGGACAGAAACAAGATTAGAACTAGCAAGTACACTGTAGGACAGAAACAAGATTAGAACTAGCAAGTACACTGTAGGACAGAAACAAGATTAGAACGGGCAAGTACACTGTAGGACAGAAAGAAGATTAGAACTGGCAAGTACACTGAAGGACAAAAACAAGATTAGAACTGGCAAGTACACTGAAGGACAAAAACAAGATTAGAACTGGCAAGTACACTGAAGGACAGAAGCAAGATTAGAACTGGCAAGTACACTGTAGGACAGAAAGAAGATTAGAACTGGCAAGTACACTGAAGGACAAAAACAAGATTAGAACTGGCAAGTACACTGAAAGACAGAAAAAAGATTAGAACTGGCAAGTACACTGAAGGACAGAAGCAAGATTAGAACTGGCAAGTACACTGAAGGACAGCCGATAGGATAGTCTGGCGCTCTCTCTTCCAAACCTGTACAGCTCACGGTAGAAGGGGAACGACTAAGCAAGTAAGTACACTGAAGGACAGAAAGAAGATTAGAAGTAGCAAGTACACAGAAGGACAGAAACAAGATTAGAACTGGCAAGTACACTGAAGGACAGAAACAAGATTAGAACTGGCAAGTACACTGAAAGACAGAAAGAAGATTAGAACTGGCAAGTACACTGTAGGACAGAAACAAGATAAAATTATTTCTACCATCTCTTATCTCCTTCACTGTAGCATTATGTAGCAAGGAGACACCACTACAAATGGCTGCGTGGTTGGAAGCCTGTTCAAGCACATGCTCCTCCAGCAATGGTTTCTCTAACAATTTGTTTGACATGATCAAGTTGCCAGACCCATCCCACAAGTCAAATAATTAAGTTTGACATGATCAAGTTGCCAGACCCATCCCACAAGTCAAATAATTAAGTATGACATGATCAAGTTGCCAGACCCATCCCACAAGTCAAATAATTAAGTCATAAAACGTGAACAACTTTACAAAGTAATAAAAAAATCAAATATATTAAATGCAATAATATAAAAAAATGTAATGTTTAGACCAAATCAAAAATAAGATCACAACAACAAAAAATAGTTACATTACATGACAAGGATGATATGTGCTTGTCTACAAGATCTAGTTTTGTCTGAGACAACAGCAAGAACTGGGTCAACATAAAGGGCAATAAATCAATCTTTATTTTTAATTCCTTAGGTAGCACGAGTCCCTTAGTGCAGTTGACCCACTTGTAAGAAGCTTGTGCCAAAAAAACTTCCGGTGTTTTTGTGTTGTGGTTTCTCTATCAATTTGTTTGACATGATGCTCCACGCACAACTTATGACATGTCTGATGGTTACACTTGTCCTATTCTATTTTTATCTCCTCAAAGGCCCATGAAAATAGAATATAAACAAACAATATGAGAGAAGGAGACAGGGAACAAAACTGTATATTTATCTTTTTCATTACATCGTAATTGCTGGCCTCTGAAGTGCTGGACAAAGCAGAGTGAAATGAAGATGTTTCGTCTGGGTCCACCTTGAGAGTTTTAAAGCCAGATTCATGAAAGCAAGGTTGGGCTGACTTTTTTATGCCAAATTGGCCAGACCTGAAGGTGACATCATTAAGGCTCCTCTTGAGATGAATGTCCTGCAGAAGAACAACCAAATGTTCTACTCAATGTAGATCAATGACAGTTTTTCTAGAATCACATTCAACATTAATTATTACCATGAGCCACAAAATGATCTCACTTCACTGCCAGGTCATAGAAAATAAATACAGCCAATTACAAATGACAACTAGAACATCAGATAATCATGAAGGATATACAATATTACAGAATCACTCTCAATGTTCATAGCCCATACAAGTGCAGCCATTGACTCTCCCAGGTGAACTTTAACAAAAAAATGTGGGTCACTTTGCAATCAAGTTGACATGACATGATACAATATAACATAAGATGGTATGACATTATACAAGATAATATAAGATGGTATCACATGATACAAGATGACATAAGATGGCATGACATGATACAAGATAACATAAGATGGCATGACAAGATACAAGATAACAAGATGGTATGATATAATATAACATAAGATGGTATGATATTATTCAAGATAATATAAGATGGTATGACATGATACAAGATGACATAAGATGTTATGACACAATACAATATAACAAGAAGGTATGACATGATACAAGATAACATAAGATGGTATGAAGTGATACAAGATAACATAAGATGATGTGACATCACATAAGATAACACAAGATGGCATGACATGATACAAGATAACATAACATGGCACGGTATGATACAAGATAACATAACAAGGCATGACATGATACAAGATAACATAAGATGGTATGACATGATACAATATAAGATGGTATGACATGATACAAGATAACATAAGATGGCATGACATGATACAAGATAACACAAGATGGTATGACATTATACAAGATAACATAAGATGGTATGACATGATATAAGATGGCATGACATGATACAAGATAACAACATGGTATGACATGATACAAGATAGCATAAGATGGCATGACAAGATACAAGATAACAAGATGGTATGATATGATACAATATAACAAGATGGTATGACATGATACAAGATAACCTAAGATGGTATGACATTAAACAAGATAACATAAGATGGTATGACATGATACAAGATGACATACATAAGATGGCATGACATGATACAAGATAACATAAGATGGTATGACACGATACAAGATAACATAACATGGCCTACCATGATACATAATAACGTTATTGTTAATCAGAATCAACCTCACTGCACTCTGGGCAAACCCATAGGTGCTCAGTCTCCCTCAGCAAATGTCAAAGAGTATGAATGCTAATTGTACCTGTAGCACGCTGCTTGTACATACGACGGATACATCCTCTCTCACATCCATTTCTGCTAGTCTCACGTTTGATGCCAAACTCCAACAGTCTTAGCCTTGTTGATTCATCCATTGCAGTGTCATTATCCAGCAGGTGATCATTAATTGCCCTTAGTATCTCTCCCTTATCCATGTCCAGTGTCCCCACTATGGGTACCCTCGAGGCCAGTCTGTCAGCTCTCTCACTGCCACGTACCCCTACATGACCAGGACAGTATATCCACACCAGTTCTAGAAGACTTGAAGATCTATTGATGTTTTTCATTCCTGCCGCAGCCATTCATTCTGAACTTTCCGAAGCATGGCTTGAGAGCCTGACAATATAACTGCCCTGGTTGATGGAGTTTCAGACAGCCACCTCAGTGCTGCAGGAACTGCCTCTACCTCCATTCTCATGTTGGAGGTTGTTGTCATGTAGGCTCCACTCTGTTCAGCGACAACCCTGCCCTTTATTTTTGCAGAGAAGCCCATCATGATTTCTCACCACGCACTACAGACCCATCAGTGTACACAGTGGCATCAGCATCCCCAGCATGATCACTTATCAGCTGATTAATCTCCAGCTCTGCTTTTTCATTGCCCCAAGATCTACACACTCTGCCAAGGCTAATGATCACCTGCTGGTAGTTTATCTAGTTCTCCCATGACTTACTCCACTCTTCCCCTTTTGGTAAATTTTCAACCCTGGTCACCTGACTAATCGTAGCATCTGCCTGTGCCATCCATGACATCCCCCTCTTGATTCTTGCTCCTTTGATGTCCGCTATGTTCTCATGTAGGGGGTGTCTTTTGTTGGTGGTTACCCACATATATGCTTTTGCCTGGGCCATCGCATATCTGGATCTAATCAACAGCAATCCGAGCTTGTATCTCATTGCCACAATTGGGTAATCATGCATACAGCCCAAAAACAATCACATCCCTTCATTCTGAATGCGTTCCAGTCATTTATATTGTGACACTGACAGCATGAGTATTCCCAGCCCATACTCGATTACTGAAATCACGAGCAGATGATACAGGAGAAACAGTAGTCTCTGCTCCAGGTGCGCAGCAGCCATGGTTTTTAAGGCTGCCAGTCCTCGCTTGCACTTCTGTATGAGCAGTTCGACATGATACTTGAACGAAAGCCCATGATCAAACGTTACTCCCAGATACTTCAGCCTGTCTTGTCTTTCAATGTTCTGCCCACTGAAAGTGATATCTGGAAGGTCTGCTTTCACTATGGAGTTGTTCAAAGAGCACCACATCACACATGCCTTGTTGGGATTGACCTTTGATCTGCTTTCCTCACACCATTTACAAACCGCCTGTAGTGTCTCTTGTATGCCTTAGACCATTTCCTGTCTACAGAACTGGCTCAGACAGACACAATAACATAAGATGGCATAACATGATACAAGATAACACAAGATGGTATGACATAATACAAGATAACATAGGATGGCCTGACATGATACAAGATGGCATAACATGATACAAGATAACACAAGAGGGCCTGACATGGTAGAAGATAACATAAGATGGTATGACCTGATACAATATAATGTAGGATGGCCTGACATCACACATGATAAAATAAGATGACATAACATGATACAAGATAACATATGATGGCCTGACATGATACAAGATAACATAAGATGGCATAACATGATACAAGATAACGTAGGATGGCATACCTGACATGATACAAGATAACATTAGATGACATAACATGATACAAGATAACATAGGATGGTCTGACATGATACAAGATAACATCGGATGGCCTGCCTGACACAATACAAGATAATATAACATGGTATGACATGATACATTATAGACCTAAAGTGAGGCATCAAAGAAGAGTTGGTCACTCGAAAAGCAGCAGCTTGGAGACTTTTTCAGGCCATAAAACGAGGATTCCTCAGCAAGAGAGAGGTTGGTAAGAAAACGAAGATGGCTGTATACCGTTCCACCTATGTCCCAGTCTTGACATATGGATGCGAGTCATGGGCAATGACTACAACCCACAAAAGCCAGATCCAAACCTCAGAAATGAGGTATCTGAGGAAGGTGGTTGAAGTAACAAGAGGAGACATGGTCTGCAACCAGACGATACGTCAAGGCCTAAAATCCCACCCCCTGCAGACTCAAGTAGAACAGTCCCAACTAAGATGGTTTGGCCATGTCTGCAGAATGGGAGAAGATTGGCTACCACGACAAGCATGGGAAACAAAGAGCCAGGGATCCAGATCCCCAGAGTCCGCTGGGAGGACAACATTAGACAATCTTTGAAGGACCGAGGACTAAAATGGAACCAGGCCAGGAGGAAGACAGACGATAGGATAGTCTGGCGCTCTCTTTTCCAAACCTCTACACCTCACGATAGAAGGGGAACGACTAAGTAAGTATGACATGATACAATATAACACAGAATGGCATGACATGATACAAGATAACATAAGATGGCATGAAATGATACAAAATGTATGATATGGCAGAAGATAACATAAGATGGTATGAGATATTCAACATGATACAATGTAAGATGGTGTGCGATTATAAACAATGATATAACATTTATGAGATTGTTATTGTTATGCAGAATTGACATCATTGCACTCCGGGCAAACCCATAAGTGCTCAGTCTCCATCAGTATTTGTCAAAGAGTGTGAATGTTACTTGTTCCTGTTTCTAGCTGGTTGTAAACACGATGGATGTATCCTCTCATACGTCCATCTCTACTAGCCTTACGTGTGATGCCCAATTCCAACAGTCTTAACCTTGATGATTCATCTATTGCAGTGTCATTCTCTAACAGGCGATCATTAATTGTTCTCAGTATATCTCCCTTATCCATATCCAGTGTCCCCACTATGGGTACTTTTGATGCTAGTCTGTCAGCTCTTTCATTACCACATACCCCAGCATGACCAGGACAGTATATCCACACCAGCTCTTGTAGACTGGAAGCTTCTATGAATGTTTTCCATTCATGCCACAACCAACTACTTTGAACCTTATGAAGCATGGACTGAGAGTCGGACACAATGATAGCCTTTGTTAATGAAGTTTCAGTTATCCACCTTAAGGCTGCAGTAACAGCCTCGACCTCCATTCTCATGCTGGAAGCTGTTATCTTGTAAGCCCCGCTATGTTCGGCGACGATTCTGCCGTGTACCCAAGCAGAGAAGCCCCAACCGAATTTCTCATCATGGATCACCAACCCATCTGTATACACAATGGCATCATCATCCCCGGAATGATCATGTATCAGTTGATTAATTTCCAGTTCTGCTTTTCCATTCCCCCAATTTCTACACTCTCTCCCAAGGCTGATGATGACCCGCTGGTGGTTATTCCAGTTCTCATCTGACATACACTATTCTTTCCCCTTGAATATATTGTCGACTGTGGCCACCTACTTGATAGTTGTCTCTGCCTGTGCCATCCATGACATCCCTCTCTTTATTCTTGTTCTCTTAATGTCAGCTATATTACCATGCAGAGGGTGCCGTTTGGCTGTGGATAGTCACATATAGGCTTTTGCTAGGGCCACCGCATATCTGGATTTAATCGACAGCACTCCAAGCATGTATCTCATTGTCACAATGGAGGGTATCTTGCGTACAGCCCAAGACTATGCGCATCCCTTCATTCTGAATGCATTCTAGTCGTTCACATTGTGTTACTGACAGCGTGAGTATTCCCAGCCCATACTCAATGACCGATATGACTAACTGTTGATAAAGAAGAAATAATAATCTCTGCTCCAGATGTGCTGCGGCCATTATTTTCAGGGCTGCTATACCTCTCCTGCATTTCTGTGTGATGTGCTCAACATGGTACTTATACAAGAGCCCACGATCAAATGTAACTCCAAGGTATTTCAGCTTTTCTTGCCTTTCAACTTTCTGTCCGTTGAGAGTAATATCTGGGAGGTCTGTTTTCACAATGAAGTTGCTCAAGGAGCACCACATCACGCAGGCCTTGTTGGGATTGACTTTGGAGCCAGTTTCCTCGCACCATTTAGACACTTCCTGTAGTGTCCCATGTATGCTATTAGCCCTTTCTTGTCGGTCAGAGCCAGTTCTGTAAATGAGTATATCATCAGCAATGTCAGTGTTCGTCCCAACCCAGTTGGTTGAATGGTGGCTACTTTTGCTGTATAGATATTAAACAGCACCGGTGATTGTGGAGAACCCTGGGGTAGTCCCAGGCAAATAAGCAGTGGATCTGATGTCCATGCTCCCAACCGAAATGCCACTGACCTCTCAGTTAAGGCAGCTGCTATCCATCTTGTAAGCCAAGGGTTAACACCGCAAGCCATTACACAGTTTATTAATGTTGCAAAGTTCACACTGTTATAAGCATCCTCTAGGTCAATTGCTACCGCAACCGTTTCTCGCTTATCCTGGAACCCCTCATATACATCATAAGCAAAAGTTCCAATTTATGAGATTATACACAATGATATCAGACTGTATTAGATTATATAAGCAATGATATAAAATTATATGAGATTATACACAATGATATAAAATTGTTTGAGAATATACATAATGACATAACAGTATGATATTATATACAATAATAAAAGATGGTATGAGATTATACACAATTACATAAGATTGTATGAGATTACATACAAAAATAATTAATGGTATGAGATTATAACCAATGATACTAGACTAAATGATTATAAACAATGATACTAGACTATGAGATTATAAACAATGATACTAGACTATGAGATTATATAAAAAAATAATAGATGCTATGAGATTATACACAATGACATATGACTGAATGAGATTATACGCAATGACAAATGGAAAATCCTGAGACATTATGGAATCCCAGATAAATTCATTAAAATCATCCAAGATTTCTACCAGGAGGCCTCATACAAAGTAGTACACAAAGGAAAACTATTAGATCCCTTCACAGTTCACAGCAGGGTCAGACAGGGATGTCTGCTATCACCAACAATCTTTTCATGGTCATAGACTGGGTTTTGACTATGAGACAGACTAGGGAGAGAAAACTGAAATACAGTGGACATTCAACAAACAGCTGGAGGATCTTGACTTTGCAGATGATTTGTGCCTTCTATCACATAGACAGCAAGATATGCAGGAGAAAACAAATAGATTAGTGACAAAAACAGCAAAGATGGGACTACACATAAATATAGATAAAACAAAGGAAATGAGGATAAATAATAGGCAGATGGACTCTATGAAAATCAATGGTCAAGTTATTGAAGAAGTAGAAAGCTTTGCAAGTCTGGGGAGTAACACTGACAAAGGAGGGGGTACTGATGGTGACGTCTGTTCCAAGATAAATAAAGCCAGATATGCTTTTAATGCCCTTCGACTAATCTGGAACTCCTCAGCTATATCCAGACAGAACAAAATCAGAATCTTTAACTCAAATGTAAAGTCAGTCTTGCTGTATAGCTCAGACAGTGTTATCACCTCCAAACTAAAGATATTTGTAAATAGATGTATCCGACGGCTCCTCCGTATAAGATGGCCAGATGTAATAACAAATATAGAGCTAAGGAAAAGATGCGGGCAACAGCCAATACAAATAGAAATTAAGGTAAGAAAGTGGGGATGGATAGGACATACACTCAGAAGAGAAAAATCAAGCATAGCCAGAGTTGCCCTTGACTGGAACCCACAAGGGAAAAGAAGAGTGGGGAGGCCAAGGAGAACTTGGAGGAGAAGAACAGTGGAAGAGGAGCAAAGGAAATAGGAAAGACTTGGGCACAGCTGAAGAAGACAGCCCAGAATAGAAATCAATGACGAGCAACTGTTTTAGCCCTATGTTCCACAGGGAATGGAAAGGAATGATGATGATACATAATGACATATGATTGTATGAGATTATAAACAATGACATATGATTGTATGATATTGTACACAATGACATATGATTGTATGAGATTATAAACAATGACATATGATTGTATGATATTGTACACAATGACATATGATTGTATGAGATTATAAACAATGGCATATGATTGTATGATATTGTACACAATGACATATGATTGTATGAGATTATAAACAATGACATATGATTGTATGATATTGTACACAATGACATATGATTGTATGAGATTATACACAATGACATATGATTGTATGATATTGTACACAATGACATATGATTGTATGAGATTATAAACAATGAGACATGAGATTGTATGATATTGTACACAATGACATATGATTGTATGAGATTATAAACAATGACATATGATTGTATGATATTGTACACAATGACATATGATTGTATGAGATTATAAACAATGACATATGATTGAATGATATTGTACACAATGACACATGATTGTATGAGATTATAAACAATGACATATGATTGTATGATATTGTACACAATGACATATGATTGTATGAGATTATACACAATGACATATGACTGTATAAAATTATACACAATGCCTGATTGCATGAGATTATATATAATGACATAAGATTTATGAGATTATACACAATGGCATATAATTGTATGAGATTATACAAAATGACATGATTGTATGATATTCAGGGTTCATAGTAAATTTCTTCAAGCATTTTCCAGGGTTTTTCCAGCCTTTTCCAGGTCCAAGCACATGACTTTCAAAGATGGGAAACTCTAATATTTTCCTCATCTAATTTTCTCAGATATAATTATCGCTTTGCTGACCAGCAATACGGAGCACTACTGTCTCCCATTACCAAGGGTGTTAGCAGATTTCTTTAAAAATAACTTTTTTTTTTTTTTGAAAATTCATAAAAGATTGAAAAACAGACATAGGCCTTTGAAATTTTCAAAGCACCTTAATGAATGGTTGCCACATCCAAAAAACATATTTTATGCAAATTGGTAACATGATCAGGGCGGCTGTCTTGAATATGTGTGGCTAATTATATAAATTTCAGGAGATGTTTTAAAACCATGATCTTTTTCCACTTTATAGTGAATTTGTTCAATGTCAGTGCAATAAAATGTTAGGGACATGGATGGCAATGAATAAAATAAGCTTGATTGATGTACTGATTTAACGATTAACCACGTATTTCAACATAAAAGGCTAACAAAAATTGTGAATAAAATGCAAAAATTAATTTAATTTTTGAATTTGTCTTTTTTGAATGTATTCTGTGTCTGTGGCATCTGACAATGTGTGTTTGTGAATGTTTGAGTAGTTAAGTACCTCTAGTTTGAGTCTGAGCTGCTTTTTTCATTAACTGGGGTTGAAGTTGTAGCTGTAGGCCTCTGCAAGAGTCTTTGTCTGGATCGTTGATAATCCTCGACTGTGTAGTATAACTTGAAGCAGGATATCAGGCATAGAGGTACATTGCAATCTGGGCAGTACATGCAAGTCTGGCTTCTGTTCCCTGCAGCCTTACACACTTTACATACTTTGTATGAGGCCTCCTGGTAGAAATCTTGGATGATTTAATGAATTTCTCTGGGATTCCATAATGTCTCTGAATTTTCCATTTGTCATTGCGTATAATCTTGTACCTTGCCCTTTCATATTTATCAATGAAGTGGTGCTCAGTAAGTCGTGTTGTTGTGACCTGTGGTTTTGAAGGTGTCACATTGTGTCAAAGAATAGCAGGTTCAATAAGAGTCAGACTGACATCCTGATCTTTGCTTTGATCTTTTTTTGTAGAGTTGGCAGTGTTGTAGGTTAAGTGCCCATTGACCAGGGCAGTTTCAACTAAGAAATGATATAAAAATAGGATCTGTGTGGGTAGGGGTAGCTTGCACCTAGTTGGTGGAAGTGGTCGACACCTCCCATACTTTTGCTGTATTTTTCTGCAAGCAATGGCTTCTGAATTGTTCTGCCCTAAAGAATTTGTCTTTCTAACTGTCTTGTTTATATTATCATTGGAGTGAACAGTAGATATAAGGTTAAATCTTTTCGTATCATGCCAGGTGACTGTCGGCATGCCTTATCTTCTGTCACGCAAAACACAGGATGATTTGCCTTTTTCAATTTGAGTTCCTTTTTCTTCAGTGCTTCAGGAAAATGCTTCCTATTTTCAGCTACTGTTCCAAATGCACCATTCTGAATTTCTTTCAGGTCTTGAAATAAAGCTGAAGGCTGAATAAAAACTACCACAGAAGAGAATATGTCCCTTGTTGCCTATCCATCAAGAAAATCTTTCACAACCCTGAAAGTTGCCACAACACAACCTTCATAATTTTCCATACTGTGATTTGATTTGCAACAGGCCCCATGTCTCTTCTCCTAGCATTTTTTTCGTTCTTTCTAGGAGGGATTACATGAAATCCACCCCCAGGTTTCTTCTCCTTGTAGTATTTTCCGTTCTTTTCAGAAGTAGGGGATTACGGTGGGATTTTTATCTTATTCGTTTTTTTCTTTCTCTGGGAATAATAATGGTGTTTGGTCTTTTTCTGTAGATAATTAATTACGTTTTCAAGAGGGATGGTAGGTTTTAGATTCTAGACTCGCACCAGTTTTCTTTCCCATGAAGAAATCGCGTTCATGTAGGAATTTCTAGTGTAACATAATGGCGGGGCAATTTTTTCTGTAGCAGTGAGTGCGTCCGTAATTATTAGGAGGGGTAAATTCTTACTTACTTACTTAGTCGTTCCCCTTCTACCGTGAGGTGTAGAGGTTTGGAAGAGAGAGCGCCAGACTATTCTATCGGCTGTCTTCCTCCTGGCCTGGTTCCATTCTAGTCCTCGGTCCTTCAAAGATTGTATAATGTTGTCCTCCCAGCGGACTCTGGGTCGTCCTGGAGGTCTGGATCCCTGGCTCTTTGTTTCCCATGCTTGTCGTGGTAGCCGATCTTCTCCCATTCTGCAGACATGGCCAAACCATCTTAGTTAGGACTGTTCTACTTGGGTCTGTAGGGGGTGGCATTTTAGGCCTTGACGTATCGTCTGGTTGCGTACCATGTCTCTTCTTGTTACTTCAACCACCTTCCTCAGATACCTCATTTCTGAGGTTTGGATCTGGCTTTTTTGGGTTGTAGTCATTGCCCATGACTCGCATCCATATGTCAAGACTGGGACATAGGTGGAGTGGTATACAGCCATCTTCGTTTTCTTACCAACCTCTCTCTTGCTGAGGAATCCTCGATTTATGGCCTGAAAAAGTCTCCCAGCTGCTGCTTTTCGAGTGGCCAACTCTTCTTTGATGCCTCCCTTTCGGTCTATAATAGCTCCGAGGTATTTAAAGTGGTCGACCTGCTCCAGGACCTGTTCTCCCAGCTTAATCTGATGTCTTCTTTCTTCTCGTGATATCACCATGGATTTTGTTTTAGAGCTGCTTATGACCATCCCTCTCTTCTCCAGCTCTTCCTTCCAGACTTGCAGGTTGGATTGGAGATGTGCCTCTGATTTAGCAATCAGGGCAACATCATCAGCAAATGCCAGCTCTGAAATATAGACCTGTCTCATCTTCCAGTACCCCACTGAATACTTTCTTGTTCTCTCCTTACATGCCTTGATGACATCGTCCATAAGGAGTATGAAGAGGTAAGGTGATAGGATATCACCTTGTCTTACACCAGTGGTGGTCCTGAACTCTTCTGACTTATGGTTTGCTGTCCTCACATAATTTCTGCAAGACTTGTAGAAGCTCTGTATAGCATGAATCAGAGGTGCTGGAATATTCTTCCTTGCCAAACAGTCCCAAAGTTTGCTCCAGGGGACCCTGTCAAACGCCTTTTCCAGATCTATGAAACAAAGATGGATCTCACTCTTATACTCAAGGGCCTTTTCACTCAGCTGTCTGAGTGTGAAGATTAGGTCTTGAGTACTTCGGTTTGCTCGGAATCCGCACTGGACCTCATCCAATTGTGGCTCAGCTAGGCGTCGGAGTCTCTGCTCTAGGATTCTAGAGTAGATTTTACCAGGGACACTGAGAAGGGATATGCCTCTATGGTTTCCACATTGTCGATTGTCACCCTTTTTGAAAATTGGTGTTATGATGGCAATCTCCCAATCCTTTGGTATGGTCTTGTTGCACCATGCTGCCTGTAGGACCTTTAAGAGTAATAGGTCGCCTGATGCTCCCATGTACTTAACCATTTCTGGTGTTATACCATCATGCCCTGCTGCTTTGCCCATCTTGATTTTCTCTAGTGCTGCCCTCAGTTCTTCCATCTTTATGTCATCTTCACCATCATTGGTTTTCTCTTCTGTGCTAGTGGTTATCATTTCTGATGCTTCACCATGCTCACCATCCAGGAGTTCTGAGAAATATTCTTTCCATCTTTCCATTACTTCCTTCGGGGCAGTAAGCAATTTGCCTTGCTTGTCCTTTATAAATTTGAGAGGGCATTGTTTTTCCTTCCTCATGTTCTTTAGGGTCTTATAGAACAATTTCTGGTTTTCTTGTGCATCTTTTTCTAGCTTTTCTCCAAATTCTTCCCAGGACTTCTGTTTTGCTGCTAGCACTTTGTTCTTTGCTTCTGTTCTGAGTGTCACATATTCTCTATATTTTTCCATTTGTCCTGTTGTGTTTTTAGCTCCTAAGTATTGTTTCCATGCCATTTTCTTCTCTCTTATTTTCTCTTTGACTTCCTCTGTCCACCAAGGTGTCCTCTTTCTCTGGTTCCCAAGTCGGACTTCACCACATGCTTCTGCAGCAGCTGTCTTTATGATATCCTTGAATTTAATCCAGAGGGTTTCCAAGTCATCAGGTTGTTCTTCTGTGTTGCTCACCGCTGCAGCAATAAGCCCCTGATATCTGGTCTTAATTTCTGGCTCTCTCAGCTTGTAGGTCCTAATGCTCATTTCTCCTGCTCGTTTACTTGGTTTCTTGCGTGATGTTGGGCAGTTCCTAGGCTGAGCAACTCTTTCAGTTGTTCGTTTGATTGTTAGCAGGTAGTGATCACTTCCAATCTCTGGCCCCCTCCAGACTCTTGCATCTCGGACATATCTGAATGAGCTTCTCCGAACAATGGCATAGTCGATCACTGACTTCTCATTCTTTGTTGGTTCACATCTAGTGTATGCATGTATGCGCTTATGGGGGAACTTTGTGTTTGTAATGATCAGATTCTGCTCACTGCAGAATCTAAGGAGTCGCTTTCCATTGTCATTGAGAGTATCTTCTCCATATCTTCCGATAACTCCACCCCATCTAGCATGGTCATTTCCAACTCTGGCATTAAAATCTCCGAGCATGATAACTTCATCTAGGCAGTCATCCACTGTCCTTTGAAGCAGCTCGAAGAATTCCTCCTTGACCTCTGCTCTCTCATCCTCATTTGGCCCATACACTATGACCAGGTTGACTATGGTTTCTCCTTCTTTTAGTTTTACAACCATAATGCGCTCTGAGACAAAGTTCCATCCCTTGATACTATCTTTTTGATTTTGGGCCACAATGCAACCCACACCCCCTTTAGCTCTTTCGGATATGGGTACACCACTGTAGAGCAGCGTGTTGCCATTGAGATCCATGACTCCTTGTCCTTTTTTCTTTGTTTCCGTTATAGCCAGGATTTCTAGTTTTGCTTTCCTCATCTCTTCCACCAGCTCCTCTTCCTTCCCATTTATACTTCTTGTGTTCCATGTTCCATAAGTCGTAGTCCGTAGTCCATTCCAGTTCGTCGCCTTTAGAATCAGTCCGGTTTTCTCTCTTGTGTTACTCGTAATCGTGGTTTTAAGCAAACAGGTGATTGGCCTGTTGTGCCTTTGCATGGTGGAGGGGCTGCCTCCTTACGGCCTCCATGCAGGCCGCCCTCCTCCTTTTTCATCCGGGCTTGGGACCGGCATAGGCGGAGTTGGGGGTAAATTCTAAGACGGGGGAAAAGTCCACGAAACTCGCATCTACGCACGCGAAAGTTGGAGGTGGGTGTGATTTAAGCGCGTAGCTCAGTAAGTAATGGAAATTTCTCCGGTTACTCTTACGTTCTAAATTTAGCTTATGACCTGTGGGCTATTTTTAGATTTCACGGCATGATGATTGGATCAGAGAGTGACCCGATAAAGAAAGAAGCCACGCAATGACTCACGCTTGGCGTGGGTCGGCCTCAGTTTCTGTAATAAATACGCGCGTCTAATAATGCAGAAGGTTCTCTGATTAAAAAAAACAAAAACTTCATGCCGTGAAAATCAACGCCTGTATTCAATATACATAGTTGTCTGCTCTATGGAGAGATTCGACTTTGGGTAAATATAAAGTTAATTAAGCTAAGATAGTCTGTAAGATTTCAGAAAATTGTAGTATAGGTTTCTTCAGGAAGTTTTAATTATATTTCGTAACAGAAGTGCCAAATTATCAAAATAATAATATTGTAAGGGGGCATTAATTCTTTCTATGATAGAAAGAGAAATCTTTAGGAGTGTGTAAAGATTTGAGATATTAAAAGTGTCACAATCGTGAGATACGATGCATGTAACTTCACTGTGATTTTAAGGATTTGGAGCGGGTGTACGTGAGTGCTAGTTGTGTATTTTTCTAGCGGGGCTAACTTGATAACGTAGTGGCAGGAAAGAGGGGAGATAGGGGTGTGTGTATTTTCTGAGATAGGATTTCAGTTCCTTAAGAGATATATCTATATATAACTTTATAGGAATCAGGGGTAAATAATATTACCGGCATGGGGATGAAGGTTTCCCAATATTTGATATATAACGTTAGCAGAGTAAATACGCTAGGTATTTGTGCGAGTTATTTAAGTGTTCTTTAAGTGTGTGTATATTACCTGCGGGCTATTTGGTAACACTGTTGAATAAGAGAGAGTGAATTTAACCAGTCTGATAGGGCATAGGTAATTGTGTATTTACTACATGTGCGTAAATCATACATTTGTAAGTCAGCAGTTACGGGTCTAGATGGGATTTAATTAGTCCTTAACTAGATATATATATTTATAGTGGTGGAATTCAATTCATGGAGACAGGAGGTTATTCTCTCTAGAAAAGTCTAGTTTATTTTGGTTTGGCGAGGACCCACCTCGATCACTGTTAAATAAGTAGGGCCAGGAATTTTACCAGCGATAGGTTTGTTCAGTGGTTGAAATGTTATGACGGCTGACTGGGCAGTCAGCATGTAAGAGATTAAGTCAGCTGAGTCTGCAGATAGGGATTTTCTGATAGGACAGCATTTTAGAGGAAGTAGGGGTAGCCTTATTTACGTATCGCGTGTGCGATAAGAGAAAAAGAGAGAGAGAGAGAGAGAGAGAGAGAGAGAGAGAGAGGTGATTAATTATGGGAGTTAAGTGTTAAAGATATGAAAATTTAATGTGTGGTATATCTGTTGTTATTGTTTGTTCCACAGCAAATATTTTCACGGCTGGTAGCTAGGGCGTCAGTTTGTCCTACAGCTTGCCAGAAGTCGTCGGCCTTCTCAGGAGAAGAAGAGTTGAGGCAGAGCCAGAAGAGAAAGAGGAGGGGTGACGTGGTAATCACCGGCGCAAATTCTGTTTTGCACCAGAGAGAGAAAGAACAGGTCACTGGAAGCGAAGCCTTCTGTAGAAAGAACGGATTTCTTAACAAATCCTGAGCGTTACGCTCATATATGCACACACTGAACCTAGGCACAGGGCCTAGAGGTGTCGTGAAATTCGGTCATAATAAAACCGATAGCCCTAAACCCAGAGAGGGGTAACCGGGCATATGAATTAAGATTCTTCATTTGTGAAGCAGCGATAGTCCAAGTCATGTATCCAGTCTACCAACCCAAGCCATCAGCTACAACAGATGGTTAGAGGAAAAAGGGTCAAAATACCTCTTAACTGCACTAGAGCGAGAGAAGGAGAGTAGTGGAGGAGACTCTTAGTAGAAACCAGGAGTGTCTTACAGACACTGAACATAGATAGAATTCAGCAATTTGTCGGTTAGTTGTGTAGGTGATCACACCAGTTCTTTTTTCGGTGGACATAGTGTTAGCTAGCGAAGGGTAATTTGCCTAAAGCAGAGAAGCTGTGTAGGCCCTTCAAGTTTAGTGACGTCTGCAGACAGACAGACAGTAGGATTTAGATTGTGGTTTTCATAATATCAGGTGATTTAGAGCAAGGTGGATCTGATGTTAGAGATCCCCCTTAACAGGTTGTTGTATTTCTTACCTTTCTTCCTTACAGGTGGAGGGGAGGGCGACATTGTGGGGTTACCTTACTAAATCACTGTAATTGATTGTTATGTTTATTTTTTCAGGTGTGCGAACTCGCATATTATTTTAATTTTGTATGTTAACTGAACTTTGTTGTGTAAATAAAACTATTTAAACTTTAGTCTGGATCAGTCCCTTTCTGTAAACTATACGTTATCTATATGTTGTCTGTATAGTGGTGCCTGTGGTATTTAGTTAAACCTTATCCCATCTAGGTAGTTAGAGGGGTTGAGGTTATAGCAACACCATACGTCACAAGTGGCAAGGGAGAGTCAATCTAGGTTCTCGCCCCTTGACGCCAATAGCCTCATCTTCCACAGCCACTGCCATTTCTATCTAAAATCTATCTTCTTAAGACTTTCTTCTCACTAGTGTCTTGTCATTATATGTAGGCAGCCTCTAGTCTTAAATCCACTTCGTGACACTTACCAGTATCAATTTTCAATTTCATGCAGTATTATGTTTTAGCATCAGTGAGAGCAGATAGTTTGAATCCCCACTTTGTGGCAGTTAGTGCTTGAAATATATTCCTACCTGTGTGCAGAGCGAGGTGATTTTCTCCGTACCTATTCACTTCGTCAGTGGTCAGATCTATGGCAGTGTCGGGGGAAAAAAGTTTGAAAAAAATAAATGGCCATATATTCAGTTGTGGCACCATGAACTTTGTGCAGCCCACAGCTTCCAACATTAGTTCTATGCCATAGTTCTGGTTCAGTAACGCATTAATTTTGTCATGAAAAGCCCAGTTTACATTAGGTCCATCCATGGACAGTTGGAGCAAATTTCCTAAATTTAACGATGAGCATGCATCATGAAATGCAGTCTGCATATCAAGAGCTCTAGCATGTTCAAGAAACTTTGATGTAAGATAATGTGTTTTTATCACATTTACATCCCAGAAACGAACATGGAAATCCATTTGCTTTCGCTGCATTGATTATTCATGCTTTCATCAAACAGAACAATGTAACTGTTCTTGCTAAGCTGGCTCTCAAGATGTCAGGTGAAATATGGAGCCAGTCTAAAAGAGGCCAGGTAGAAAGTTTTCCTTTCAGACAGACTAAACTGTCTGGCAATAGAACTATCAGGAAAAATTTTGTGTGAAAAATTGTATTAATTCCTGTATTTGAATTAAAACTATGGTGACTTTTGTCTGAAAACAGAGTCCACATAATCTTAGTTCTGAGAGTTTCTTCCTTGGTCACAAATGATGTCACATCTGTAGGTCTTCTAGTAGTGTTTGTTAGACGTTTTTGACGTGTCCGAGTGAGTGGTGTTAGACAGTTTTGATGTTTCTGAGGGTAAAACTGCTCCTTGTGGTTGTGTTCTTTTCTGTTAAAAAAAAATAAAAAATGGAACACACAAATAACTTATGAGTAGGCCTAAGCTATGTATATTTACCAAGTCAAAGTTCTAAACGCAAACATAATATAGTCTAACAATATTTAACTAGAACAAAAGCTAATATATAGTAATTCGGAGGGTGAAGGTATGATAATATTCTTATAATACTTATGATAAGTAAAAATCTATTAAATATCTAACTGGAAACAGCAGGCCTGTACCCCCCCTCCCCCCCCCCCCCCCCCTTCCAACCCATCTTTACTATTTTTGTTTGGTTTTTTGTTGCATTTTGTTTTATCTCGTTTCTGTTTTTGATTTTTTTTTTAAATTTTATTTGTTTCTGTGCACAAAATTGGTAATTTTCATTTATCCTAATTACAGTGATTTGACAGATGTCATGCCACTTTCATGTATCGGCAGTTATTCATGTTATCTGGAATTGAAAACATGTAGGCCTATCCTAATTATAACCCTTCTGAGGTTGAACGGGATATGTCTCTTCATCATAAATAAAAATATTAAAAAAGCATTCAAAATATATTTATTTCCCAAAAATGTGGTGAAATGAAAAGTGGGACATGGGTCTGATAACAGGGTAGGCTATAGGATATGGAATCGCCAGCAATTTCTATTCCTGACCATCTTAAACTGTGTCAAACATGTTCCCGTAAGCAGTTGTAAACCAAGAAATTTCATTCAAACACTATAATTTTGGCCATGGTTCAAAAATAAAACTGTAAATATATTGTAAATTATAGATGCAAGTACAGTAGGCCTATCTATAAAATGGACTTATTTAAATATGTTTTATAAATGAGATAAATGAATTTATTACTTACCTCAGTTGAAATGAACTATTTAATACAACTTGAATGCGCAGAGACAAGTTCTTGGTGTTTTTTTTTTCCAGTAGCGTGCGACTTTACTGCACTTTCTCCCATGCTGGTCAAATATATTTCTTTTTTACACATAGTGCAATTTGCGTAATTTGCAGTTTTTCCAGACGCTATCCATGCTTTATAACTTGGCATTTCTAGCCATATATACTGAAAGTGACAACCAGGCATGTTTCTAAATAATAATTTCAAAGGTGGCGATGCTTGATTCGAATAGCAGACGTGAGCGCTAAAAATAAATTTGTGCGTTCACGTCATTAACGCAAACCGCCGAAAACGCAAACCGCCGAAAACATCTGGAAACGGATTTAGTGTGCAAAGGGAAGTAAAAATTCTACAGTAACTGAAGTTTAACGAAAAATACCACCAATACCCAAAAAATGGACACCAAGCATCCAACTTTCAATTCGTATTTTTTTTCCCAGGTCCGATACGGGAAATTCAAGGTTTTCAGCCATTTTTCCAGCCTTTTCAAGGCCTGGAATTTTTCCAGGTCGCTACGAACCCTGGATATTATACAAAATGACATATGATTGTATGAGATTATACATAATGACATGATTGTATGAGATTATATATAATGATATAACACTGTATGAGATTATAAACAATGACATAACACTGTATGAGGTTATACACAATGACATAAGATTGTATGAGATTATACACAATGACATGATTGTAGGAGATTATACATAATCATCTAAGATTTATAATATTATACACAATGATCTAAGATTGTATGAGATTATACACAATGATATAAGATATAAAAGATTATACATAATAATATAAGAGTGTATAGGATTATACACAATGACCTAAGATTGTATGAGATTATACACAACAATGAAAGATGATATTAGATTTTACACAATGATATAAGATTGTGTGAGATTATTCACAGTGACATACAATTTTATGCGATTGTACACAATGGGTTGCAAAGGTTGTCATCGATAGCCCCTGATAACCAAGTCCAGCTTCTGGCCTCCATGTGTGGCTCAATTTGAGCCTGGCAGAACTGTTACCACTACAGAAGGAATAAGGGCAAAGAAAAGCAACTGGTGCCTTAAAACCAGCAGCTTCAGGCAGATAGGGCTCATGATCCTTGGTTAGAAAAAGGTAAAACTCTGATTTCAAACCTCCACTTCCTTGAGTGAATATCCTTTTATGGGAAAGGCTTTGGAAGTAAACCCTGAGGATAAATCCGGAGTCGGAGTTCCTAAGGCAGTCTAATGTTGGCTCAAAATAATTCTGGCAACTCCTGCGACATCGCAGGTACCAAAATGTATTGGCTACTGCCATTTCTTTGGACCTGCTGGCTACATGGAGAGGGAGAACATGCTACATAGGAAATAGCTTGATCTCCATATAACTGTGCCCAAGCTTGCACCCTGGAAAGGAAACTCCAGTTTCTCCTTATAGTGTCGGTACAGTTCCTATTGTCAATTATGACTGAAGGTGGCTACTACTATACATAATAACATAAGATTGTATGAGATTATACATGACATAAGACTGTATGAGACTATACACAATGACATAAGATTGTATGAGATTATACACAATGACATAAGATTTTATGTGATTATACACAATGACATAAGGCTGTATGGGATCATGCACAATGACATAAGACTGTATGAGATTATACACAATGACATAAGATTGTATTAGATTATACACAATGATATAAGACTTTATGGGATTATACACAATGACATAATACTGTATGAGATTATACACAATGACATAAGATTGTATGGGATTATACACAATGACATAAGGCTGTATGGGATCATGCACAATGACATAAGACTGTATGAGATTATACACAATGACATAAGATTGTATGAGATTATACACAATGAAATAAGACTGTATGGGATTATACCCAATGACATACGATTGTATGAGATTATACACAATGATATAAGATTGTTTAAGATTATACACAATGACATAAGATTGTATGAGATTATACACAACGACATAAGATTGTATGATATTATACACAATGACATAAGACTGTATGGAATTATACACAATGAAATAAGACTGTATGGGATTAAACACAATGAGATAAGATTGTATGGGATTATACATAATGACATAAGATTGTATGGGATTATACACAATGACATAAGATTGTATGAGATTATACACAATGACATAAGATTGTATGAGATTATACACAATGACATAAGATTGTATATTATATGCAATGACATAAGACATACACAATGACATAAGACTGTATGAGATTATACACAATGACTGTATGAGATTATACTTGTGATACAGATCACTCCTTGGTTTGCTACAAAATCAGAGCATCTATTAAATCCTTAGCTCCTGACTGACAAAACAGTAAGTGGCCCTATGACTTGGTACATTCTTATTTGGGAACTGAGATTTTGGTGTAGGTAAGCTTCTAAGATGTCTACGACATCGCTATCATCAGCATGGAGTCTTGCTGCAAGTGCCTGTCTCTTACACATGACTTCTCCTGCACTGCATGTTTAAGTTTTTTTTTTGGGTCAGTAATAAGACCTCCAATCCTCTGTTGGCCTTAGTGAATCCAGTTCTGAGCTTAGTGAATCCAGTTCTGTGCTTAGTTAATCCAGTTCTGAGCTTAGTGAATCCATTTCTAAGCTTAATGAATCCAGTTCTGAGCTTAGTGAATCCAGTTCTGACCTTAGTGAATCCAGTTCTGAGCTAAGTGAATAGTTCTGAGCTTAGTGAATACAGTTCTGAGCTTAGTGAATCCAGTTCTGAGCATAGTGAATCCATTTCTGAACTTAATAAATCCAGTTCTGACCTTAGTGAATCAAGTTCTTAGCTAAGTGAATCTAGTTCTGACCTTAGTGAATCCAGATATGTCTTGTAAACATAGCTCTAGATTTAGTAGATTAAGTGCCAGTCTAAGCAAACCCATTTTCAGGACTACTGAATTCAGTTGTGGGCCTATAGAATCCAGTCCTGGGTATTGTGAATCCTGCTTTGGGCCTTTAGAATCCAATTCTGAATATTGTGAACCAGGTGGGGGCCTATAGAATCCAATTTAGCACTTAAATGCAAATAAAATTTCAGTGTAATGGAATTACACAGTGTGGGAAATGTTTACTTGGATAATAAGGACAGCTTAATAAGTTTGCTCACCGATTCCAGTTTGTACCACCAGTTTCCAGTATCTCGGTCAAAGTTGTACTGAAAAATGACCAAAACACAAAGAAAACATTATGATATGGAACACCACAAATGTAATTAATGACCAAAACATTATGATATGGAACACCACAAATGTAATTAATGACCAAAACATTATGATATGGAACACCACAAATGTAATTAATGACCAAAACATTATGATATGGAACACCACAAATGCAATTAATGACCAAAACATTATGATATGGAACACCACAAATGTAATTAATGACCAAAGCATTATGATATGGAACACCACAAATGCAATTAATGACCAAAACATTATGATATGGAACACCACAAATGCAATTAATGACCAAAACATTATGATATGGAACACCACAAATGCAATTAATGACCAAAACATTATGATATGGAACACCACAAATGTAATTAATGACCAAAACATTATGATATGGAACACCACAAATGCAATTAATGACCGAAACATTATGATATGGAACACCACAAATGTAATTAATGACCAAAACATTATGATATGGAACACCACAAATGTAATTAATGACCAAAACATTATGATATGGAACACCACAAATGTAATTAATGACCAAAACATTATGATATGGAACACCACAAATGCAATTAATGACCAAAACATTATGATATGGAACACCACAAATGTAATTAATGACCAAAACATTATGATATGGAACACCACAAATGCAATTAATGACCAAAACATTATGATATGGAACACCACAAATGTAATTAATGACCAAAACATTATGATATGGAACACCACAAATGCAATTAATGACCAAAACATTATGATATGGAACACCACAAATGTAATTAATGACCAAAACATTATGATATGGAACACCACAAATGTAATTAAATGACCAAAACATTATGATATGGAACACCACAAATGTAATTAATGACCAAAACATTATGATATGGAACACCACAAATGTAATTAATGACCAAAACATTATGATATGGAACACCACAAATGCAATTAATGACCAAAACATTATGATATGGAACACCACAAATGTAATTAATGACCAAAACATTATGATATGGAACACCACAAATGTAATTAATGACCAAAACATTATGATATGGAACACCACAAATGCAATTAATGACCAAAACATTATGATATGGAACACCACAAATGTAATTAATGACTAAAACATTATGATATGGAACACCACAAATGTAATTAATGACTAAAACATTATGATATGGAACACCACAAATGTAATTAATGACCAAAACATTATGATATGGAACACCACAAATGTAATTAATGACCAAAACATTATGATATGGAACACCACAAATGCAATTAATGACCAAAACATTATGATATGGAACACCACAAATGTAATTAATGACCAAAACATTATGATATGGAACACCACAAATGCAATTAATGACCAAAACATTATGATATGGAACACCACAAATGTAATTAATGACCAAAACATTATGATATGGAACACCACAAATGTAATTAATGACCAAAACATTATGATATGGAACACCACAAATGCAATTAATGACCAAAACATTATGATATGGAACACCACAAATGTAATTAATGACCAAAACATTATGATATGGAACACCACAAATGTAATTAATGACCAAAACATTATGATATGGAACACCACAAATGCAATTAATGACCAAAACATTATGATATGGAACACCACAAATGTAATTAATGACCAAAACATTATGATATGGAACACCACAAATGCAATTAATGACCAAAACATTATGATATGGAACACCACAAATGTAATTAATGACTAAAACATTATGATATGGAACACCACAAATGTAATTAATGACTAAAACATTATGATATGGAACACCACAAATGTAATTAATGACCAAAACATTATGATATGGAACACCACAAATGCAATTAATGACCAAAACATTATGATATGGAACACCACAAATGTAATTAATGACCAAAACATTATGATATGGAACACCACAAATGTAATTAATGACCAAAACATTATGATATGGAACACCACAAATGCAATTAATGACCAAAACATTATGATATGGAACACCACAAATGTAATTAATGACCAAAACATTATGATATGGAACACCACAAATGTAATTAATGACCAAAACATTATGATATGGAACACCACAAATGCAATTAATGACCAAAACATTATGATATGGAACACCACAAATGTAATTAATGACCAAAACATTATGATATGGAACACCACAAATGCAATTAATGACCAAAACATTATGATATGGAACACCACAAATGTAATTAATGACCAAAACATTATGATATGGAACACCACAAATGTAATTAATGACCAAAACATTATGATATGGAACACCACAAATGCAATTAATGACCAAAACATTATGATATGGAACACCACAAATGTAATTAATGACCAAAACATTATGATATGGAACACCACAAATGCAATTAATGACCAAAACATTATGATATGGAACACCACAAATGTAATTAATGACCAAAACATTATGATATGGAACACCACAAATGTAATTAATGACCAAAACATTATGATATGGAACACCACAAATGCAATGAATGACCAAAACATTATGATATGGAACACCACAAATGCAATTAATGACCAAAACATTATGATATGGAACACCACAAATGCAATTAATGACCAAAACATTATGATATGGAACACCACAAATGTAATTAATGACCAAAACATTATGATATGGAACACCACAAATGCAATTAATGACCAAAACATTATGATATGGAACACCACAAATGTAATTAATGACCAAAACATTATGATATGGAACACCACAAATGTAATTAATGACCAAAACATTATGATATGGAACACCACAAATGCAATTAATGACCAAAACATTATGATATGGAACACCACAAATGTAATTAATGACCAAAACATTATGATATGGAACACCACAAATGTAATTAATGACCAAAACATTATGATAT
The DNA here is from genome assembly GCA_024509875.1 of Oreohelix idahoensis. Classification (NCBI taxonomy): domain Eukaryota; kingdom Metazoa; phylum Mollusca; class Gastropoda; order Stylommatophora; family Oreohelicidae; genus Oreohelix; species Oreohelix idahoensis. Next base: position 299,421 of record JAMPIV010001854.1, on the reverse strand, counting down.
GGAACACCACAAATGTAATTAATGACCAAAGCATTATGATATGGAACACCACAAATGTAATTAATGACCAAAACATTATGATATGGAACACCACAAATGCAATTAATGACCAAAACATTATGATATGGAACACCACAAATGTAATTAATGACCAAAACATTATGATATGGAACACCACAGATGCAATTAATGACCAAAACATTATGATATGGAACACCACAAATGTAATTAATGACCAAAACATTATGATATGGAACACCACAAATGTAATTAATGACCAAAACATTATGATATGGAACACCACAAATGTAATTAAATGACCAAAACATTATGATATGGAACACCACAAATGTAATTAATGACCAAAACATTATGATATGGAACACCACAAATGTAATTAATGACCAAAACATTATGATATGGAACACCACAAATGCAATTAATGACCAAAACATTATGATATGGAACACCACAAATGTAATTAATGACCAAAACATTATGATATGGAACACCACAAATGTAATTAATGACCAAAACATTATGATATGGAACACCACAAATGCAATGAATGACCAAAACATTATGATATGGAACACCACAAATGTAATTAATGACTAAAACATTATGATATGGAACACCACAAATGTAATTAATGACTAAAACATTATGATATGGAACACCACAAATGTAATTAATGACCAAAACATTATGATATGGAACACCACAAATGTAATTAATGACCAAAACATTATGATATGGAACACCACAAATGTAATTAATGACCAAAACATTATGATATGGAACACCACAAATGCAATTAATGACCAAAACATTATGATATGGAACACCACAAATGCAATTAATGACCAAAACATTATGATATGGAACACCACAAATGCAATTAATGACCAAAACATTATGATATGGAACACCACAAATGTAATTAATGACCAAAACATTATGATATGGAACACCACAAATGCAATTAATGACCAAAACATTATGATATGGAACACCACAAATGTAATTAATGACCAAAACATTATGATATGGAACACCACAAATGTAATTAATGACCAAAACATTATGATATGGAACACCACAAATGCAATTAATGACCAAAACATTATGATATGGAACACCACAAATGTAATTAATGACCAAAACATTATGATATGGAACACCACAAATGTAATTAATGACCAAAACATTATGATATGGAACACCACAAATGCAATTAATGACCAAAACATTATGATATGGAACACCACAAATGTAATTAATGACCAAAACATTATGATATGGAACACCACAAATGTAATTAATGACCAAAACATTATGATATGGAACACCACAAATGTAATTAATGACCAAAACATTATGATATGGAACACCACAAATGCAATTAATGACCAAAACATTATGATATGGAACACCACAAATGTAATTAATGACCAAAACATTATGATATGGAACACCACAAATGCAATTAATGACCAAAACATTATGATATGGAACACCACAAATGTAATTAATGACCAAAACATTATGATATGGAACACCACAAATGTAATTAATGACCAAAACATTATGATATGGAACACCACAAATGTAATTAATGACCAAAACATTATGATATGGAACACCACAAATGCAATTAATGACCAAAACATTATGATATGGAACACCACAAATGTAATTAATGACCAAAACATTATGATATGGAACACCACAAATGTAATTAATGACCAAAACATTATGATATGGAACACCACAAATGCAATTAATGACCAAAACATTATGATATGGAACACCACAAATGTAATTAATGACCAAAACATTATGATATGGAACACCACAAATGTAATTAATGACCAAAACATTATGATATGGAACACCACAAATGTAATTAATGACCAAAACATTATGATATGGAACACCACAAATGCAATTAATGACCAAAACATTCTGATATGGAACACCACAAATGCAATTAATGACCAAAACATTATGATATGGAACACCACAAATGCAATTAATGACCAAAACATTCTGATATGGAACACCACAAATGCAATTAATGACCAAAACATTATGATATGGAACACCACAAATGTAATTAATGACCAAAACATTATGATATGGAACACCACAAATGTAATTAATGACCAAAACATTATGATATGGAACACCACAAATGTAATTAATGACCAAAACATTATGATATGGAACACCACAAATGTAATTAATGACCAAAACATTCTGATATGGAACACCACAAATGCAATTAATGACCAAAACATTATGATATGGAACACCACAAATGTAATTAATGACCAAAACATTATGATATGGAACACCACAAATGCAATTAATGACCAAAACATTATGATATGGAACACCACAAATGTAATTAATGACCAAAACATTATGATATGGAACACCACAAATGTAATTAATGACCAAAACATTATGATATGGAACACCACAAATGTAATTAATGACCAAAACATTATGATATGGAACACCACAAATGTAATTAATGACCAAAACATTATGATATGGAACACCACAAATGTAATTAATGACCAAAACATTATGATATGGAACACCACAAATGTAATTAATGACCAAAACATTATGATATGGAACACCACAAATGTAATTAAATGACCAAAACATTATGATATGGAACACTTACTTACTTACTTAGTCGTTCCCCTTCTACCGTGAGGTGTAGAGGTTTGGAAGAGAGAGCGCCAGACCATTCTATCAGCTGTCTTCTTCCTGGCCTGGTTCCATTCTAGTCCTCGGTCCTTCAAAGATTGTCTAATGTTGTCCTCCCAGCGAACTCTGGGTCGTCCTGGAGGTCTGGATCCCTGGCTCTTTGTTTCCCATGCTTGTCGTGGTAGCCGATCTTCTCCCATTCTGCAGACATGGCCAAACCATCTTAGTTGGGACTGTTCTATTTGGGTCTGCAGCGGATGGGATTTCAGGCCTTGACGTATCGTCTGGTTGCGGACCATGTCTCTTCTTGTTACTTCAACCACTTTCCTCAGATACCTCATTTCTGAGGTTTGGATCTGGCTTTTGTGGGTTGTAGTCATTGCCCACGACTCGCATCCATATGTCAAAACTGGGACATAGGTGGAGCGGTATACAGCCATCTTCGTTTTCTTACCAACCTCTTTCTTGCTGAGGAATCCACGATTTATGGCCTGAAAAAGTCTCCCAGCCGCTGCTTTTCGAGTGGCCAACTCTTCTTTGATACCTCCCTTTCGGTCTATAATAGCTCCGAGATATTTAAAGTGGTCGACCTGCTCCAGGACCTGTTCTCCCAACTTAATCTGATGTTTTCTTTCTTCTCGTGATATCACCATGGATTTTGTTTTAGAGCTGCTTATGACCATCCCTCTCTTCTCCAGCTCTTCCTTCCAGACTTGCAAGTTGGATTGGAGATGTGCCTCTGATTTAGCAATCAGGGCAACATCATCAGCAAATGCCAGCTCCGAAATATAGACCTGTCTCATCTTCCAGTACCCCACTGAATACTTTCTTGTTCTCTCCTTACATGCCTTGATGACATCGTCCATGAGGAGTATGAAAAGATAAGGTGACAGGATATCACCTTGTCTTACACCAGTGGTGGTCCTGAACTCTTCTGACTTATGGTTTGCTGTCCTCACATAATTTCTGCAAGACTTGTAGAAGCTCTGTATAGCATGAATCAGAGGTGCTGGAATATTCTTCCTTGCCAAACAGTCCCAAAGTTTGCTCCAGGGGACTCTGTCAAACGCCTTTTCCAGATCTATGAAACAAAGATGGATCTCACTCTTATACTCAAGGGCCTTTTCACTCAACTGTCTGAGTGTGAAGATTAGGTCTTGAGTACTTCGGTTTGCTCGGAATCCGCACTGGACCTCATCCAATTGTGGCTCAGCTAGGCGTCGGAGTCTCTGCTCTAGGATTCTAGAGTAGATTTTACCAGGGACACTGATAAGGGATATGCCTCTATGGTTTCCACATTGTCGATTGTCACCCTTTTTGAAAATTGGTGTTATGATGGCAATCTCCCAATCCTTTGGTATGGTCTTGTTGCACCATGCTGCCTGTAGGACCTTTAAGAGTAACAGGTCGCCTGATGCTCCCATGTACTTAACCATTTCTGGTGTTATACCATCATGCCCTGCTGCTTTGCCCATCTTGATTTTCTCTAGTGCTGCCCTCAGTTCTTCCATCTTTATGTCATCTTCACCATCATTGGTTTTCTCTTCTGTGCTAGTGGTTATCATTTCTGTTGCTTCACCATGCTCACCATCCAGGAGTTCTGAGAAATATTCTTTCCATCTTTCCATTACTTCCTTCGGGGCAGTAAGCAATTTGCCTTGCTTGTCCTTTATAAATTTGAGAGATATGGAACACCACAAATGTAATTAAATGACCAAAACATTATGATATGGAACACCACAAATGTAATTAATGACCAAAACATTATGATATGGAACACCACAAATGTAATTAATGACCAAAACATTATGATATGGAACACCACAAATGTAATTAATGACCAAAACATTATGATATGGAACACCACAAATGTAATTAAATGACCAAATAGACAATGATCCTCTCTATTAGCTCTTCATGTTCTGCTTTTTGTTAAGCTATTTTGTTGATATCTTGTTTAATTTCTTGTTGGACTTTTTTAATGCATTCCATTAATGCAACATTTCTTCTGCTTTTTTGATTGCCATTTCTATTTCTTTAGTGTTTTTTTTTTGTTCCTTCTGGTGTGTTGGCATTGCTTATTTTGTTTCCTTACTTTTCCTTGGAGTACATTTACTTATTTGTTGTGAGGCATTTGTGAGTTTTGGGGAGTCCTTTCTGTCTTCTGTTGCTTTAGTGCATTTTTAAATGGTATCTTTTGTTTCGCTGACTGTTACAGTGCTCTTTTGGCTGCTTGATAAACTGAGCAACCAAAATATCTTGCGCTGTGGTTGCCTTGGCAATTTGCAGACTTTCTGTTCCTGTTTAGAACTCTTGTAATTTGTGTCTTCCTTGGCCTTTATACAATGTTCATATGCATGTCATCCAGTGCAGTATCTGCAGATGGTGTACCTTCTACATGTAGAAGCTGAATGTCCAGTTAATTGACATTCTGAATAACTGGGGGGATGTAGATCTGTGTGCGTGTTATTTTATCACTGATCTTCAGATGTGTTGGAATTTCTTTCCCTTCTGCAGCAACTACTATTTCTGGGGTATTCAGTCTGTTTTTCTGGATTCTTTCTATTTTAGTTATTTTTGTACCTGCATTTTTGTTGGCCATCATGGTCAGCTTATTTTCTTCTGTGAGATTGGTATCTATACTTTTCACAACACACCTTCTAGTTTCTTTGTCTTCTGTGAGATTGGTATCTATACTTTTCACAACACACCTTCTAGTTTCTTTGAGTATTTCAATTTCTATTTTAATGTCATGTAGTAGATCTGCTAGTTTTGATTTGTGCTGAATTTCGTATAACTCGTGAATATATATATATTTTGTATTCTGTTTTTTTCAGTTTTGTTCAGGCTAAGTATCCTACCAGTGACAGTTTTCTTGATTTTTGCAAGTGACGTTTATCAAATAATGTTTCCATGATGTTTATTACTTTATCATCAGGTAGCGCAGTTAAAGTTACCCGAGTGCCTGCTTTATGAGTTACTTTCCCCCCTTGGGAACTCGGGCTCTTTCTGTACCTTGTTTTGGTTTTCTGTCTGGTTTCTATGGTTGTTTCCAATTTTCATTTGTTGTTCTTCTATATTTTGTTCTTAAGCAAGAAAGAAGGCTCAATACTTTCCATACACGGTGTCTACGCCACCACCTCGGCATCTCGTGGAAAGATAAAGTGACAAATGTCTAGATGTTGTCACGTGCTGGCCTTCAAAGCATGTATACACTGCTTAGACAGCGCAGACTTGTCCGTTGCATGGAAGATGGTCGCATCCCAAAGGATATCTTCTACGGACAATTAGTAGATGGCAAGTGAACTGTTGGGCGAACGCAGCAGAGGTTCAAAGATGTGTGCAAGAGAGATATGAGGGCACTGGACATGCATCCAGCAACATGGGAGGATGAAGCTGCCGATCGCACTAAGTGCGATGCTATTTACGGTGCCACCTCAGATTGGGTGAAAAGAAGCTCACACAACAAGCAGAAGAGAGGAGAAAACGTCAAAAGGAGCACCAGGAAAATAAGCAGCTGAGGGCTGTCACCTCAGGGGCGTATTCCCATAGTCAGTTATGACTGAAGTGGCTATTATTATTTTCTTGTTCATGATTTTGTGTTTTTTCTTTGTTTAAAATATTATTAATTTGACTCTTGTTTTCTTCCTCTGGCTGGACTTTTGAATTATTTTTGCTGTTCTTGGCTTCTCTTTTCTGATATTTTATAATAGGTCCTACGATTTATGTTTCTCTATGATAACTGTTGTGGATCTAGTAACTGCTGGCATTTTACTATATCCTGTCTGTTTTTACTGTTGATATCTATTGGCTGCATTAAAAATTTGTTTGTGGAGGGACAGGATATGATAGTATTTGTCCTTATTCAAATTTAAGCAATGGATTGATGCTGCCATTTTGGTCCCTGAACCTGCTCGTGGGTTGAATATAAACCTGATGGTCCTTGCCAATGTGATATGAGAAATTTGATTTGTACTAACAGACCACAAGCACAATTAAAATATAATTATGTCTACAGTATATAGCAGCACTGAAAAGTACTGAGATTCCCTTCAAGGAGTGGATCACTGTTGGATTTAACTTAGATTCAAGATAAGAGTTTTCATTTTCGCAGCCTGTTACAAAAATGGCTACCGTCAAAGTTCTAGTCCAGTTACAAGATCTGTCAAGCTACATCTGCTGGCTACCTCACTCTTATATCCAGCTACATCTGCTAGCTACCTCACTCTTATATCCAGCTACATCTGCTAGTTACCTCACTTTATATCCAGCTATATCTGCTAGCTACCTCACTCTTACATCCAGCTACATCTGCTGGCTACCTCACTTTTCTGTCTAACAAATCATATCTGCTGGCTGCCTCACCTTCTTGTGTAGCCACATCTGCTAGTTGTCTCACTCTCTTGTTCAGCCACATCTGCTAACTACCTAACTTCCCCTTCCTGCTACACCTGCTGACTACCTTACTCACCTGTCTAGCAACATTAAATTTACACACCACCTATAACTGTTATAGTTTGTCACAATACTTCAATAAATCTATTCAAAGGCAGTCAATGAAAGTGTCGCTACTGTCATTGTCATCATCATTATCATCATGGTGTGTTAAAAAGTCTGTCATTTCACTAAATAAAAATGGCTAACTATACAAGCTACCAGAGGGAGCAGAACCCATCCCTTCTCAGAGGTCATCTGAATTGCTTTCAGCACAAAGTTAAAACAGTCCTCAGGTATGAAGTATGGAAAATTCAGACGCACGAAACCTGGCCTGGGGATAGAGTGAGATAACAGATGTTAGCATGAGATGATGTTCATTCCTAAACACCATGCATGTCTTCATATGATGGCTGCATCTACTAATGCCTTAGAAAAAACCTGAGAGATACAAATATAAGGCTCCTCAATGGAACAAGTCATAATGAGGCCTAAGGTCAGGCAATCAACATTTTCTTCTTTGTCATTCACTGTCACATGGCAACATATACCTCTGCACAAAGTTGGCAACCTGTCAAAGCTATACAGTTCTCTCAAAAGGGTTTGTGAAGGCCATGTTATCAATCTCTTCTTCTTGTACAGCTGACACTCTTGGATGATATGTTTGTCTTTCCTATAGGACATATGTCTGCCTGTCCATTTTTAATTTGTTGAACAAGTTTGAGTCTGCAGTGGCCGATTCTCCTGTTGAAAATTATCATTTTATCTCTTCTTGGTTAACAGTTGTATCCTTCTGTTCTATCCTACTCTGGGTGTTCTTGTAAAGTGAATGAAAATAGTTTTACCAGGACAAAGATCACACAGAAATGGCCAACATTACATTCACATGGCCTTTGTCAGGGATAACTGAACCAAACAAGTTAATAAAAGACAATGAGAACTAGCCTAAATACATTATTTTTAAATAAGATTCATCAATGACAATATCTATTATCACTCTGGTAAAATCCACTCATGTAAGATAATGTAGGATATCTAAGAAATCAAGAAATAAGAGACTCATTTTTTTATCACAGTATTCAACAAATACAAAGTACTCCAACAGCTGGATGATGTAGCAAATACAGACCACTCGCAACAAATACAAAATATTTGGAATGAGACATGTAGAGAGGTACTGGGAAAAAGAGAACATCAGCACAAAGTATAGATAACAACAGAAACTATGAACAAGATAAAAGGAAAAACAAGAAAGCAGATTTAAACAGAAGTAAAACAAGAAGCTCAAAAGTCAAGGCTCATGAAGTGTACATAGAAGCAAACAAAGAAGTAAGAGGAAACATAAAAAGAGACAAGAGGAAATATACAGAAGAGCTGGCAAAGGGAAACAGAAGAAGCTGCAGCCAAAGGAAATGTGTGGGACCTGTACAACAACACAGAAGTTAACAGGGAAATATAAGCAAGCAAACAGCGTCATCAAAGGCAAGAATGGAAAATTGCTCAGCAATATTCAAGAACAAATGAACAGATGGACAGAACATTTGAGGAACTTGGTAAAGCAGTGCCATCAAATTCCCCAGACATCCAGCCAGCAGAAGAGGAGCTACAAATCAGCTGTGAACGACCAAGTAGAGAAGAAATAAAGAAAGCCATAAAGCTTCTAAAATGTGGAAAAGCAGCTGGTCCAGATGGCATTCCAGCAGAGGCTATCAAAGCAGGAAACATCTCTACAGAGATTTTATGCAAAATACTTGAGAAAGTAGGTTTTAGACAAAACAGGAATTGTACAGACCAGATATGGAACTTGTCGCTATAAATTGGATTTGTGGATGTGAAGTGGAGATGTAAACAGGAGCCACATAGACCCGACCACCTTTGTTCCCTCTACCAGTATTTACATTTTCCGAAGGCGAAACAACGCAATTAGCTGTCTGATTGACTCACTTCTGAAGCCACGCCTATTTTTTCTGTCTTCCTGAGTAAATGTTTTCAAACATTTCACACCCGGCAATCTTAACAAGGGGAGCGAATCACGTTCGCCGACCTGAGTTTCTCACGTAAAGCTGAGCTGCCAATTATCGGCCCTTAGTCACAACACGTGGAAGCAACGGCAAAACCATTCAAGGGCGGTAATAATACTTCCTGACTACCTGTTTGATGTTATACATACAGGGAGATAATCGTGATATCAGAAGCGAACAGAAATCGCGCAACGGCAAACACAGTGACCGAAGAAGCTTTGATCTGCGGGAAAAGGACGGAGGATCTGGGAAGAGGCCCGTTCGCACGGCATGTTTTGATGTAGACCAGCATCGCTAAGTAGACTGAACGAGAACTCTTTCATCTTGAGAAACTAGATTTCTTATTTCCCCGAAAGGCCGAAGGTGTGACTTGTATCATCTGTTGGCGATATTACACTCAAATCTGTATATATACAACGCTCTCCCAAACTCAGTATCAGTCAGCACTCAGAAATTCTCGGATAATGTAGAACACAATGGACTAGAACCTTTTCTTCGATAAATGTGTTAAATTGTCCCGTGGAGGATTTAATTTCTGATTTGTGGTAATAGAAATTGTGCTAAGTGTTAAAATGTGTTAGGTTTACCATTTTATTCAATATAATCCCTTAGCGTCTAAAACTAGGGAAATAACCAAAGGCATAAATATTTCTTGCTAGTTTCAGAGTAATGTAATTTTTAATACTCTAATTTTTCTACACAAGAAGATACGGTTTATCTGACTAAAATTATTTAGTGTGACGGATCAGTGACCGAATAGAATTCGCATTATATTTTCATTGTGTGAAAATAGAGAAGTGACTAGAGTAATGTTATGTGACTAAACAACAGACGCAGACAAATAGCTAAGTAGTGACCGACAGATTTTGTTAAAAGTGCGTATAGATAAATAGAATAAAGGATTTCGCGCACTGTTCTCTTTCTCGCAGACCATGGTGGGGGGAGGGCACATACCCTTCTCTCCCGTCATGCCATTGCGGAAAACCTACAGACAGGTAATAGCAGTGTTAAATGTTCTTTTCTTCCCTTATCTAGCACTCAATCAAAACCAGCTGCCAGCGGTCTAATAGTACCGGTAACATTGTTATTACTTTGGGTCTTCAAGTTTCTTGCACCTGTGAGGTCTCTTCTCTTCATTCAGAGAGAGATCAATATAAACAGTAATATTAATGATAACTGGGAACAGCACCTTACTCAGAATTATTTTACCAAAAAGTTTTTCCAGTCCACTATATCTATATATATACGAAAGAACATATATTCCTGACATTTGACAGCCATAGGCAATGGAGTGATCCAGAACACTATGCTGTTTCAAAAATCGACATTCACCATTAGAGTCAGTTGATAGGATTTATCATCATTTATCAGGATTTTTCCATATTGTGACAGTTTGTCTAACACCCAGAGGATAGACAATACAGGAACTACTTTTCGCCTTTTTTAACTGTGAACGCCCGAGAACGTCTCGCTTCAATAACCAAACGCAGGACCACTGGCCTCATTCAGGAAAGATTAAACTACTAACTTCGGCGACCACCTCTTAATTATTAAATATCAAGGCTGGTCTGGGGCCATAGTTGGACAAGCCACCTGAAAATATAGTCATACCAGTGTACTTTTTTTTCAAAGGATACCATACAAGCAGTAGGTAAGCACGAGTGTTGCTTGTGGCCACAGATGAAAGAGTGAGAGGCAGAGAGAGAGAGAGAGAGAGAGAGACAGAGTAAATAATTTCTTTGTTACAATCCCTGTACTTATTTCTCTATAATTATTTTCGCTAACCTAAGTACTTTACAGAGTAGTAATTTGGTGGGAACTTGTTCTTCTCCGTCTATTCTGTAATCTGGTGTTTATCTTTGATCTTTGGGTTATTAACCTCCTTTTGGGGTCTTCTCTCAACCAGGGGAGGGCACTTATTGGGTTATTTTCCATTGTCTGTAAATTTGATTATATTTGATTGCTCTCTATATTTTTGATGTAAAGTTTAAGTGATAATAAACTAAACCAAACTTAATAGAGCGTGTTGGTTAGGCCCATACCCATTCATCCATAGTTTTTTCACGTTTGTGCATATTGTCATCACATAAGTGTGTGTGTGTGTGTTTAGTATAACCTATATTTCATATAGGGAGAGATAGGTCGTCTGATATTACAATATAGTCATATAGATAGGCTGGACTAGAGACACTACTCAATCCAGAGACTGATCTTCCTCTTACACTATCCCTCGTGAAAAATCTATTTCTTACACTTTTTTAGTCTCACCTATTTTTCACTATCACCCCTACTCAGACGGGACCAAATAAATTTCTACACCTATCAAAATATATGTAAGACAGTGGACTATGAAAGGGCTTCTTCTTCTTCTTCTTGCGATCGCATCTTTGATGATTACACCGTCAAACGAGTTCTCATGATGAATTCGACTGTTGTTTGAAGTTCCTCTTTAACTCCATATAGCTTTGAGTTTAGTGTTGAGTCATTCGGCCAGTATATCTTTCTTAACTGGTCATACAGAGGACAGTCCTGTAGAACATGCTCAGCAGTTTGTTCGTTTAATCCACATGTGCACAGTGGTGAAGCAGACAATCGTAGCTTGTGCATGTGTTTATTCAGTTTGTTATGCCCTGTCCTGAGTCGAAAAATAGTTATCTGTCCCTGCCGGTCGAGAGTGTGATAGTCGTCTTTGGGTTGGTTCTGTTCTCTTCTGATAGTCTGGATAGCTCTCTTTTTCTCAAAGTATGTGACTTCATTATCTTCTTGTTCACATTCTCCTCCCTTTTTTGCAAGTTTATCTGCCTTTTCATTTCCGGGTACACCACAATGAGATGGTACCCACTGAAGTATGGTTCTCTTTTTGGCAGCTACCTTGTTTAGTTCATTTCTCAGATGCGGGAGTTTACCACCCTTGAGAGCTTGCAGGACAGACAGTGCATCTGTGAGGATGACTACCTGGTGGCAGTCAGAGTTGGTGTTATAAATCATATTTGCAGCTTGCTCTAGAGCTTGAACCTCAGCTGTATAGTTGGAACAGAATTTACCAGTGGGAATGTGCCTAGCCTCATAGTGGTTGTCAGGATATGAGATAAAGATACCGGCACCTCCATTCCTAACAGCATTAGTTGCTGATCCATCTGTATAGGCATGTATCCATGATTGATCGGGATAGCTTTCTTGGATCATACTCAATGTAGCAGTTCGTTTTTGCAGATCATTATACTCACATCCACTTGTGAGACCACTGACTGATGTATTAATTTGGAGGGCACTGCTGGCCTGCTCCCATGGTACAGGGTATAGGGTGGGCTTCAGTGGTGTTGTCTTCATGGATAGGTCTTCTTGATGCTGTCTTATAAGTCTTTCCCCCGATGCACAAAGCTGCTACGCTTTAGACGTCCCAATGCCAGATCATCTAGTCTTGCCTTCATTGGGTGCATTGGCATACTGTTATACTTTTCCATCTGGATCATGGTTTTTGTGTCTCTTCTATGGGACAATGTCTGTAATCCAGCAACCTTCTGCATCTCTGTTATTGGTGTAGTTTTCATGGCTCCTGTAATGAGCCTGAGAGCTTGATTTTGCACCTTGTCCAAAGACTGCAGATGTGAGTTAGCAGCTGATGACCATGCTGCTGAGCTAAACTCTAAGTGTGGTCTTATTACTCCATTATAAATCTTCTTTAGATTTCGTTCATTTGCTCCCCAGTTGGTACCTGCTAATTTTCTGAGTATGCCTAGTCGCCTTCGGGCCTTTCCTTCTGCATTTTCAATATGCTTATTCCATGTAAGCCTTTGGTCAAATGTCACCCCAAGATAGGTGGGGTAGCTTTCTTCCTTGATCACGGTTGTCCCTAGGTGTATGTTAGCTGCTTTGTCCTTGGGGGCGAGGGAGAACAGTGTTGTGGAGGTTTTGTCTGTGTTTATTGTGATAAGCCATTTCTCTGCCCATGACACTAGCATGTCTGCTGCCCGCTGCATTCTATAATTTGCTGTGGTGACATTTTCATCAGCGCACCAGAGTACTAGGTCATCTGCATATAAGGCAGCTTTCACTCCTGCAGGGAGATCTTTCACCAGGTCATTGATGTAAACAAGGAAGAGTGTTTATGAAAGGGCATTTGACAGAAACATTTTGGAAATTGATGACGCATTATGGAATCCCCCTGAAAATCATTGTTAAAATCATTAAGTTAATAAAGAAAACTTATGAAGATGTGACATGCAGAGTTCTTCATCAAGGACAACTTACAGAACCGTTTGGAAAAAGGATTGGTGTGAGATTGGGATGTCTTTTGTCTCCATTTCTTTTCTTACTAGCAATAGATTTTGTTATGAAGACATCAATGTCACACAACAGAAATGGAATACAGTGGAATCTGCCTAAACAGCTTGATGACCTAGATTTTGCAGATGAGTTGGCTCTTGATCAATTGCAAGACAAAAATGAGGGTCAGAGTGGATAAGAAGTAAGTTGTCCTCCTCAAATTCTAAAGATACTGTGTTCAATTCCCAGTACAGGGAATATAATTTATGGAAATTATATATTTTTAAGAACCAATGGTCCTAAAGATGTCATACTCCCCCCCTGGTCTCCTGGGTAGTGAGATCGGATGCCTAGCCTTCTCGGATAAGGGTGAACAAATTGGAGGTCCTGTGTGCAAGTTGCGCACCTTAAAATACCACGGCAGTTGGAAATCATAAAGAGTAGGCCATATGGCCACTGCCCTGGCAAAATTTTAAAATTAGAAAACTACCCACCACTTAAATATTTATAGAATGTGTGATTCCTATATACACACATTGGGATTCTCGCTGGTGGGATGGAGTTTGTGCACTGTGCTGAGATTCTTCTTGTGTGATCTAAAGGAAGAGATTGGAGCACTGATGGAGCTGTGCATGTGCAATGATCTTCTTCTTCTTCCGTCCTTAGCCGAAGACCGACAAAGCAGTCAGGGGCCAGTACGCCACGAACAGGCGTCTTAGGGCAACAAGAAATTAATTGTTGTTCCGTTACGCCTAATGGCGTTTATTGGTACAACAAAGAATTAGTTGTTGTTTCCGTAATCAGAGCGGCTGGCAAGCGGGTGATCAGCCCGCTGTGCCCGAACTTGCCCTCGTCCTTCTGCCGCTATAAAACCGTCGCACAACCGAGACGTCATTCCAGCCAAAATCTTTTCGGGACCGAAGGTCCGCGAAAAAGAGCAAACTGGTACAGGCACAGCACCCATTTGGTGCCTCCACTGCGCTGGGAGGACCCGGCAACCGGGACCACACACAGCCTTGAGAGGACAATGATCGCCTGAAGCGGGCATGTGCAATGAAGATAGTCCTTAAAACCAGGGATTTGGAGCCGTCACATTTTATAACTGCTCTGGCATCGATAGTGACTGCTCCAGCTCCGCTCGGGCCAATTAATAAATTATTTTTTTATTTTACGTCTAAAAAAACGCACACTCAAACTTTGAAAACTAAGCTTTATTTATTAAAGCATTTTCAAACAATTTAAATGTCATTTAAACTAGAATCACTTCATCATGCTTATATTCATCACTCATTCTGTAAAATATTATTGCTACAATTAAATCATCTTTCACCGTCTGGACCAGATAATTTAAAATTAACATTAAAGCCGTAAACAGTCACTTTACACTAGCTTGAGTTAATGACATGCGTGAAGTAACTCTACAAGCAACCTGAATGTGGTGCTGTTAGCTGCAAATGACCTCAAAATAAAAAAAAATAAAAAAAAACAGACGCCTTAGCGTGATAAATTTTCTGAAACTTTCTCTCAAATAATGTGTCATTGCATAAACCTGCCAGTGTGTTTCCTGTTTATTCAATTCCTTTCAAAGTCACTCTTCTGGAGAATTCATTATCATCATTACCATTTAGTTCCTTATGGAGCATTGGGTCACAACTGTTCTGACACTGATTTTAGTCATCATTACAATATTTGATCTCACCATTCATGTCCTTTTCCAACTTGCACGTCACCAATCTCTTCTCTGCTTCTTCCCAAAAGCCCAAATTTAGTTTCCCTAGAACTTAAATTGAATATAACATTTCTAGCTTTCATACTTGAGGCTTGAACTTTCAACTTGAATGTACCTTTCCTGGGTTTCATACTTTAGGCTTGAACATTCAACTTGAATATACCTTTCCTAGGTTTCATACTTTAGGCTTGAACTTGTAACTTCATTATAAAATTCCTAGCTTTTATGTTTGAGGCTTCAACTTAACTTGAGTATAACATTCCTAGCTTTTATGTTTGAGGCTTCAACTTAACTTGAGTATAACATTCCCAGCTTTTATGTTTGAGGCTTCAACTTAACTTGAGTATAACATTCCTAGCTTTTATACTTCAGGTTTGAAGTGTCAACTTGATTATAAAATTACTAGCTTTTATACTTGAGACATGAACTTTAAACATGAATATAACATTCCTATTGTCCGTTCGGAAATTCGTGCCCACACATTGAACGTTGTAACTTTGCAACCCCTTGACGGATGTTTTTGAAATTTGCTAAGTGCCCTACTGATATCAATGCAGTTATTAATATATTTTTTGCCCTTACAAAACTCATGTCATGTTCGAATTTTCTTCTTTAAGTTATATAAAAAACTCTTACCGCTGTCTGGGTTAATTTTTATTAGTTCTACAGGAAAGTTACAAGATCCGTTCAAAAATTGCGCACTTAATTTTTGTTGCAGCACAGCACAAGCGATGAAATGTGCTATTCAATATTTTTTTTGTTTGAATTAGTGTAGTGACTACATGTCCGCACGAGTGCGCACCTATTGTACACAGTCGCGAGTTATTATTTCAGCAGCGTATGCTAATTGCAATGAGTTGGCTGCAACGAAACAAAATGACACCAGCATATAATATATTAATAAACTAAACTGCATAATTATGAAAAGCGCAATGAATCTGAAATGTAAATTTATCACTTTGCAGAAGGTAACTGTTATATTGTACAGGCATTTTCGCAGAGAGGCTAAGATGGATTGTTTATACCACGACATCCAAGAACCAGGTAGGAGAACACGAAAGGCCCTGGGTGTGGATAGAAGATCTTTTCGACGTTGGATACAACAGGACGGTGATTGTACAGAGGCTGCGGTTAAGCAAGGAAGGAAGAAATAAATTGATGATTTTGACAAGGATGTCATTAGACGTTTGATTTTGAAGATGTTTAATGCCAGTCAACTTGTTACTCTCCGTACGCTGAAAAGTCGGCTGCAAGCAGAATGCGATATTAACATCTCAAAAACAACTCTTTGGCAACTTGTCAGAAGTGTCGGCTTCACTTTTAAAAAAACGTCTGGCGGAAGGAATTTTTTATGTGAAAAACCACATCTAGCTGCAGCTCGAAGCAAATATCTTAGGCACATTCGTGAGAGAAGGCAAGACGGCTATGATATAGTGTATTTGGACGAATCTTGGGTTAATGCTCATCATACGAACGAGAAAGAATGGCAATCTGTTGACGGAGACCATAGAAGGAAAATTCCCAGCAGCAAAGGTCAACGCATTATATTAGCACATGCTGGCAGCAGACAGAATGGGCTTGTCCGTGATGCAGAGCTTATTTTTCAATCAAAGTCTGTAGATGGTAGGGACTACCACAGTGAAATGAATGGGCACATTTTTCGAGATTGGATAGTGAATACACTCCTCCCGACTCTAGATAGGCCATCTTGCCTGGTGATGGATAATGCGTCCTATCATAATGTTCTAGCGCAGGAGGATAAAGCTCCCACTTTGGCAAGCACGAAAGACGAAATCAGGAGGTGGCTTGTGAATGAAAATATCTTCGCTGACAACAGTTATTTAAAACCAGAGTTGTTGCAGCTTGTGAGACAGAGGAATAAGACAAAAGTGTATCTGATTGATAAAATTATCCAAGAGCAGGGTCATGTTTCTCTTCGACTCCCACCTTACCATTCTCACCTTAACCCAATAGAGCTGGTTTGGGTTAGAGTTAAAGGGCAAGTGGCCGCCCAGAACATCACTTTTAAAATGTGCGATGTTAAAGACATGACTCGTGAGGCCCTTTCACGAATAGACACAGAGTACTGGGCTAAATGTGAAGAACACATGCTCCAGGAAGAAGAAGATTACTGGCAGCGAGATGGCTTGCAGTTTATCCAACCAATAACTGTTGTGAACTTATTGGAGTCGTCCGATTCGGAATGAGGCATGTCGATCGCATTCCTTCGTTTGTGATAAACTAATTTCATATGCCAATCTATAATAACACATAAGCAGTTACGATTCATCATAGCTTCCTGATGATTTACTGCTATCATGGTTCATTATCAGATCATCATTCCTCGTATCAAAATCACGTGAACAACCAATCACACGTTTAGGACACGCCTTTGAACCGTCTTGTCGCTCAAATGTTGTGATTTACTGTAAGAATTAATGTTACGGGCAGATTTAGGCAAATGTTCCAAGAAGATCAAAGAAAATCGCCATTTTGCAAATTTTGAGACAGCTGTGGATGTAATGATCGCAAAATCCTAACTGCATGGAAAATCTAAGACTGCATGCAAACATTCATGTCCATACAACAAACAGTTGTGGAGAAAATTGACGCTTTCTGTAGGCACGAATTTCTGAATGGACTATAGCTGTCATACTTGAGGCTTGAACTTACTTGAATGTAACATTTCTAGCTTTCATACTTGAGGCCTGTCCTGTTTCATTTTGTTCAGGTTTGACTGTGATCACCTTCTCAAATATTTCCCCCATCTTTTCCTTCATTCCAAGCAAATCCTAACAAGGTAAAATTATACAAAAGAAACTCAATGTAATGTTAGACTATAGCACCTGTGAACAATATCTTAGTGACATGAACATTTACATGCTGAAATAAATGAGTAACAATGTTTTATTTTGTTTGATGTTTCAGGTTCTCTAGTTATATCTAAGCTGACCTGCTAACCTTTCTGCTTTCCAAATATATGCTTCCAATGAATCATCTCTCTATCAAACACAATGGTTCCAACTTGGCAATTTGTCCAAATACTGTATATGTTTCCAATGAATCAGCTCATCTCTCTATCAAACACAATGGTTCCAACTTGGCAATTTGTCCAAATATTTGTTTCCAATGAATCAGCTCATCTCTCTATTAAACAAAATGGTTCCAGCATGGGCATTTGTCCAATATAAATATCAGCGTAAATTTTTCTATATTGGGGTGGGCCTATGGAGTTTTCTCCCCATATCTTTTTGAATAAAACAGGCTGATATGACAATGGTAAAATGACAGTTTGAGCAATGTTGTTTGAAGTAACTTCCATTTTCATTCTATTTTTAGTTCTTTATAACATCAGCCAATTAGCATGCAGTTTTATTGCCTTGTGTGACACCCCCCACTATAGATTACAGCTGGAAAACAGTATTTTCCAAAAAGGTAACCTTTAGAGTGACATTTCAGGACATAGAAATGAAGTTAGATTATATATGAAGCCAAACCAGAAGATCCAGAGCCAAATTTCATGAACTATGCACATATCAGCAAACAAAGAAATTAAAAAGTATCACAACAGATAATAGGAAACATACTCAGGAGGGGCACAGGAAGCTGTAGCCAAAACAACAGAAATAGATTTCAGTGGACTCTGACACAACACCTTGGTAACCTAGATTTTGCAGATGACTTGGCTCTTCTGTACCCATAATCATAACCAGATGAAAGATAACGTGAGAATATTTGATGAGAGGTCAAAGTGAATAGGTCTGAAAATAACCATAGACAAAACAATAGTTATGAGAATAAATGTGATAAATAATAGCCAGGCTGCACTTGGAGATATATCCCTACAAGATGTGGACTCAGACACATATCTTAGCAGCAGTGTAGACAGAGTTGGGGGAACAGACAGTGCTATCAAAGTAAGGATACAATAGATAAGATGAGCTCTAAATGCACTGGGACACATACAAAACTACATGTCCAACACTAAAATTAGAATATGTAACTCAATTGTCAAGTCAGTCCTATTGTATGGCTGTGAAACATGGAGAACAAAAACAACAACCAATATATAAGCTACAGACTTTCATAAATGGGTGCTGACACTGTGTATAAGGATTGAAGTGGTATGACAAGATCACCAATGTAAAACTAATGACAAAAATTAGACAAGCACCAGTGGAACAAAAGGTGAGGAATAAACGCTAGCATAGGATAGGACACACACACACTGAGAAAACCAGCTGATAGCATTAACAAGGCAGTTCTTGATCCAGAAACCCCCAGGATAAGTCAAATACAGGGAGATTAAAAAATACACAGAGAAGGGAATGGAAGACAAAAATGACAGGGATATAGAAGACATGGATAGACCTTGAATAAATGCCACAGGACAGAAAAGCTTGCTGAGGACTTATACACCATAGGAAGTTGTAGAATGACTGGATGGATTAGTAATACAGCTGCTGAGGACTTATACACCATAGGAAGTTGTAGAATGACTGGATGGATTAGTAATACAGCTGCTGAGGACTTATACACCATAGGAAGTTGTAGAATGACTGGATGGATTAGTAATACAGCTGCTGAGGACTTATACACCACAGGGTGTTGAACAATGACTGGATGGATTAGTAATACAGCTGCTGAGGACTTATACACCACAGGGTGTTGAACAATGACTGGATGGATTAGTAATACAGCTGCTGAGGACTTATACACCACAGGGTGTTGAACAATGAATGGATGGATTAGTAATACAGCTGCTGAGGACTTATACACCACAGGGTATTGAACAATGACTGGATGGATTAGTAATACAGCTGCTGAGGACTTATACACCACAGGGTGTTGAACAATGACTGGATGGATTAGTAATACAGCTGCTGAGGACTTATACACCACAGGGTGTTGAACAATGAATGGATGGATTAGTAATACAGCTGCTGAGGACTTATACACCACAGGGTATTGAACAATGACTGGATGGATTAGTAATACAGCTGCTGAGGACTTATACACCACAGGGTGTTGAACAATGACTGGATGGATTAGTAATACAGCTGCTGAGGACTTATACACCACAGGGTGTTGAACAATGACTGGATGGATTAGTAATACAGCTGCTGAGGACTTATACACCACAGGGTGTTGAACAATGAATGGATGGATTAGTAATACAGCTGCTGAGGACTTATACACCACAGGGTATTGAACAATGACTGGATGGATTAGTAATACAGCTGCTGAGGACTTATACACCACAGGGTGTTGAACAATGACTGGATGGATTAGTAATACAGCTGCTGAGGACTTATACACCACAGGGTGTTGAACAATGACTGGATGGATTAGTAATACAGCTGCTGAGGACTTATACACCACAGGGTGTTGAACAATGAATGGATGGATTAGTAATACAGCTGCTGAGGACTTATACACCACAGGGTATTGAACAATGACTGGATGGATTAGTAATACAGCTGCTGAGGACTTATACACCACAGGGTGTTGAACAATGACTGGATGGATTAGTAATACAGCTGCTGAGGACTTATACACCACAGGGTGTTGAACAATGAATGGATGGATTAGTAATACAGCTGCTGAGGACTTATACACCACAGGGTGTTGAACAATGAATGGATGGATTAGTAATACAGCTGCTGAGGACTTATACACCACAGGGAGTTGAACAATGAATGGATGGATTAGTAATACAGCTGCTGAGGACTTATACACCACAGGGAGTTGAACAATGAATGGATGGATTAGTAATACAGCTGCTGAGGACTTATACACCACAGGGAGTTGAACAATGAATGGATGGATTAGTAATACAGCTGCTGAATGTATTTTACTGCAAGAGATTGTCAAGTCTTCACTAGAAAAGAAGCTCACACAACAAGCAGAAGAGAGGAGAAAATGTCGAAAGGAACACCAGGAAAATCATCAGCTGAGGGTTGTCACCCCAGGGGCGCATTCTCATAGTCAGTTATGACTGAAGGGGCTATTATTATTATTATTATATATATATATATATATATATTTCTTTTTTGGTTCGGTTTTTGCCTCCTTCTGGCGAGGCGCGTTCCTTTCAACCTGTGTGGTTATATCAGAGCGCATTTACTATCCAAAACAAAAGTCAACTCTGTTGACTGCTAACCTGATGAGCGTTGAAAGATACTAAGTCCTGAAAAGGACCAACATTATCTATCTGCTAGCATAAAGCCCTAAAAAGGACTCGCCAGCAACGCCAGAGCTATATATATATATATATATATATATATATATATATATATATATATATATATATATATATATATATATATATATAGATATATAGATATATAGATATATAGATATATAGATATATATATACAGTACTTTGCAAAAAAAATGGCAGTCATATTTTCGCAACGCAGCACACTCATAGAAGCAAATAATAATAAAAACTGTATGTCCAGAGGAAGATTGGTATCTCCCCTATCTATTAACAGTTGTTTCAGTACAATATAATGTTGCCTTCTCCAGCAAGGCAAGCCTGGATGCGGCGAGGCATACTTCCCACAAGTGTTTGTAGATAATTGTGAGTCAGACTGTCCCAGTATTTTTCAGCTTCCTTCTTCAATTGTTCAACGTCTCTGAGTCCATTCTTTTTTAAATGATTCTTGAGTAGTGCCCAAACGTTTTCAATTGGGTTTAGGTCGGGACTGTTGCTGGGCCACTTCAGCACTATCACATTCTTCTCTTGCAGCCATGCTTTGGTGGTATGAGCTGTATGCTTTGGGTCATTGTCATGTTGAAATGTTCACCCATCGGAATACATGACCTGCATAAATGGCAGAAGGTGTTCCTCTAGTATGTCGATGTACCTTTCTTTCGTGAGAATTCCTGTGAAAACACACAGTGGGGTGGCACCTCTTGCTGACACCCCTCCCAAAGATGGAATTTCTGGGTATGTTTCGGTCGCTGGTACACAGGCGTTACAGAGTCTTTCGTCCAAATATTTATTTGAGCAGGATAAGACCAAACAGAACATTCATCTGAAAAAAATCACATTGTCCCATGACAATTTTTTGTTTTCGTGGCAACAGTTCAAGTGCATCTGTTTGTGAGTCTCTGTGAGCAATGGCGACGAAATTACCCGCTTTTTTGTGTAATTCATCCTGTGTAGCTCCCGGTTGACAGTAGCATTAGATACCTCTGAGCTTCCCAACTCGATCATGCGCTGCCATATGTTTTCTACACTCTTCATTGGCCCAGCCCGAACGATTTGGGCGAGACGCCGATGATCCTTTGTGTCCAAAATTCTTGGCCTCCCACTACCTTCTTTTCGCTCGATTCCATTGCCTGCTTTTAATTTACTCACAACTCTGTAGACAGTCCGCTCAGGAATGTTCAAGGTTTTAGAAATGTTGGAACATGTTTGATTTCCTTCATTCTAAAGCTGTGAAATTAACATACACTTTGTCTTTGTATCCATTTTCTGCCACTAGCATTATAAATTGTCGTCTGCTCTATTATCAAGAGACTGTACTCTACGCTAATTTTTTTTTTACTTTTGGTAGTGTTTGCTCACTTAAGTGGAGTTCAAATTTGGGGCAGAACATGCATATTTAATTAAATTTCAGCATATTTAGTTGAGCAATATGACTGCCATTTTTTTTGCAAAGTACTGTATATATATATATATATACACACACACACACACTTGAGTCTGTATGTATTGTATACAATTTTGCATGCCTTATCATTACTAAAAAAAAAAATTAAAAAAAAACACTTTTTTTTATCATTACTAAATGAATTTTGGCAGAAATGCTCTTTAGGTTCTGGAAGTGGGGGGAAGGGGGGAATGTAGTGGGGTTATTTCATAACTTTATATTGTAATTATGACAGAAAAAAATTACTTAAAGTATTTCGATAACATTTATACAAGCTAGGGCTATAATCAAGGGAAAGAGAAATAAATGGAAGTAATATAAATGTGAAAACTTTTTGTAATAACTGCCATACTTTTACGTAACAATATAGCTGTCTGAGACTTTATTAACAAAGGCAGTTATTGTATCAGACTCACAATCCATGCTTCAAAAGGTCTAAAATGGATGGCTTCGACATGAATGGAAAACCTCCATAAAAGAATCGAATCTTCAAGAACTGATGTGGATCTACTGTCCTGGACATGCAGGGATATGTGGCAATGAAAGAGCTGACATACTAGCTTCAAGATCACCCATAGAAGGTGAATTGAACATGGATAAGAGAGAAATACTGAAGGCAATTCATGATCACCTATTAGAGAATGACACTGCAATCGATGAATCATCAAGGCTAAGACTGCTGGAATTTGGCTTCAAACGTAAGACCAGCAGGGACGGACGTATGAGAAGATGCATCCGGCATTTATACAACAAGTGTGCAACAGGAACAATTAGCATTCATACTCTTCAACATTTGCTGAGGGAGACTGAGCACCTATGGGTTTGCCCAGAGTGCAATGACGTCAATTCTGATTAACATTAACAACATAATTCAAAACTATTAACCATACACTTTTAATTTAAAAGGAAATAAATAAAAAACCAGTTTTTATGTAGCACTTCCGTTTCTTCTTTAACTGTAATTTTAATGGAATAAATTTTGCCACGTGGATTCTAAGTGTAGCAGATCTGTATTGATATTTATATTAAAAGCAGTGACTTTACAATGTGGATCCATATTCAAATAAAAGTAAGCATTCTCCATGTGCTTTGCTTTATTTTTCTGTATTTCAGGTCTGTATTTCAGAGCTGGCATTTGCTGATGATGTTGCCCTGATTGCTAAATCAGAGGCACATCTTCAATCCAACCTGCAAGTCTGGAAGGAAGAGCTGGAGAAGAGAAGGATGGTCATAAGCAGCTCTAAAACAAAAACCATGATGATATCACGAGAGGAAAGAAGGCATCAGGTTAAGCTGAAAGAACAGGTCCTGGAGCAGGTCAGCGAATTTAAATACCTCAGAGCTGTCACAGACCGGAAAGGAAGCATCAAAGAAGAGTGGGCTACCCGAAGAGCAGCAGCTAGGAGTCTTTTTCATGCCATAAAGTGAGGATTCCTCAGCAAAAGAGAAGTTGGTAAGAAGACGAAGATGGCTGCACACCGCTCCACCTATGTCCCAGTCTTGGCGTATCGATGCAAGTCATGGGCAATGACTACAACCCACAAAAGCCAGATCCAAACCTCAGAAATGAGGTATCTGAGAAAGGTGGTTGAAGTAACAAGAAGAGACATAGTCCGCAACCAGACAATACGTCAAGGCCTAAAACCCCAATCCCTGAAGACCCAAGTAGAACAGTCCCAACTAAGATGGTTTGGCCATGTCTGCAGAATGGGAGAGGATCAGCTACCACGACAAGCATGGGAAACTAAGAGCCAGGGATCAAGACCTCCAGGATGACCCAGAGTTTGCTGGGAGGACATTAGACAATCTTTGAAGGAACGAACGAACGAATGAACGAACAAACTTTATTTTCAAAGGGTTAAGAATTGGGCACGCAGGCCCGTCTGACATTCTGCCCTTCCTCTCTCTCTCATCATGTATACTATATCCTTTCATCCTCACATTTACTTTATGCATTATTAAGGCATTTATCATTCTTCTTCTTCTTTGATCCTTACCCGCTGACCGTCAAAGCAGTCAGTGGCCATCACGCCTAGTGGCGTCTTGTAGGGCAACAACAAATTGATTCCACTTTGCTCGGTCGGCGGCCATCCTTCGTACAGTGCTCCAACTCTGGTTCATTCTTTGCATCTCAGCCTCCACAGTCCTCCGCCAGGTTGTTTTTGGTCTGCCTCTCTTTCGTTTTCCTTCAGGGGTCCAAAGCATAGCTGTTCTTGTGATGGCATCGGGGTCTCTTCTGAGGACATGGCCAACCCAGCTCCAGCGTCTGCCAGCTATGATGGTGTGCATGTCCTCTTGCTTGCTCCGAGTAAGCAGATCTTGGTTGGTGATGGTATTCAGCATTTATCATTATAAAAGTAATATTACATTTGCAATAATCATCATAATTAAAGTATGTTTTTAAAATAAAGAAAAAAAAAAAAATAAAGAATTACAACAACAACAAAATTAACGAAAAAAAAAAAATAATAATAAATTTTTAACAAAAATTAATAATAAAAAAAAACAAAAACAAACAAACAAACAACAAAGACTGATAAAAATCGAATTCTTCATACAGTAAATTAGTGATTTGAGACATATTCAGAGGTGTGTTATAAGAACTGGTGAAATATTCAAACGGTCTTCTACTAAATGACTCAGGGACTCAGTGTTTTTTTCCAGTGCGTGGGAACAACTTTACGAGAGGTGAGCAGCTTTGAGTCTCATAGCAGATACTGCTGCAATGAATGCAATGATAGGTTCATCAAGATGAGGTGGGGTAAACAGTTACTTTCCTCGCATTCTTTGCGTCCCAAACTCAAGACCAGAATCAGACTAGGTAGAAAGTTAAATAGATATACACGAAAGCAACAAATTTGCCAAGGATTGAAAATCGGGCACAGTCCCCTCTTGCATTCTTCCTTCCTCTTGCTCATCTTTTATTACAGTTACTCAAACATTCTCCAGCGTACTTAAAGTATTAATTTAAGGGCAGTGCAACATTACAAGGAAGTATAACAGCATACATTAACAGTACGGACTAGAATGGAACCAGGCCAGGAGGAAGACAGCCGATAGGAAAGTATGGCACTCTCTCTTCCAAACCTCTACACCTCATGGTGGAAGAGGAAAGATTAAGTAAGTGCCCTAATATAACTGTCGGTCCCAGTGTCTTGGCTAATAAGAGCGTGCCTCGCCTAAAGTATGCAAAATTAAATTATAAAAAGACACAAAATACACATATTCCAGACTGCTCAGTCTTTATATTTGAACATGCACCCTAAACTAACCGACAGTCCCAGTGGCTAGGTTGAATTTTGGAAGTTTCATAAGCCTAGATAACCTGGGCAAAGCCGGGTACTTGCAGCTAGTATATAGAGATAGATAGATAGATAGATAGATATATATATATATGACTCGTATATTACTGTAACAGAGTCACAAGTCTTCACTAAACAAATTATGCTATATATTGCTGCGCGAGATTCACATGCCTTCAATAAACATTTAATGCTATTCTTCACTAAACAATTAGTGCTATATATTACTGCATGAGATTCACTTCACTAAATGCCTATTTCAAATGAATCAGAAATATAACTTTACTGTCAGAGATGTGAATGATTTGGTAACGTATGAATTAAAGCATTTTGTCCTGTCCTGAGATGTGTTTGCTATTGTAACTGAACATTATCTGTTGCCTGTACGTATGTGTCCTGTATTTGATGTTTGTATACATGGTGTTTGTTGGTAGCATGTCCTATACCTGGGGTCTGTATGCTGATGTCCAGAGCCTGATGTCTGTAGGCTTGTCCTGTACTTGGGGGTCTGTCTGCTGGTGTCCAGAGCCTGATGTCTGTAGGCTTTTCCTGTACTTGGGGGTCTGTCTGCTGGTGTCCAGAGCCTGATGTCTGTAGACATGTCCTGTACTTGGTGTCTGTCTGCTGGTGTCCAGAGCCTGATGTCTGTAGACATTTCCTATACCTGGTGTCTGTCTGCTGGTGTCCAGAGCCTGATGTCTGTAGACATGTCCTATACCTGATGTCTGTCTGCTGGTGTCCAGAGCCTGATGTCTGTAAACATGTCCTATACCTGGTGTCTGTCTGCTGGTGTCCAGAGCCTGATGTCTGTAGACATTTCCTATACCTGGTGTCTGTCTGCTGGTGTCCAGAGCCTGATGTCTGTAGACATGTCCTATACCTGGTGTCTGTCTGCTGGTGTCCAGAGCCTGATGTCTGCAAGCATTTCCTGTACTTGGTGTCTGTCTGCTGGTGTCCAGAGCCTAATGTGTGTAGACATTTCCTATACCTGGTGTCTGTCTGCTGGTGTCCAGAGCCTGATGTCTGTAGACATTTCCTATACCTGGTGTCTGTCTGCTGGTGTCCAGAGCCTGATGTCTGCAGGCATTTCCTGTACTTGGGTGTCTGTCTGCTGGTGTCCAGAGCCTGATGTCTGTAGGCTTGTCCTGTACTTGGGGGTCTGTCTGCTGGTGTCCAGAGCCTGATGTCTGTAGGCTTGTCCTGTACTTGGGGGTCTGTCTGCTGGTGTCCAAAGCCTGATGTCTGTAGGCATTTCCTGTACTTGGGTGTCTGTCTGCTGGTGTCTAGAGCCTGATGTCTGTAGGCATTTCCTGTACTTGGGTGTCTGTCTGCTGGTGTCCAGAGCCTGAGGTCTGTAGACATTTCCTGTACTTGGGGGTCTGTCTGCTGGTGTCCAGAGCCTGATGTCTGTAGGCTTGTCCTGTACTTGGGGGTCTGTCTGCTGGTGTCCAGAGCCTGATGTCTGTAGGCTTGTCCTATACCTGGTGTCTGTCTGCTGGTGTCCAGAGCCTGATGTCTGTAGCATGTCCTATACCTGGGGTCTGTCTGTCTCTCTGTGTCTTGAACTTGATGTATTTCTGTAGGCATGTCCTGTACCAGGTGTATGTTTGTCTGTGTCCTACACTTAAGTGTCTCTCAGCTTGTGTCCTGAACCCCATGTCTATTTGTATGCCTGACCTGAACTTGCAGTCTGTCAGCCTGAGACCTAAACTTGAAAGTACACTTGGTACCTGTTTGTCTATAACCTGTAATTAGAGTCTGCCTGTCCAGATCTTGGTGTCTGTCTGTGTGCATGTACTGTAAATTGGTGTATTTCAGTCTGTCCTGAATTTGATGACTAACTATATGCTTGTCCCATACTTTGTGTCTGTTTGCGTCCTGAACTTGGTGTTTGTCTGAATGCATGTTCTGTACCTGGTGTCTGATTGTCTGTGTCCTGCACTGTATGTCTGTCTGCCTGTGTTCTGAATGCGATGTCTACCTGTATGCATGTCCTAATTTTGGTGTCTGTGTTATGTTTATGTTCTGTACTCACCATACCATAAGGACCAGCACAGGCACACCCACTACGAACTTGTATACCAAAGACGTCATTGAGGATCTTAGCAACAAAGTCATGATGGACGAATCTGCCTGTCTCAGGGTTCAGAAACAGCATAGGAAATATCGGAAGTCTTTCCACAGTCAAGTTACCCAGAATTAGCAAATTGGGTAGGCTGGACCAAGCAGCTTTGGCCAGACTGAGCGATTTGTACCAAAGAAGGAAAAAATGATGAGTGATGAGTGTCAGGAAGAAACAAGCAAAATAAGAGTAACATGAAATGACAACAGTGACCAGTTAGGAAAAAAGTCACAAGGTAGAGAAAGACTGACCAGTATGTCAGGTAGAGAAAGACTGACCAGTATGTCAGGTAGAGAAAGACTGACCAGTATGTCAGGTAGTGAAATACTGACCAGTATGTCAGGTAAAGAAAGCCTGACCAGTATGTCAGGTAGTGAAAGACTGACCAAAGTGTCAGGTAGGGAAAAAATGACCAGTGCTTTTCAGAGAGGCAAAGAGTGATCTTTTGTCAGGTAGGAAAAGAGTGACCAGTATGTCTACTAGAATGACCAGGTAAGAAAAGAGTGACCAGCATGTCAGATAAGGAACAAGTGACCAATGCATTTCAGAGAGGCAAAGAGTGGCAAGCAATTACATGTGGAAAAAAAGTCACCAGTGTTCCAGAGGGTAAAAAAACCTCCTGACATCTCCAAACAGTTTTTCGTGGAGTGAAGTAGGTTGTTGCCATATGCTCTCCGTTCATTGCTGTATGTTGAGCAGGACTGCAGCAGGTGTTCGGCTGTCATTGGGCTGGTACCGCAGGTGCAGAAATCTGTTGTCCCAATTCTGTACTTGTGGTATAGATGGTCTCTCAATCTTCTGTGTCCAGTGTGCAGCCAAAAAATACTGTCCTGGTCTCTCCTAGACAGCTGATGATATGCATCATTTTTTAAATGGCCTGGATGTTCTCTTTCCCATTTGGACTTGAATGTAGATTTTATAATTGTTTTTGCTATTTTATAATTTGTCCCCATATCATTCTGTTGTAGCTCTCCTTCCTTTGCAAGTTTGTCTGCCTTCTCATTGCCTGGTATGTTGCAATGGGCTGGTATCTACTGGACTGTGCATTTGCTGAAGCATTTGGCCAGTCTGTCAAGAGAGTTTTCAGATCTTTCAATCCTTTAGCATGGTGACTCTTCAGAGCTGTTGTTACTGAGAGGGCATCTGTTAAGATTACTATCTGTTTTTCTGCATGTGCTTTGCATTCAATAAGAGTTTCCATGTCTGTTTCAGGGATTCTGCTTCAGCATTGAAGTTATTACAGTATTTGCCAGTTGGTCATTGCCGTACAGTTGATTCTATTCTTTAATTTAATGAGGATGCCAGCTCCCCCATTTTCAATCGTATTTTTTGCTGAACCTTCAGTGTGTATGTGCATGTGTATGTGTCCAGAGCTTCAATGGAAATTTATAGTCAATATACTTGGTTGCTATAAACTTTCTTTGTGTTTCTGTCTGTGTTCCTTTACTTTCAATGTCTGGAATATCAGATTTAGTTCAGGAAAGCATTTTTTTTGTCCACAGTGGGATAGTTGTGCTTGCTGGTATTTGCTTTGTGACTGAGCTTGCTAGCATGTTATTTCTGCTTGGGCCACAAAGTTAGCTTACTTGAGCCTGCCTCTTCCTAGACTATTCATTCTCTGGCACATGGGGTGCCCTGCGAGTCTCTGAAATTTTTCAGCTTGTTGTAAGACTCTGCTGTCACATCTGTCCTCCATTACCGTTGGAACAATAACAGTGCAGGAATATATTGGAACAATAACAGTGCAGGAATATGTTGGAACAATAACAGTGCAGGAATATGTTGAAACAATAACAGTGCAGGAATATGTTGGAACAATAACAGTGCATGAATATGTTGGAACAATAACAGTGCAGGAATATGTTGGAACAATAACAGTGCAGGAATATGTTGGAACAATAACAGTGCAGGAATATGTTGGAACAATAACAGTGCATGAATATGTTGGAACAATAGCAATGCAGGAATATGTTGGAACAATAGCAATGCAGGAATATGTTGGAACAATAACAGTGCAGGAATATGTTGGAACAATAACAGTGCAGGAATATGTTGGAACAATAACAGTGCAGGAATATGTTGGAACAATAACAGTGCATGAATATGTTGGAACAATAGCAATGCAGGAATATGTTGGAACAATAGCAATGCAGGAATATGTTGGAACAATAACAGTGCAGGAATATGTTGGAACAATAACAGTGCAGGAATATGTTGGAACAATAACCGTGCAGGAATATGTTGGAACAATAACCGTGCAGGAATATGTTGGAACAATAGCAATGCAGGAATATGTTGAAACAATAAAAGTGAAGGAATATATTAGAAAACATTGAGATAGCAACCACTATTGGAACAATAACAGTGCAGGAATATATTTAAAAAAAAAAAAGAACGTGATATTTGGAACACCTGGTGAGGATAATTCCCTATCGATCATCAATCCACAGGTACATGACCTCTAAACAGAAGCTGGAATACAGGACAATCAAGGAGATGAATTACTGTGGATGGAAGGGAAAGGCATTAACGAAACATAGCTTGACAGCACATCAGGCCTCATTATGAGCACTGGATCAGAAACCAATGATCATCACCACCTGCGATGCTTTGCAACATAAGTAAGCAATGAATAAAATAAAGAAGTGACCAACTACATGATAGTAGGGCAGGTCAACTTTCTGAGGGTGGTGTGGTCAAGCATTTGAAAGTAGGACACTTATGTGTCTGAGAGTAGGACTGATCAAGTCAGGCACTCAAGGGGGGACAGATTTAAGTAACTTTGAGTACAGCAGTCAAATATCTGAAAGTAGGACAGGTCAAGTATCTGTGAGTAGGTCAGGTCAAGTCACGATATGACAGCAGGTATGTCAAATAAAGTATCTGATTGTAGGTCAGATCAAGTCTACTATCTGATAGTAGGTCAAGTCAAGTATCTAAAAGTAGAGCAGGTCAAGTCAAGTATCTGACAGCAGAACAGGTCAAGTCAAGTATCTGACAACAGAACAGGTCAAGTCTAGTATCTTATAATAGAACAGGTCAAGTCTAGTATCAGCTCAGAATGATTCATTAGGCTCACTAGATACGGGCCTAGGCTTACAGATGCCCCCGTGAAAAAAGCAACGGAGAAATACTTTTTCTAGAAAATATCCAGGCCCATAAACAATTGTAAAAAATTCAATGCATTAAATTATTTTCCGTTATAAAATAGATAGTTAAAGTTTGGTAATAATCAGTTTTTAAAAAACAACTGGCTAAAAAAAATTTTTTTTTTAGGTGTTTTAGTGCTTTTACGTTACACACCTAGCGCTATTCAAAACTTTCAAGTTGGCAACATTCTCCCAAATATTAGTTGTTGACGGTTCTGATAAATCCCAAAGTGTACGTTTGTGCAAACATTTTTTTTCGTTTAAAATAACGCGATTGATTAGAATTTTAAATTTGCATTCTTTAATTACAACAAATCCATATTTTTCTTTTATCCTTATTGCAGTTTGATTGTGTATAATGGACTCTATATTTAATCAATTATTTGGTTGAAATGTACTCTGTGACCCCCAGATTCAAATCTCAAAAAAATTTGTTATTTTTATTTTTTCTTAATGTTCTGTTTTGATAAATATAAGTATAGGCTATGGACAAAATAAAAGAGTTTTTCGAGATTTGAACCTGGTGGGTCACAGAGTACATGAGATCCTTTGTTTTATTTAAGATAATTTTGAAAAGACATATATGGAAACATTCTTACTTACATGGAGCCCAAAAACGTAAATTGGCAAAAGTGAAGAAATAAAAATCTGCTGTGACACTTGAGAAAATCCCGAAATTGACATCATATTTTCAAAGAACCTCTGAAGCATCATTCTCTCTCACTGATAAGGATGTTGATGAGCCAGAAACCAATTATCAAAGTGATGCAAGGCCTGATGTTCCAGAAAGTGATAATTTTGATAAGGACATTGTTGAACCAGGAATGAAACTGATGAAATAACACCTGATCTTTCTGAAAGTCATAATCCAGTGATTCAACCTGTCATTAATAATAGCTCAAATGATCCGGGGTTGTGGGCTAACTTAACAGCAGAAGATGTTTCATACTGGATTGATCACAGACCAGAAAACTGCCAAAATCATTCAGCTCCATTCGACTTCTCATGTCGATTATACCAAAATGGTAAAAATAGGTATTGTTGAAAAAGCCTATTTAACGGCACACAAGCCAAATGGTGAGAAGTAGCCTATACCCGATACTGGCTACTTTATTTGCCAACAACAGGATCTGTGTCCTGCTTTGTTTGTATATTTTTTTTTCGAATTCATTGTCAACCCAATTTACAAACTGTGGATGATTGGAAAAATTCACTTGTTGTTATTCAACAACACGATAATAGCACACTTCACAGAGATGTCGCGTTAACATATTGAAGTCAATGACAAGGTGTTGGTCTGACACAACAGCTAGAAGAATAAGTAAAAAGTGAAGGTGATTATGGGTAAAATGTCTTACTGCGTGTTGTGGCTGTCATTAAAACTTTAGCTGAACGAGGTCTGCCTGTTAGAGGATCCACTAAAACATTTGGATCATTAAAAAAATGGACATTTTTTGGGTTTACTGGAATTTGTGGCTCAGTGTGACCCATTTTTAGCAAGCTGTATTTCAAAATATGGAAACGCTGGAAAAGGTGAACCTTCTTATCTATCCAAGATGATATGCAATGAATTTGTTTATTTAATGAGTAAACAAGCAACTCAGTGAAATAAATTTTACTGGATACTTCAGTCTGTCAGTTGACCATACTCCTGATCTGTCCCACATTGATCAAATGAGCATTACATTAAGGTTTGTGTCACCAATAGATCGAAAACCAGTGGAATGATTTTGAACATCCGCGCTATAAAGGAATACAACAAATGATTGTAGAGTGAAACAATTATGCTATATTCATACCATGTATGTAAGGAGAACTTGGCATGTGTTTGTTGAAGGTCTATGCTCCTTGGGGAGCTAAAGGGTATTATTTGATTTATTGATACCATGTGCAGCACTCTCTCTAAATCTTGTTGGTCGCAATGCAGTTGACTGCTGTCCTTTTGCAGTAAATTTTGTCTCAAAAGTGCAGTTACTTTACACATTCTTTTCTGCTTCAACACACCAATGAGTAGTTCTTAGAACTCATCTTTGTAATGAGAGAGTAATGAAATCTCTCTCCGATACTCAAGAGGAAGCACACGCAATTGCAACAAGCTCAATTTTAGAATCCTATTCAAAGAATATAGACGCAGTAGAGTGCATAACTGAAGATCATACACAAAACGGAGAAACTAAACAAGAAACAGAAAACATTACTAACAAGAGTCAGAGTTTATGTTTATGTTGGGATGACATTTGACAAAACTTTCACGGCACAAGCAACATTCTGTAAGGAGACGAATTTCATTTAAAAACATGTTCAAGTCTTTATCATTCATTAGCTGATCATCTGCACATTTTTAGGATTGAGTTCCACAAATTTGAAAACAAATCAAGACATATCATACCAGATACTGACTTTCAACCAATCAAAATCCAGGAAACGAATAAGAAAAAAAAAACAAGATGATGATGGTAAAGAGCCAGAAGTAAACCTAAGTCGCAGAGAAAAGTTTCACATATCAACATTCTATGTAATAGTTGATGTAAATCTAAGTCACAGAGAAAAGTTTCACATATCAACATTCTATGTAATAGTTGATGTAAATCTAAGTCGCAGAGAAAAGTTTCATATATCAACATTCTATGTAATAGTTGATGTAAATCTAAGTCACAGAGAAAAGTTTCATATATCAACATTCTATGTAATAGTTGATGTAAATCTAAGTCACAGAGAAAAGTTTCATATATCAACATTCTATGTAACAGTTGATGTAAATCTAAGTCGCAGAGAAAAGTTTCACATATCAACATTCTATGTAACAGTTGATGTAA
Organism: Oreohelix idahoensis; assembly: GCA_024509875.1. Lineage (NCBI taxonomy): Eukaryota > Metazoa > Mollusca > Gastropoda > Stylommatophora > Oreohelicidae > Oreohelix > Oreohelix idahoensis. The sequence continues at coordinate 265,191 of JAMPIV010001854.1, read as the reverse complement.
ATCTAAGTCGCAGAGAAAAGTTTCACATATCAACATTCTATGTAATAGTTGATGTAAATCTAAGTCGCAGAGAAAAGTTTCACATATCAACATTCTATGTAATAGTTGATGTAAATCTAAGTCACAGAGAAAAGTTTCACATATCAACATTCTATGTAATAGTTGATGTAAATCTAAGTCACAGAGAAAAGTTTCACATATCAACATTCTATGTAATAGTTGATGTAAATCTAAGTCACAGAGAAAAGTTTCATATATCAACATTCTATGTAATAGTTGATGTAAATCTAAGTCACAGAGAAAAGTTTCACATATCAACATTCTATGTAATAGTTGATGTAAATCTAAGTCACAGAGAAAAGTTTCATATATCAACATTCTATGTAATAGTTGATGTAAATCTAAGTCACAGAGAAAAGTTTCATATATCAACATTCTATGTAATAGTTGATGTAAATCTAAGTCACAGAGAAAAGTTTCATATATCAACATTCTATGTAATAGTTGATGTAAATCTAAGTCACAGAGAAAAGTTTCATATATCAACATTCTATGTAATAGTTGATGTAAATCTAAGTCACAGAGAAAAGTTTCATATATCAACATTCTATGTAACAGTTGATGTAAATCTAAGTCGCAGAGAAAAGTTTCACATATCAACATTCTATGTAACAGTTGATGTAAATCTAAGTCGCAGAGAAAAGTTTCACATATCAACATTCTATGTAATAGTTGATGTAAATCTAAGTCGCAGAGAAAAGTTTCACATATCAACATTCTATGTAATAGTTGATGTAAATCTAAGTCACAGAGAAAAGTTTCACATATCAACATTCTATGTAATAGTTGATGTAAATCTAAGTTGCAGAGAAAAGTTTCACATATCAACATTCTATGTAATAGTTGATGTAAATCTAAGTCACAGAGAAAAGTTTCACATATCAACATTCTATGTAATAGTTGATGTAAATCTAAGTCACAGAGAAAAGTTTCACATATCAACATTCTATGTAATAGTTGATGTAAATCTAAGTCACAGAGAAAAGTTTCATATATCAACATTCTATGTAATAGTTGATGTAAATCTAAGTCACAGAGAAAAGTTTCACATATCAACATTCTATGTAATAGTTGATGTAAATCTAAGTCGCAGAGAAAAGTTTCACATATCAACATTCTATGTAATAGTTGATGTAAATCTAAGTCACAGAGAAAAGTTTCACATATCAACATTCTATGTAATAGTTGATGTAAATCTAAGTCACAGAGAAAAGTTTCACATATCAACATTCTATGTAATAGTTGATGTAAATCTAAGTCACAGAGAAAAGTTTCATATATCAACATTCTATGTAATAGTTGATGTAAATCTAAGTCACAGAGAAAAGTTTCACATATCAACATTCTATGTAATAGTTGATGTAAATCTAAGTCACAGAGAAAAGTTTCACATATCAACATTCTATGTAATAGTTGATGTAAATCTAAGTCACAGAGAAAAGTTTCACATATCAACATTCTATGTAATAGTTGATGTAAATCTAAGTCACAGAGAAAAGTTTCATATATCAACATTCTATGTAATAGTTGATGTAAATTTAAGTCACAGAGAAAAGTTTCATATATCAACATTCTATGTAATAGTTGATGTAAATCTAAGTCACAGAGAAAAGTTTCATATATCAACATTCTATGTAATAGTTGATGTAAATCTAAGTCCCAGAGAAAAGTTTCACATATCAACATTCTATGTAATGGTTGCTGACAATCCCCAGAGCTATGCCAGTGGGAGTTTTACTCCTGGTAGGTTCAACCATGCTGGACTGGTCTGCGTGGGTAGAGGTCAGACAAAAGCTGGTACCCTGGTCCTCAGGTTGGGGGTTTTAGCACAGGGCCGACACCCCTGTCTGTGTAAAAAATCACACACGTTACGGAAACAGCAATAAATGGAAATACTTTGATGCGGGACGGACATCCGGAGTCTCAGGCTCGTATGACTGACAGTGGTGAAAGCCGAAAGGAAGCCACTGGCATGAAAACGGATGCCCAGACCGCAAAACACGAAACCAGAATTGGTTTTTGGAATGTCAGAACTATGAACGAGGCAGGAAAGCTGAGACAGATTACAGCAGAGATGAGGAACTACAAACTACATATCCTGGGAATAAGCGAGAGCAGATGGACAGGGATGGGGAGAATAAAAACAGCTACAGGGGAAACAGGACTTTATTCTGGTAGAGAGGACGGTCAGCACAACGAAGGTGTAGCCATTATCCTTAAGAAAGGAATGGAAAGGTCTCTACTGGAATGGAAACCCATTAACAACAGACTAATAAGAGCAAGACTGAGAGGGAGATTCACCAACACCACAATTATACAATGTTATGCACCAACAAATGACAGCGACGAAGAGATCAAGGACGAGTTCTATCAACAGGTACAAAAGGAAATGGAAACTGTACCCAGGTACGATCTTATTATAGTAATGGGAGACCTAAATGCGAAAGTTGGAACACACAATAATTATAACGAAAGAGTAATGGGGAAATGCGGCAGTGGAACAGTAAATGAGAATGGGGACAAATTAATAAGCTTCTGCAGTATTAACAACCTGGTCATCGGAGGAACACTTTTTCAACACAAAGAAGTGCACAAGTTAACATGGGAATCACCAAACGGACGAGACAAAAACCAGATAGATCACATAATGATCAATGGCAGATGGAGACATGCACTACAAGACGTGAAAGTAAGAAGAGGCGCAGATGTGGGAAGTGATCATCACCTAGTAGTAGCAAGACTGAAGGTGAAACTCAGAGCTGCTGGACCAGTTGCAGTCAAACAGAAAAGATACAACATCACGAAACTTAAGGACCCCCTCACCAGAAAAGCGTTTGTGGTCGACGTAAAGAGACGATATCTGATTACCATAAGCCAGGAAAGAACAGAGACCGACGATGTTGACCAGAAATTCAACACCATCTCAACAATATATAAAGAAAGCAGCAAGTCATGCTTGGGATTCCAGGAAAGAAAGAGCCAAGACTGGATAACACCAGAAACGCTAAACACCATAGCGAAGAGAAAGGAAATGAAAAGGAAGAAAACAGAAGCTAAGTCTCCCAGGTTAAAGGCAATATATAGTGAACAGTACAGTCAGCTGGACAAGGAAGTAAAACGTCAAACCCGTGCTAACAAAAGGACATTTCTGGATGACCTTGCAAGACAGGCAGAAGAGGCAGCACTGAGAAATGAACAAAGCACAGTTTATAAAATAACTAAAGCTATCAGTGGAAAACGAGGTGCAAACAACATAACGTTAGTAAGAGACAAGCAAGGAAATCTCATCACCACAGCACAGGGGCAGGAAACAAGGTGGGCAGAGCACTTCAGAGAAACACTGAATAAGGAACCACCAGAGACTCAGCTGAATGTTCCTGAGGCTGAAAGTGACTTAGACGTAAATACAGACATTCCACGAAAAGAAGAAATTATCACAGCTATCAAAGGGCTAAAAAATGGAAAAGCGCCTGGTCACGACAATCTGAATGCTGAGCTATTCAAGACAGACCCTGAACTAGCAGCAGAACTATTAGAACCACTATTTGCACAAGTCTGGGAAACTGAGACAACACCAACAGAGTGGAGTAAAGGAACAATTGTCAAATTGCCCAAGAAGGGCGACCTTGCAGACTGCAACAACTGGAGAGGAATTACCCTCCTCTCAGTTCCCAGCAAAATACTAGGCAGGATAATCATCCAGAGAATTTCAAAAGCAGTTGACCATAAACTGAGGAAAGAACAAGCGGGCTTCAGAAAGAACAGAAGATGTGCAGATCATATATTTGCCCTCAGGAACATTATAGAGCAGTGCTCAGAATGGCAGAGACAGCTGTACATTAACTTTGTTGATTTTGAAAAGGCTTTCGACAGCATACACAGGGACAGCCTATGGAAAATTCTGAGGGCTTATGGAATTCCCAGCCGCATTGTTTCCATTATAAAAAGCCTCTATTCTAACTTTACGTGCAGTGTTGGATCGAGTAATGTAACTTTCGAAGTGAAAACAGGAGTACGACAGGGATGCCCCTGTCGTGGTTGAGTTAAAGTGGTAGAGTATTTGTCGAGTTGGACAACTGTAGTGAAATCGACAAGGGATAGTGGACTGACAGAGTTATAGATTACACTTTAGATAAGGTGTAAATAGGAGATGGACTTGAGACAACCTGGAAGAAGATTTATTCAAAGGATCTCTCTCTCCAGGCCTCAACTCACTATTACTGTCTAAGCCTCTCCTGCTCTCACTCTTTTCTCTTATCATACATAGAGATTATAGTAAAGAGCTAAAAATACAAATATGGATGGAAAGGTCGTGAACAGCGTATTAATAAATGTGTAAAATTTATTAAAGGAGAAAAGCATGAAAATAATGCATATCATCACAACAACATAAAATTACCTCAATAATCAAATATTCATCAAATAATCATATACACCAACAACCACACACACAGATCACCATTCATAAAACCTGTAGAACACAAAGAGATAAATAATCGAGTGACAGTCCTTCGGTTTTCGGGGACCAGCTGAAGTAACTCCAGTAAGTGGTGTTTTCGTATATATCCTCCATCGGTGATGGAATTAACCTGAATAACATCACTGTATAGGCGCTATCGTTGGTGACCCCCCCTACTGGCGCGAGTTGGGCCGGGGGACGCTGTTTATCTCCTGCTGACGTGCGAGGTTTTAAGTATCCAGGAAATACACCAGAAGAAGTCACTTGAGGACAAAGAGACCCAGGCGCGCTTATCCGGCGCAAGGCTCCGCTTGGCTGTAAATCCTGTTTAAACTGGTTTGGCTGTGGTTTGCTGAGTGCCCCGTTTAGGCACAAAAAAGGCGGGTGATATGGAATTCTGCTATAGGCATGCTGAGCGGGTTTGATATTCTGGAAGCCGCAATGCTCTGGCTGGTAATCCAATAGGCGAGTAGAGAACTACTACTGCGTTTGGCGATTCCAGATTTAGCGTTGGCTCCGTTGCACTGCGTGAGCTTAACTTGGCGTTGACAAAAAGGGGTTTTGATTCAGGAACGGGTTTGACGATTCATTGCTAGATGTATACAGAAACCCTCTAGATCGAAGAGTATACGACTTTCTTCGTCTAACTGAAGTCTGCTCTAGCGATTCGGTCTTCCTGAAACCCGAAAAATGCCAAGAAATAGGCGAAAAACATTTAGTTCTGTGTTAATGTTTGCCTTATTTCCATAATGATCTATCTCGGGCCAGGAAATTCACGAATGTCTTTGTCTATTAAAACCAGTCTACTCTTATAGATCACAAGGGACGCTCCCCCCGAACACCTGGCGTGCGTATTTCTACAGAAGTTCGGCGAAAGACGTAATCTAGAGTAAGACAAAAGAAATCGTGCGAAAGTTCCCCAGGTAGAGAAATGCATAACATTATGCTCTATCTTGTCTAAGGGGCGAAAACCCAAAGACTGACCGCGGGTTGTTATCTTCCCCTGAAACAGATCACACTCGTTACCCAGGCCTCAAAGGGTACCAGCCGCTCGTCATCAAACGTTTTAAAGCGACCAGAGAAATTCCCCTGTTGGGACCACAGAGGGTACCCGCCGCTAACGAACCGTTTCTGAACCGACTTTGGCTCGTTCTAACACTTAAAGCGGACCCGAGAAATGTTTCTCTGGTCGAACAGGTGCGTTTAGATAACATTACGTCTAGCGTTAGCTGACCGCAGCTGGCCAGCGTAAACAACCTCGGGTGGGGTTGAGAAGGTGAAAAAATGTAGGTAGAATATGAAAGAAACGAAAATACAAAATGTCTCGGAAAACAGAACATTTAAAGGAGTAATCAAATTATGGACAAGATGGTAAAATAAATTATCTTTCACGTGACAAGTGCCCCCCCTTTTAAAGTTCGAGGAATACGGACAAAAATGACAGTAATTTATCTTTTCCATCGTCTTTTGTTACCTGTCATTGGAGCATTCTATACTCCTAACCCAAATACGTTTCCAATTTCTGTCTGTCTGTATGACTAGCTCCGAGTTCGTTTCTTTTCTTCCCTCTGTCTAATAGACGTTCAGCGAATGGGATTTTGCGAGGCCACTGAACACTGACATAATCTGTTTCCGTGTGAACATGACCTTCCTTCCCCAATTTGCTTTGTCTGTCCATGGTCCGGAAAATTATCCGCACCTGTTGTGAGTTTCGGCCCCGCCTGAACTCACTGGCCACTGCATAGATAATCCGCATGTTATGTGCAGTGTAATCGTTGCTGGACTCGGGCTGTTTAATTTCCGTTATGGGTTTACCTGTCGCGGACTTGAATAACCCTGTATAGCTGCAGTCTATAGGGACTTTTCGCGCGCGTGTAACCCTAGTTGGTAAATAAAGCCGTTCGTTGGCCGAAGAAATGCTAGCATTTTCCTTCTGCCTCTCCACACCTACTCCGCTGTTTCGGCGGGAGCATTGATCAATCTTCAGACCTGTGCCGTCTAAAGGCGGGTCTGGAGCTTTCCTTGCCTTGCCAGTCACAACTCTGGCTTGGTCAACGGAAATGATCAAGTTGTTCTGTAATGGCCTGGCGGAGGCGACTACTTTGCTGTCCATCAGTGGGGTTGAGACCACTGGAATAATGCGATTTGAATGAGAAAACTCTGCTGCCTGAAGCAAAGAGTAATCGATCGCATTCTGGGGTTCTACTAAATCATAACAGATCTCCGTAGCTTCTATCCGTGAAGACAGATAGGTAATATCTGCGAGTTGCAGAGTTTGTTGAGTCGCTTTCCCATTACTAGCATGACGTGAGCCAAGGCTCTCAACAATGGCTCCTTGTACAGTAGTAAGGCAGCTTTTCTCACTGTCTTCTGCCCTGAGAAGTGTGAGAGACTCAAATGGAATACCAGGGATCCCTTCGCCTGGAACCCTGTGTCCACCATAAACGTCAACTTTGCCCTCCCCTGAGGAAGTTACTGGCGTCAGTTGAACTTTGTCCTGCAATGCGAGATCCACTTCCTGGTTGACAGGCCCCGCAGACTGCATGCAAAGGACTGGACGGTTTGAGATCCCGTTTGATCGCGAAGTGCCCGAGAGAAAACTCTCGGTGTGTTTTTCCAAAGTTCCTTGGAACGGTTTGGAAAGTTTAACCCTTTTAGCAGGCGACTTATTCTTGCACCTTTTAAGCTCAGGGTGATAAGAGGAGCGGCGCCTCCATTCTACGATCGTTGAGTTGGAGGGATACGCCTCTGCATATGGTTTTTCGCTGTCCGGCCGGGAATCTTGCGAAATATAACGTGATAGGGTGTGGCTCCCTTTTCTCGACGTCACGTGTCGGTTAGGTGCTGCTCGGTCTGGAGCGTGAGAGGCTCGGGGTTCGCCGCTTGCCAGACGGGAACAATCCGTATTACAATGCTTGTTAGCACCTGTCTCACCTTTGTGCAGTTTCCATGCCTGGGAACGTTGCGTAATTTTTCCCGTGGCTTTAGGTCTGCTGTCCCGACGTAAATTCTTTCCTTGTTTGGGCTTCGGATCCAAGTCCAAAGGAAAGTCAATTTTCTGGAGTTGGGGTTCGGTTTTAGCAGGCAAGTTTTCTTTCATGGGCGCAAGGTTTGCAGGGGCGTTGACCGTTAAGGGCACAGTAGAAGGGGAATTAGAGTGACTACATTTAGTATCTGTTTTCATCCTCCGAATTTGGCTATCCAGTTCATTCATTCTGATTTGGTGTAGCCTGCTCCTTTCTTGGCTTTCTCTGTCCCTTTTTTGGCGCTCTATTTCCCATTGCTTGTCCCGTTCTTGTTGCTCCATTTCCAATTTCTTGTCCCGTTCTTGTCTTTGCTTTTCCCTTTGCTTCTCATCTTCTATCACTTCTTCTACATACTGTCGGGTGAATGCTTCACTCTCCCCAGTTTGTTTACAGGACCATGCCAAGATTAAACGGCTGTCAAACCAATTGTCTACCTCGTATTGATCCTGCAGGCTTACTGCAAATTCTAGAAAGGGCTGGATTTCGCTATCCTTGTACTCCATGTACTTAGCTACCTCGAGGGCAATCCTATGCACTTTATCTAGATCGGCCATTATATCAGGGTGAGCAAACACTATAGAAGAATAGAACCTAGAGATCTTAGTTACCTAGTCCACTAGGTGCTGATTAACTTAATAATCAATAAAATCTAGGCTAGCCTGGGAACTTTAAAAACCTAGAAAGTTTGTAGCTACTCTGATCGACAAGCAAACCCCCCAAAACTCCAAAAAATGTAAGTGATGTAAAACTTACTATCACTTCACCCCAGTTCTGTCAGTACTAAGCTATTGAGAGGATTGGTTACTATCGTCCGAATGAACACCCTCCCTTGGTACAAATGCAAGCTAGTAACTGACTATCTGTAGCTTCTTATCTCAGATTAAAGAGCTACTCCTGAAAAAATATTAACCCTTAAAAAAAAAAAATTTTTTCTGACTTTTACAACAATAGTCGTCAGATTTGTCAACCAAAAACTCAGCAGTGATACCATCAACCTTTACCAGCTGTCTCATGTGTAGCATGAACAATAAATGTAACTTAATATTTATGATTGCTGTGGAGAAAAAACGCTGTTCCGACTTCCACCCAAAAGAAATAGTTCGATATGTCTAGGGGAAAGAAATTCCTATAATCTGCCGAACACTAAACTCTAAGAATCAGAATAGAATCTTGTGAGAGATTCCTACCAGACTGCAACCTCATCTATTGCGATTGCTGCAGATGTAGTTCAAATTCCGCGGCGAGACCCCATTTGTCGTGGTTGAGTTAAAGTGGTAGAGTATTTGTCGAGTTGGACAACTGTAGTGAAATCGACAAGGGATAGTGGACTGACAGAGTTATAGATTACACTTTAGATAAGGTGTAAATAGGAGATGGACTTGAGACAACCTGGAAGAAGATTTATTCAAAGGATCTCTCTCTCCAGGCCTCAACTCACTATTACTGTCTAAGCCTCTCCTGCTCTCACTCTTTTCTCTTATCATACATAGAGATTATAGTAAAGAGCTAAAAATACAAATATGGATGGAAAGGTCGTGAACAGCGTATTAATAAATGTGTAAAATTTATTAAAGGAGAAAAGCATGAAAATAATGCATATCATCACAACAACATAAAATTACCTCAATAATCAAATATTCATCAAATAATCATATACACCAACAACCACACACACAGATCACCATTCATAAAACCTGTAGAACACAAAGAGATAAATAATCGAGTGACAGTCCTTCGGTTTTCGGGGACCAGCTGAAGTAACTCCAGTAAGTGGTGTTTTCGTATATATCCTCCATCGGTGATGGAATTAACCTGAATAACATCACTGTATAGGCGCTATCGTTGGTGACCCCCCTACTGGCGCGAGTTGGGCCGGGGGACGCTGTTTATCTCCTGCTGATGTGCGAGGTTTTAAGTATCCAGGAAATACACCAGAAGAAGTCACTTGAGGACAAAGAGACCCAGGCGCGCTTATCGGCGCAAGGCTCCGCTTGGCTGTAAATCCTGTTTAAACTGGTTTGGCTGTGGTTTGCTGAGTGCCCCGTTTAGGCACAAAAAAGGCGGGTGATATGGAATTCTGCTATAGGCATGCTGAGCGGGTTTGATATTCTGGAAGCCGCAATGCTCTGGCTGGTAATCCAATAGGCGAGTAGAGAACTACTACTGCGTTTGGCGATTTCAGATTTAGCGTTGGCTCCGTTGCACTGCGTGAGCTTAACTTGGCGTTGACAAAAAGGGGTTTTGATTCAGGAACGGGTTTGACGATTCGTTGCTAGATGTATACAGAAACCCTCTAGATTGAAGAGTATACGACTTTCTTCGTCTAACTGAAGTCTGCTCTAGCGATTCGGTCTTCCTGAAACCCGAAAAATGCCAAGAAATAGGCGAAAAACATTTAGTTCTGTGTTAATGTTTGCCTTATTTCCATAATGATCTATCTCGGGCCAGGAAATTCACGAATGTCTTTGTCTATTAAAACCAGTCTACTCTTATAGATCACAAGGGACGCTCCCCCCGAACACCTGGCGTGCGTATTTCTACAGAAGTTCGGCGAAAGACGTAATCTAGAGTAAGACAAAAGAAATCGTGCGAAAGTTCCCCAGGTAGAGAAATGCATAACATTATGCTCTATCTTGTCTAAGGGGCGAAAACCCAAAGACTGACCGCGGGTTGTTATCTTCCCCTGAAACAGATCACACTCTATACCCAGGCCTTAAAGGGTACCAGCCGCTCGTCATCAAACGTTTTAAAGCGACCAGAGAAATTCCCCTATTAGGACCACAAAGGGTACCCGCCGCTAACGAACCGTTTCTGAACCGACTTTGGCTCGTTCTAACACTTAAAGCGGACCCGAGAAATGTTTCTCTGGTCGAACAGGTGCGTTTAGATAACATTACGTCTAGCGTTAGCTGACCGCAGATGGCCAGCGTAAACAACCTCGGGTGGGGTTGAGAAGGTGAAAAAATGTAGGTAGAATATGAAAGAAACGAAAATACAAAATGTCTCGGAAAACAGAACATTTAAAGGAGTAATCAAATTATGGACAAGATGGTAAAATAAATTATCTTTCACGTGACAAGTGCCCCCCCTTTTAAAGTTCGAGGAATACGGACAAAAATGACAGTAATTGATCTTTTCCATCGTCTTTTGTTACCTGTCATTGGAGCATTCTATACTCCTAACCCAAATACGTTTCCAATTTCTGTCTGTCTGTATGACTAGCTCCGAGTTCGTTTCTTTTCTTCCCTCTGTCTAATAGACGTTCAGCGAATGGGATTTTGCGAGGCCACTGAACACTGACATAATCTGTTTCCGTGTGAACATGACCTTCCTTCCCCAATTTGCTTTGTCTGTCCATGGTCCGGAAAATTATCCGCACCTGTTGTGAGTTTCGGCCCCGCCTGAACTCACTGGCCACTGCATAGATAATCCGCATGTTATGTGCAGTGTAATCGTTGCTGGACTCGGGCTGTTTAATTTCCGTTATGGGTTTACCTGTCGCGGACTTGAATAACCCTGTATAGCTGCAGTCTATAGGGACTTTTCGCGCGCGTGTAACCCTAGTTGGTAAATAAAGCCGTTCGTTGGCCGAAGAAATGCTAGCATTTTCCTTCTGCCTCTCCACACCTACTCCGCTGTTTCGGCGGGAGCATTGATCAATCTTCAGACCTGTGCCGTCTAAAGGCGGGTCTGGAGCTTTCCTTGCCTTGCCAGTCACAACTCTGGCTTGGTCAACGGAAATGATCAAGTTGTTCTGTAATGGCCTGGCGGAGGCGACTACTTTGCTGTCCATCAGTGGGGTTGAGACCACTGGAATAATGCAATTTGAATGAGAAAACTCTGCTGCCTGAAGCAAAGAGTAATCGATCGCATTCTGGGGTTCTACTAAATCATAACAGATCTCCGTAGCTTCTATCCGTGAAGACAGATAGGTAATATCTGCTAGTTGCAGAGTTTGTTGAGTCGCTTTCCCATTACTAGCATGACGTGAGCCAAGGCTCTCCACAATGGCTCCTTGTACAGTAGTAAGGCAGCTTTTCTCACTGTCTTCTGCCCTGAGAAGTGTGAGAGACTCAAATGGAATACCAGGGATCCCTTCGCCTGGAACCCTGTGTCCACCATAAACGTCAACTTTGCCCTCCCCTGAGGAAGTTACTGGCGTCAGTTGAACTTTGTCCTGCAATGCGAGATCCACTTCCTGGTTGACAGGCCCCGCAGACTGCATGCAAAGGACTGGACGGTTTGAGATCCCGTTTGATCGCGAAGTGCCCGAGAGAAAACTCTCGGTGTGTTTTTTCCAAAGTTCCTTGGAACGGTTTGGAAAGTTTAACCCTTTTAGCAGGCGACTTATTCTTGCACCTTTTAAGCTCAGGGTGATAAGAGGAGCGGCGCCTCCATTCTACGATCGCTGAGTTGGAGGGATACGCCTCTGCATATGGTTTTTCGCTGTCCGGACGGGAATCTTGCGAAATATAACGTGATAGGGTGTGGCTCCCTTTTCTCGACGTCACGTGTCGGTTAGGTGCTGCTCGGTCTGGAGCGTGAGAGGCTCGGGGTTCGCCGCTTGCCAGACGGGAACAATCCGTATTACAATGCTTGTTAGCACCTGTCTCACCTTTGTGCAGTTTCCATGCCTGGGAACGTTGCGTAATTTTTCCCGTGGCTTTAGGTCTGCTGTCCCGACGTAAATTCTTTCCTCGTTTGGGCTTCGGATCCAAGTCCAAAGGAAAGTCAATTTTCTGGAGTTGGGGTTCGGTTTTAGCAGGCAAGTTTTCTTTCATGGGCGCAAGGTTTGCAGGGGCGTTGACCAATAAGGGCACAGTAGAAGGGGAATTAGAGTGACTACATTTAGTATCTGTTTTCATCCTCCGAATTTGGCTATCCAGTTCATTCATTCTGATTTGGTGTAGCCTGCTCCTTTCTTGGCTTTCTCTGTCCCTTTTTTGACGCTCTATTTCCCATTGCTTGTCCCGTTCTTGTTACTCCATTTCCAATTTCTTGTCCCGTTCTTGTCTTTGCTTTTCCCTTTGCTTCTCATCTTCTATCACTTCTTCTACATACTGTCGGGTGAATGCTTCACTCTCCCCAGTTTGTTTACAGGACCATGCCAAGATTAAACGGCTGTCAAACCAATTGTCTACCTCGTATAGATCCTGCAGGCTTACTGCAAATTCTAGAAAGGGCTGGATTTCGCTATCCTTGTACTCCATGTACTTAGCTACCTCGAGGGCAATCCTATGCACTTTATCTAGATCAGCCATTATATCAGGGTGAGCAAACACTATAGAAGAATAGAACCTAGAGATCTTAGTTACCTAGTGCACTAGGTGCTGATTAACTTAATAATCAATAAAATCTAGGCTAGCCTGGGAACTTTAAAAAACAAGAAAGTTTGTGGCTACTCTGATCGACCAGCAAACCCCCCAAAACTCCAAAAAATGTAAGTGATGTAAAACTTACTATCACTTCACCCCAGTTCTGTCAGTACTAAGCTATTGAGAGGATTGGTTACTATCGTCCGAATGAACACCCTCCCTTGGTACAAATGCAAGCTAGTAACTGACTATCTGTAGCTTCTTATCTCAGATTAAAGAGCTACTCCTGAAAAAATATTAACCCTTAAAAAAAAAAAATTTTTTTTTTTTTCTGACTTTTACAACAATAGTCGTCAGATTTGTCAACCAAAAACTCAGCAGTGATACCATCAACCTTTACCAGCTGTCTCATGTGTAGCATGAACAATAAATGTAACTTAATATTTATGATTGCTGTGGAGAAAAAACGCTGTTCCGACTTCCACCCAAAAGAAATAGTTCGATATGTCTAGGGGAAAGAAATTCCTATAATCTGCCGAACACTAAACTCTAAGAATCAGAATAGAATCTTGTGAGAGATTCCTACCAGACTGCAACCTCATCTATTGCGATTGCTGCAGATGTAGTTCAAATTCCGCGGCGAGACCCCATTTGTCGTGGTTGAGTTAAAGTGGTAGAGTATTTGTTGAGTTGGACAACTGTAGTGAAATCGACAAGGGATAGTGGACTGACAGAGTTACAGATTACACTTTAGATAAGGTGTAAATAGGAGATGGACTTGAGACAACCTGGAAGAAGATTTATTCAAAGGATCTCTCTCTCCAGGCCTCAACTCACTATTACTGTCTAAGCCTCTCCTGCTCTCACTCTTTTCTCTTATCATACATAGAGATTATAGTAAAGAGCTAAAAATACAAATATGGATGGAAAGGTCGTGAACAGCGTATTAATAAATGTGTAAAATTTATTAAAGGAGAAAAGCATGAAAATAATGCATATCATCACAACAACATAAAATTACCTCAATAATCAAATATTCATCAAATAATCATATACACCAACAACCACACACACAGATCACCATTCATAAAACCTGTAGAACACAAAGAGATAAATAATCGAGTGACAGTCCTTCGGTTTTCGGGGACCAGCTGAAGTAACTCCAGTAAGTGGTGTTTTCGTATATATCCTCCATCGGTGATGGAATTAACCTGAATAACATCACTGTATAGGCGCTATCGTTGGTGACCCCCCTACTGGCGCGAGTTGGGCCGGGGGACGCTGTTTATCTCCTGCTGATGTGCGAGGTTTTAAGTATCCAGGAAATACACCAGAAGAAGTCACTTGAGGACAAAGAGACCCAGGCGCGCTTATCGGCGCAAGGCTCCGCTTGGCTGTAAATCCTGTTTAAACTGGTTTGGCTGTGGTTTGCTGAGTGCCCCGTTTAGGCACAAAAAAGGCGGGTGATATGGAATTCTGCTATAGGCATGCTGAGCGGGTTTGATATTCTGGAAGCCGCAATGCTCTGGCTGGTAATCCAATAGGCGAGCAGAGAACTACTACTGCGTTTGGCGATTTCAGATTTAGCGTTGGCTCCGTTGCACTGCGTGAGCTTAACTTGGCGTTGACAAAAAGGGGTTTTGATTCAGGAACGGGTTTGACGATTCGTTGCTAGATGTATACAGAAACCCTCTAGATTGAAGAGTATACGACTTTCTTCGTCTAACTGAAGTCTGCTCTAGCGATTCGGTCTTCCTGAAACCCGAAAAATGCCAAGAAATAGGCGAAAAACATTTAGTTCTGTGTTAATGTTTGCCTTATTTCCATAATGATCTATCTCGGGCCAGGAAATTCACGAATGTCTTTGTCTATTAAAACCAGTCTACTCTTATAGATCACAAGGGACGCTCCCCCCGAACACCTGGCGTGCGTATTTCTACAGAAGTTCGGCGAAAGACGTAATCTAGAGTAAGACAAAAGAAATCGTGCGAAAGTTCCCCAGGTAGAGAAATGCATAACATTATGCTCTATCTTGTCTAAGGGGCGAAAACCCAAAGACTGACCGTGGGTTGTTATCTTCCCCTGAAACAGATCACACTCTATACCCAGGCCTTAAAGGGTACCAGCCGCTCGTCATCAAACGTTTTAAAGCGACCAGAGAAATTCCCCTATTAGGACCACAAAGGGTACCCGCCGCTAACGAACCGTTTCTGAACCGACTTTGGCTCGTTCTAACACTTAAAGCGGACCCGAGAAATGTTTCTCTGGTCGAACAGGTGCGTTTAGATAACATTACGTCTAGCGTTAGCTGACCGCAGCTGGCCAGCGTAAACAACCTCGGGTGGGGTTGAGAAGGTGAAAAAATGTAGGTAGAATATGAAAGAAACGAAAATACAAAATGTCTCGGAAAACAGAACATTTAAAGGAGTAATCAAATTATGGACAAGATGGTAAAATAAATTATCTTTCACGTGACAGCCCCTTATCAACAACATTATTTTTGACAGTCATAGATTGGGTGATGCGCCAGACAACAGAGGGCAGTCCAAGAGGAATTAGATGGACAACGTTTTCTACACTGGAAGATTTGAAATATGCAGATGACATTGCACTGCTCGCGCATTCACACCAACACATTCAAGACAAAACTGATAGACTGAATAAGTATGGCCAGCAGGTTGGCCTGAACATCAATCTGAAGAAGACAGAGGTCATGACACTAAATGTGGGCAATCCTGAGCCAATAACAGTAAGGAACCAGAAGTTAGAACAGACAGACACATTTACTTACCTAGGAAGCATAGTAACACCTGACGGCGGAACAAGCAAGGACATTAACAACAGAATGAATAAAGCGAGAACAGCCTTTGCTATTCTCAACAACATTTGGAAGTCTTCCCAGTACAGCACAAACACCAAATTAAGACTGTATGAGAGCTGCGTACTTTCTGTGCTTCTCTATGGTGCGGAATGTTGGAGAGTAACAGAGAAGGAAATGTCGAAACTGTCCTCCTTCCACACAATCTGCCTAAGGAAAATTCTCCGAATCTTTTGGCCAAACACCATCAGCAACCAAGAACTACTTATTCGGAGTAACCAGGAGGACATGCACACCATCATAGCTGGCAGACGCTGGAGTTGGGTTGGCCATGTCCTCAGAAGGGACCCTGATACCATCGCAAGAACAGCTATGCTATGGACCCCCGAGGGAAAGCGAAAGAGAGGCCGACCAAAAACAACTTGGCGGAGAACTGTGGAAGCTGAGATGCAAAGAATGAACCACAGTTGGGGCACTGTACGAAGGATGGCCGCCGACCGAGCAAAGTGGAATCAATTTGTTGCTGCCCTACAAGACGCCACCAGGCGTGATGGCCGCTGACTGCTTTGACGGTTGGCGGTTATGGATCAAAGAAGAAGAAGAAGAAGATGTAATGGTTGATGTAAATCTAAGTCGCAGAGAAAAGTTTCACATATCAACATTCTATGTAAGAGCCAGAAGTAAATCTAAGTCACAGAGAAAAGTTTCACATATCAACATTCTATGTAATAGTTGATGTAAATCTAAGTCACAGAGAAAAGTTTCACATATCAACATTCTATGTAATAGTTGATGTAAATCTAAGTCACAGAGAAAAGTTTCACATATCAACATTCTATGTAATAGTTGATATGCTCATAGCACACATGACAAGAAGATATGTCTACAAACAAACAATCCTGTTTGACAAATTTGAATATGCTCGAAGAAGAATATTTGCAACAATGCCAAAATCTAGTGAAATAGTATCCTAAATAACAATCTTTATGACAGACGTCGTCAATTTCAAGTGTTATGTAAGACAAGACACAGAGTACTGACTAAAATAAAATCTCTCATGTTGATCTCTACGACAGAAGAGTGCAAGGTGAAATGCAATGTGTATTTCCAAGTGTCGAGATTTCTTTATGCATTTTCTTGTTGTTGATGATAACGAAATGTTCTGCAGAACATTATTATTCAGAATTAAAACAACTAAAAAACACTCAAAGGTCAAACATGACTCAGGAAAAACTAAATTCGCTTGCTTTACTTTGTGTGGAAGTGGACAGATTTTGTCATATCGATCTTGATAACATAATCATAGATTTTGCAATTTAAAAAAAAACCAAGAAAACAGTTGTTCTAAATATTTCTTTATAATTTTCTGATGTTTGTGTAGATTTATTAATATTTTTTTAAAACTTATTATTATATATTAATAAAAACCTTGACCTGAACTCCATTAGTTTTTTTTCTAGTTTTACCTTTTAGAAGATTGGTGAGGGGGCCCAAAATATCTTAACAGCCTAGGGCCTCTGGAGTTCTTAATTTGGCCCTGTCTAGTATTTAGAGTAGAAGAAGTCATGTCAAGTACCTGACAATAGAACAGTTCAAGTCTAGTATCTGACAATAGAACAGTTCAAGTCTAGTATCTGACAGTAGAACAGTTCAAGTCTAGTATCTGAGAGTAGAACAGTTCAAGTCTAGTATCTGAGAGTAGAACAGTTCAAGTCTAGTATCTGAGAGTAAAACAGTTCAAGTCTAGTATCTGAGAGTAGAACAGGTGAAAGTAGAACAGTTAAAGTCTAGTATCTGAGAGTAGAACAGGTGAGAGTAGAACAGTTCAAGTCTAGTACCTGAGAGTAGAACAGATGAGAGTAGAACAGTTCAAGTCTAGTATCTGAGAGTAGAACAGTTCAAGTCTAGTATCTGTGAGTAGAACAGTTCAAGTCTAGTATCTGAGAGTAGAACAGGTGAGAGTAGAACAGTTCAAGTCTAGTATCTGAGAGTAGAACAGGTGAGAGTAGAACAGTTCAAGTCTAGTATCTGAGAGTAGTACAGGTGAGAGTAGAACAGTTCAAGTCTAGTATCTGAGAGTAGAACAGGTGAGAGTAGAACAGGTGAGAGTAGAACAGTTCAAGTCTAGTATCTGAGAGTAGAACAGGTGTGAGTAGAACGATTCAAGTCTAGTATCTGAGAGTAGAACAGGTGAGAGTAGAACAGTTCAAGTCTAGTATCTGAGAGTAGAACAGGTGAGAGTAGAACAGTTCAAGTCTAGTATCTGAGAGTAGAACAGGTGAGAGTAGAACAGGTGAGAGTAGAACAGGTGAGAGTAGAACAGTTCAAGTCTAGTATCTGAGAGTAAAACAGGTAAGAGTAGAACTGTTCAAGTATAGTATCTGAGAGTAGAACAGGTGAGAATATAAAAGTTCAAGTCTAGTATCTGAGAACAGAACAGTTCAAGTCTAGTATCTGAGAGTAGAACAGGTGAGAGTAGAACAGTTCAAGTCTAGTATCTGAGAGTAGAACAGGTGAGAGTAGAACAGTTCAAGTCTAGTATCTGAGAGTAGAACAGGTGAGAGTAGAACAGTTCAAGTCTAGTATCTGAGAGTAGAACAGGTGAGAGTAGAACAGTTCAAGTCTAGTATCTGAGAGTAAAACAGGTGAGAGTAGAACAGTTCAAGTCTAGTATCTGAGAATAGAACAGGTGAAAGTAGAACAGTTCAAGTCTAGTATCTGAGAGTAGAACAGGTGAGAGTAGAACAGTTCAAGTCTAGTATTTGAGAATAGAACAGTTCAAGTCTAGTATCTGAGAATAGAACAGGTGAGAATAGAACAGTTCAAGTCTAGTATCTGAGAATAGAACAGGTGAGAGTAGAACAGTTCAAGTCTAGTATCTGAGAGTAGAACAGGTGAAAGTAGAACAGTTCAAGTCTAGTATCTGAGAGTAGAACAGGTGAGAGTAGAACAGTTCAAGTCTAGTATCTGAGAGTAGAACAGGTGAGAATAGAACAGTTCAAGTCTAGTATCTGAGAATAGAACAGGTGAGAGTAGAACAGTTCAAGTCTAGTATCTGAGAGTAGAACAGGTGAGAGTAGAACAGTTCAAGTCTAGTATCTGAGAGTAGAACAGGTGAGAGTAGAACAGTTCAAGTCTAGTATCTGAGAGTAGAACAGTTCAAGTCTAGTATCTCAGAATAGAACAGGTGAGAATAGAACAGTTAAAGTCTAGTATCTGAGAGTAGAACAGGTGAGAACAGAACAACTCAAGTCTAGTATCTGAGAGTAGAACAGGTGAGAGTAGAACAGGTGAGAGTAGAACAGTTCAAGTCTAGTATCTGAGAGTAGAACAGGTGTGAGTAGAACAATTCAAGTCTAGTATCTGAGAGTAGAACAGGTGAGAGTAGAACAGTTCAAGTCTAGTATCTGAGAGTAGAACAGGTGAGAGTAGAACAGTTCAAGTCTAGTATCTGAGAGTAGAACAGGTGAGAGTAGAACAGGTGAGAGTAGAACAGATGAGAGTAGAACAGTTCAAGTCTAGTATCTGAGAGTAAAACAGGTAAGAGTAGAACTGTTCAAGTATAGTATCTGAGAGTAGAACAGTTCAAGTTTAGTATCTGAAAGTAGAACAGGTGAGAGTAGAATAGTTCAAGTCTAATATCTGAGAGTAGAACAGGTGAGAGTAGAACAGGTGAGAGTAGAACAGTTGAAGTCTAGTATCTGACAGTAGAACAGTTCAAGTCTAGTATCTGACTGTAGAACAGTTAAAGGCTAGTATCTGACAGTATAACAGTTCAAGTCTAGTATCTGAGAGTAGAACAGTTCAAGTCTAGTATCTGACAGTAGAACAGTTCAAGTAAGTATCTGACAGTAGAACAGTTCAAGTCTAGTATCTGAGAGTAGAAAAGGTCAAGTCTGGTATCTGAGAGTAGAATAGTTCAAGTCTAGTAGCTGAGAGTAGAACAGTTCAAGTCTAGTATCTGAGAGTAAAAAAGGTCAAGTCTAGTATCTGAAAAGTCTAGTATCTGAGAGCAGAATAGTTCAAGTCTAGTATCTAAGAGTTGTACAATAAATGACATTCACTACACACATTTTTTACATGTGATAGCCTCACCATTCTTGACTATCATAAAACTGATAGATGGAGACAAAAGATGATATCTTGTGTAGCACTCACTTAAGCAATTCCCGCTCTCTGGCCATAATAAACTGTGAGGTGAAGGCCGCCTTTAATTTAAACACCAGACCTGCCCGGATAGACTCAATGATGCCTGGAGTGCCTCCTTCTTCTCTGTGTTCTATGTCACTGGTGTAAAAGTGGGCAGTTCGTCGAACCTGGGGACAAGACACATTTATTCATATATTATCACTTAGGCCCTAGATCAGGTTCCTAGATCACAAAGACAATTAGTGTTGTGAAATTTTGACTTCGTTATATGAAATTCATTCATAACCCTCCACTCCCAAAGGAGCATAGGCCTTCAACAAACACATGCCAAGTCCTCCTGTCACGTGCCATCATCGCATCATTTTCACCTCTGTTTCCAGCTCTCTTCTCCATGTGCTTCTTGGTCTACCTCTGCCTCTCTTGCCCTGGGTGTTCCAGAACAAGGACTGCCTTGTAATGCTATCAACAGGTTTCCTCAGTGTGTGTCCTATCCATCGCCATCGTCTTCTTCTCATCTCTTGTTCCACTGGCACTTGTCTGGTTCTTGCCATCAGTTCCACATTGGTAACCTTGTCATACCATTTTAATCCTTCTATTCTACGCAAGCACCCATTTATGAAAGTATGTAGCTTTTTGGTTGTTGTCTTTGTTGTTCTCCATGTCTCAGAGCCATACAATAGGACTGACTTCACATTTGAGTTGAAGATTCTTATTTTCGTGTTGGATCAGTTTCTCTTGTTCTCCATACATTTCCCAATGCAATGAAAGCTCCTCTTGCTTTTTGTATTCTTATTTTGATATCACTGTCTGCCCATCCAACTTTGTCTATATTGCTGCCAAGGTATGTGTACGATTCTACATCTTGTATTGGTGCTTCTTCAAGTTCAACCCTGTTATCATTACCTGCATTTATTCTCATTATTTTTGTCTTTTCCATGTGTATTTCAGACCCTATTGCTGTGACCTCTCATCAAGTGTTTTCAATTTGTCCTACATCTGATTACAGTTATGGGACAGCAGAGCCAAGTCATCAGCAAAATCCAGATCATCCAACTGCTTAGTCAGAGTCCACTGGATTCCATTTCTGTTGTGTGTTGTCGATGTTCTCATAACCCAGTATATTGCTAGTAAGAAAAGAAATGGAGACAAGAGACATCCCTGTTGCAATCCCGTTCTTATCCCAAACGGTTCTGTAAGTTGTCCTTCAAGAAGAACTCTGCATGTCATGTCTTCATATGTTTTCTTTATTAAATTAATGATCTTCAGGGGAACTCCATAATGTCTCATCAATTTCCAAAGTGATTCTCTGTCTACACTGTCAAATGCCTTTTCGTAGCCCACAAATCCAATGTATAGTGGGGAATTCCATTCCAGACTTTGTTCAACTATTATTCTCAAAGTGGCTATCTGGTCTGTACAGGATCTGTTTTGTCGAAAATCTGCTTGTTCATCTCTCAGTTTCTTGTATATGGACTCTTTTAATCTCTCGAGGATAACCCTGTTTAATACTTTTCCAGGCACTGATTGTAACATTATTCCTCTATAATTTATGCACTCTTGTAAATTTCCCTTATTAGGCAACTTAACCAGATCTCCTTCCTTCCATTCTGCTGGTATCTCTTCTTTTTCCCAGATGTTACAAAGTAATTTACATAACATCTCTGTAGCCGTGTCGATATCCACTTTGATGGCCTCTGCTGGAATGCCATCTGGTCCAGCCGCTTTTCCATCTCTTAGATGCTATATGGCTTTCTTTATTTCTTCCTTCGTTGGTCTTTCACAGTTAATTTGTAGCTCTTCTTCTGCTGGCTGGATGTCTGGGGGGTTTTGTGGAGCTGGTCTATTGAAAAGGTCCTCAAAATATTTCGTCCACCTCTGTTACGTTGGGGTTTTTGTGTGTACAATTATATTGGCGATATCGTGCTTATACATAAGTGAATGTCGTGAGGGCCAAGGCAATTCATTCAATGGCATATCACTTGACAACGATCATCGTGGATGGGTCCACATAGCACAGTAGATTTAATTACAAGTAGACATACAGTTCATGATAAAATGTAGTTACATACAATTATGGCAGGCTCCTACAGTCCGTGTTATATCGTCACATATCTGGCTTATATACGAAAGGTGCCTAAACAAGTTAACACCTAAGTAGCGATAACCAGAATATAGAGATTAATTTTGATTACTCCCGTAAAATTCCTCTGCATAAAATCATTGAAATTGCATACTTAAAATTGGCATCTTCTTACATATATGTGGCGTCCTTCTCAAATTCTTATGCCCCATAGGAGAACTATATAACTTCAAATCTTGGGAGCAAAAATATCCACGTTTTACTCAGATGGATTCATACAATAGAAGGCCCCAAACTATCGGTCTGCATACATTAGTGCAGCATCTATTACGTCATCATCGCCTAGTAACGTAAACCTTATATCGCGTTCATTTATTATTAACATTGGTGTGAAAATACATCATGTTGGCCCCAGATAGAATTGTTACCGCGCAGATTAAACTGCTAACAAAACTAAGTGTGATCAACATGTAAAAATACATTATAATCTTCTTTAACAACCTCTTCATTTGCTCTTGTATATTGCTAAGCAGTTTTTCATTCTTGTCTTTTATGAGGCAACTTGTTTGCTTGTATTTCCCTGTTAGCTTCTTTGTGCTGCTATACAGTTCTCTCATATTTCCTTTGGCTGCAGCATCTTCTGCCTCTCTTGCCAACTCCTCAATATACTTCCTCTTGTCTCTTTTGATACTTCTTTTAACTTCTTTGTTTGCTTCTGTGTACACTTCTTGAGCCTTGGCTTTGGAACTTCTGGTTTTGCGTGTTTAAATCTGCTTTCTTGTTTTTCAGATCAGGTTCCCAGATCACAAAGACAATTAGTGTTGTGAAATTTTGACTTCTTTATATGAAATACAATAATTCGTAATCAGGCTAATATTTCAGTTTTAGCCACTTTCTCTTATTCATAAAACATTTGCCCACTTTGCTACATAAATGTTTCATTTACTTTCTGTTTCAGTTTTTATACATGTCTCATAGCACGTTGCACATTTGGAGCTTCATTCAACAACAAGACATCATTAGAAAAACCATTGTACTAGACCATACTGTGCTGTATCCTTCAAGAACTATTTCTATTAGCTGTTGGACACAACATGGCAGAACTTACAAAGACAACAGTGCCACCACCTGCTCCGTGTGGTACAGGGTTCCGGAACAGCCATTGCTTGGCTACTAGGACACCTTGAAAGGTAAACAAAGAAACAGACATTTTAACCACACCAGATGCATCACTCGCTCGTCATTTGCTGATTGACACTCATAGTGCACGGATGTGTGTTTATCAACTTTGTAACATTATTAATCAGGAATAGCTTTCAATAAATAGAAAAAATAGAGTACTGGCCAAAATAGATAATAAATATGAGAAACAAATACAAAATTAAATAAATTGATAAATTAACTATAAAATATTACGAGGGGCTTAAATTCTAGTTAAAAGAAAAATGTAACTGTCGTTTACACGTTGTGCCATCAAGGCTGATAAAATATGTTGGCAGTAAGCACATCCCCTTCAAGTACCATGCCTGATGGCATAAGCAATCAAGTTTCTCCACAACATTCTGCTCCCTGTGCTAATTATGAATTCTGTTGTTGACTTATTTTCATGCCACGATGATAAGTATCTTCTCTCTTTGTCACCCTTTATATCTTTTGTCCGTTAATCTTTCCTGTTGTCACAATATATCCCAGTTGATAACAAGTCCAAAAAAAGTGGACTGCTTTCTTCTAATATCAATTATAATAAAGTCTCTTTATGCACTGACCTAAACACATCTCAAAAATCATTTGTCAGCCATTTCCAATAATAGCCACTAAATGTCATAACTAGTCAGACAGACATAAACACAAGTGAGCAGAAAAACATGATCAAGGAGCAGAAAAACATGATCAAGTGAGCAGAGAAACATGATCAAACAAATAGAGAAACACAATCAAGCAAGCAGAGAAACAGAATCTAGCCAGCAGAGAAACACAATCAAGTGAGCAGATAAACAGAATCTAGCCAGCAGAGAAACACAATCAAGTGAGCAGAGAAACAGAATCTAGCCAGCAGAGAAACACAATCAAGTAAACACAATCAAGTGAGCAGAGAAACAGAATCTAGCCAGCAGAGAAACACAATCAAGTGAGCAGATAAACAGAATCTAGCCAGCAGAGAAACACAATCAAGTGAGCAGAGAAACACAATCAAGTGAGCAGAGAAACAGAATCTAGCCAGCAGAGAAACACAATCAAGTGAGCAGAGAAACAGAATCTAGCCAGCAGAGAAACACAATCAAGTAAGCAGAGAAACACAGTCAAGTGAGCAGAGAAACAGAATCTAGCCAGCAGAGAAACACATTCAAGCAAGCAGAGAAACAGAATCTAGCCAGCAGAGAAACACAATCAAGTGAGCAGAGAAACAGAATCTAGCCAGCAGAGAACACAATCAAGTGAGCAGAGAAACACAATCAAGTGAGCAGAGAAACAGAATCTAGCCAGCAGAGAAACACAATCAAGTGAGCAGAGAAATAGAATCTAGCCAGCAGAGAAACACAATCAAGTGAGCAGAGAAACACAGTCAAGTGAGCAGAGAAACAGAATCTAGCCAGCAGAGAAACACATTCAAGCAAGCAGAGAAACAGAATCTAGCGAGCAGAGAAATACAATCAAGTGAGCAGAGAAACACAATGACATGAGCAGACAAAAACAATCAAGTGAGCAGAGAAACACAATGAAGTGAGCAGACAAACACAATCAAGCAAAGCAAGCAGAGAAACACAATCAAGCGAGCAGAAAAACACAATCAAGCGAGCAGACAAACACAATCAAGCAAGCAGAGAAACACAAAGAAGCGAGCAGACAAACACAATGAAGCAAGCAGAGAAACACAATGAAGTGAGCAGAGAAACACAATCAAGCAAGCATAGAAACACAATCAAGCAAGCAGAGAAACACAATCAAGTGAGCAGAGAAACAATCAAGCGAAGTGAGCAGAGAAACACAATCAAGCGAGCAGACAAACACAATCAAGGGAGCAGACAAACACAATCAAGCGAAGTGAGCAGAGAAACACACACAAGCAAGCAGAGAAATACACACAAGCAAACAGACAAACACAATGAAGCGAGAAGACAAACACAATGAAGCGAGCAGACAAACACAATGAAGCGAGCAGAGAAACACAATGAAGTGAGCAGAGAAACACATTGAAGCGAGCAGAGAAACACACACAAGCAAGCAGAGAAACACATACAAGCAAGCAGAGAAACACAATGATGTGAGCAGAGAAACACACACAAGCACACAAGCAAGCAGAGAAACACAACAAAGTGAGCAGACAAACACAATCAAGTGAGCAGAGAAACACCATCAAGCGAGCAGACAAACACAATCAAGCGAGCAGAGAAACACAATCAAACAAGCAGACAAACACAATCAAGTGAGCAGAGAAACACAATCAAGCGAGCAGACCAACACAATTAAGCGAGCAGAGAAACACAATCAAGCAAGCAGACAAACACAATCAAGCGAGCAGACAAACACACACACAAGCAAGCAGAGAAACACAATCAAGCAAGCAGAGAAACACAATCAAGCGAGCAGACAAACACAATCATGTGAGCAGAGAAACACAATGAAGCGAGCAGACAAACACACACAAGCAAGCAGTGAAACACAATGAAGCGAGCAGACAAACACAATCAAGTGAGCAGAGAAACACAATCAAGCAAGCAGACAAACACAATCAAGCAAGCAGAGAAACACAATCAAGTGAGCAGACAAACACAATCAAGTGAGCAGACAAACACACAAGCAAGCAGAGAAACACAAACAAGCAAGCAGAGAAACACAATCAAGTGAGCAGAGAAACACAATCAAGCGAGCAGACAAACACAATTAAGCAAGCAGAGAAACACAATCAAGTAAGCAGAGAAACACAATCAAGCCAGCAGAGAAAAACTAATCAAGAGAGCAGAGAAACACAATCAAGTGAGCAGACAAACACAATGAAGCAAGCATAGAAACACAATCAAGCAAGCAGAGAAACACAATCAAGCGAGCAGACAAACACAATCAAGCAAGCAGGCAAACACAATCAAGCAAGCAAAGAAACATGATCAAGTGAGCAGAGAAACCCAATCAAGCAAGCAAAGAAACATGATCAAGTGAGCAGAGAAACACAATCAAGCAAGCAGAGAAAAACTAATCAAGAGAGCAGAGAAACACAATCAAATGAGCAGACAAACACAATGAAGCACGCAGAGAAACATGATCAAGAAAGCAAAGAAACACAATCAAGCGAGCAGACAAACACAATCAAGCAAGCAAAGAAACATGATCAAGCGAGCAGAGAAACACAATCAAGCAAGCAGAGACACACAATCAAGCGAGCAGACAAACACAATCAAGCAAGCAGACAAACACAATCAAGCAAGCAAAGAAACAATATCAAGTGTGCAGAGAAACACAATCAAGCAAGCAAAGAAACATGATCAAGCAAGCAGACAAACACAATCAAGCAAGCAAAGAAACATGATCAAGTGAGCAGACAAATGCAATCAAGCAAGCAAAGAAACATGATCAAATGAGCAGAGAAACACAATCAAGCAAGCAAAGAAACATGATCAAGCGAGCAGACAAACACAATCAAGCAAGCAGACAAACACAATCAAGCAAGCAGACAAACACAATCAAGCAAGCAAAGAAACATGATCAAGCGAGCAGACAAACACAATCAAGCAAGCAGACAAACACAATCAAGCAAGCAGACAAACACAATCAAGCAAGCAAAGAAACAATATCAAGTGTGCAGAGAAACACAATCAAGCAAGCAAAGAAACATGATCAAGCAAGCAGACAAACACAATCAAGCAAGCAAAGAAACATGATCAAGTGAGAAGAGAAACACAAACAAGCAAGCAAAGAAACATGATCAAGTAAGCAGAGAAACGCATTCAAGCAAGCAAAGAAACATGATCAAGTGAGCAGAGAAACACAAACAAGCAAGCAAAGAAACATGATCAAGTGAGCAGAGAAACACAATCAAGCAAGCAAAGAAACATGATCAAGCGAGAAGACAAACATAATCAAGCAAGCAGACAAACACAATCAAGCAAGCAGACAAACACAATCAAGCAAGCAAAGAAACATGATCAAGTGAGCAGAGAAACACAAACAAGCAAGCAAAGAAACATGATCAAGTGAGAAGAGAAACACAATCAAGCAAGCAAAGAAACATGATCAAGTGAGCAGAGAAACACAATCAAGCAAGCAGAGAAACACAATCAAGCATTATCTTTCATCACCTAATAGAGCATTGGCCTTTAAAATGTTCACACCAAGATTTCCTGTCCTGTGCCATCTGTACATGTTCTATTGATATCTTCTTCATCCCTGTGATGCCTGTCTCCAGTTCCCTTCTCTAAGTGCTTTTAGGCTTCCCTCTATGTATCTTACCTAGGGGATTCCAGAACAAGGATTGCCCTGTAATGTTATGAACAGGTTTCCTCAATGTGCCAGCATCATCTCCTCACATCTTCTTCTACTAGCACTTGTTTGCTAATGTCCATCTGTTGCACATTTGTCATACCATTGTCATCCTTGCAAGCAATCATGTATGTCACTTCTTGTTTGTGTTGTTCTCCATTGTTCACAGCCATACAATATGACTGTAACGATACAGGGAAATGGAAGCGCCTCTTCGCCATTGTACTCTCATTTTGATATCCCTGTCCGTTACTTCTATTGTATCTATACTGCTGCCAAGATACACGCACAAGTTCACATTGTGTAGGGATGTATCTCCAAGTATCATCTAGCTATCAGTTGCCATGTTTATTATCGTTATCTTTGTGTCTATTCTCTGTGTATTCTCAGACTCCTATTGCTGTGACCTCTTATCAAGTAGACGAACTCACCGACATCAATAACAAATAGGCTAGCAAATACGACATACATGAAAGCAAGCTCAAAGATAGACACAGACAAGCAGCACACAGAGAGACAACATGGAGACAGAAAGAACAGGTAGATAGACAGACAAACAACAGGCAGACAAGCACACAGAAACAAACTACAAACAGACAAACTGTGATAGGCAGACAGACTAGTGCATAGACACAATGGAGAGAAAGACAACTACACAGAAAGACAGACAATGACACAGACAGAAAGACACAAACACAAGACAGCAGATAATTACCAGCAGATAATTACCTGGAGTTTGTGGACCACCTATAAACTTGTGGGGTGAGATAAAAATAGCATCTTTGTAAGCGTGCGGGCTGTAGGGAAAGATATTGCGAGAAAATTGTGTAGATTGATGAGGTTGTGTGTGGTGTATCATGTTCTCTCACAACCAGCTTTGCCACCCCTAGGTGGAGTCACCTAGATCTAGGTTTTTTTTTTCCAAAAGAGCAGCTTGGTAACGCTGCTCGTAACATTCTAACATCTGAACATTGGCCAGCCTCAACACAGTCAAACACACAGACAGTTTTCAGGAAAAAGGTAAAGATAATCCTAAAGCAAATACTGCTGTAGGGGAGTGAAGTGTTAGAGACTTCACCATACTAGGTCCAGCATCAAGAGGAGGGGTAACCAGTTCCCTTCCTTGCTGCCTTTTCCTTCCCTAACTCAAAGAGCCATCAAGTACCCATTTACAGCTGGGTAGACTGGAACATATCAGTACTGTGATTCGAAGCCAGCAACTTTGCCGCGAGAGACCAGTGCTCTGACCACTCTGTCAATCGGACGCTCCGTTGTCAGGAAGGACAACTTAATACATGTTCTATTTTCACTGCATAAGAGACAGAAGACTACCACCTGAATGTGTTTTTGTAGTAGTGGTTTCTGCAGCAAAATCAAATATTCTTACATACCTGGCTTGCTAGCCCTGCACATAGAATCATCTTTGTGGGCTCTGACAGCCTATCAGGTGGCAGAAGTGAACTGTTGATCTGTTTTCTATCTTATAAGTGACCCCAAGACAGCAGTCAGTATTAAAACATGACAGACAAGTATACAGGTTAACATCATTTCGGACATGTTAATACATGTCTTGTGGAACAGCAGTCAGTGATCCCAGGACAGCAGTCAGTATTAAAACATGACAGACAAGTATACAGGTTAACATCATTTCGGACATGCTAATACATGTCTTGTGGAACAGCAGTCAGTGATCCCAGGACAGCAGTCAGTATTAAAACATGACAGACAAGTATACTTGTTACATGCTAATATTTGTCTTGTGGAACAGCATCAGCATTAAAACATGACAGACAAGTATACTTGTTATATGCTAATATTTGTCTTGTGGAACAGCATCAGCATTAAAACATGACAGATGAGTATACTTGTTACATGCTAATATTTGTCTTGTGGAACAGCGTCAGCATTAAAACATGACAGACAAGTATACTTGTTACATGCTAATATTTGTCTTGTGGAACAGCATCAGCATTAAAACATGACAGACGAGTATACTTGTTACATGCTAATATTTGACTTGTGGAACAGCGTCAGCATTAAAACATGACAGACGAGTATACTTGTTACATGCTAATATTTGTCTTGTAGAACAGCGTCAGCATTAAAAAATGACAGACGAGTATACTTGTTACATGCTAATATTTGTCTTGTGGAACAGCGTCAGCATTAAAACATGACAGACGAGTATAAAGGTTAACATGTGTCTTGGACATGTTAATACATGTCTTGTGGAACAGCAGTCAGTGTTAAAACGTGACAGACGAGTATACAGGTAACAAGTGTTTCAGATAAGTTAGTATTTGTCTCGTGTCAGTGATCCCCAGGACAGCAGTCAGTGTTAAAATATGACAGACGAGTATACAGGTAACAAGTGTTTCAGATAAGCTAGTATTTGTCTTGTGTCAGTGACCCCAGTCATTGTTAAAACATGACAGACAAGTATGCCGGCAGAATAATTAACCTGAGAATCGCTAACTAGTTAGGGTTATATGTCGGTAGCACACTTACTTTCGAGGATTCATATTGATATCTACGTAAGGGGCAGCACATGCATAATCAAAGAAGGCGTAGCCCCCGTACTTATGCATAAGAGAAGATACTGAGTCGACGTCTGTGAGTATTCCCGTGACGTTGGAGGCCGCTGAGAATGACCCAATCAGCAAGTGTCTCGTGCTGCAGCTACACTTCTAGAGGCATCATGAGATAGAGACATGAGATAGAGACATGAGATAGAGACATGAGGGTGATAAGAATATGGAACCCTAAAAGAAGGATACTGCTGAAGATAAGGGAGTGTAGATTCAGAGTGTTTATGTTGTTGGGTAAGAGGGTGTTAAGGGTATGGGAGGGTTAGAGGACTTCAGGATGTAGAAGGGTAAAATATGTTGAGGATATGAGAGGGTAAGATAACAATGAGGATATGGGAGGGTAAGATAACAATGAGGATATGAGAGAGTAAGATAACAATGAGGATATGAGAGAGTAAGATAACAATGAGGATATGAGAGAGTAAGATAACAATGAGGATAGGGGAGGGTAAAAGGATGCTAAGGATACAGGAGGATAAGAGAAGTGGGAGGATGCGAACGAACGAAAAAAATTTTTGTTTCATAAGAATAAAGAAATAAGCATTATCTTTTTACATTTGTGCCCAGCAGTAAGGAAGGGTAAGAGGAGGAGGATGTTATAGAAGGGGTAACTAGTAGCTGAGGATGGATGTAAGAGGAGGATGAAGTTATAGAAAGGGTAACTAGTAGCTGAGGATGGATGTAAGAGGAGGATGATGTTATAGAAGGGGTAACTAGTAGCTGAGGATGGATGTAAGAGGAGGAGGATGTTATAGAAGGGGTAACTAGTAGCTGAGGATGGATGTAAGAGGAGGAGGATGTTATAGAAGGGGTAACTAGTAGCTGAGGATGGATGTAAGAGGAGGATAATGTTATAGAAGGGGTAACTAGTAGCTGAGGATGGATGTAAGAGGAGGAGGATGTTATAGAAGGGGTAACTAGTAGCTGAGGATGGATTAAGAGGAGGAGGATGTTATAGAAGGGGTAACTAGTAGCTGAGAATGGATATAAGAGGAGGATGATGTTATAGAAGGGGTAACTAGTAACTGAGGATGGATGTAAGAGGAGGAGGATGTTATAGAAGGGGTAACTAGTAGCTGAGGATGGATTAAGAGGAGGAGGATGTTATAGAAGGGGTAACTAGTAGCTGAGGATGGATGTAAGAGGAGGAGGATGTTATAGAAGGGGTAACTAGTAGCTGAAGATGGATGTAAGAGGAGGATGATGTTATAGAAGGGGTAACTAGTAGCTGAGGATGGATGTAAGAGGAAGATGATGTTAAAGAAGGGGTAACTAGTAGCTGAGGATGGATGTGGTCAAAGGATGGTGAGAAGATGTTATGGTAAGAGGAGGATGATGTTATAGAAGGGGTAACTAGTAGCTGAGGATGGATGTGGTCAAAGGATGGTGAGAAGATGTTACAGTAAGAGGAGGATGATGTTATAGAAGGGGTAACTAGTAGCTGAGGACAGATGTGGTCAAAGGATGGTGAGAAGATGTTACGGTAAGAGGAGGATGATGTTATAGAAGGGGTAACTAGTAGCTGAGGATGGATGTGGTCAAAGGATGGTGAGAAGATGTTACAGTAAGAGGATGTCATAGCTGGCAGACGCTGGAGTTGGGTTGGCCACGTTCACAGAACAGATCCCGTTGCCATCACAAGAACAGATATGCTATGGACTCCCAAAGGAAAGGGAAAGAGAGGCTGACCAAAAACAACTTGGCAGAGAACTGTGTAGGCCGAGATGCACAAAATGAACCAGAGCTGGGGCACTGTACAAAGGAAGGCCGCCGACCAAACAAAGTGGAAGCAGTTTGTTGCTGCCCTACAAGAGACCACCAGGCATGATGGTCACTGACTGCTTTAACAGTTGGCGGCTAAGGATCAAAGAAGAAGAAGAGGATGTTGAGGATATGGAGAGGTAAGAAGATGTTGACGATATGGAAGAGTAAGATTATGTTGAGAATATGGAAGAGTCAGGAAAATATACTGTGGTAAGAGAGGATCGAACGAGGATTAAGAGTATGAGGAGATAAGAAGAGAATGTTGAGACGGAAGAGTAAGATGATGTTGAGGTTATTGGAGGGTGGTGAGGTTTCATAAGATAAAAGAATGTCAATAAATATATGACAACAATAATGTAAAGACATTACAATTATGGTCACGACATTTAAAACAATCACACACTAACGACGACATTAATGGAAAGAAATGACAATACTAATGACAAAAACACTGACCGTATGCATTTCAAGTTGTAGAGTTAAATTGTCTAAATCTAGAAGGCCACATTGTGTCTGGCGTATGGTGATTACCTGTCAACAGAGATGCATGGTTGGAGGTAAACTGTGGAGTGTTACATCGACTACTTCCCTACCCAGATGAAGCCTCATACTTAATATCACACATACGCTTGCATTGACATTTACTAACACTCTTATATACACCTTAAGTTACATTCTTACACATAACATCTCTTACATTCTAACACACATTATTTCTTACACACACTGTTTCCTTCACACATTTTTCTTACACAAACTGTATCTTACACACATACACATACACCCTGGGCCGGCTCTTTGGAAGTGCAAGTGGTGTGGCCACACTTGGTGCTATCTTGGGAGATGCAAGTGGTTCGGCCACACTTGGTGCTATCTTGGGAGATGCAAGTGGTTCGGCCACACTTGGTGCTATCTTGGGAGATGCAAGTGGTTCGGCCACACTTGGTGCTATCTTGGGAGATGCAAGTGGTTCGGCCACACTTAGTGCTATCTTGGGAGATGCAAGTGGTTCGGCCACACTTGGTGCTATCTTGGGAGATGCAAGTGGTTCGGCCACACTTGGTGCTATCTTGGGAGATGCAAGTGGTTCGGCCACACTTGGTGCTATCTTGGGAGATGCAAGTGGTTCAGCCACACTTGGTGCTATCTTGGGAGATGCAAGTGGTTCGACCACACTTGGTGTTATCTTGGGAGATGCAAGTGGTTCGGCCACACTTGGTGCTATCTTGGGAGATGCAAGTGGTTTGGCCACACTTGGTGCTATCTTAGGAGATGCAAGTGGAGTGGCCACACTTGGTGCTATCTTGGGAAATGCAAGTGGTGCGGCCACACTGGGTGCTATCTTAGGAGGTGCAAGTGGTTCGGCCACACTTGGTGCTATCTTGGGAGATGCAAGCAGTGTGGCCACACTGGGTGCTATCTTGGGAAAGGGCACCGACATTTTCTTTTAAACATTAAAATGTTAAAAGAACATTTGAAACTTTAAGGTATAAACTTTTTTACGTTTACATTTATTTTATTTCTTAAACCAAACCTCAGAAATGAGGTATCTGAGGAAGGTGGTTGAAGTAACAAGAAGGGACATGGTCCGCAACAAGACGATACGGCAAGGCCTCAAAACCCAGCCCCTGCAGACCCAAGTAGAACAGTCCCAACCACGATGGTTTGGCCATGTCTGCAGAATGGGAGAAGATCGGCCATCACGACAAGTATGGGAAACTAAGAGCCAGGGATCCAGACCTCCAATAAAATCCAGAGTTCGCTAGGAGGACAACATTAGGCGATCTCGGAAGGACTGAGGACTAGATTGGAGCCAGGCCAGGAGGAAGACAGCCGATATGATAGTATGACACTCTCTCTGGTAAACCTCTACACCCCAGGGTAGAAGAGGAATAACTAAGTAAGTAAGTTGTAAGTAATTTCTTAAATATGCTTTCTTCAATGACTCTATTATATATTATCCTGACAAACTGCACCCCCTGCACGGAAACATAGCTGACATTAAGGGAGCAAGAATAAAGAAATTAATGATCGCCTGTTAGAGAATGACACTGCAACAGATGAATCATCAAGGTTAAGAGTGTTGGAATTTGGCATTAAACGTAAGGCTAGCAGAGATGGACATATGAGAGGATGTATCCTTCATGTATACAAGCTACAGGAACAGTTAGTATACACACTCTTCTACATATACTGAGGGAGACTGAACCCCTATGGGTTTGCCCGGAGTGCAATGATGTCGATTCTGTTCAACAATAACAATCCTTTAAAAAAAAAAAAAAAAAACGTTCTCAGCATCAATCTGTAATTCACCATAAATTTTTTTTTAAATACATACCACAAGTGTGTTATGTAGCTGTAAAATGCTGAGTAAACACTTGCAGAAATAACAGTGTCATCCAACTCAGCAGCATAAAATTGAGTGTCGTAAGAGTATACAGTATGGTATTGGAGAGGGGTGGAGTGAGGCATCATCACAAGACCTCCACCACCCTGAAAAATCCTCTGGGCCAGCTCTGCCTACAACTTAAAAGGTACATTCAAACTTGCAGAACTTCCATCCACTTACACTCTTACATACACCTTCAGGTACATTCAAACATACACAACTTCCATCTACTTACACTCATTCACTTAGACGCTTACATACACCTTCAGGTACATTCAAACATACACAACTTCCAACTACTTACACTCATTCACTTAGACGCTTACATACACCTTCAGGTACATTTAAACATACACAACTTCCATCTACTTACACTCATTCACTTAGATGCTTACATACACCTTCAGGTACATTCAAACATACACAACTTCCATCTACTTACACACATTCACTTACACTATTACATACACCTTCAGGTACATTCAAACATATACAACCTCCATCTACTTACACACATTCACTTACACTCTTACATACACCTTCAGGTACATTCAAACATACAACTTCCATCTACTTACACTCATTCACTTAGATGTTTACATACACCTTCAGGTACATTCAAACATACACAACTTCCATCTACTTACACTCATTCACTTAGACGCTTACATACACCTTCAGGTACATTCAAACATACACAATTTCCATCTACTTACACACATTCACTTACACTGTTACATACACCTTCAGGTACATTCAAACATATACAACTTCCATCTACTTACACACATTCACTTACACTCTTACATACACCTTCAGGTACATTCAAACATACACAACTTCCATCTACTTACACACATCTACTTACACTCTTACATACACCTTCAGATACATTCAAACATACACAACTTCCATCTACTTACACACATCTACTTACACTCTTACATACACCTTCAGGTACATTCAAACATACACAACTTCCACCTACTTACACTCTTACATACACCTTCAGGTACATTCAAACATACCCAACTTCCATCTACTTACACACATCTACTTACACTCTTACATACACCTTCAGGTACATTCAAACATACCCAACTTCCATCTACTTGCACACATCTACGTACACTCTTACATACACCTTCAGGTACATTCAAACATACACAATTTCCATCTACTTACACACATCTACTTACACTCTTACATACACCTTCAGGTACATTCAAACATACACAACTTCCATCTACTTACACTCTTACATACACCTTCAGGTACATTCAAACATACAACTTCCATCTACTTACACACATTCACTTAGACTCTTACATACAACTTCAGGTACAATGAAACATACACAACTTCCATCTACTTACACACATCCACTTGCACTCTTACATACACCTTCAGGTGCATTCAAACGTACACAACTCCAATCCACTTACATACACATTCACTTACACTCTTACATACACCTTCGGGTATATTCAAACTTACACAACTTACATCTACTTACACACTTTCACTTACACTCTTACATACACCTTCAAGTACGTTAAAACATGGACAACTTCCATCCACGTACACACAGTCACTTACACTCTTACATACACTCTCACTCTTATATACATATTGACTTTCACCATTACATACAAAGTTAATCACATATTTATACATGCATCCTCACATGTAACCCCATATACATTCATATAGCCCTTTTATTCTGTTTCATGAACTTCATGCCAATCAATTAACACCATTTAGCTCCCCAAGAAGCATAGGTCTTCAAAAAAACACATGCCAAGTCCTCCTGTCATGTGCCATCAGCTCAAGTCCTCCTGTCATGTGCCATCAGCTCAAGTCCTCCTGTCATGTGCCATCAGCTCAAGTCCTCCTGTCATGTGCCATCAGCTCAAGTCCTCCTGTCATGTGCCATCAGCTCAAGTCCTCCTGTCATGTGCCATCAGCTCAAGTCCTCCTGTCATGTGCCATCAGCTCAAGTCCTCCTGTCAAGTCCTCCTATCATGTGCCATCAGCTCAAGTCCTCCTGTCATGTGCCATCAGCTCAAGTTCTCCTGTCATGTGCCATCAGCTCAAGTCCTCCTGTCATGTGCCATCAACTCAAGTTCTTCTGACATGTGCCATCAGCTCAAGTTCTTTTCAGGTTTTTCTCATCATTTTCACTTCTGTATTTAGTTCTCATCTCCGTGTGTTTTTTGGTCCACCTCTGCCTCTGGGACTCATAGTTGACCAACATTTAAGTTGGAATTTACATGTACTAGAACTGACCAAACAAATGGCACAGAAAGTTTACCATTAGCTAAGATCAAACATTTTCTAGATGAGAAGACACGGAAAAGGCTCTATATATCCCAAATACAAACACACCTAGATGTGATGAGTTACTGTTAATTTTTATTTTCAACTCGCCCCATTTCTTGTCCCATTTATTAATTTTGGTTCTTTTTTTTCTAATGCGTCCTAGTTCATATTTATTTTAATTCTGGGTATTCTGTATGGCGGTAGGATGACTCATACCACCAACACCAACCCTTCTTGGTTGGAGATGGGAGGAAACCCCTACCCGTGTTGTAACGTGGGCTAGTGAGCCATTCTTGTTGATAGGCGGTCAGTATAGTTAGGTAATATTACATACATTTTTCAGCGAGCTTCGAGGGGAGTCTATTTTCTTTGATCTTCGTCGCTAGTGGATTGGTCGAGTTAAGATAATATTATGATATTTAACGGGAAGCTGATACGATTGGTTTTGATTTTTAATTTATGTAGCAGTCATTAGATTACATCAGAAGTTGGGTTGGAAGCGGATTTTGGGAGACAATGCTAGAAGCTATGACTCACCACGTCGGTCTTGCATCAGAAAACTGGACCTATATATACAGTGCCAAATTAGTAGTTAGTGCTCCCAAGTCCAAGAATTTTATTGCCGTTCAGTCTGCCAGGTTTGTGGATATTCTGAAAGTCTGGGTATGTTCGTAAACTTAATAAGTGGTGTAAGAATGTTAGCTAATAGAGTTAGCAAGTAAGAGTAATCTTTCTTCTGGGATTTAATTTTATTGGTAGTCAGTAGTTGCCATCCATTGCCGACTTCTACAAAGCTAGAGCCTGTGTAGTGTAAGTTTTGTTGTAATTATACTATGTCTAGCTAGCGAGTTCTATGATTTCGTGGCGCGGGTTTGAGATATTAACGGTTGAGAATAGGGGCTTAGGTTAGACGAGAGCACTGTGTAACGTTATAGCGAGTTCAGAGTAACCACAGTAGATTATGATAAATAGAAGTGTAGGTATGCAGGTTTTTTTTGTGGGTGCCTAAGAAACAGGTATAATTAATGTAATTCAGAAGGAGAAGGGGGGAAAGAGTGTTTAATATTCTGATATATGGTGTAGGCATTTGTGTGTTAATAAGTTGTGCTATTTGTTAATGTAATTCAGAAGGAAAAGGGATGAAGAGTGTGTAATATTCTGATATATGGTGTATGCAATTGTGTGCTAAATAAGTTGTTCTATTTTGAAAACCTTCCATGGGCCGCCTTTAATATAAGAATAGTGCAGGGGAGGAGAAGGAGTGAGCGTTAAGTCTGACCCGAGGGCAGAAATAATAGTTATAGATATGGGAGCTTGTATTTAGGGAAGTTTTATTATGGTATGGGAAACGGGGTGTAGGTAAATCTTGGTTGTTTTTAGTGTTTTGAATTATGTATTTTTTGAATTGGTGTAAAATAGTTATTTTGTCTTACAGCGATTCACGGTGGAGGGTAGGTAACCCTAAGCCTACAATGGCCTTTGCCTTCTCAGAGAGGGAGGCAAGAGACAACATTGTAATTGAAGAGAACTGGGGTTTGCGCATAAGTAACTGGCGCCCTAGTTGTGTCTGCAATACGGAGAGGCATTAGAAGTTCTCATGACGTGAGGAAACATATACCTCAGCGTGGAATTGCCTAGGAATTAGAGCTCTTAGCTTGTATGGCCAAATACAGAACAGGCTACGCTGCCTGGTATTGTTCACATACTGCCACAATAAAGCAGTAGGCCAACACCTGTAGCGGGTTAAATCGTCGTTGTGTGAAGAACAGGGTGCCATCATCAGAGCTAGATCTACAGCCAGAGGTAGGTAGGTATGTATGTATGTATGTATGTATGTCTAAAACCATCTAGCTAAAAGATCGAAGTTGAATTGGCCAAGATCATTTTGGGTAGAACTGAATGAAGAATGCGCGCGTGAAGGAGTGAGTGTGAAAGTGGATGACAGTGGCCATTACATTGTACATTTAAACGTAGATGAAGAAGTGAGTCTAACATACAAGTCATCAAATGCTTTTTATTCTGGATTTAAATCACATAAACTTAACCTAATTCTAAGTGAACTAAAAAGTAAATTGTCACAAGGGAGAATAGTGCACGAAATGAAATGTGTAAACCATTCATTGTCATCTAGTTTTCTATCTAATGTTAAATTAAGTGATAAAATACTTTCATTTACTGTGAGATCGAGGTTACAGTTGCTTGAATGCGAAAGTATTTTACATCTATACTACCCACAGACATACACGAAAATGTGCAAAATATGTAACCACCCATACGACAGTGTCACATTTATTGAATGGATGTACCAAATTTCAAACATTATACCAACAAAGGCACAATAGAGCTGTAGACATTATTTATGAGAAACTGAAATCCTCATACAATAATAAGAGTGACATAACAATAAATAAAGAGATAATAGTTAAACCATCACTTTTCGGCAGCAGTAACACCTCATTTAAGGCACATAACGTAAAACCTGATTTAACGATAATCAATCGACAGAACAAAACAGCTTTTATAGTAGGGGCAGCAATACCATATGACGCCCATTTAGATAAATGTTACCAACATAAATTTGGTAAGTACTATCCATTGACTATCTACCCTTTCAAGATGCAGGTGAAATTCTTTTCTCACTTTAGACATCAAAAGAAAAACATCAGGAATGTGTATATTTCGATGGATATCATCATGTTATGTTAAATATAGAATAAAAGATACATCAGAGTATCTAGTGGTGTAGATATTTTCCAATAACCGACCTCGAAACCCTCGAATCGGTCGGTTGGATAGGAGAGTTGATCAGAGATTTAACAAGTCACTATCGTAAAATAAGCGATTGTTTTCGAAACAGAACCAGGCTCGACAGTGAACACTTACTTTCGTTGATTTTCAAAAAACCTTTGATAGTCTACACCGCCCATCATTGTGGAAGTTACTTACAATCTATGGTTTTCCAACAAAATATGTGAGTATAATCAAAGCGCTATATGACAATGCAAGATGTTGTGTTAGAACAAATAAAGGGAATACAGAATGGTTTACAGTAGAAACAGGGGTGAAACAAGGCTGTATTATGTCACCATTAGTTTTTGGAATAGCTATTGATTGGGTTATGAAAAACTATACCCACAACGAACAATTAGGTATAAAATGGACAGATGGAAAGTCCCTGGAAGACCTTGATTTTGCAGATGATTTGGCATTCTTAAGTCCAACACCCAGACAGGCCCAAGAAGCAGTAAATAATTTGTGTCATCTCTCGGTTAAAACAGGTCTCCAAATAAATGCCTCTAAAACTAAAGTTATGAACTTTTCTAACGAGACCTTCGATATCATCCTGAACGGGGAAAAACTACAGAAAGTTGAAAGCTTCAATTATGTAGGCAGTAAAATGACTCAGGATGGTGACACAACAAGAGAAATTCATACTAGAATTGCTTTGGCAGCTAGCGCCTTCAATAGATTATCTAACATTTGAAAATTACGATCACTGAATATACATACCAAGCTTCGTCTGTTTAATTCAAATGTTATCTCAGTGTTAACATACGGCTGTGAAAGTTGGAAAATAACAAAATCATTGGAGAACAAGCTGAATACATTCGAGAACAAATGTCTTAGAAAACTCATGAACATCAGTTGGAAAGAATTCAAGACTAATCGACAAATAAGAGAAGACTCTAAGCAGAAATATGTCTCCGACTGTATAAGGAAAAGACGATGGTCATATATCGGTCATGTCCTACGAATACCACTGCAGGCGCTCACTTGGGTTCCTGAGGGTAAGAGGAAAAAAGGAAGACCAAAAGAAACACTTAGAAGAACAATAATAAGAGAAGGAAGAACGTTGGGCCTAAATAATGTGCAAGAGCTAAGAGGAGTGGCATCACAACGAACAACCTGGAGAGCACTGGTTTCTGCCTTATGCGCCGTGTTTGGTGCTTAAAGAATTTATTATTATTATTATCCATTGACTGCAGAAATTAACGAACTAGGCTATCGTACGCATGTAATTGTACTGATAATTGGTAGTTTGGGTCATGTGCATGCAAAGTGTGTGAGTGGATTAATGTCGCTAGGGTTACGGAAATTTGAAGCCAAAGGTTTTATGTAAATATGTCAGTATTAGTGCTTTTCTTCTTCTTCTTCTTCTTCGTTCGTCCTGAAAAGGACGGTGGTTGCGTTGTGTCTGTTTACGCCTAAGCTGTGATATCTGCACCTTTCGGTCGACACATCCGACTTCAGCACGGCATTTTTTAGGGACCGGGTTTGCCTTCCCATTGCGATCCGCACTCGCTCAGCCAGACTGCACTGCTGCAGACTGTTTCCAGGACCACCACGTGGAGGTGGAGTGCGGTCTTGACCAGCTCTGGTTCCCTGGTCCTGATGCAAGCAGTACAGCTATGGGTCGCTGACTGCATTCACTATTGCTGCATCTTGGGGTCCTGTATTAGTGCAATTATAGGTTCTTACAGAATATGAAAACTTCGATGTAAAAAACACCCATTTTAAATTGCTGGGATGTTTTCCCCACCGTCTAATCTCAATTGTGCTCTGTCTACTATACCAAACAACTATTGTATTTGATGCTATATTTAATATCTCACTCTACTAGCTGTCAAAGTTTTTTTATGGCAAACAAAAATTCTGATAAAACCCCCATGTAAAAACAACCGTATTGCTCTACTTGAATGGTATTCCACACACATTTTGTAAATTTCAATAATTCTCATTTTTGGCAGGTTATATCATATCATTATATGCCAATGTCTTTTAGAAAGCTTAAAATTTTTTTTATGTATATATAACACAAAGGTTCGATGTAAAAACACCCACATATAACTACTTGAGACGTCTTCAACACTTTATGTAAATTCTAATGATTCTCCTATTTGCCATGTTGTATCTATTATATCATGTCTGTACATATTAATGTATTTTATGGAGAATAAAGAGGTAGGGGGGTGTGTGTGTGTGTGTGAGTGTGTGTGAGAGAGAGAGCGTGTGTGTGTGTGTGTGTGTGTGTGTGTGTGCGCGCGCGCGCACACAGTACTTTGCAAAAAAAATGGAAGTCATATTTTCGCAACGCAGCACACTCATAGAGCAAATAATAATAAAAACTGTATGTCCAGAGGAAAATGGGTATCTCCCCTATCTATTAACAGTGGTTTCAGTACAATATAATGTTGCCTTCTCCAGCAAGGCAAGCCTGGATGCGGCGAGGCATACTTCCCACAAGTGTTTGTAGGTAATTGTGAGTCAGACTGTCCCAGTATTTTTCAGCTACCTTCTTCAATTGTTCAACGTCTCTGAGTCCACTCTTTTTTAAATGATTCTTGAGTAGTGCCCAAACGTTTTCAATTGGGTTTAGGTCGGGACTGTTGCTGGGCCACTTCAGCACTATCACATTCTTCTCTTGCAGCCATGCTTTAGTGGTATGAGCTGTATGCTTTGGGTCATTGTCATGTTGAAATGTGCACCCATCGGGGTACATGACCTGCATAAATGGCAGAAGGTGCCCCTCTAGTATGTTGATGTACCTTTCTTTCATGAGAATTCCTGTGAAAACACACAGTGGGGTGGCACCTTTTGCTGACACCCCTCCCCAAAGATGGAATTTCTGGGTATGTTTTGGTCGCTGGTATACAAGCGTTACAGAGTCTTTCGTCCAAATATTTATGTGGGCAGGATAAGACCAAACAGAACATTCATCTGAAAAAATCACATTGTCCCATGACAAATTTTGGTGTTCGTGGCACCAGTTCAAGTGCATCTGTTTGTGAGTCTCTGTGAGCAATGGTGACGAAATTGCCCGCTTTTTTGTGTAATTCATCCTGTGTAGCTCCCGGTTGACAGTAGCATTAGATACCTCTGGGCTTCCCAACTCGATCATGCGCTGCCGTATGTTTTCTACACTCTTCATTGGCCCAGCCCGAACGATTTGGGCGAGACGCCGATGGTCCTTTGTGTCCAAAATTCTTGGCCTCCCACTACCTTCTTTTCGCTCGATTCCATTACCTGCTTATAATTTACTCACA
Source organism: Oreohelix idahoensis (assembly GCA_024509875.1). Classification (NCBI taxonomy): domain Eukaryota; kingdom Metazoa; phylum Mollusca; class Gastropoda; order Stylommatophora; family Oreohelicidae; genus Oreohelix; species Oreohelix idahoensis. The sequence goes on along the minus strand of JAMPIV010001854.1, from coordinate 222,705 downwards.
ACTCTGTAGACTCAGGAATGTTAAAGGTTTTAGAAATGTTGGAACATGTTTGATTTCCTTCATTCCAAAGCTGTGAAATTAACATACACTTTGACTTTGTATCCATTTTCTGCCACTAGCATTAGAAATTGTCGTCTGTTCTATTATCAAGGGACTTTACTCTCCGCTAATTTTTTTTTTACTTTTGGTAGTGTTTGCTCACTTAAGTGGAGTGCAAATTTGGGGCAGAACATGCATATTTAATTAGATTTCAGCATATTTAGCTGAGCAATATGACTGCCATTTTGTTTGCAAAGTACTGTATATATAATAATAATAATAATAGCCCCTTCAGTCATAACTGACTATGGAAATGCGCCCCTGAAGTGGCAGCCCTCAGCTGCTTATTTTCCTGGTGCTCCTTTCGACGTTTTCTCCTCTCTTCTGCTTGTTGTGTGAGCCTCTTTTCGCCCAATCTGAGGTGGTGCCGTAAATAGCATCGCCACTTAGTGCGATCGGCAGCTTCATCCTCCCATGTTGCTGGATCCATGTCCAGGGCCCTCATATCTCTCTTGCACACATCTTTGAACCTCAGCTGTGGTCGCCCAACTGTTCTCTTGCCATCTGCTAATTGTCCATAGAAGATATCTTTTGGGATGCGACCTGGCCAAGCCAGTGAAGTCTGCGCTGTCTAAGCAGTGTATACATACTTTGAAGGCCAGCACGTGACAACACCTCGACATTTGTGACTTTATCTTTCCACGAGAAGCCGAGCATGTGGCGTAGACACCGTAAATGGAAGGTATTGAGCCTTCTTTCTTGCTTAGCATAGGTCGTCCAGGTCTCGCTGCCATATAGGAGTGTGCTGGTGACGCAGGCGTTATATACTGCAGCTTCGGTCTTCGTTGAGAGTTTGGAGTTTCCCCAAACATGCGATGTGAGGCGGGCAAAGGTAGCTGCAGCTTTGCCAATGCGGCTGTCGATTTCTGTGTCCAGTGAGAGTTTGTTATTGATGGTAGACCCTAGGTATTGTGAAGTGGTGCACCACTGCCAATTCATGGTTATCGATAGTGATAACTGGTGCAGCACCCACATCCTGACTCAGCACATTCGTTTTCTTTAGACTTATTGTGAGGCCAAAGTCCTTGCATGCTTTAGGGAAGCGAGTCATCAAGCTCTGAAGCTCCTGTTGGCTTTGAGTGACGACTGCAGCATCATCAACGAACAACAAGTCTCTTATAGTGACGCTTCTGATTTTTGTTTTTGCCTTCAGCCTTGAAAGATTAAACAGATGGCCATCTGACCTAGTGGTATGAAGGCATATTCCTTCAGTTGCATCTCTGAATGCATGTTTCAAGAGTAAGGCAAAGAAGATTCCGAAGAGGGTCGGAGCCAGAACACAGCCTTGTTTAACGCCACTTCGTATATCAAAGGGCTGTGACGTGCTTCCAGCATATTGGACTGTTCCCTTCATGTCGTCATGGAATGACTTTATCATTTCCAGCATTTTAGAAGGGCATCCTATTTTCAGGAGGATTTTAAAGAGTCCATCCCTACTAACCAGGTCAAATGCTTTTGTGAGGTCTATAAAGGCGATATATAAAGGCCTTTTCTGCTCTCTTGATTTTTCCTGAAGCTGGCGGAGAGAGAAGATCATGTCTGTTGTTGATCTACCAGCTCGAATCCACACTGTGACTCTGGATAATATATATATTTATGAATGAAGTAAGCTTCACTCAGATTTTTATTTATGAATGAAGTAAGCTTCACTCAGATTTTTATTTATGAATGAAGTAAGCTTCACTCACATTTTTATTTATGAATGAAGTAAGCCTCACTCAGATTTTTTGTGACGTCATATTTTTTTTAAATCCTCTCGTCCAAAATTTTCACCCCTTCCACACTGCATGATGATTTATGTGGACAAACCCTTATGACTTATCTATGTGAGACATAAAATTTATCGCACTCTGTATCACTGGCTTCTACAGCTACCTTTTTTCCATAGCAATGGAGCTGGTGGGGAGGTCTTGTTCATAATTCTTGTTTTCCTGTTTGTCATTGTTGGGGGCGACCAGCTTTTCCTGGCACTGTAAACTTTCACTGCAACATAAAAAGACTGAAATCCATTTAATTTCCCAGCGCAATTCTCAACTTTGAACTGCCTTGTTTTTTTCGCTTAAAGGAATGAAACCTAACCTGACTTGTCTGCAGTGAAAATATTTTCACGGCTGTAATTTTTTAGAAACGATGGAAACTTGTCTTTCCATGTCTCCACTAGTGTTTCTGATTTTTTCGGGCTTGAAATTTCCAGGGAGTTGGGAAGACTTTATGGGTATTTCCCGGGATCCGGAATATATGTATTATATGTGTGTATGTGTGTGTGTTATTTATTATGATCATGGTTAGGTTTAAGGTGAAGAAAATTATAAATATTAGGATTAAAAAATAACATGATCTATTTTATCGTTATGTTTTGTATGTGTGATAAAATAACTTTGGAAGAAAACTAAGGAATCGATTGATTTATCTGAAAGTCTGTTTCAAAATGTTTGAAACTAAATTCTCAGTTACTTTTTTTTTTTAAATCCATTCTTTTTCTGAAGGTTTTATGGTTAATGTTTCTTAAAAAGGAGACCCAAAATAGATGTTCGTTTTCCAGTGGCTTAAAAAATTTGAAATTCTTTTTTTGTTGTTGTTATTTTCTGTAATTGACTTGTGCTTTCTGATTCTTCTTTCACCTTTCAACTTTCATTGGAGCATTGGCTTTCAACAAACGTATGTCCAGACTTCCTGTTCCGTGCTGTCTTCTCAATGTCGTCTTCATCCCCTTCCTCTCTGTCTCCAGTTCTCTTTTCCATGTGTTCTTTGGTCTTTCTCTACCTCCCATACCCTGGGGATTCCAGAACAGGGTTTGTTTGATAATGTCTCTCCAGCGTCCTTGTCTCAATGTCTCTCCAGCATCCTTGTCTCAATGTCTCTCCAGCATCCTTGTCTCAATGTCTCTCCAGCATCCTTGTCTCAATGTCTCTCCAGCATCCTTGTCTCAATGTTTCTCCAGCGTCCTTGTCTCAATGTCTCTCCAGCGTCCTTGTCTCAATGTCTCTCCAGCATCCTTGTCTCAATGTCTCTCCAGCGTCCTTGTCTCAATGTCTCTCCAACATCCTTGTCTCACTGTCTCTCCAGCGTCCTTGTCTCAATGTCTCTCCAGCATCCTTGTCTCAATGTCTCTCCAGCGTCCTTGTCTCAATGTCTCTCAAACATCCTTCTCTCAATGTCTCTCCAGCATCCTTGTCTCAATGTCTCTCCAGCATCCTTCTCTCAATGTCTCTCCAGCATCCTTGTCTCAATGTCTCTCCAGCGTCCTTGTCTCAATGTCTCTCCAGCGTCCTTGTCTCAATGTCTCTCCAACATCCCTCTCTCAATGTCTCTCCATCATCCTTCTCTCAATGTCTCTCCAGCATCCTTGTCTCAATGTCTCTCCAGCATCCTTGTCTCAATGTCTCTCCAACATCCCTCTCTCAATGTCTCTCCATCATCCTTCTCTCAATGTCTCTCCAGCATCCTTGTCTCAATGTCTCTCCAGCATCCTTGTCTCAATGTCTCTCCAACGTCCTTGTCTCAATGTCTCTCCAACATCCTTGTCTCAATGTCTCTCCAGCGTCCTTCTCTCAATGTCTCTCCAGCATCCTTGTCTCAATGTCTCTCCAGCATCCTTGTCTCAATGTCTCTCCAGCATCCTTGTCTCAATGTCTCTCCAGCATCCTTGTCTCAATGTCTCTCCAGCGTCCTTGTCTCAATGTCTCTCCAGCATCCTTCTCTCAATGTCTCTCCAACATCCTTCTCTCAATGTCTCTCCAACATCCTTGTCTCAATGTCTCTCCAACATCCTTCTCTCAATGTCTCTCCAACATCGTTGTCTCAATGTCTCTCCAACATCCTTGTCTCAATGTCTCTCCAACATCCTTGTCTCAATGTCTCTCCAACATCCTTGTCTCAATGTCTCTCCAACATCCTTGTCTCAATGTCTCTCCAACATCCTTCTCTCAATGTCTCTCCAACATCCTTCTCTCAATGTCTCTCCAACATCCTTGTCTCAATGTCTCTCCAGCATCCTTCTCTCAATGTCTCTCCAGCATCCTTGTCTCAATGTCTCTCCAGCATCCTTGTCTCAATGTCTCTCCAGCGTCCTTCTCTCAATGTTTCTCCAGCATCCTTGTCTCAATGTCTCTCCAGCATCCTTGTCTCAATGTCTCTCCAGCATCCTTGTCTCAATGTCTCTCCAGCATCCTTGTCTCAATGTCTCTCCAGCGTCCTTGTCTCAATGTCTCTCCAGCATCCTTCTCTCAATGTCTCTCCAACATCCTTCTCTCAATGTCTCTCCAACATCCTTGTCTCAATGTCTCTCCAACATCCTTGTCTCACTGTCTCTCCAGCGTCCTTGTCTCAATGTCTCTCCAGCATCCTTGTCTCAATGTCTCTCCAGCGTCCTTGTCTCAATGTCTCTCAAACATCCTTCTCTCAATGTCTCTCCAGCATCCTTGTCTCAATGTCTCTCCAGCGTCTTTCTCTCAATGTCTCTCCAGCATCCTTGTCTCAATGTCTCTCCAGCGTCCTTGTCTCAATGTCTCTCCAGCATCCTTGTCTCAATGTCTCTCCAACATCCTTCTCTCAATGTCTCTCCAACATCCTTCTCTCAATGTCTCTCCAGCATCCTTGTCTCAATGTCTCTCCAGCATCCTTGTCTCAATGTCTCTCCAACGTCCTTGTCTCAATGTCTCTCCAACATCCTTGTCTCAATGTCTCTCCAGCATCCTTCTCTCAATGTCTCTCCAGCATCCTTGTCTCAATGTCTCTCCAGCATCCTTGTCTCAATGTCTCTCCAGCGTCCTTGTCTCAATGTCTCTCCAACATCCTTCTCTCAATGTCTCTCCAACATCCTTGTCTCAATGTCTCTCCAGCGTCCTTGTCTCAATGTCTCTCCAGTGTCCTTGTCTCAATGTCTCTCCAACATCCTTGTCTCACTGTCTCTCCAGCGTCCTTGTCTCAATGTCTCTCCAGCATCCTTGTCTCAATGTCTCTCCAGCGTCCTTGTCTCAATGTCTCTCAAACATCCTTCTCTCAATGTCTCTCCAGCATCCTTGTCTCAATGTCTCTCCAGCATCCTTCTCTCAATGTCTCTCCAGCATCCTTGTCTCAATGTCTCTCCAGCGTCCTTGTCTCAATGTCTCTCCAGCGTCCTTGTCTCAATGTCTCTCCAACATCCCTCTCTCAATGTCTCTCCATCATCCTTCTCTCAATGTCTCTCCAGCATCCTTGTCTCAATGTCTCTCCAGCATCCTTGTCTCAATGTCTCTCCAACGTCCTTGTCTCAATGTCTCTCCAACATCCTTGTCTCAATGTCTCTCCAGCGTCCTTCTCTCAATGTCTCTCCAGCATCCTTGTCTCAATGTCTCTCCAGCATCCTTGTCTCAATGTCTCTCCAGCATCCTTGTCTCAATGTCTCTCCAGCATCCTTGTCTCAATGTCTCTCCAGCGTCCTTGTCTCAATGTCTCTCCAGCATCCTTCTCTCAATGTCTCTCCAACATCCTTCTCTCAATGTCTCTCCAACATCCTTGTCTCAATGTCTCTCCAACATCCTTCTCTCAATGTCTCTCCAACATCGTTGTCTCAATGTCTCTCCAACATCCTTGTCTCAATGTCTCTCCAACATCCTTGTCTCAATGTCTCTCCAACATCCTTGTCTCAATGTCTCTCCAACATCCTTGTCTCAATGTCTCTCCAACATCCTTCTCTCAATGTCTCTCCAACATCCTTCTCTCAATGTCTCTCCAACATCCTTGTCTCAATGTCTCTCCAGCATCCTTCTCTCAATGTCTCTCCAGCATCCTTGTCTCAATGTCTCTCCAGCATCCTTGTCTCAATGTCTCTCCAGCGTCCTTGTCTCAATGTCTCTCCAACATCCTTCTCTCAAAGTCTCTCCATCATCCTTCTCTCAATGTCTCTCCAACATCCTTGTCTCAATGTCTCTCCAGCGTCCTTGTCTCAATGTCTCTCCAGCATCCTTGTCTCAATGTCTCTCCAACATCCTTCTCTCAATGTCTCTCCAACATCCTTGTCTCAATGTCTCTCCAGCGTCCTTGTCTCAATTTCTCTCCAGTGTCCTTGTCTCAATGTCTCTCCAGCATCCTTGTCTCAATGTCTCTCCAGCATCCTTGTCTCAATGTCTCTCCAGCATCCTTGTCTCAATGTCTCTCCAGCGTCCTTGTCTCAATGTCTCTCCAGCATCCTTGTCTCAATGTCTCTCCAGCATCCTTGTCTCAATGTTTCTCCAGCGTCCTTGTCTCAATGTCTCTCCAGCGTCCTTGTCTCAATGTCTCTCCAGCATCCTTGTCTCAATGTCTCTCCAGCGTCCTTGTCTCAATGTCTCTCCAGTGTCCTTGTCTCAATGTCTCTCCAACATCCTTGTCTCATTGTCTCTCCAGCGTCCTTGTCTCAATGTCTCTCCAGCATCCGTCTCAATGTCTCTCCAGCGTCCTTGTCTCAATGTCTCTCCAGCATCCTTGTCTCAATGTCTCTCCAGCATCCTTGTCTCAATGTCTCTCCAGCATCCTTGTCTCAATGTCTCTCCAGCGTCCTTGTCTCAATGTCTCTCCAGCATCCTTGTCTCAATGTCTCTCCAGCATCCTTGTCTCAATGTTTCTCCAGCGTCCTTGTCTCAATGTCTCTCCAGCGTCCTTCTCTCAATGTCTCTCCAGCATCCTTGTCTCAATGTCTCTCCAGCGTCCTTGTCTCAATGTCTCTCCAGCGTCCTTGTCTCAATGTCTCTCCAACATCCTTGTCTCAATGTCTCTCCAGCGTCCTTCTCTCAATGTCTCTCCAGCATCCTTGTCTCAATGTCTCTCCAGCGTCCTTGTCTCAATGTCTCTCCAGCGTCCTTGTCTCAATGTCTCTCCAACATCCTTCTCTCAATGTCTCTCCAACATCCTTCTCTCAATGTCTCTCCAGCATCCTTGTCTCAATGTCTCTCCAGCATCCTTGTCTCAATGTCTCTCCAACGTCCTTGTCTCAATGTCTCTCCAACATCCTTGTCTCAATGTCTCTCCAGCGTCCTTCTCTCAATGTCTCTCCAGCATCCTTGTCTCAATGTCTCTCCAGCATCCTTGTCTCAATGTCTCTCCAGCGTCCTTGTCTCAATGTCTCTCCAACATCCTTCTCTCAATGTCTCTCCAACATCCTTGTCTCAATGTCTCTCCAGCGTCCTTGTCTCAATGTCTCTCCAGTGTCCTTGTCTCAATGTCTCTCCAACATCCTTGTCTCATTGTCTCTCCAGCGTCCTTGTCTCAATGTCTCTCCAGCATCCTTGTCTCAATGTCTCTCCAGCGTCCTTGTCTCAACGTCTCTCCAGCATCCTTGTCTCAATGTCTCTCCAGCATCCTTGTCTCAATGTCTCTCCAGCATCCTTGTCTCAATGTCTCTCCAGCGTCCTTGTCTCAATGTCTCTCCAGCATCCTTGTCTCAATGTCTCTCCAGCATCCTTGTCTCAATGTTTCTCCAGCGTCCTTGTCTCAATGTCTCTCCAGCGTCCTTGTCTCAATGTCTCTCCAGCATCCTTGTCTCAATGTCTCTCCAGCGTCCTTGTCTCAATGTCTCTCCAGTGTCCTTGTCTCAATGTCTCTCCAACATCCTTGTCTCACTGTCTCTCCAGCGTCCTTGTCTCAATGTCTCTCCAGCATCCTTGTCTCAATGTCTCTCCAACGTCCTTGTCTCAATGTCTCTCAAACATCCTTCTCTCAATGTCTCTCCAGCATCCTTGTCTCAATGTCTCTCCAGCGTCTTTCTCTCAATGTCTCTCCAGCATCCTTGTCTCAATGTCTCTCCAGCGTCCTTGTCTCAATGTCTCTCCAGCATCCTTGTCTCAATGTCTCTCCAACATCCTTCTCTCAATGTCTCTCCAACATCCTTCTCTCAATGTCTCTCCAGCATCCTTGTCTCAATGTCTCTCCAGCATCCTTGTCTCAATGTCTCTCCAACGTCCTTGTCTCAATGTCTCTCCAACATCCTTGTCTCAATGTCTCTCCAGCGTCCTTCTCTCAATGTCTCTCCAGCATCCTTGTCTCAATGTCTCTCCAGCATCCTTGTCTCAATGTCTCTCCAGCATCCTTGTCTCAATGTCTCTCCAACGTCCTTGTCTCAATGTCTCTCCAACATCCTTCTCTCAATGTCTCTCCAGCATCCTTGTCTCAATGTCTCTCCAGCATCCTTGTCTCAATGTCTCTCCAGCGTCCTTCTCTCAATGTCTCTCCAGCGTCCTTGTCTCAATGTCTCTCCAGCGTCCTTGTCTCAATGTCTCTCCAGCGTCCTTGTCTCAATGTCTCTCCAACATCCTTCTCTCAATGTCTCTCCAACATCCTTCTCTCAATGTCTCTCCAGCATCCTTGTCTCAATGTCTCTCCAGCATCCTTGTCTCAATGTCTCTCCAACGTCCTTGTCTCAATGTCTCTCCAACATCCTTGTCTCAATGTCTCTCCAGCGTCCTTCTCTCAATGTCTCTCCAGCATCCTTGTCTCAATGTCTCTCCAGCATCCTTGTCTCAATGTCTCTCCAGCGTCCTTGTCTCAATGTCTCTCCAACATCCTTCTCTCAATGTCTCTCCAACATCCTTGTCTCAATGTCTCTCCAGCATCCTTGTCTCAATGTCTCTCCAGTGTCCTTGTCTCAATGTCTCTCCAACATCCTTGTCTCATTGTCTCTCCAGCGTCCTTGTCTCAATGTCTCTCCAGCATCCTTGTCTCAATGTCTCTCCAGCGTCCTTGTCTCAATGTCTCTCCAGCATCCTTGTCTCAATGTCTCTCCAGCATCCTTGTCTCAATGTCTCTCCAGCATCCTTGTCTCAATGTCTCTCCAGCGTCCTTGTCTCAATGTCTCTCCAGCATCCTTGTCTCAATGTCTCTCCAGCATCCTTGTCTCAATGTTTCTCCAGCGTCCTTGTCTCAATGTCTCTCCAGCGTCCTTGTCTCAATGTCTCTCCAGCATCCTTGTCTCAATGTCTCTCCAGCGTCCTTGTCTCAATGTCTCTCCAGTGTCCTTGTCTCAATGTCTCTCCAACATCCTTGTCTCACTGTCTCTCCAGCATCCTTGTCTCAATGTCTCTCCAGCGACCTTGTCTCAATGTCTCTCAAACATCCTTCTCTCAATGTCTCTCCAGCATCCTTGTCTCAATGTCTCTCCAGCGTCTTTCTCTCAATGTCTCTCCAGCATCCTTGTCTCAATGTCTCTCCAGCATCCTTGTCTCAATGTCTCTCCAGCGTCCTTGTCTCAATGTCTCTCCAACATCCTTCTCTCAATGTCTCTCCAACATCCTTCTCTCAATGTCTCTCCAGCATCCTTGTCTCAATGTCTCTCCAGCATCCTTGTCTCAATGTCTCTCCAACGTCCTTGTCTCAATGTCTCTCCAACATCCTTGTCTCAATGTCTCTCCAGCGTCCTTCTCTCAATGTCTCTCCAGCATCCTTGTCTCAATGTCTCTCCAGCATCCTTGTCTCAATGTCTCTCCAGCGTCCTTGTCTCAATGTCTCTCCAGCGTCCTTGTCTCAATGTCTCTCCAACATCCTTCTCTCAATGTCTCTCCAACATCCTTGTCTCAATGTCTCTCCAGCGTCCTTGTCTCAATGTCTCTCCAGTGTCCTTGTCTCAATGTCTCTCCAACATCCTTGTCTCATTGTCTCTCCAGCATCCTTGTCTCAATGTCTCTCCAGCATCCTTGTCTCAATGTCTCTCCAGCGTCCTTGTCTCAATGTCTCTCAAACATCCTTCTCTCAATGTCTCTCCAGCATCCTTGTCTCAATGTCTCTCCAGCATCCTTCTCTCAATGTCTCTCCAGCATCCTTGTCTCAATGTCTCGCCAGCGTCCTTGTCTCAATGTCTCTCCAGCGTCCTTGTCTCAATGTCTCTCCAACATCCCTCTCTCAATGTCTCTCCATCATCCTTCTCTCAATGTCTCTCCAGCATCCTTGTCTCAATGTCTCTCCAGCATCCTTGTCTCAATGTCTCTCCAACGTCCTTGTCTCAATGTCTCTCCAACATCCTTGTCTCAATGTCTCTCCAGCGTCCTTCTCTCAATGTCTCTCCAGCATCCTTGTCTCAATGTCTCTCCAGCATCCTTGTCTCAATGTCTCTCCAGCATCCTTGTCTCAATGTCTCTCCAGCATCCTTGTCTCAATGTCTCTCCAGCGTCCTTGTCTCAATGTCTCTCCAGCATCCTTCTCTCAATGTCTCTCCAACATCCTTCTCTCAATGTCTCTAAAACATCCTTGTCTCAATGTCTCTCCAACATCCTTCTCTCAATGTCTCTCCAACATCCTTGTCTCAATGTCTCTCCAACATCCTTGTCTCAATGTCTCTCCAACATCCTTGTCTCAATGTCTCTCCAACATCCTTGTCTCAATGTCTCTCCAACATCCTTGTCTCAATGTCTCTCCAACATCCTTCTCTCAATGTCTCTCCAACATCCTTCTCTCAATGTCTCTCCAACATCCTTGTCTCAATGTCTCTCCAGCATCCTTCTCTCAATGTCTCTCCAGCATCCTTGTCTCAATGTCTCTCCAGCATCCTTGTCTCAATGTCTCTCCAGCGTCCTTGTCTCAATGTCTCTCCAACATCCTTCTCTCAAAGTCTCTCCATCATCCTTCTCTCAATGTCTCTCCAACATCCTTGTCTCAATGTCTCTCCAGCATCCTTGTCTCAATGTCTCTCCAGCATCCTTGTCTCAATGTCTCTCCAGCATCCTTGTCTCAATGTCTCTCCAGCGTCCTTGTCTCAATGTCTCTCCAACATCCTTCTCTCAATGTCTCTCCAACATCCTTCTCTCAATGTCTCTCCAACATCCTTGTCTCAATGTCTCTCCAACATCCTTCTCTCAATGTCTCTCCAACATCCTTGTCTCAATGTCTCTCCAACATCCTTGTCTCAATGTCTCTCCAACATCCTTCTCTCATTTGTTATTCCACTGGTGATTGTCTAGTTCTTGTCATTAGTTCTGCATTAGTCATCTTGTCATATCACTTTCAATTCTTCTATTCTCGGCAAGCTTTAATTTATGAAAGTCTGGGGCTTTTGGTTGATGTTTTTGTTGTTCTCCATGTTTCAGGGGCACACAATTGAATTGGTTTCACATTTGAATTGAAACGGTCTTTTATATTTAGACATTTGCCCCAATATAGCCAATGGGCCCTGTGTCTAGGTTGAATGGTACCCGCCTCGCCAAAACTTTATTATCATTATTTCTTTTAATTGAATTACAAATTCTGATTTTTGTGTTGGCCCTGATTTCTTTTGACCTCCATACATTTCCCAGTGCAATGAAAGCTATTTTCTCATTACTTTGGTTAATTTTATTCAGTTCCGGGTTGAGTACGCCTTCTTTGGCCATTTCCATTGACAAACTATCATCTATTTGTTTCTTTCTTCCACTTCTTCACGTTCATTTGTTTTCATTGTCGATGACAAGATGTAGCTGAAGAATGTGTTAAATAATTCTTCAGCGAAAGAACATAAAGAAGTTTTAGAACAGGAGATACAATTTTATACTTGTTATATGCTGTCTGGATTTTGGAGGTACATAAGTGGAGTAATAATTTTCTTCTCTAGTTAATCTTAGTTTCTTTTTAGAAGAGTTTCATATATTTCTTTTGTCACATGGTTAATCAGAACTTAAATAATTTTTATTTTTAGGTGTTAGAATTAGACAACAGAAAAAGACTGGAAAATACTGAGTGCAACTTTTGAATTGAACTGACCTGAACTGCGTCAATTAACAGCAAATTGCTACTTGTTTTAACATGAATCATTCATGTGACAATTAATTTCTGAGCACTAATACACAAAAAAAAGATATGCATTTCGTAAATCTTTTAATTATACGATTTTTATTAATAAAAAATAATCTTCAAAATTTCCTACGTCCTGACTGGTCAAATATTTTAATAATTCCTGTGAATGTCATTCCGGGAACTCTCAAGCCAGATACCCTAACACATTCACCATTCACGCACAACAGTACATACTGTCTCAGTACTCACCTCAACACCTTTACCACTTACATAACAGTACATACTGTCTCAGTACTCACCTTAACATTCTTATCACTCATATAACAGTACATACTATCTCAGTACTCACCTTAATATCTTTACCACTCACACAAAAGTACATAGTCTCAGTACTCACCCTAACATCTTTACCATTCACATAACAGTACATACTGTCTCAGAACTCACCCTAACACCTTTATCACTCACACAACAGTACATACTGTCTCAGTACTCACCTTAACATCTTTAACACTCACACATAACAGTACATACTGTCTCAGTACTCACCTTAACAACTTCACCACTCACATAACAGTGCACATTGTCTGAGTAGTTACCCTAACACCTTTATCACTCACACAACAGTACACACTGTCTCAGTACTAATTCTAACACCTTTACCTCCCACACAACAGTAAACACTGTCTCAGTACTCACCCTAATACCTTCACTACTCACATAACAGTTAGTATTGTCTCAGTACTCACCTAAACACCTTTACCACTCACATAACAGTACACACTGTCTCAGTACTCACCTTAACACCTTTACCACTCACATAACAGTACATAATGTCTCAGTACTCACCTTAACAGCTTTACCACCCACAAAAATGTACACATTGTCTCAGTACTCCCTCTAAAACATTTACCATTCACACACAACAGTACACACTGTTTCAGAACTCACCCTAACACCTTTACCTTACTCATATAACAGCACACACTGTCTCAGTACTCACCCTAACACATTTACCATTCACACACAACAGTACACACTGTCTCGGAACTCACCCTAACACCTTCACTACTCACATAACAGTACACACTGTCTCAGTACTCACTCTAACACTTTCACAACAGTACACAGTGTCTCAGAACTCACCCTAACACCTTCACTACTCACACAACAGTCAATATTGTCTCAGTACTCACTCTAACACCTTCATCACTCACACACAACAGTACACACTGTCTCGGAACTCACCTTAACACCTCCACCACTCACACACAATAGTATACACACATGCTGTCAAAACTCACACTAATACCTACATCACTCACACACAACAGTAAATTAATATGAAACAAATATAAAGGTATGTTATCAGGCACTCGCAGGAAATAAAGAAGTAGAACACCAGACAACAGAAAAACAACAGACATGAGTGGCTTACCCAGGATTTGAACACTGGACCTTCCGTGCGACAACCCCGCCTAGCCATGCAAGCGAATCACACTATCCGCCCTGCCATCTACGCATCATCAAAAAATGATGTTTCAATGGCAGGTCAACAGTGCGAACCACAATACATGACACCAAAGTCCACCATGGGCAGTTCAGCCTATTAATGACGCAATCACTTCTGTTGTATTTCTATCAAGCAGTATAGGCCGAATCCAACAAGACAAGGACCTTAATACTGTGTCCAGTAAATGATAGTAGACTAGAACAGTGAGAACAGGATAGTGGGTAGGTTTGGTATTGTATAAACATTTATTACACATAATTGAGGGAAACCCGAGGCCTGTAAACAGTAAATTAATATGAAACAAATATAAAGGTATGTTATCAGGCACTCGCAGGAAATAAAGAAGTAGAACACCAGACAACAGAAAAACAACAGACATGAGTGGCTTACCCAGGATTTGAACACTGGACCTTCCGTGCGACAACCCCGCCTAGCCATGCAAGCGAATCACACTATCCGCCCTGCCATCTACGCATCATCAAAAAATGATGTTTCAATGGCAGGTCAACAGTGCGAACCACAATACATGACACCAGAAGTCCACCATGGGCAGTTCAGCCTATTAATGACGCAATCACTTCTGTTGTATTTCTATCAAGCAGTATAGGCCGAATCCAACAAGACAAGGACCTTAATACTGTGTCCAGTAAATGATAGTAGACTAGAACAGTGAGAACAGGATAGTGGGTAGGTTTGGTATTGTATAAACATTTATTACACATAATTGAGGGAAACCCGAGGCCTGTAAACAGTAAATTAATATGAAACAAATATAAAGGTATGTTATCAGGCACTCGCAGGAAATAAAGAAGTAGAACACCAGACAACAGAAAAACAACAGACATGAGTGGCTTACCCAGGATTTGAACACTGGACCTTCCGTGCGACAACCCCGCCTAGCCATGCAAGCGAATCACACTATCCACCCTGCCATCTACGCATCATCAAAAAATGATGTTTCAATGGCAGGTCAACAGTGCGAACCACAATACATGACACCAGAAGTCCACCATGGGCAGTTCAGCCTATTAATGACGCAATCACTTCTGTTGTATTTCTATCAAGCAGTATAGGCCGAATCCAACAAGACAAGGACCTTAATACTGTGTCCAGTAAATGATAGTAGACTAGAACAGTGAGAACAGGATAGTGGGTAGGTTTGGTATTGTATAAACATTTATTACACATAATTGAGGGAAACCCGAGGCCTGTAAACAGTAAATTAATATGAAACAAATATAAAGGTATGTTATCAGGCACTCGCAGGAAATAAAGAAGTAGAACACCAGACAACAGAAAAACAACAGACATGAGTGGCTTACCCAGGATTTGAACACTGGACCTTCCGTGCGACAACCCCGCCTAGCCATGCAAGCGAATCACACTATCCGCCTAGCCATCTACGCATCATCAAAAAATGATGTTTCAATGGCAGGTCAACAGTGCGAACCACAATACATGACACCAGAAGTCCACCATGGGCAGTGTTCAAATCCTGGGTAAGCCACTCATGTCTGTTGTTTTTCTGTTGTCTGGTGTTCTACTTCTTTATTTCCTGCGAGTGCCTGATAACATACCTTTATATTTGTTTCATATTAATTTACTGTTTACAGGCCTCGGGTTTCCCTCAATTATGTGTAATAAATGTTTATACAATACCAAACCTACCCACTATCCTGTTCTCACTGTTCTAGTCTACTATCATTTACTGGACACAGTATTAAGGTCCTTGTCTTGTTGGATTCGGCCTATACTGCTTGATAGAAATACAACAGAAGTGATTGCGTCATTAATAGGCTGAACTGCCCATGGTGGACTTCTGGTGTCATGTATTGTGGTTCGCACTGTTGACCTGCCATTGAAACATCATTTTTTGATGATGCGTAGATGGCAGGGCGGATAGTGTGATTCGCTTGCATGGCTAGGCGGGGTTGTCGCACGGAAGGTCCAGTGTTCAAATCCTGGGTAAGCCACTCATGTCTGTTGTTTTTCTGTTGTCTGGTGTTCTACTTCTTTATTTCCTGCGAGTGCCTGATAACATACCTTTATATTTGTTTCATATTAATTTACTGTTTACAGGCCTCGGGTTTCCCTCAATTATGTGTAATAAATGTTTATACAATACCAAACCTACCCACTATCCTGTTCTCACTGTTCTAGTCTACTATCATTTACTGGACACAGTATTAAGGTCCTTGTCTTGTTGGATTCGGCCTATACTGCTTGATAGAAATACAACAGAAGTGATTGCGTCATTAATAGGCTGAACTGCCCATGGTGGACTTCTGGTGTCATGTATTGTGGTTCGCACTGTTGACCTGCCATTGAAACATCATTTTTTGATGATGCGTAGATGGCAGGGCGGATAGTGTGATTCGCTTGCATGGCTAGGCGGGGTTGTCGCACGGAAGGTCCAGTGTTCAAATCCTGGGTAAGCCACTCATGTCTGTTGTTTTTCTGTTGTCTGGTGTTCTACTTCTTTATTTCCTGCGAGTGCCTGATAACATACCTTTATATTTGTTTCATATTAATTTACTGTTTACAGGCCTCGGGTTTCCCTCAATTATGTGTAATAAATGTGTGTACACACAACAGTACACAATTTTAACTCATATGGGGTTGGACCGGGTACCCCATGCATAAAACAAAACAATTAAAAAAACATTACATTCTCTCATACATGAACCGACAATTACACCGTAACCAGGAATGTGATTCAGTCGGTTTGCTCAGGTTTGCCTGAACTGGTTTTAAAAAAATTGTCTGCATTTTCAAAACCACTTGTTGAATTTGTTTAGGTTACAAAATTAGGCTTCTGTAACAAGACAGAACATGAAATAAAGTAGGCCAGATCTTCTATATGTGTGTGACCAGTTAGTGTAATGGGCCAGTGTTGCATCCTTTTTGGGTCCTTAACAGTGGTAAAGTAGACATGAGTCTGACTTCTGTTAAGAGGGTACGCATCAACTAATGTGGTAAGAATATATTTGTAAATTAAATTCATCGCGCACGGAAGCGCACATATTTGTGCGCCAGTATTTTTGCGTTTTGTTGCTAAACACTAGATGACTCAGTGACCTCAGGGAGAGAAGGCTGGAATGGAAGTCAGACATTGGTCTGTTCGTTCAAACCCCAGATTGGGGGTAAACTACTGTTTATTTCTTTGTTATACGCCCTTCCAAATGGATCTATCGCCGTGAGAATTTCACAGTAAGTTTTATTCAGGGGAGCTTATTAAATATTGAATATTTATATTGCGGTTTCGCAAAGATGAATCTAGTCAGCACATCCTATGGGGGAATTATTGACCCTCCATTAGGGTGTACCGAAATGGATCAAAGTTGAAGTAAAGTTTGTGAATCCAGCCGATTATTTGCAAGTACGTACCGTTTGGAAGAAGTATATCACAAACGTATAAAATATATTTGAGCTGTCCTGTGGATTACGGCAGATGATTGAGAGGTCAGTCAAATTCAGGACTTAGGATTGTTAAGATGTATTGTTTACCTTGATGCCTCAAATAGGATATTCGGATATACCAAATATATTGTTTATAAGGCCGTTTAAAGATTGGGACATTATTGGATGTATAATATGCCCTTAGTAATTATGGGTATGTCTGCTCTTGAGAGGTCGACCGTTATAATAAGAGATGTCAATCAAGCTTATGATCTAATTGCTTGATCTTACATGAACATTGATAACATATTAACATTTCCACCATGCTTATTATTATTATGAAAAATCGTCCACATCAGAGGATGTATACTCTGACCGTCTTACTTGTACGTCAAACGTGATTGTCCAATAAACTGTGTCTAAAATTCACTCAAGAGTTCCAGTATGCTTCAGCCAACATGATGCTTCTTCAACATCTACACATATACACAGGCCCTATTCGCACACAATGAGACGGCTTCACAATGTGAAATAAGCTGGGCCTCATCTGAGCTCTCGGAGGGCCTGCACTCATACACATGCCTCACTTATCCCAAAACACACATTCACATCACACGCTTATATACATTACGCACTCACATAGGTGCACGTACATACTTTCATCCATCTAAGTACACACACAAAAATGCACCCATGCTCACATTCACACTATCGCAGATTTATAAAATAGTGTGACAACATATAATTTGCACTTATAGTTCATGTATGCAACTGTGTACAATAATATTGTTAGCATGTCCAACAAACATGTTTTGACATTGGTCTGAGTCACACCAATACGTCACAACAATGGAGCAGTTAACATAAAAATGCCATAACCATATTACATCGTCACATTCATGCATCACCATCACAATATGACACTGTTACATATTATATTGCAAACATAATATGGAAATGTCATATGAGAATCACAACAATGTAACATAAAAGACAACGAGTGAATAGCGCCACATAAAAACGTCAAACACATTACAGTATAACATAAACACACAGCTACTCATATGTCACATAAAAACGTCAAATACATAACAGTATAACATAAACACGCAGCTACTCGTATGCTACATAAAAACGTCAAACACATAACAGTATAACATAAACACACAGCTACTCGTATGCTACATAAAAACATCAAACACATTACAGTTTAACATAAACACACAGCTACTCGTATGCCACATAAAAATGTCAAACACATAACAGTATAACATAAACACAGTTACCCGTATGCCACATAAAAACGTCAAATACATAGCAGTATAACATAAACACACAGCTACTCGTATGCCACATAAAAACGTCAAACACATAACAGTATAACATAAACACACAGCTACTCATATGCCGCATAAAAATGTCAAACACATAACAGTATAACATAAACACACAGCTACTCATATGCCACATAAAAATGTCAAACACATAAGAGTATAACATAAACACACAGCTACTCGTATGCTGTACTCACTTTTGTGGCGATTTCTCGCCATTGTAGAATGTTGGAGTGGTGCTCATATGGACCCACAAACACAATCTGTGGAAGTTAATGTTTCCAATTAGGAGGGACAGAAGAATATTGTGGAGTGGACAGGCAGGAGTCAAATTTTTTAATTATGGCGAAGCTTTGTAGTACCACAGCTTAGCTGAACATTAGTAAGTCTGTTAATAGTGGTTTAGCTGAATATCAGTAAGTTTGTTACTAGTGGTTTAGCTGAATATCAGTAAGTTTGTTACTAGTGGTTTAGCTGAACACCAGTAAGTTTGATAATAGTGGTTTAGCTGAACACCAGTAAGTTTGTTACTAGTGGTTTAGCTGAACACCAGTAAGTTTGTTACTAGTGGTTTAGCTGAACATAAGTAAGTTTGTTACTAGCAGCTTAGCTGAACACCAGTAAGTTTGTTACTAGCAGGCTCAGTTTATTGGGCTATCAAAAATTACTTGGAGTAAAATCTTACATAAAATCTAAATAAGATAAACTGTCAGCGAGAAGACAACATTGTGGGTTCTCGATTATTTAACAGCTCTAATTCTTTATGGGCAACAATATCCTCTCTCCCACACTACCCAGCAAAAACTCTGTGATGGTATCACTTTTACGGACAAATACACTGAAAATAGTCAGCATCTGGACTTTCTGATAAAAATGGCAAATGTCATAGTAACAGTTTCGCACATTCACAAATTGTGTGTTTAGCAGCATTACAGTTCTGCTCATGACAACAGTTTATTTTTTTTAAATAATTTATTTGATTTTCATTTAGAAATTAATGTTGTTATTTTCCTTAGTGTAAAAAAAACAAATTGACATTCATTAGCTAATGTAACCGTTGGAGTGGTTAAGAGGAAAATTCAAGCGGAATTATTTTTATAAGATTGACTTTTATGATTGAGAATAGCTGACGTTTTGATTTATAGTCAAAGGGGAATAATTGATAGAAAGAGAAGGTGTCAAAAGTAGAGCTTACATCCCGTGGGTGAGAATTCTAATGTTGTGTTTTTGTTTTGTTTTGTCTGGGTGAACTCGGCTATGTGATCGTAAAGTCACGGACTTTGAATGCTCTGGCGAGTTGTTTGTCAGACAAAGTTGTTCTAGAATGTTCAGAAATAGTTATCGTTGTAAATTGACATTTTAGATTAAGTCAGTCAGATCCGAGATGCAATAACGTTAGTAGCAAGTTTTGCTTTGAGTTGTGATAGAACTAGTGTTTATAAGTGGCAAAATATTGGAAGTTCCATCGGGTCGATAAGCCAATAAATGTTTTGGTTGATTCTACAGTGGTAGAATAGTGACTATTCTATCGTGCAGATGCCTAATCGCTTTGTTTGCCAAAATTTGTGTACGACAGTTCGTCATTTATTCTGAGGACAAGATGCCAGTGTTCCCCACAAAAGAAAATGTGTGTATTTTGAAAGATCCCAGGTACGTTAAACATTATGAGTCTATAACAAGTAGTGAAGTACAGTAGACAAGCTGACAGGCTAGCGAGTAGAAGACAGACTTGGTAAATTTACATCCCTGGCAGTTAGGCCAGTTTCACTAAGATACGCCAAGGCAAAAACAGAAGAAATGTCAGAACATAAGAGAGAGACAATGTTTACATATGAAGAATTAGATGGCAGATAAAATCTTGAGAATAGTGGTTCTCAAACTATGACTACAATAACCACTAGAGACCGTTGTGATAACTGAAGCAAGAGAGAGATAGTGACACTGAGATTTTACCTATTGAATTTTGCTGTACGAGTCAGGTGGAAGGTTGGGCATATCATTTTACAACTTTTTGCTGATTTATGTAAATAAAGTTTGATGTTAATATTTTACTGCTGTCAGCGTGAAATCAATCATCAACTGTTGGTATGAGAAATGTTATCTGAGAGAAAGAAGTTTTCTGATCACCATACAACAAGCTGCCTACTGCTAGGGTAGATATACGAAACCTATATGATAGACAAAATATAGAAGCAAGAAATAATAGACAAGCCATCATCAGCTCAGATAGCTCTAGAAATGTACTCACTAGACTCAAGTCTTTGTTGTACTCACCAGACTCAAGTCTTTGTTAGCCGGTTTGATATTCATGACATGAATCAGCTTGCTGATGGCTGCTGTTGCACCACTTCCGGTAAAAATGACAACGTCATCCTCTGTAGCATTGACACACTTCCGGATAATTTCCCTTTAAGAAATTAGTTCAAATAGCAGATGATCAACAGACAATCAAATACTACCAAAAACACCTCCTTTACTCTTCCTACTACCACCAACACTACATTCACACTACCTACTACCATAAAAACTACATCCACACTTCCACTACCATGAACACTACATCCACACTTCCTACCACCAAAACACTACATCCACACTTTCACTATCATAAACATTACATCCACACTTCCTACTACCACAACATTACATCCACACTTCCTACTACACCAAACTCCATCCAAGAGATTTGAACATGTGCCCCAGTAGACATTTTCAGGGCGTCCATCCCGTTGCGTTACTAAATTGTACAGAGATAATGCTGAAGGAACAGAGTAATAGAGTGAGCTTTCAATCCAGTTGAATAACCGACTAGTAAAATAATCAGAGACTTCTTCCGTTTTCAAACATGAGAAGACAAGTAGAAAGTGAATTTACAGCATAGCAGAAATCATAGCAAGGGTGATATGAAATTACTTATAGTACTGATGGTAATTTTCAAAAACAGAAGAGAACTCACCATGAGGTAATTGGAATTTATAAGAGCCATGTTGGAAACAGAGAGAAACCAAAAAAATGCAAACAATTAGCGACAGCATGTCACATCGAGTTGTACGATATATGTGAACTGTGAGAATAAACTGACAGATCACAGCAAGTGGGCCTGAAAATATGCAGACAGAAAACAAAGATAAGGAGAATAAATGCAGGAAACAATAACATGATTGGACTTTAAAAAAACCACCACTACATGATTTAGAATTACGCATTTACCTTGGAAGCAATATAGATACTGTTGGAAGCAATATAGACACTGTTGGAAGCAATATACACACTGTTGGAAGTACACAAAAAAAAAAAAAAAAAAAAAAAAGATTCCACAATAAGGGTATAAATGGCTAGAGGTGATTTCACTGTTTTGGGACAAATATGGAGATAACAAGAAGTCTGGTTTAATATAAAAATCTGAAATGTCAAGTCAGTCCTACTGCATGGCTCTGAAACACGGACAAAAACAAAAACAGCAACCAAAAAACTACAGAATAGAAGGATGGTATAACAAGATCACTATTGTAGAACTGATGACAGGGACCAGACAAGTGCCACTGGAACAAGAGATGAGAAGAAGACACTGGAAGTGGATAGGACCCATACTGAGGAAACCTGCTGACAACATTACCAGGCAGTCATTCTTCTGGGGTGTCAGAGTGGCTCAGAGGTATGGTGTCCGCCTCTAATTCTAAAGGTATAGGGTCTGCTCTTTGTACAGGAAACATAATTGATGGCAATTTTTTTCAGAACCAGTGATGTCATACTCCCTCCTGATCTCCTGGGTGGTGAGATCGGACGCCTAGCCTTCTTGGATAAAGACGAAAAAATAGGTGGTCCCGTGTGCAAGTTGCACACATTAAAAATCCCTCGGTAAATGGAAATCATAAAGAGTAGGCTGTACGATCGCTGCTCTGGCAAAATAAAAAAATTAAGAAACCTACCCACCACAAAAATATTTATAAAATGTGTGATTCCTGTATACACAATTTGGGATCCTCGCTGGTGCTAAGGAGTTTGTACACTGTGCTGAGATCCTCCTTGTGTGATCTAAGGGAGGAGATTGGCCCACTGATGGAGTTGTCTGTATGCAATGAAGATGGTCCTTAAAACCAAAACCAAATCAAACCTTTTTCTGGAATCCCCATGGTAACAGAGGTGGAATCCCCATGGTAACAGAGGTGGAATCCCCATGGTAACAGAGGTGGAATCCCCATGGTAACAGAGGTGGAATCCCCATGGTAACAGAGGTTATAGGAAGATCAAGGAACACGTAGAGAAGAGAGCTGGAGACAGACATTAACTCTTACTATACGTGAGCTAAACCGCGTTTTTATGCGTTAGTTTAGCTATCGTTACCGTCGCGCACCACTTGAACTGGCGAGCCGTAAAATTGGTACTAAACCCGCGCCACTTCACGGGGCTTGCCGGATAGTAAGAGTTATGGGATGAACAAAATATGGGAACCTTGAGCGGATGGCACAGGACAGGAAGACTTGACACAGGACAGGAAGACTTGACACAGGACAGGAAGACTTGACACAGGACAGGAAGACTTGACACAGGACAGGAAGACTTGACACAGGACAGGAAGACTTGGTATAAGTTTGTTGAAGGCCTATGCTCCTTGGGAAGCAGTAAGGTGTTGATGTTAGAATAAACTATGAATTGGGGTATGTTCCAATACTACAACAAAACAGGTTCATAAAACTTTGTTTTTCACTTCTCGCAAGATGCAGAACATCGTAAGAAGTTCTTACTAGCCAAAGTCACTAATCCTAGAGGTCAATACTGCCTATGTGTTATCCATGATGTCTATATGATGTATGCAGATCTCTGGTCCATGCTTGGCTTATGGTATAAAGAAATATATAAATTAAAAAATAATATGGTATGAAATCAGTTTTACAAGTAAACGGTACACATGAGACAAGGGACGTTTCGGGTTTTACCCTTCATCAGCCACAGTTACGAAAAGGTGACAAGGACAAGAACTACATATAGGTACTACAAAGATCTATGATGATGAGGAAAATGTCAAATGAGCGATACAAGCAGATGAAACCACGGTGATGAGCGAAACGATAACAGTAATAATGCAAGAAAATCGTGAAACCAGAAAGACATGTCGAAACAAGAAAGTAAATAATCAACGAAACGAAGACAGAAATGAACAACAATATTGAATTGCGTAAAAAAATCACTTAGCTGGATCGAAGAAAGGAACATTCAAAATGGCTGAAAAAATAAGGCGTCATGCGGAAGTGACGTAGGAGCTAGTGACGGCTAAGAACAAATAATTGAGGAAACGAAACGAACTAAAAGCAAAAACAAGGATAGATAGGAAAATAATGACAGAAGCCACCAGAATTATGCAAAATGATGCTGGACATTCATCCCAGCAGGAGCTAAAATGCCCATTTGAAAAATGAGACGATTCTCCAACGAAAAGCGAGTTCGGTCGTCGTCGATACATGAACGGAGGGCAGTGACATGAATGTCAGAGTTACCTGAATGGTCAGGGCTGTTGAAGTGAAGGGCCACCGGTAAATGTTTGCGATGATGGATGTCATTCAAGTGCTCCCAAAACCTGTCTGCCAAACGTCTGCCAGTTTCACCAATATAGGTCATGCCACACCTCTTGCAGATGATAGCATAAATCAGGTTTCTGGATTCGCTCATGAAAGACTCCCCAATGGCAAATTTACCGTTCGGAAAGGAGACTGACTGCGTTTGGAGTACAAAAGGACAGGTCTTACATATGCGGCGTTGGCATGGTTTAGTACCAAAGTGAGAAGGACTAGTTTGTCTCAAGCGACTATGCACAAGAATATCCCTAAAATTCTTATCCTTACGATATGCCAACAAAGGGGTATCACGAAACAACTCTCTGGTATCAGGATCAGAGTGGAGAATAGGCAGATGACGGAACAGAATTTTTTTCACTGCCAAACAGTGAGGGTGGAAAGTTAAAACAAGTTTGAGTCTGTCAGATGTAGTAGTAGGTTTAGCAGTAAGTGCAACCTGACGAGTGATGGGACAAATGCGATTAAGGGCATCAGATAAGACTCTTTCAGGATAGTGACGTCGGCGAAAAAAACTCGAGCATTTCTTGAGCTCGTTCACGGAAATCATCTTCATCGTGACATATCCGACGTAAGCGTAGAAGTTGAGAGTAGGGAATGGAATTTTTACAGCTGGGAGGGTGAGAAGAGGTGTAAAGAAGGAAACCATGAGCATCAGTAGGTTTATAAAAGACAGAGGTTGTAAGGACAGTAGGAGTAATATTGACAGTGAGGTCAAGGAAGTTAACTGAAGTGGTAGAAATCTGAGAAGTGAATTTGATTGCAGGATGGAAATTGCCAACATAGTCAATGAATCTACGGAGGTTGACTTCAGACATGTCTGTGACACCAATACCATCGTTGATATAGCGACGGTAAAACTCAGGTAATGGTCCATCGTAACTTTGAAGCACCAAATATTCAAAGTGACCCATGAAGAGGCAGGCATAACTCTGGCCCATTTTGGTGCCCATAGCAACGCCACTAATTTGATTAAAGAACTGGCCATTGAATTCAAAAGAGTTGAGAGTGAGGACCAATTCCGCAAGGTGAAGAAGAGAGCCTGTGCTAAAAGTAAGGTCAGTGCGTCTGTCGAGAATAAATTGTAGTGCTTTAAGGCCATCAGAGAGTGGAATGGAAGTATAAAGCGAACAAACATCCAGAAGGAAAAGACGGTAAGTGTGGTCAGGTGTGAATTGGATGGAATCAAAAGTAGTGATAGCATGGGTGGTGTCCTTAAGATAGGAAGGTAGACTGGCCACTAATGGTTGCAGAATACTATCCAGGACATGGTATAAAGCAGCATTTTTCAAAGTGTGATCTGCGGACCCTGGGGGAGGGGGAACCAAGACCCTTTCAGGGGGTTCGCGATGTCAAATCTATTTTCACAATAATCTAAGACATTAATGCCTTTTTCAATCTCATTCACTCACGGGTGTAGGGTGTACAGTGGAGTTTGTCAGAGGCTATACCAGGTGTGATGACATCATCACTCTGACAGATAATGTATTCTTTTGTTTTCTGAAGTTTCTAAGGTCGTAGTTTTAGGGCATAAATATGTGCATTTTCAGAGATTTACTCAGTTTGTTCTAAGTACTTCTACTGTGCTCTTACTACTACAACAACAACTACTATTACTACTACAACCACTACTGCTACTTCGCTATTCTTTCATCTTCATACTGCCACTATGCAGTAAGCCCCACTCATGTGCTCTTGTAGTGGTGACTTCTGTAGCAATAGTTTTTACGTGATGAGTTTGCCAGCCCCCTGCATAATCTCACAATAGTTGGCTATTTTGACACTTATGAAGAAACAGTTGCTTTATTCTGTCATTGCTTCTTCCCCCACCCCCCACAAGACCAACACTTGGTTCTGCTGTTACTCCTACAGTGATACTCAAGTTATGACAGGTACTCACTCACCTTGCCTCTTCTCTGAAGCGAGAGGTCTGCTGGGCGATGTAGTTCACTTCTGTGTGAGTGTTGGAGTAGGTAGGCATGACGTACTGTCGGATGTACTGCTCGATACATTTCAAAGGTCTGACCAGATCAGGCGGAGAAAATAGTCAACAAAGTTATGACAATATTGAAATACAAACAATTTAAAAAAATAGAAACAGTTAAATTAATGGAAAAAAAACAATAACAGGAACATTACAAATTTATCCTCAAATAGGGAACTGACATCACATGACAAACTAATACAAGACCAAGAGAAAGATGTTAATGCATGACGTCAACACAAAAGATATATATTTTAACAGGCAGACAGTACGATGGGTAGACAGGCATGTTGACAAATAGATGGGTAGACAGCAAGGCTAACAGATAGATGGTTTGACCAACAAGTTGACAGATAGATGGATAGACAGGCATGTTAACAAATATTTGATAGATAGCAAGGCTAACAGATAGATGGTTTGACCAACAAGTTGACAGATAGATGGATAGACAGGCATGTTGACAAATAGATGGGTAGACAGCAAGGCTAACAGATAGATGGTTTGACCAACAAGTTGACAGATAGATGGATAGACAGGTATGTTGACAAATAGATGGGTAGATAGCAAGGCTAACAGATAGATGGTTTGACCAACAAGTTGACAGATAGATGGATAGACAGGCAGGTTGACCAATAGATGAGTAGACAGCAAGGCTAACAGATAGATGGTTTGACAGACAAGTTGACAGATGGATAGACAGGCAGGTTGACAGATAGATGGATATACAGACAGGATAGGATAGACAGGGAAATTGACAGATAACTGGATTAACTGACAATTTGATGGAGATGGATAGACAGGCAGTTTGACAGATAGATGGATAGACAGGCAGGTTGACAGATAAATGGATTGACAGATGGATAGACAGGCATGTTGACTAATAGATGGGTAGATTGATTGACAGATAAATGGACTGACAGGCAGATTTACAGATTGGTAAAAAGGCATACTAATAGACAGAGGGATTAACATACAAGTTGACAGAAAGATGGATAGACAAACAAGTTGACAAATAGATGGATAGACAGATAGGATAATGGATAGATGGATAGACATGCAGGCTGACACATAGATAGTTAGACAGACTGGTTGACAGATAGATAGACAGGCATGTTAATAGATAGATGGATAGACACTTGGGTTGACCGATAGATGGATAGACACTTGGGTTGACCTATAGATAGAGGGACAGACAGGCTGTTTGACAGATAGATGGATAGACAGCCTGGCTTACAGATAGATGAGTAGACAAGCAGGTCAACAAATAGATAGACAGACATGATGACAGATATATGGATAGACAGGCAGGTTCATGAATAGCCAAACTTGTTGACATACACACACACACACACAGAGAGAGAGACACACACACAGACACACACACAGACACACACACAGACAGACACACACACACACACATATACATATTTATACATACATAAACATACATATATATACATACATATACATACATATTTATACATACTTACATACACATACAAACATACTTATATACATATATATACTTACAAACATATACATACATACATATACATATACACACATACATACATACACACACATACACACACACATGTGCACGCACACACACACAGTTCTATTGATATACAGACAAGTTGACAGATAAATGGATATACAGACAAGTTGACAGATATATGGATATACATACATGTTGACAGATACATGGATATACTGACAAGTTAACAGAAAGATTGGCAGACATGATGGTTTACATGCATTTTGACAGATAGATGGATAGAAGAAAGGTTGATGGATAGATAGGCAGGCTGACAGATATTGTCAGACTAATAGAGACAGGCTCTCAGATAGTCAGATAGACAGGTAGGCAGACTGCTAGATGGACAGACAAATAGAGAGAGATATATATTTGGGCAGGCAGACAGACAGACAGGATGATTGTTCGCTGTTCATATGAATGGCTGGATGGATGAATAGATAAATACACAGAATGACAGAAAACGGGTATAGGTGACTCGTTTGATGGATAGATAGAAGGATGGAAATGTTGGCATCTGTTTGTTGGTTGCTTGAATGAATGGATGGTTAAATAGACAGATAGGCAGGTGGCCGTTTGGATAGGTAGATATATAAGTAAGTAGGATGGCAGGCAGGCAGACACGTAAGCAGCTAGGTCGGCAGGCAGGTATATAAGCTGGTAGGCAAGTATTTAGGCAGATGAGCAGGCTGGCAGCTAGAAGAACTAACACTGGATAGTCTGGAGCCATGAACAGTAGATTCTTACCTGCCAGTTGCAATATAGTCTAGGTAGGTAACTGTGGAATCAGACAACCAAATGTCAATTAAGGAAATCTCTTCTGTAAGAGACAGATATAGTCTTGCAAATAACTGGTACCTCTAACTTCACGACACACCACTACACTTGACATAAGATAAACAATCTGACCAAACGACACGGAACACCACAAAACAACACCGCTAAGTGACCAGGCTATTTCAAATGTTAGTAGACACAATTACCAGCATTGGTGGTTAGAATTTCTGCTAAATTAAGGCAAGAAACGCAAAGTAGTCGATTGTTTCCTTTAAAAATAATTGTCTAGAATTTTGGAGGATCTTTGCTAAATTTAAAAATGAATGCCCATTTTATTTATTTATTTTTAAAAAAAATTATGTTTCCTCTATTATTTTTAGTCATTTGGAAACGGTAAAGAAAAAATAGGCAAGTTTGAAGAAACGTAGGATACTTCCACTTCCACTTCCTCGAAAAAAAAAAAAAAAAGACGATGAATTGCCAGATAAACTTGGATGTAGAAGGTAGAACATTATTGTATTAGGGGAAAATGTACTAAAAATATAATTACTAGAGGTAGTTTGAATTAGGGAAAAATCATTTGAAATATAATTACTTGAGGTAGTTTGTATTGGAAAAAATATTTAACATATAATTACTTGAGGTAATTCATATTAGGTCAAAATTGTAATTACTTGTTCGTATTAGTGAAAAATCATTTTAACTTGAGGTAATTTGTAGGCCTATTGGACAAGAGATTTAAAATGTAATTACTTGAGATAGTTCGTATTAGGGAACAATTTACCAAAAATTTAATTACTTGAGGTAATTCATATTTCGTGAAAATGCATTACAAATTTGCTGTTTGTATTAGGTGAGAAACATATACAAATATAATTATCTAAGCTAGTTTGTGTAATAGGAAAAAACATGTATTCAGCATCGACACCCATTAGCTTCCTAAGAAGCATAGGATTCAAGAAACACATGACGTCATCCAGTCGCGTGCCTTCAGCTCGAGCTCTTTCCAAGTTTTCCTAATCATTTTCTTGTCTGTCTCCAGTTCTCTTTTCTATGTGTTTATTGGTGTTTAGTTCTGCCTCTCTTTCTCTGGGCATTCCAGGACTGCCTTGTAATGCTATCAACAGGTTTCCTCAGTGGAGAAGTTACACTTAATGACAATGGAAAGCGACTCCTTAGATTCTGCACTGAGCAAAACATGATCATTACAGTTCCCCCATAAGCGCATACATGCATACACTAAATGTGAACCAACAAAGAATGAGAAATCAATGATCGACTATGCCATAGTTAGGAAGAGCTCATTCAAGTATCTCCGGGATGCTAGAGGCTGAAGAGGGCCAGAGATTGGAAGTGATCACTCATCATCACCATCATGTAGCATGTCCTTTGCAGAACGTCGCTCTCATCACAGCCCACCTGAAAGACTCTCGATCTCTAGCCAGCCCTCCTGCCTCCTCCATTGTCATGTTCAAGATGTCTTCAATGTCCTGTGTCCACCGTCGTCTTGGTCGGCCCCTGCCTCGCCTTCCTGGTACCATACCCTCCATCACTGCTCTCTCTAAGCCACTTTGACGTTTAATGTGGCCAAAATATTTCAGTTTCCAGGACATGATATTGTTTATGAGCCAGTTTTCCTCGATGTTCAGGTCGTGTAGGATGTCTATATATATTTATTCTTCTTGGTCCAAGATATTCTGATAATTTTTCTGTAACACTTTGCTTCGAAAGATTCGATTTTTTTCTTTAATGTTTGAGTAATGGTCCATGATTCACATCCATACGTTGCTATCGGAAAGATGCACGTTCTCATAAGTTTTACTTTTATTAATATGCTGGTGTTATGCCATAGGTTCTTCATTTTATTTAACCTCTGCATTGCTATGGCCAGTCTCCTTCTGACCTCTTTTGAGCAGTCTCCATTGTTGTTAATTATGGAGCCAAGATATTCAAAATTTGTGACATTTTCAATTTCCTGATCACTACCTGTTAACAATTAAAAGAACAACTGAAGGAGTTGCTCGGCCTAGGAATTGCCTACCATCACGCAAGAAGCTAAGTAAACGAACAAGAGAAATGAGCATTCAGACAGCCAGATGTTAAGACCAGATATCAGGGTTATTGTTATGTAAAACTTTTGCCTCGTTTTGGCGAGGCGCGTCCCGTTCAACCTAGTCGGTTATATTAGGGCGCATGTCCAAATATAAAAGACCCTTTGGTCTTGTCAAAACAAGATATCAGGGGCTTATTGCTACAGCAGTGAGAAACACAGAAGAACAACCTGATGACCTGGAAACCCTGTGGCTTAAATTCAAGGATATTATAAAGACAGCTGCAGCAGAAGCATGTGGGGAAGTCCGACTTGGCATGAAGAGAAAGAGAACACATTGGTGGACAGATGAGGTTAAAGAGAAAATAAAAGTGAGAAGAAAAAGGTATGGAGACAATAATTAGGTGCTAAAAGCACAGCAGGAGAAGCAGAGAAATATAGAGAATATATGATACTCAGAACAGAAGCAAAGAACAAGGTGCTAGCAGCAAAACAGAAATCCTGGGAAGAATTTGGAGAAAAGCTAGAAAAAGATGCTCAAGAAAACCAGAAATTGTTCCACAAGACCCTAAAGAACACGAGAAAGGAAAAACAGCGCCCTCTTAAATTTATAAAGTACAAGCAAGGCAAATTGCTTACTGCTCCAAAGGAAGGAATGGAAAGATGGAAAGAATATTTTTCAGAACTCCTTGATGATAAGCAAGGTCAAACATCAGAAATGATAACCACTAGCACAGAAGAGGAAACCAATGGTGGCGAAGATGGCATCAAGATGGAAGAACTGAAGGCAGCACCAGAGAAAATCAAGATGGGCAAAGCAGCGGGGCATGATGGTATAACACCAGAAATTGTTAAGTATATGGGAGCAGCAGGCGACCCTTTACTCCTGAGGGTCCTACAGGCAGCGTGGTGCAACAAGAACACATTGAAGGATTGGGAGATTGCCATCATAACACCCATTTTCAAAAAGGGTAACAACCGACAATGTGGAAACCAAAGAAGCATATCCCTTCCCAGTGTCCCCGGTAAAATTTACTCTAGAATCCTGGAGCAGAGACTCAGACGCCTAGCTGAGTCACAAATGGATGAGGTTCAATGTGGCTTCCGAGCAAACCGAAGTACTCAAGACCTGATCTTCACACTCAGACCGAAGTACTCAAGACCTAATCTTCACACTCAGACCGAAGTACTCAAGACCTAATCTTCACACTCAGACCGAAGTACTCAAGACCTAATCTTCACACTCAGACCGAAGTACTCAAGACCTAATCTTCACACTCAGACCGAAGTACTCAAAACCTAATCTTCACACTCAGACCGAAGTACTCAAGACCTAATCTTCACACTCAGACCGAAGTACTCAATACCTAATCTTCACACTCAGACCGAAGTACTCAAGACCTAATCTTCACACTCAGACCGAAGTACTCAAGACCTAATCTTCACACTCAGACCGAAGTACTCAAGACTTAATCTTCACACTCAGACAGCTGAGTGAAAAGGTCCTTGAGGATATAGGTGAGATGCACCTTTGTTTCTAGATCTGGAAAAGGCATTTGAAAAGGTCACGTGGGGCAAACTTTGGGACTGTTTGACAAGGAAGAAAACTCAAGCCCTTCTAATACGTGCTATACAGAACTTCAACAAGTCTTGCAGAAATTGTGTGAGGACTGTAAACTAGAAGTCAGAAATGCTCTTTAAACAACCATACATTTGTCTAGTGTTGCCTGTTTGCGCTGTGGTCTGGATGCTCTCACTGAGCTGGAGTAAGTAGTCATTTGCACAACGTGGAGCAGTTTGTTGAACTTTGCTTCTCGTAACCTTCAGGATCTGTAGGGTTCTGGCACACGGTGAACGTTTGTACTCAATCGCAGCACTGCGCTTAGCTTCAATGACAGGTGTCATCACATCTGATGAAGCATCAAACCAGTCGTTTGACTTCGCTGTTTTCTTACCAAAGGTGGCAAGTGCAGTACTTTGAATGGTGTTCCGCAGGTGCTTCCAGTTCTCTGTAACAGTATCACCATGCTGTGGGCTACTGAGCACTTTCTTAAAAGTCGCAGTAATTGCTTGGTGCAAAATTTTCTGTCCTCAGTTCGGGTTTGACCCTAATCCCCATGCATCCAATTGGGGAAAGCAGACAGTGGCGGGACAACACCTAATTGACTGGGGGCTGCCCAGCTTGAAGCGGGGGATAGCTGTCCAGTGAGATCCTAGAACCTCTCCCACTGTCGGAAGTAGCCCCTGGCGCCATGCCCTACAACTGGTACTTCCCATGTTTTGCCGACACGTATAGGGTGAAGCTAGAGTATCCTCTCCAGGGCGCGAGCTTGGGACAGTTTTATGGAGATCAAGCTGGTGCCCATGCAGCATGTTCCCCCTCTCCACGCTGCCGGTAGATCAAAAGGAACGGCAGTAGCCGATACAGTTTGGTACTAGCCACGTAGCAGGAGTTGTCAGAATAATGTCGAATCAAAATTAGACTGCCTTAGGGACTCCGACTCCGGATTTATCCTCAGCGTTTGCTCCCGAAGCCTTTCCCATAAATGGATACTCCCGTAAAGGATCACGAGCCCTATCTGCTCGAAGCTGCTGGTTTTAAAGCGCCAGTTACTCGCCTTCGCCCCTTCTCCCGTCAGTGGAAACAGTTCGGCTAGTGCCCTAGATTCATAGAGAGTTACCGGTACGACAACTATGTCAGAATCGAAAACGAGGCTGAACGACGTAGACGCCATTTTCGGCTGGACAATACCAGGGCTAGAAGGTTTATAAGCGTCGAGTAAGATTTTTTTTTTTTTAAATTAATGAAGAAAAGTATCCCGTTCAACCTCTGATGGGTTATAATTAGGATATATATTGTTTTCAATTCCAAATAATATGAACAACTGCCGATGAGAAAGTGGCATCACATTTGTCAAATCATTGTAAATAGGGACAATCACAATTATGCTAATACGTTAAATAAATAAACAAAAAAAAAAAAACAAACAAACAAACAAACAAAATCAAGATGAAACTCTGAACAAGAATTATATTAAAATGGAGGGGTGTAAAGGCCTGGTGGTTCCAGTTATATAACTGACTTTAACAGATATTTAATTGACTTTCATCTGTTAAAAGTCATATGCACTGTAAGAACATCATCAGACCTTCACATTCCCAGACACTAATATTAACATGTGTTCGTGATAAATATTGTTTGACTATATTATGCAGTTCCCTAGGTCTGTCTATTCTTAACACCTCTTCTATATTTATAAGATTATATAAATATATATATATATATATATATATATATATATATATATATATATATATATATATATATATATCTATATATATATATATATATATATATATATATATATATATATATATATATCGGGTTAGTTTGTATCAGAAAAAAATTAATAACTTAGGCCTAAGAAATTATAACGATTTGATTTAGTTAGCATTAGGGAGAATATTTTTAAAAATGTAATGCTCGCAGAGATAGACTGTATTTAGCAAAGTATCTGAATAAATCCTGGAGCACGATACAGGGGACCAAAAACACAGGGTCACTGCTGTTAAAGGCAAGAGCCTATTTCATAGGAACCTTTTTTTTTTTTTTTGTGCGCGTTCACAACTTAAAATTGCAACAAGCGCTGCCAGTATTCATTTTATTTGACAAGATTGTCATCCAGTAAGAAATTTGACCTCAACTGGAAAAAAATTAAGGGAACGTTATTTAAATTTTAGGCCTTCGATTTCGAGGCCTTTTTCCCGACAAGTTGATAAACTAATTTACTGGTTTCGTTTCTTTTTTTTTTTTTTTTTCTCTCTTTTCAGAAACAGGTTGACGCCAGATATTTAAAAAAAAAAACTATTTAAAACAAAACTAGATTTTATGCAACATGGAGATGCCATCGTCTGCTTACCGTTGTTTGTGTTCTCACTAGATTGTCAGAAGTGTGCCGATAACCGATCATTTTGTATTTTTTTTTTTTTTCACATTTTTAAAACTACATCATTACGAGTAGATCAGCGACCGACAGCGGAGATGTTTCAACTTAAGGCTTCGAATATTATTGTTGATGGTTACGGATGCTATGAAAACCCTGCATGACTCCTGCTATTTTTAATAAGAGAGAGAGAGAGAGAGAGAGAGAGAGAGAGAGAGAGAGAGAGAGAGAGAGAGAGAGAGAGAGAGAGAGAGAGAGAGAGAGAGAGAGAGAGAGAGAGAGAAATATGATCGTTGCTTCCACCAAGCATGCCATAAAATTGTGTTCAAGTGTCTGGCAACGTCATGTAAATAATTTACAACAGAAACCACCACGGCAAAAGTTAACAAATGTATTTAAGTGTGGGCTTCGTGACAAGAGATCAACTTCCGCGGTGACTACATGCTGTTTAGGGAGCGATATGGGGCAAGATAAAGATTAAGCAGAAGTGGGCAGGTGTACGTATGTGAAAAAGATACTGGTCTGTGGTAGTTTGACTTTGACATAAGTGTTTTGTTGGATTAAAAAACCAACGTACCTAAATTTCTGCCAAACGGACCCCTGTAGATGAAGTCAGAACCAATGATATCTTTAAATACAAAGGAACAAAGAAGACGTTTGCTGTCCTCGCTGAGTTCTTCGTTAGTTTCCACTTCAACTGTTATCTTGTGAGAGTGAGGTTGTGTCCGAATCTTCGACGTCCGTTTCCGCTGACCCCAATTTTCCAGATCGCTTTTGTACGAGGACGAGTATGTTAGTAATATGTTAGCCAGACCGCCACCATACGTGTGGCCAGGATCGTTGGAGTTCAGATAGTTGTCTTCGTTTGTACACGTCTGGCAAACACTGTTGTCTTCTGGGTTGAACTGCCTGGTTCCGGTTCCTGCAGACTTGGACACACTGGCAGTTTGTCTCTGATTTGGCGACAGTTTCGGTGGAGTCCACCTTGACATGCCTTTTCCTGAGATGACCTTGACCAGATCTAAGTCTTCACACCCAGGCCGTGCCTAGACATTGTCTCACTACAGTTGATGTGCATGTTTCACCAGTTGCCATTGAGCGGTATAAATTTGTCTACTGGGTGGCTTGTACGACATGCTCCATAAAGAAACCCTGTTATGATGAACTAGCTACACATGTCTGCAGGACTACGCGTCTAGAGATGCTGCCATCGTTTCAGTTTAGCGAATACTTACAACTTTGTGTTACATCAACACTTCCTAAGCTAGCACCGAGTCACAACATTCAACTCTATTTCGTCGTCTCAACTACAACATGTGTTGTTCCTGGTACACAATTAATATTTTTCTCTCTGACGTTTCTCATCGAGAGATTTGAACAGGCTCAAGAAAATATATCATGAAACAACACGTAAGATCACAGACTGCGGCTAGAAAATGGTTTAGTTTGAAGATTTGCTACTTGTAAATCTCTGATGGGGTGCTAGACATCTATTTCCTGTTATGAAACATACATATGCACCAGTCAGCACGATCAGTCCACAGTTTCTATCTGGTGTTCCGAATATCCCTAGAAAAAAGTGCGCACCGCATTCCAGATCGTCCGAGAAGCTAATTGGTTAGAGCTCTACCTTCTGATAATAGACATAAATATCCAAGGACAAAGCATTAATACAGTGCAAACTACTCGATAGAGATATGATAGGAAACTCTTTACAGAGCGATACAACAGGAGGCAATCTGATCATCAGAAGAAGTCCCCCCATCAGACAAGTGTTTCGGCCCAGTATACTCCACCGCTGTCCGCCTGCTCCTGCCCGGCGAGCTTGCAAAACAAGAAGGCCCTTCTTGCTACCACTACGACCTCACACCTATCTTTTTTTTTCTAATGAATGTGGCTACGTTAAAAAATCTAGGGTACTGAATGTAAGGTGTTGTATTAATATATACAAACACACACACACAGATATTTAATAAGTCTAATAATATTAATAAAATTTAAAACACACTGAACTAACTCAAGCTGTGTAAAATTTTGATAGTAAATTTTCTTTAAATTTATTTGTTCTGAACCAAGGTTTTATTTTGGTCAGAACATATGAAAGGTTTTGAAAGTATTAATGATATGCATGAATATATGGCATAATAAATGAAAAGTGTGTACATAGGTATGTTACAAGACTAGTTAATATTACTACTGTTTATAGTTGTACTTTATGGGGAAGAACTATTTATGGATGTGTTGTTGGGGTGGCCTCATCACTCCCGATCTATAGCTACTACACATTGCCCATTTATTGAGGGTATTATATTTGGTGTGTTAGAAATCAAGTTGGTGAGTATTCAGCAGGCCAGACTCTCACGTAACTTGAAGGAGTAAGTCTGGTGCTGGAATCAGGTGGCCCCACCTCTCCGTGCTTGGGGCAATATCAGAAGTCTGGTGGCCCCACCTCTCCGTGCTTGGGGGCTATATCAGAAGTCTGGTGGCCCCACCTCTCCGTGCTTGGGGGCTATAACAGGCTGCTCTGACAAAATGTTACTGCACGGGTCCCTCTTGTAATATTCAACACCTCATTTGACACCACATTGGTGCCAAATAAAAACTCACAGTTCTGCAATCAAAGTATTAGTCATGTGTCAGAATTCCATCCTCTAAACCATTTCTGGACACAACACTACACAACAACAACACCATATAGACGGGTCAGATCTCTCTGACCATACAGCACATCTTACCAAGTTGGTTTCACATAGGATAAGTTCTCCCAGACTACATATTCCGAAATATGTTTATTAGCTTCCTGCCATAGAATAGGATAGGTGATATGTTCCACTGATCTCAACACCTGATCTGTCCTTCATAATCCTTGCTGGAGTTTATGTATTTTATTTGTCTCTAGACCCTGAACTAGGGCGGGGGGTCTAGAGCGAATCCTTACTTGTTGTAAGGGATAGATTTTGATATGGCAGTATCAAATCACTCGAAACCTTAAACAAATATTAAAATGTACAAAGAAATAATTTCAGTCTTACCAGAATTATGAACATAGAACACAGTATATGCTAGCAAAACTCAGCTGAGCTGCTGGCTTTAGGATGGCGTCCCTCTAACTACTTCAATTTGCTTCTGGAAATCACCACTTAATATTTTACTGTGTCTACTAGGACAACTTATGACGAATGGCAAAAATGCGCGTCTGAGCGCCGATAATATATTCATCTATGGCCAATCACCGCCTTTTCTTTTTCAAATTCAAACATCCTACCAAAAAGTCAATTCAGTCATACCTCAGTCAAGTATGCATTCTTGTCTGTTGGTCCGTCTGTCTCTACTTGCGTTTCACAAAAAAACACACTTGTTTTTTGAACCAACTCTGCCCTCCCCTACACAATTTTGCCTGTAAAGTTATTTTTAGCCACAATTCTCCTTAACACCCTCTCTCTTTCATTCTAACTAGATTTTAGCACTTGCGTCTTCAAGGCCACAATTTTTTGAAAATTAGTGACATTATTGTTTCAATGCAATCGTTCGTTGATATGAACAACACAGTCTTTTGTCAATATCTTTCTTATTATCTATCCGACCGTATAAATGAAAGCATATTATTTCACTGCTCAAGATGGGCCATCCGGCCAGCTAGGTTTTATATTCCTAACATCATTATTAAGAAAAAGTTACTTTTCAAGGTTAGTTGGTTTTTTCGAAATATTTTCTAGAATCTTCCGTACTGCGTTTGCCGCTGAATTCAAATAAAGGACAAAATATCGCAAAAGCGTCCAAGAAATGACTGTTGCGTATAATAACTATGGTCCCTTTTGTCGATTTCTTTACCTTGTGTCAACTTGGGGACGTGACTTTTCCTCCGTTCCTTCCCCCCCCCAATTGCATCTTTTTAGCCTTGCTAGTTTCAAGCACATGTTCAGTCAGATTTTTCCTTTTGATCTTCGTTCTCATTCCGTTCCAAGGGTAAACGTTCTAGCAATTTAATTTCCATGGCGGGTGATGACCCGCGGCGTGGGCGATCATGCCTTCTAGTAACTTACGCATTCTTTTTATCCCTACATTTTATCCTTTGGAGATATTTTTACGTTGTATCACTGTTAATTTTATGACACATCTCCCCACTTGAAAACATGCCTACGGCAAGTTCTAAACCCAGTGATACACATAGATAAAATCTCTCCTCACGCCTGCCATTACTCTAATTTTGATCACCGGGGTGCCGACTGAGGAAATCTGCACCGACATTCAATTTGCCTTGTTCAGTCTGGCAAATAACTGTTTTGTGTTGGTAATGGATCCACTTGTCCTTCTGTGACAGCATTCAGTTTCCTGTAATCTATGCACAGTCTGTGTTCCCCAGACGGTTTTCTCAACAAAACGACACTAGAACTAAAAGATGATTCACTGTGTGAAATAATCCCCTCCTTCAACAAATAATCTATTTCTTCCTTCAATGCCTTCTCCTTCGCGAACGGAATAGAATAGGCTCTCATACAGATTGGGTTTGAGTCTACCAGTTTCATGTCATACTGTAGCAAATTTGTATGGCCTGGTTTATCTGTTAATACATCTGTATGTTCTTCCAGAACCTGTTGAACTCTCTCCCTCTGGTTTTTAGTCAGGTGCTTACTGACTTTTACCTGTGCTGCTGTTTCACAAGGATGTAATGGGTATTCATGTGAGGTGAGTGGTTCCTTTTGCATTTGAGTTGCGATAGCTAAGGTCAGTAAGGGGGTGCTTTCCTGGAGTGGTCTGTCCAGATACTTCTTTAACAGGTTTACGTGATAAACTTTCTCCTTCCCCTTTTTGTCAATTTTATAGTTTGTTCTAGACACCTTCTCTAGAACCGTATATGGACCTTGAAATCCAATTTGTAATTTATTCTGGCTGCCGGGTAGTAGAAGCAGCACCTTCTCTCCCACAGCTAGTTCTCTGTCCTTTGCCTTCCTATTAAAATATGCTGCATGTTTCTTCCTGGCTTGTTTCAAATTATCATTTGCCAGTTTCCATCCAGCTTTCAAACGAGTGGTCAGTTCGTTCACGTATTGATAAGATGAGGTAACAGTCTCTTCCGCCTTCTCATCTGTCCAGGTCCTTAATAAGGCTTCTAATGGACCTTTTATTGGCCTCCCAAATAGCAGAGTTGCGGGAGCCATCCCGGTTGAACTATGTGGTACTTCCCGATACGCAAACAATGCGGCGGGCAGGAATTGATCCCACAGATCCGGTTTTTCGTGTGCCAGCTTTCTCAGGATAGAAATGAGAGTCCCGTTGAACCTCTCTACATGGCCGTTCCCTTGCGGATGGTACGGACTACAATGAAAGTGTCTGGCTTGAAATAGCTTAAAAACTTCTTCCGTTAGTTTCCCCTTGAACTGAGAACCATTATCCGTCAAGATTTGATGCGGGAATCCTAATCGGGTAAATATTGTAAGTAGTGCCTCTGCTACATGTTTTGAATCAATTGATGGCAGGGCTACCACCTCTCCCCACATAGAACAAGTGTCCACCAGAGTAAGGATGTAACTGTTCCTCCTCTTGGTCCGAGTGAGAGGTCCCACAATATCCACTGCAACCCTCTCAAAAGGTGTTCCCACTATGGGCATTTCCCCTAGAGTTGCAGGAGCAGTCCAATGCTTTGGAGCTACCCTTTGACATTCTGGGCAGGATTTGACATATCTTTTTATATCCTCCGTTATCCCTGGCCAGAAGTAATGACAAGCTATACGCTGTCCTGTGGCGCTGATCCCCATGTGACCACTGAAGGGAATCGCATGCCCGAGTTCCATCACTTTATCTCTATATGAAGTGGGAAGAACCAGCTGGTTGTGACCATTTGTTCCAGTTCCGGCCTTCCTGTATAATAGTTTGTTCTTCATAAAATATTCCCCCTTGCTCGGAGGTGTGTGGCATTTGGGCAATTTTTAAAAACATGGCTTGAGTGTCCTATCCTCAGCCTGCGCCTTCCTCATCTCCTCTGGATGAGCATTTATAGGTTCACCTTCTTCCTCCTTCTTCTGTGACCTGGTCTGCACTGTCGCCATGATCACAGGCCTCTCGGGATTCCCCAAGAAGACGTATCTACACCCCAATATCAGAGGGTAGATTGGTTCATCTATCACTGCTGCTCTGATTTCTCCTTCCACATAGCGAGTTTTCACCGTTATCCTTGCGATGGGAAGTGTCATGAGTGGTATATCCTTAGTTGCCCCTTGTATTTCCACTGTTTCTGTGGTATACTGACTTGGGTCCACTAGGCTAGACTTCACAACTGAATCATAATCCAAACCTGTATCATAAAGGCACCTTATGGTGACCCCATTACAAATAACATCCTCACAAACTGGGGGGTGATAAGGTTCCTGTTGTCCATTAGGATTAACCTTTAATCTTTACGTCCCCGACTTCATTGCAGCAATGTTTGAAGGTTTCCTTCTACAAAATTCGGTGTTATGGTTATCTTTCTTGCACCATTTACACCATCTTTTTCCTTGGTTCAACGGTTTTCTTTCATTGAATTTTTGGTCATTGAACTGTGAGTTTCTGTCTCGGTAGTCATTTCTTGGCCGTTCAAAGTTTGTCCTACCTTTATTTCCCTGCTCTCTATTATCAAATTTATTAAATTGCTGTGGAGCTTTAAAATTGTCTATGTGCTTCTTTTTAGCACCACTTACCTCTGCCTGGGCTGCCTGATACCTCTCAGCGACATTTAAAACCTCCCCCAACTTCTCTGCACCTTGTTCCATGAGAATTTTCTCATGTCTGGAGCCATGGACTCTCTCAATTGCTCAATCATGATCATTTCTTTAAGATCTTGGGTCTTCCCCAGAGCAGTCCATTTCTCCAAATAGGTTTCCAGTCTGGCAGAGAATTGGTGGTATGTCTCCCCAGACAACAGTTTGGCATTTCTAAATTTCTTACGATAAAATTCACAATTTTTTTCGTACCTCAATAACAAAGCCTGCTTTAACATGTCATAATTGTCTTGGTCTTCTCTGTTCATTTTTGCGAAGACTTCATAAGAAGTACCTCTCAGTCCCTGTGATAGCTTTAAACTCCACCTCTCTCTCTCTAACCCATATGTAGTAGCTAATAACTCAAAACGTCTTAGGTACCCCTCTATGTCATCGTCTTTTTCAACAAAATGGTCTAAATGAAACCCCATAGCTGATGTTGAGGCTCCCAGACTGGGCGTAGCATCTGAGGCAAAAGGGCTGGCACCATTTTCAGGAGAAGGGGCCTTGTAATTCCAGCTCCCTTAGTCGTAATTCGTGCTCCCTTTGCAACCTTCTATCTTCTGCCTCCCTTTCGGCCTTTTTATCTTCTGCCTCCCTTTGCTGTCGTTTTTCTTCTGCCTCCAATGCTTTAGCCTCTTTGTCAGCCTCAATCTGCAACCTCTTAGTCTCAGCCTCAATTTGTAACCTCTTCTCTTCAGCCAACCTTTCAGACTCTAATTTTCTTTCAGCCTCTTTTTCTAATCTTCTTTCTTCCCGTTCAATATACTTATCACATTCAGCCGTTACATATTGAATTAAAATCTGACCATCCATTCCCATATCCTTTGCCGTCAGCACAGCAGCTGATCTGAATTTGGCTAGCTCCGCCATACTTTTTAACAATTCTAGCAATGAGCAAAGTAAAAGTTCCAACCACTAAAGTAATTCTAATTACTCTAGTCTAAAAATAATTCTAATTAATTAATTAATCAATTAACTACCACTGGCTGTGAAGATTCACCAACTTTTATTTTCAGGGACACTTTTAATTTTTATAATGTGTTCCCCTAATTTATTTCTCCCCCCCCCCCCCCCCCCAGGAGATCCTAATATTATTGATAGGCTAATATCCCCGGGACAAGAGACCCTAATACATGTGATTAATTTAAATCCCGAGACCGAGCTACCCAATATATGTAGTGGATTTGATGGTATTGTATGATGGTGATATTACTTAGTGTGAAGCATGAGGTCAGCTGTGAAGGCTCCTGAGATAAAAATAGCTGTGAATTTTCAGAAGGCCCTTCTTGCTACCACTACGACCTCCCACCTATCTTTTTTTTTTCTAATGAATGTGGCTACGTTAAAAAATCTAGGGTACTGAATGTAAGGTGTTGTATTAATATATACAAACACACACACACAGATATTTAATAAGTCTAATAATATTAATAAAATTTAAAACACACTGAACTAACTCAAGCTGTGTAAAATTTTGATAGTAAATTTTCTTTAAATTTATTTGTTCTGAACCAAGGTTTTATTTTGGTCAGAACATATGAAAGGTTTTGAAAGTATTAATGATATGCATGAATATATGGCATAATAAATGAAAAGTGTGTACATAGGTATGTTACAAGACTAGTTAATATTACTACTGTTTATAGTTGTACTTTATGGGGAAGAACTATTTATGGATGTGCTGTTGGGGTGGCCTCATCACTCCCGATCTATAGCGACTACACATTGCCCATTTATTGAGGGTATTATATTTGGTGTGTTAGAAATCAAGTTGGTGAGTATTCAGCAGGCCAGACTCTCACGTAACTTGAAGGAGTAAGTCTGGTGCTGGAATCAGGTGGCCCCACCTCTCCGTGCTTGGGGCAATATCAGAAGTCTGGTGGCCCCACCTCTCCGTGCTTGGGGGCTATATCAGAAGTCTGGTGGCCCCACCTCTCCGTGCTTGGGGCTATAACAGGCTGCTCTGACAAAATGTTACTGCACG
Source organism: Oreohelix idahoensis (assembly GCA_024509875.1). Lineage (NCBI taxonomy): Eukaryota > Metazoa > Mollusca > Gastropoda > Stylommatophora > Oreohelicidae > Oreohelix > Oreohelix idahoensis. The sequence goes on along the minus strand of JAMPIV010001854.1, from coordinate 180,062 downwards.
GGTCCCTCTTGTAATATTCAACACCTCATTTGACACCACATTGGTGCCAAATAAAAACTCACAGTTCTGCAATCAAAGTATTAGTCATGTGTCAGAATTCCATCCTCTAAACCATTTCTGGACACAACACTACACAACAACAACACCATATAGACGGGTCAGATCTCTCTGACCATACAGCACATCTTACCAAGTTGGTTTCACATAGGATAAGTTCTCCCAGACTACATATTCCGAAATATGTTTATTAGCTTCCTGCCATAGAATAGGATAGGTGATATGTTCCACTGATCTCAACACCTGATCTGTCCTTCATAATCCTTGCTGGAGTTTATGTATTTTATTTGTCTCTAGACCCTGAACTAGGGCGGGGGGTCTAGAGCGAATCCTTACTTGTTGTAAGGGATAGATTTTGATATGGCAGTATCAAATCACTCGAAACCTTAAACAAATATTAAAATGTACAAAGAAATAATTTCAGTCTTACCAGAATTATGAACATAGAACACAGTATATGCTAGCAAAACTCAGCTGAGCTGCTGGCTTTAGGATGGCGTCCCTCTAACTACTTCAATTTGCTTCTGGGAAATCACCACTTAATATTTTACTGTGTCTACTAGGACAACTTATGACGAATGGCAAAAATGCGCGTCTGAGCGCCGATAATATATTCATCTATGGCCAATCACCGCCTTTTCTTTTTCAAATTCAAACATCCTACCAAAAAGTCAATTCAGTCATACCTCAGTCAAGTATGCATTCTTGTCTGTTGGTCCGTCTGTCTCTACTTGCGTTTCACAAAAAAACACACTTGTTTTTTGAACCAACTCTGCGCTCCCCTACACAATTTTGCCTGTAAAGTTATTTTTAGCCACAATTCTCCTTAACACCCTCTCTCTTTCATTCTAACTAGATTTTAGCACTTGCGTCTTCAAGGCCACAATTTTTTGAAAATTAGTGACATTATTGTTTCAATGCAGTCGTTCGTTGATATGAACAACACAGTCTTTTGTCAATATCTTTCTTATTATCTATCCGACTGTATAAATGAAAGCATATTATTTCACTGCTCAAGATGGGCCATCCGACCAGCTAGGTTTTATATTCCAAACATCATTATTAAGAAAAAGTTACTTTTCAAGGTTAGTTGGTTTTTTCGAAATATTTTCTAGAATATTCCGTACTGCGTTTGCCGCTGAATTCAAATAAAGGACAAAATATCGCAAAAGCGTCCAAGAAATGACTGTTGCGTATAATAACTATGGTCCCTTTTGTCGATTTCTTTACCTTGTGTCAACTTGGGGACGTGACTTTTCCTCCGTTCCCCCCCCCCCCCCCCCCCCAATTACATCTTTTTAGCCTTGCTAGTTTCAAGCACATGTTCAGTCAGATTTTTCCTTTTGATCTTCGTTCTCATTCCGTTCCAAGGGTAAACGTTCTAGCAATTTAATTTCCATGGCGGGTGATGACCCGCGGCGTGGGCGATCATGCCTTCTAGTAACTTACGCATTCTTTTTATCCCTACATTTTATCCTTTGGAGATATTTTTACGTTGTATCACTGTTAATTTTATGACAGTGAGTTGGGACTTAAATATAGTATAAAGTACTTAGTGTACTGACTGAGATCAGCTGTGAGGGTATCTGAAGTTAATAGGTTTGGTGTGTAATTCAGATGACCTTACTTGCTGCCACATTTATATCTCAATCAGACTAATTCTTAATCAATATGAATGTTGGCTTCGTTAAGTGTCTAGGGTAATGCAAAAGTGAGTGTGTGGAATAACCTCATTACAAAACATATACCAACAAATATTAACTTCTAAGATAAAATCAACTAACTCCAGCGGTTAAGTTTTATAATGAAAAATTTTCTGTTAAACTTTATTGGTCCTGAGCCTAAATGTTTTTTTGGCCAGGACTTTAGTCATTGATAATCAGTTTGATGGAATCTTATATATTTACAAATATGTATATGCAATTATTTACAAGCAATAGACCATGTGTTCATAATGCATGAAATCAATCTTCAACTGGGTATTTTTTTCTCTATCTAATTACTTGTTCCTTGAAGCTGATAAGGGATATACATCATCCCAATTGTTCTCTTTATCACTCTTATGGACTCTGTTGTACTGTTTTTAGTTTTTGAAGGAAAAGTTTATTCACTTGAGGAGATTGTCCTAGAAAATATGCAGCAATGATAAGTTGCTCCAGGCCAGATATATCACTTATCTGTGCCTGGGATTCATAATGATTGCAGTCTATTTGGCCACACGCTTCAGGTCCTCTGGTCTACAATCTCTCTCTTAACAGCTGTTGTCAGAGATGACTTGATCTAGTGCTGACTATTTCTGACAGCATCAGCCAAGTACCAGCAGGAAACCCCTGTCAAAGCAAGTATGATCCTGTCTTAATATCAAACTAATTCCTCCAATTTTACCTGTAAACATGCATGTAATAAAAAGAACATGGTCAGCTCTTTCTGACAACCAAGCTTCTCCACTTTCATGTGATGGAACCAAAAGTACCAGTTTTCTTTTTCCTTTTTCCCTTATGGAGACAACACCTCTGTCATTCCAGCCATACTTCACCATGCAATAAGATAGGTGTAATGTTTCAGCATGATCATCATATATATATTTTGATAGTTCTCACTTTCTCAAATGGTCCATGGTATAATATATCAACAACTAGGCCATGCCCAAGCCTGCCATGGAACCATTTAGTTACAACCTTTTGTCATGGCCTTTTCTTATACACAACCAATTTTTCAAATTAAAAAAGTCAATAAAATCAATCTTACCACATAGAAAGGAAATAACACAGGTTACGACGAATAAGGCACTAGAGAATGGCACATATCTAGATTTGCCCACTGTTTCAGACTGCTTTCGGTCGATATAATTTATAAACCACAGCACAAGTCTGACATCGCTCCTGCTCTTATGAAAATCTTTTGAAACTGGCAACGAGCAGCGTACTATTTCGTTCAATTCAAATGCTTCGACCAATCGCTCAAAGCCTTACTATATTTTGAATGAATTAAAAAAAAAAATTATCCCATTTACTACGCGTTACTATCAACAACTAGATTCGTATATATAGTTTAGCCAATCACACCTCGGCTTGCTTTAAATTCTAGCCAATCTTTTACTCCGTACTATTTCAGCTTTCGTTCCTCTACGTGTTTTCAAAAACATCATGCCCTTTTTATCTAACAGATATGACCAGACCATGCCAGTTTCCATATGTTTTATACCAATATTTTAGTATCTAATGGACCATTTTGATAATTTATTATATATTCCAAGTCCACTAGTCTTAAGGTACCCAATTATATGATTATCATGAGAACAAATGGCCCATTTAAAATTCCTGTCTTTTATCGATCTCAGTTGTTTATTTTTAACTTCCACTGTCCGCATCCTTTTTAACTGTTCTGTCAGGATTTCAGACGTAAACCAGTATAATGTCATATTTCCTAATAAGCATTTTTCAGGTTTTTAAACCTAACTCTCGTATGGGTAGTGTTTTTTATCACTGTCGATTTGAAAAAAGTTAGTGCTTGTGGCCTTACACGCGTGATGGCATTAATTTTGTATCGCGAGACGCGGGTTAGTGTTGCATGCGTTCCTGCTTTCAGCCCTCCCTCTCTTTCTATCCTAATGCCTTCTGTCCTTTCGTTTATGTTAACGTAGTGTAATTAATGCTAGTATTAATTTAGGTCATTAATCAGCTTGCGTATCTCAAGGTTTTATTAGAAATGCAGTACACGTTTTATTGTAGAAAGCGTGTATTGATGCAGTAGGCTTTGTCGTAAATTTTATCTGAGAGGGTGCTGATGAATATTGGTCCCTTTAGAGTGTAAAGTGATATTGAAGGCTCTGTGAGAATAAGGATTTGGGAGAATGAGGTAGTAGATTCACAAGCGCTGGGAAGGAGCAAGGACAGTCTCTTATTACGACAATATCTGTTTTCTCACAGACTACTCCTATCTCTCTTCTGCACAAACACTTGTTTGTCAGTTCCAGTCGCTCAGGCGCGCTCACCGATTTGGTGATTCTGTCGCTCAACGTACATGAATACAGCCTACACAGATGGAAATGTTTGGAGTTTTAGGCCAACCGACAACCAACACAATTAATGATTAATACCTTTATTATCATAAAGGACTCACACATAATTGTACATTTACAGTCAAAAATCAAAGGTTACAGAATACAAATATAACAAGGGAAGAGGGGTTTTTGAGGAGAAATATCCCATCCACCGTTTCCCGTTTATATTTACTAACAGACAAAACCCGGTCCCAAAGACAAGAAAGGGGGGGGGGGAGGGTGATCAGAGATAGGCAATTTAACCCACTGGTAAAGTTATTACTCTGAGGCAAGGGGTTACAGAAAAGGGGGGGTAGAGGAAAAGCTAGGGTCTCAATTGTCTCCCTTTAAATCAACAAATTTTACGGGAGGGGGAAGGAACACAGTTACCCGATCCCGCTAGGAGAGATCCCGTACAAGGAATATAATGCACCTTAGTACAAGGTCGAACTAATTAAAAGGGTAAAGAAAAGATAAATCTCCTTTCATTCAAAAAAACATACTAGGGCTGGCCATCCCCACAAACACACACGCAGACTACCGAAAGGTGAATTCTGGCACTTCATAGGAAATACATAAAAAAACAGCACTAAACCTTGGCTTAGGTAAAAGTATTTTTCTTCCGTGTACAGCCCCAGATTTGGGGTTTGTTGAAGTTAACAAAGTGTCCCGAAATCGCTGGACGTTGAAGTTTAACGGTACTGTTTGTTTATTGGATAAAGTTCCTAAAGAAAGGCACAGGTACTTGGCTAGGCGTGAGGTATGATGTGGTTCCTAAAATTAGCACAGCTGGTGGAGATAACTTCCTTTTTCCGTAATGTCACAAGTTAAGAAAAACACTGAGGTAAGTTCTTCTTCGGGGGGGGGGGGGGGGGGGGGGGGAAGGGGGTAAACTCCACTGAATATACGTGACAGACAGTGTTCAAGTAGATCGATGTTTTTTCTTCACAAATAGGGGCAGTGAATAAAATATGTTCTGCTTCCAGTTTTCTTTAAGGACTCTATATGAACTAGTATTTTTAAAGTGTTTCTTGAATGGCTTTATTCTCAGTTACGTTCAGAGGAGCGGGGCCCATTACAGGTCGCCACAAGTTTAGCTTTAAAAAGTTCATATGTTACTGGAGTTATCGAATTGAGTTTGGCAGAACTCTGTATATAATTAATAATTGCTGGGATGCAGGTTGAATGATCGTTCTGAATGAAAGATAATCAAAACAAGAAATGCATTACAAATCATATTATAATCTGACGCGATAAATTACAGTTAGCCTATTTACTTATTAGCGTCGTCAATTAACAAATCAGGAAAACTTCCCGTGAGTTAAAACAATTAAAAGCACATCTATCTATACAGAACTAAACTGTATTAAAGTTATAATTCTCTTTAACGTCTGCAAAATAAATTTACGCGTCAATTGTATTAGGAAATACTTTTAGCTGTAACATTAGTTTGCACTAGAACTTTGAAAATGGGTTTATTTAATAAGGTTAAATTTACACCACAATCCATTGAAATCAATTGAAATAACTCGACCACTGATCACTCGAAGCTAATGTATAAATTACCGTCTGCACAGAAAGAATACACTCCAATAGTCACGAAGGTAGATGAAATCCAGCAGGAATCCGACTATGCTAGTGCAACTAGGATTCTGTCAGAGCGAACGATAAAATGCAGTTTTTCGGAGTACTCTATTTATACTTATCGAATGTAACTTGAATAGGGCGTGTTAAATTTTCGCACCTTTCTTGAACTTGAGCAAAATCCGGGGTACCTCGCCGATGTGTTAACCGCTGCAATTCCTCCATTTTCCCCGGTCTACCGATTTTCTTCCGTCTCAGGCTTCTAGCATGAGAGTGCGAAAATTTCTCGAGAAGCTAACTCTGTGAGCTGCGAGTTCCCTGATTCTTTAGATCGCGGCCGCTCCACGTTGAATTCTGAAGATCAGCCTGTTCTTTGATGGTACCGCTGCATGCCGGTAAAAGTTACAACAGATGATCAGGGGTTCTAAAGTTATGAGAGGCCAATATTCTGTTATCATCCATCGAGTCAGGGAAATTCATTTGTCATACTTAGACGTACGTCACAATCGTCCCCACTTTTGAGACATGGAAACTCGTTTTCATGTTTCATTTATGACAATGAAGCTGCCCTGATCGGTAGCTTTTGGATGATTGGCATCGTCGATTTTCTCCTCTTCCTCCGTGGTCCAGTTTCTACTCAAGAAGTCAGCTCCGACATTCTGTTTTCCTGGAATATATTCCACTTTGAAGGAATAAACACTCAATAGCAAGGCCCAACGCATTATCCTTGCGTTGAATTCCTTCTTGGCACCCAGGAAAGCTAGTGGAGCATGGTCTGTTTGCACCGTGAAAGAAGTACCATACAGAAACTCATGATGGCGTCTGATGCCATGAATCAGAGCGAGACATTCTCTTTCAACGACACTGTAGTTGCGTTCCGCTTTATTCAGTTTCCGACTGCCATAGGCAACTGGAAATAGCATGTTCAGGTCACTGTCATCGGCTTGCAGCAATGTTGACCCGATGCCCTGACCTGACGCATCAACTCTCAGTATGAAAGGTTTCTTAAGGTCAGGTAACCTTAGGATGGGGTATGCCGACAACTGTCCTTTCAAAGTGCTGTATGCATGTTCGCACTTTTGATCCCATATGACCTTATCAGGACAACCTTTCTTGGTGAGGTCAGTCAGAGGTGCCGTCAGTCCGTTGAAGTTCTGGATGTACTTCTGATAGTATGCACATAGCGATATGAAGGAACGTACGTCTTTCTTCGTTCGGGGTCTTTTTGCTGCCACAATTTTCTCCACGTTCTTCTTAATAGGCCAACTGCATCCGTGAGAAATAGTATGCCCCAGGAAGTCTAACTGTTCAAACCCGATGAGACATTTGCTAGGTCTGGCTGTGAGACCCGTTTCCTGTAGTCTCCTGAGGAGCATAGCAACCGTAGCAATATGTTCTTCATAGGTTTCCGATGCAATTAATATGTCATCCATGAAATTATGGATATGGGGACTTTGCAAAGGCTCTAGAAGCTTCCTCATCATCCTGGTGAACACTCCTGGTGCGTTATGCAAACCGAACGGCATCACATTAAATGTGTAATGTCCTTCGCTAGTGCTGAAAGCTAACAAAGGTTTAATTTCCTCCTTGACTGGTATTTGATAATAACCTTTACTGAGGTCAATCTTGGAGAAGATCTTTGCTTTGCTGAGCTTGGTGAACAACTCAGAAACAGTTTGGAGAGGTTCGGGCTGGAATTCCGTTACAGCGTTTAGCAACCTGTAATCAATGCACAGCCGAACTTCCTTATTGGGCTTCTGCAACAGCACTACACTCGAGCTGTAAGGAGATGTAGACTCACTGATAATTCCTGCCTGACGCAGCTTGTCTATTTCTCCGCGAAGTGCATCCGCTTTAGCGTACGGGATGGGGTAAACTCTGGTTTGAACAGGGGTCTCGTTTGTTAATTTCATATCAAATTCAATGAGATTTGTTCGACCAGGTACATCCGTTAAGACTGCACTGTACTGTTTTAGTAGAGCCCTGGTTTCTGTTTGTTGTTCTGGTGAGAGATTGTCGCCGAACTTGACATCTTTAAAGGATTCTGTGGGTTGCAGTGGATACTCCATGCAACCATCATCATCTTCCTCGTCTTCCGTTGCTATGGCGACAGCCAGGAGATGCTCGGAGGATGGCACCGGTCTTTCCAAATATTTCTTTAGCAGATTTATGTGGAAGACCTTCTCCTTTCCTTTGATGGAGATCTTGTAATTGGTACGTGAGATCTTTTTAAGGACGGTAAACGGCCCTTGCCATCCGATGCGAAGTTTATTGCTTCCGGTTGGGAGTAGCAACAAAACTTTCTCCCCTGGTTGGAGCTCTCTCTCTTTTGCAGCTTTGTTGTATCTTTTAGCGTGTTTAGCGCGGGCTTTCGTAAGGTTGGTTGTAGCTAGATCCCATCCTAGCTTTAGCCTTTCCTTGAGCTCAGATACATACTTGCTTGCAGAGACGACTGTCTCGTCAGCCTTTTGGTCTGTCAGGGACCGAAGTAAGGCTTCTAATGGCCCCTTTATAGGTCTGCCAAATAAAAGTGTAGCAGGCGGGAATCCCGTAGACGCTTGGGGAACCTCTCGGTAGGCGAATAAGGCAGCCGATATATATAGGTCCCAGTCTTCCGGTTTCTCCTGACCCAGCTTACGTAACATGGTGGTGAGGCTGCCATTAAAACGTTCCACGAGCCCATTTCCGGCCGGATGGTAGGGACTTGTGTGGATATGTTTGGCCCTCAAGATCTTAAAGATCTCCTCCATTAACAGGCTACGGAATTGGGATCCATTGTCCGTCAAAACTTGTTGAGGGAATCCCAACCGTGTAAAAATTTGCACGAGGGCTTCTGCGACATGCTTGGAATCTATGCATGTTAGCGGTACAGCTTCGGCCCACATTGTGCAAGTGTCGACTAAAGTCAGGATGAACCTGTGCTTTCTTTTGGTCCTTTCCAGGGGTCCAATGATGTCGACAGCAACCCGTTCAAATGGAGTCCCTACTATTGGCATTTGCCCCATAGGTACTGGGGGTGTCAAGTGCTTGGGTGCTACCCGTTGGCACTGGGCGCAGGATTTCACATACCTGACAATGTCAGAGTTCATTCCTGGCCACCAATAGTGGGTTTTTATTCGCTGAATAGTGGCGTTTTGTCCCATATGTCCGCTAAAGGGAAGAGAGTGCCCCATCTCTAAGATCTGGCTTCGGTACTGCGTCGGTACTAGGAGCTGGTTATTCCCCGTGTCCGGGTTGCCCGTTCTACGATACAATACGCCATCCTTAGAAAAGATGTCTCCGTTGTGTCTGGGGTCCTTAGCCATGGGCAGTTTTTTAAAGCAGAGCTCCAGAGTAGGGTCCTTTTGTTGCGCCTCCTTCAGTTCGTTCGGCAACAAATTTGGCGCAGGCTCCCTCTCCTTCTTGGCTTGCCCTCTTGTGGTTACCGCTGCCACAATCGGCTCCTTTGGTCTCCCAATAAACACATATCTACATCCCAGGATAACTGGGTAGATAGGATCATCCATAATGGCCGCTTTTATAACTCCTCTGACAAAGTCAGAGTGTATTTCTACCAGTGCGATAGGCAGCGTCCTGGGCGCATCACTCTTAAACACTCCACTAAGTTTGACGGTTTCCTCTGTCTCCTGACCTGGTTTGACTAGGTGTCTAGCAACAATACAACTAAAACTTAATCCAGTGTCAAAGAGACAAGTGGTTGAGGTACCATTCAAAATTACAGTTCCTCGAGTTGAGGGTCGGTCCCCCTCAGGTTGAGAATCACTGACATTGACTCTACCTTTCGAGGCTGTATGCAAACATCCAACGCGGTTTGGACCGGTTTGTTTGCCCTGATCAGACGTTCCTGGTGTAGGGGTCTTTCCTTTTCCTTGACCTTGGTGGCCGCGCTGCCACGTAGGCTTGGTGGGTTGATCAGAATTGTTGTTGGGGGGGGTATCGGGTTTTGTAGAATTTCGATTTTTCCTGGGGAGGTCTCTGGGTATTATTTTCTCGTTGGTTATAATTCTGAGAGGAATTAGAGGAATAGGATGACTGCTCTAGATTTTGTTTACGAGATGGCTCATCTGTGGGTTTACGTTTAGTGCTGGGAAGTTCGGCCATTGCATTGGTATAGCGTTCGGCCTTATTGAGTATGTCCTCAAGCCTGACTGCGCCCTGTTCAGCCAAAAATCTACGGGTTTCGTTTGACAAAGTTGCCTTTATCTGTTCCACAAGAACAAGTTCAAGTAGTCCCTCATATGTAAGAGGTAGGTCAGATAATTCAATGCACTTTGTCAAATAGCCCGTGAGACGTGAAGAGAATTCGGGGAATGTTTCCGTGCTCTCTTTTCGGCTGTTTCTGAACATTTGCAGAAATTTTCGGGCGGTCATTCCGAACCGCTCTAGCAAGGCCTTCTTAAGCATGTCGTAATCATGTTGGTTCGGTCCCAGCTTTGTGTATACGTCATAAGCATTCGCTTTTAGTGACGTCGAGAGTTTAAGTGCCCAGCGGGAACTCTCTAACCCATACAGATTTGCGAGCCTTTCGAATTTTTCTAGGTAGCTGTCAATTTTTTCGTTAGGGCTAGGAAAAGACTCTAAAGCAAAAGACATCGCAGTTAATTGGGCAGACTGAGTGCTGGAGAGATCCATTGTTTGAGACTGGGGCGAAGACGGCTCTCCATTATTTGAAGTAGAGGCACTCCGACTCTCTAAAGCCTTGAGCGCTAATTCATGTTGTCTTTCCCTCTCTCTTTCTCTCTCTCTGCGGGCTTCCATTTCTGCCTCAATTTTCTTCTGTTCCAATTGACGATCGTCCGCTTCTTTCTTCCTAGCTTCTGCCCTCTCTTCTCTCTCTTTTTCTTCCTTCCTCTCAGCTTCTGCCCTTTGTTTCTCTTCCTTCCTCTCTGCTTCTGCTCTTTGTTGCTCCGCGTCATATATTTGCAGTTCCTGGGTGATAAACAGATTCGCGGCTTCTGTGTCTAATCCTGAGTCTTTCGCTTCCTGTCTCAAAATGGATCTTATCCTAATTCTCTCAGCCATTGTCAAAGAACTGGATGCTTCTAAGACTAGAGAATAGTAAGATGGAACAAGAAGGGGAAAAACTCAAAGCCGCTACGAGAAAAACAAAGTAAAAAATTTACTGAATGACCTCGTGTGTTAACTTATCGCCGCTATTATTGTCACTTAAGACTCGTAACGCAAGCAACTATGCCAATTAAATGGTAAGTTACACTAGAAAAGAATCTACTCTTACTAACAGTAGAGAAAAATTTATATTAAACAATTTAAAAGGAAAAAAAAAATTTTCCCAGAAAATGTTAATTCTCTAACAACAAACTCCGTCCCTGAAGACAATTTTTGAGATGAGACGTAGTTAACTTAATTTTAAAAAATCAGAACAATCCGTCTTTAGCTTAGCTCAACTCAAACGCTTCATAACCTTTAGTGATTGTAAAACAATCACGCAGTCCCAGCAATTATATAACCAAAATTTTCAATTCCCTCTGCCAGAGAATACAAATGTGACAATCTTTTATTATCACTAACTGCCTGTTCCTGTGGAAAAACAAACCTGTCTTAATTATTGTGTGGTTGGCCCAAAATACTGAACGGCTTGGTCTAGGGGAAGTAATACTTTTAAAGATTATACCCTACTTCACAAAGACAATCAACCACACTCTATTTTAACTAAGTTCAGAATCTCGAACGAGCTAACCATATATTGTCGTAATTTTTATCTGAGAGGGTGCTGATGAATATTGGTCCCTTTAGAGTGTAAAGTGATATTGAAGGCTCTGTGAGAATAAGGATTTGGGAGAATGAGGTAGTAGATTCACAAGCGCTGGGAAGGAGCAAGGACAGTCTCTTATTACGACAATATCTGTTTTCTCACAGACTACTCCTATCTCTCTTCTGCACAAACAATTGTTTGTCAGTTCCAGTCGCTCAGGCGCGCTCACCGATTTGGTGATTCTGTCGCTCAACGTACATGAATACAGCCTACACAGATGGAAATGTTTGGAGTTTTAGGCCAACCGACAACCAACACAATTAATGATTAATACCTTTATTATCATAAAGGACTCACACATAATTGTACATTTACAGTCAAAAATCAAAGGTTACAGAATACAAATATAACAAGGGAAGAGGGGTTTTTGAGGAGAAATATCCCATCCACCGTTTCCCGTTTATATTTACTAACAGACAAAACCCGGTCCCAAAGACAAGAAAGGGGGGGGGGGGGGGGTGATCAGAGATAGGCAATTTAACCCACTGGTAAATTTATTACTCTGAGGCAAGGGGTTACAGAAAAAGGGGGGGGGGGGGGGTAGAGGAAAAGCTAGGGTCTCAATTGTCTCCCTTTAAATCAACAAATTTTACGGGAGGGGGAATGAACACAGTTACCCAATCCCGCTAGGAGAGATCCCGTACAAGGAATATAATGCACCTTAGTACAAGGTCGAACTAATTAAAAGGGTAAAGAAAAGATAAATCTCCTTTCATTCAAAAAAACACACTAGGGCTGGCCATCCCCACAAACACACACGCAGACTTACCGAAAGGTGAATTCTGGCACTTCATAGGAAATACATAAAAAAAAACAGCACTAAACCTTGGCTTAGGTAAAAGTATTTTTCTTCCGTGTACAGCCCCAGATTTGGGGTTTGTTGAAGTTAACAAAGTGTCCCGAAATCGCTGGACGTTGAAGTTTAACGGTACTGTTTGTTTATTAGATAAAGTTCCTAAAGAAAGGCACAGGCACTTGGCTAGGCGTGAGGTATGGTGTGGTTCCTAAAATTGGCACAGCTGGTGGAGATAACTTCCTTTTTCCGTAATGTCACAAGTTAAGAAAAACACTGAGGTAAGTTCTTCTTCGGGGGGTGGGGTGGGGGGGGGGGGGGGGTAAAATCCACTGAATATACGTGACAGACAGTGTTCAGGTAGATCGATGTTTTTTCTTCACAAATAGGGGCAGTGAATAAAATATGTTCTGCTTCCAGTTTTCTTTAAGGACTCTATATGAACTAGTATTTTTAAAGTGTTTCTTGAATGGCTTTATTCTCAGTTACGTTCAGAGGAGCGGGGCCCATTACAGGTCGCCACAAGTTTAGCTTTAAAAAGTTCATATGTTACTGGAGTTATCGAATTGAGTTTGGCAGAACTCTGTATATAATTAATAATTGCTGGGATGCAGGTTGAATGATCGTTCTGAATGAAAGATAATCAAAACAAGAAATGCATTACAAATCATATTATAATCTGACGCGATAAATTACAATTAGCCTATTTACTTATTAGCGTCGTCAATTAACAAATCAGGAAAACTTCCCGTGAGTTAAAAACAATTAAAAGCACATCTATCTATACAGAACTAAACTGTATTAAAGTTATAATTCTCTTTAACGTCTGCAAAATAAATTTACGCGTCAATTGTATTAGGAAATACTTTTAGCTGTAACATTAGTTTGCACTAGAACTTTGAAAATGGGTTTATTTAATAAGGTTAAATTTACACCACAATCCATTGAAATCAATTGAAATAACTCGACCACTGATCACTCGAAGCTAATGTATAAATTACCGTCTGCACAGAAAGAATACACTCCAATAGTCACGAAGGTAGATGAAATCCAGCAGGAATCCGACTATGCTAGTGCAACTAGGATTCTGTCAGAGCGAACGATAAAATGCAGTTTTTCGGAGTACTCTATTTATACTTATCGAATGTAACTTGAATAGGGCGTGTTAAATTTTCGCACCTTTCTTGAACTTGAGCAAAATCCGGGGTACCTCGCCGATGTGTTAATCGCTGCAATTCCTCCATTTTCCCCGGTCTACCGATTTTCTTCCGTCTCAGGCTTCTAGCATGAGAGTGCGAAAATTTCTCGAGAAGCTAACTCTGTGAGCTGCGAGTTCCCTGATTCTTTAGATCGCGGCCGCTCCACGTTGAATTCTGAAGATCAGCCTGTTCTTTGATGGTAACGCTGCATGCCGGTAAAAGTTACAACAGATGAACAGGGGTTCTAAAGTTATGAGAGGCCAATATTCTGTTATCATCCATCGAGTCAGGGAAATTCATTTGTCATACTTAGACGTACGTCACAGGCTTTACTATCAACGTGAAAGCGTGAGAACAGGAAGACGAAGCAGAAAAAGGGGGATCTCGAGTACCGTCATTGTGACAGCACTGTTCTTTACCATTCTTCTTTCCTTTTATTGAATTTATTCGTTAGGCTTTACATTTACTTTTTAATTTTTATATGTGTATTTAGAATGTCTCACGACATTCGCCCAATCTGAGGTGGTGCCGTAAATAGCATCGCCACTTAGTGCGATCGGCAGCTTCATCCTTCCATGTTGCTGGATCCATGTCCAGTACCCTCATATCTCTCTTGCACACATCTTTGAACCTCAGCTGTGGTCGCCCAACTGTTCTCTTGCCATCTGCTAAGTGTCCGTAGAAGATATCTTTTGGGATGCGACTATCTTCCATGCGGCAAACATGGCCAAGCCAGCGAAGTCTGCGCTGTCTAAGCAGCGTATACATACTTTGAAGGCCAGCACGTGACAACACCTCGACATTTGTCACTTTATCTTTCCACGAGATGCCGAGGATGCGGCGTAGACACCGCAAATGGAAGGTATTGAGCCTTCTTTCTTGATTAGCATAGGTCGTCCAGGTCTCGCTGCCATATAGGAGTGTGCTGGTGACGCAGGCATTATATACCGCAGCTTTGGTCTTCATTGTGAGTTTAGAGTTTCCCCACACACGCGATGTGAGGCGGGCAAAGGTAGCTGCAGCTTTGCCAATGCGGCTGTCGATTTCTGTATCCAGTGAAAGTTTGTCATTGATGGTAGACCCTAGGTATGTGAAGTGGTGCACCACTGCCAATTCATAGTTATCGATAGTGATAACTGGTGCAGCACCCACATCCTGCCTCAGCACATTCGTTTTCTTTAGACTTATTGTGAGGCCAAAGTCCTTGCATGCTTTAGTGAAGCGATTCATCAAGCTCTGAAGCTCCTGTTGGCTTTGAGTGACGACTGCAGCATCATCAGCATCATTATGTACAATAGCAGGTACAATCATATCAACATCAATGGGAGCTCTAGATGTGGCTTTATGAATCCTACCCTTAGAATTACGGAGAAAGCAGTTAAGACTCAATTACATGAACAAAGTTACGTTAGATAAGTCTCACCCAGCACATACAGCTTTAACCACATGTCAGCTTACAACTCAGGCCAATCCAATGAATACCACTAGATATACTAGATCAATCTGAAGAAGACAGAGCTCATGACACTAAATGTGGGCAATCCTGAGCCAATAACAGTAAGGAACCAGAAGTTACAACAGACAGACACATTTACTTACATAGGATGCATAGTAACACCTGACGGCGGAACAAGCAAGGACATTAATAACAGAATGAATAAAGCGAGAACAGCCTTTGATAGTCTCAACAACATTTGGAAGTCTTCCCAGTACTGCGCAAACACCAAATTAAGACTGTATGAGAGCTGTGTACTTTCTGTGCTTCTCTATGGTGCGGAATGTTGGAGAGTAACAGAGAAGGAAATGCCGAAACTGTCCTCCTTCCACACAATCTGCCTAAGGAAAATTCTCCGAATCTTTTGGCCAAACACCATCAGTAACCAAGAACTACTTATTCGGAGTAACCAGGAGGACATGCACACCATCATAGCTGGCAGACGTTGGAGTTGGGTTGGCCACGTCCTCAGAATGGACCCTGATACCATCACAAGAACAGCAATTCTATGGACCCCCGAGGAAAAGCGAAAGAGAGGCCGACCAAAAACAACTTGGCGGAGAACTGTGGAAGCCGAGTTGCAAAGAATGAACCAGAGTTGGGGCACGTTACGAAGGATGGCCGCTGACTGATCAAAGTGGAATCAATTTGTTGCTGCCCTACAAGACACCAGCAGGCGTGATGGCGACTGACTGGTTTGACGGTTGGCGGTTATGGATCAAAGATGAAGAACCCTCCCAAGAAACAACTAACAATTTTAATTGACTCTCTTTTAACAATTCAAGCGCTTAGATACTTACGAGAATGTAATAGACCTGACATAGCAGTAGAAATATATCTGGCAAATACATACTTATATTCCAGAGGATGATCAGTCTTAATCGCTTGGATACCTTCACATGTTGGCATGGAGGGAAATGAAAAGACATATACAGAAGCCAAGAAAGGTAGATCAGATAAAAATATAATAAATGTAGGGACGAGTAAATCAGAGATTAAGAGCTTAATTAAAGAATTAATAACAGATTAATGGAAAGCAGTGTGTCATAAAAATCTGAAAGGAAGACATGCATATAAGATGTTCAAGGCTCCAACTAGAAAATGTCGGAAATCTAGGGAATTGAAAATTCCCAGTAATAAGAAAGTTCTCAGTCTACAGCTGGGAAAAGGCTATTTCAGAATAGAAGGACCTTACCGTGCAGGATGTCTTCAAGACAATAATATAGAACATTTCTTGTTAAAATGTAGGAGGTATGAACAAATGAGAATACCAATATTATATTATTTGCAAGCATCCAACTTACCTATAAATATAGAAGAGGTGTTGAGAATAGACAGACCTAGGGAACTGCCTAATATAATCAAACAATATTTAACACGAACAAAGGTTAATATATAGTAATTGGAAAGGTGAAGGTCTAATGCTGTTCTTACAATACATATGACTTTTGACAGGTGAAATTAAATATTTATTAAAGTCAGTTATATAATGGAAAAATCAGGCCTTCACACCCCTCCCTCTTAATATTATATTTGGTGTTTTTGTTTGGTTTTGTTAGGTTTAATCTTGTTTTTGTTTGTTTGGGTCTTTTTTAAAACATACAAGCATAATTGGTAATTATCAATCAATCAATCAATCAATCAATCAATCAATCAATCAATACCCTTTAGCTCCCGAGGAGCATAGGCCTTCAACAAACACATGCCAAGTCTTCCTGTCCCGTACCATCCGCTCAAGTTCTTTCCATGTTTTCCTCATCATTTTCACCTTTGTACTAGTTCTCTTCTCCACGCGTTTTTTGGTCTACCTCTGCTTCTCTTTCCCTGTGGATTCCAGAACAAGGACTGTCTTGTAATTGTGACCGTGCAGGTGTCCCTACTAGTTGATAGCTATAACTAGGTGACTGAGGCAGGCCTAGTTATCTATTATTTACTTTGTTTCTTTCTTCCAAGTGAGATTGTTTCTCTTACTGGCCCCCTTGTTCCGCCAGAGATGATAGTTCTTGGATGAGAATAGGTTCGTCTTTTGTTCAACCCAGACCACGTTCTTCCCTCCTTGGTGTTGTCTAGCGACTGATGCGTATAGGGTGTTCTATTATTCCTATCCTTCCTATTACTCAATTCTAATATCTCTGCATTCCTTAATCTCTTCACACATCAAAGCAACCGGAGTGATGTGATTCAATTTAAAAAAAAAAACAACTTTTATTTACATAAGATAATGCATGATCATCCAACATAATTCATCAGATACAGTTCACATTTTACTATGTCCTCAAGTCTTCCGCTTGATTCAATCACATGTCTCAAAGCATAGTTATATATTGTTTCTCCTGTAGCCTCTTGCATTTCGAGGTATACCTAGCTTAATAAAGTTCCTTCTCATTTTTTCTATTTTGCTCATATTTTCTACAACAGTTCTTCTAAATCCTTGGAGTCATGTTCTCACCCAATCTCAACCTAGATAGGTTTAACTCCTTTAAATGCAGCATATAAAATTCAATAGCTACACCTGAAATAATCAAACAATGTCCATCACCAAAATGGCTTCCACCATACTTACTCTAGTATGAGAGAGCGCATGAGATGTTTCGTGAATGTCAGACTCACTTGTGGTGGCGTCTCCATACTTACTCTTATATGAGAGAGCGCTTCATATGTTTCATAAATGTCAGTGCTGTGAACCCTTAGTTCGATACAATCTCGTTTAATGGCAATGCCTCATCTTCTTGGTATAACAGCCCATCCTGGCTATCTGAATATCAAAGTTATCCACTCTTTTTTTTTTAATGCTTTAAATTATGCCTTAGCTTCAATATTCTCTTCTGTAGCTCGCTCCCTCAAATAGATGCTTCATTAGCCTGTGACAAATTTGCTGAAAGTAAAAAAAAATAGTTCGAAACTCATCTTACCGTTATATACAGAAGTCCGTTACCTATCACTGACTTACTATCACCCCTATGAGCTAATCCTAGGTATAGCAGCACAAATTATTAATCAATTCTAAATGTTCTCCTGAATTTCCTATTACTACCTTTCTATATCTAGCTAATTCTGTAGCCTTTCTGCAAACCGCAGGTTTCACATTTCTTGAGAGCTCAGCAAAACTTGACTTGCTCCGTCAACTTCTCTGGTAGGACTGATCTCTTTTCGTCCTTCAATTTCCTATCTGATGGTCCAAAGTTGTTTTAGTTAATACGATTGGTCCATTGTTCAGTTCACTCACCTATCGCCACGCTTAATTCTATGCTGTCACCCCGTGAACTGTGCTACATAACTGTTTACATTTCGCCCACTTTTCACGTGCGGTTCCCTATCCTAACTCACTAAACTTGTAAAGGGCGTTAATATTCATAGTTATTCCCCTTAGCACTTTTTACCTTAGTTTCATTAATCCTTCTATATCTCTACTAAAACTAGTCTAATATGCAAATTTGGTAAACTCTAATGATATATACTTAGATTACTTTAAGGTCTAAAAAGGTTCCCTCCCTTACAAAAAACACTACATTTTCATTCTTTTATCTCCCATGTTAAGAACAATTGTTATCACTTAGATTATTCTGATTTTCTAACCCATTTTTATATACTCTTTCATCTTGTTAACCCCAAATAACTGTTCGACTGACTTTAACTGCAGCGTATTTTACGCTGTACAACCAAACGGTGACATACGTCCCGGGGCCGTTCAAATGTATCCCGCAGGGAGACATTTGTGTTCTATCAAAAACTATTATCTATTTACCCCACTAACATCTCTAATACTATTACCATAGACGACTCGAAATTACAAGCAAATTAAATCGTAATAGTGAGACTATATTATAAACCTAATATCAATGCTACAACTATAGCATCTCATTAATTACTACTTCAACATAAAATCTCTTTACATGAATGTATAAAAGGCATAAATGAACATTGTATTTACTTAATTCATTACCATCATCTGTCAAACAAATAGTACCCAATAATGCAACCAAGTTTTATCCCTTGTATCTCTACATAACCAGTGCTATAAAAAATATATATATGGACGTTCATCCTCAGTGTAATTTTTGCTTAAGTCCATGAGTAAGACTCCATATGACTAAGTCTGGATCATGTCTCATCTCTGTTCTCTTTTTCCTAGTCCTGAACACCTCTATGCCTGAGATAGGTACATTATAGCAATTAACATGCACTTAAGGTACTATACTTTTTTTTTTTTATGTCAGTGTTGATCATGTAGTATGCCATATCTTGTACCTTGGGAAGAAGTCTATTAAGTTTCCCAAGACTATGTGTAGTTATTGTAGTTTGTCCCACTCTTAAGATTATATATGTCTATTCTAACATCTCATTAACATCGTATTGGAAAAACAAGCAAACATTGTATTTACTTAATACTTCTCAAACATTATAATTATACATTCTATTTATATACATATATATATGGGCGACATGGTACTGCCTCTGGAAACAGAGGTTTGTCAGTCCTTAATATGTCTTATATATCTGCCATCAATGTCAGTATTCATTGCACCGGTCAGATAGGCACAGTAGTGGAAATATAACATATATAGCGTCACCAAGCATGCATTAACTAAACATCCCCAAAGTGACAGCAAGAAATATGTGTTACTACGTCAGGATGTGATGTGCTCGACTGATTCTAGCCTTTGATGCACCAGTCGAATTAGCAGTCATGTATGCAACTAATCACGCGAAATCTTACCATCTGTCTTGGGGCGATAGTAAAAGACCTAAGTCACTATTGTCAGAGCAGGATGTGCTCGGCTGATGCTAGCCTTTGATGCATCTGTCGAAACCGTAAGCTCAGTCTGTTACTACATACATGTACCCCTGTATGTCGGATTTACCCAAAATTTTCCAGACCAAAATGCCTCAACTCAATGCGGACATGACCATGTAAGGGTCATCTGTGTTGTATTTTACCCAACCAGTAATCAATACCAATTGTGGAGACATCTCATCTCGAAGTCACCTGTATAACCACTGTCATGTGGAATAAGGCCCTTTATCTACCGTCTAATGTGCGCAGCTCTGAGGGAGTAGGTTTTTCTCTTTTTTTTTTTTTTTTTTGCTGCAACACCCTGGATTGGTCTGTGACATCTGTTTTCATATATCTTCCCTTCTTTGAACTGGTCCTAAACAAAATCTCTGAAATACATACACATTATAAGTTAACCATGCACATTGTTCTTTATAAACTAATTAACAGTGTTGATCTGTTATGGCAAGCCTTGTCCTATGCAGAATCTTGTTATTGTCTTTCTAGAAATCTGTGTCTTTTCTAATCTTGGTATAAACTAGTTTGATCAGTTATAACGGTCTGTTTCTAAGCTTTCTTTATCACTGAAATGTCATGTGATTAATCAAACTTTATCCTTCATCTCTATATGATCAATGTACTTTCATAAGTTAATGCACTACACAGTTAGGTTTCTTTGCAAAGTTCTACGCTTCTGTTCACAACGTTAGTGTATTTTGTAAATGTTTAAGTGTATTTCGAACTATCACTAACCACTATGTTGAGCACTAATAGATCTAATTAGCTAACTAATCGTTGGATACCGTTGATAGAGGTACCGTAATTAAGCACTATAGCTGGGGAAGTGCTGTGAATGAGTACTATATGCTGGGGAAGTACTTTACGGCGATTACACTGTTTGTATGAGTTTGGAGATCTGTTTTGCAAGCTCCATCAGTGTAAATTTCTCTACTGTAGAGACGACTGTCGTAGTGATGAAGTTGGTATCAGTTGTGATGTTATTTATAGTCGCTCTGCAGGAGGATGAGG
The DNA here is from genome assembly GCA_024509875.1 of Oreohelix idahoensis. Classification (NCBI taxonomy): domain Eukaryota; kingdom Metazoa; phylum Mollusca; class Gastropoda; order Stylommatophora; family Oreohelicidae; genus Oreohelix; species Oreohelix idahoensis. The sequence continues at coordinate 159,316 of JAMPIV010001854.1, read as the reverse complement.
ACGAATGAATTACTATATTGTTGTTGTCAGTATGACAATAGCTTGTTTACTTGATGTTGTATACATTCTGAGTTTGGTGTTGGTAAAGTCGTCCATTCTTTCAATATCATCTTCTTTACTATGTTTTGATAAGTTCTGATTGTATAAGTAGTACCATCTCGTCAGCAATATTGTTGCTAAAGTTTATAAGATATGCTGTAGGTCTTTGATGATGATGATAAGTTTTGTTGTTTGTCTGTGGTTGTAAGGATATCTCATCTTCATCATCCCAACTGTAGTATATAAGCTGGGGTTAGCTTGACTAGTGGTTGTGGTTGTTGACTCATTCTTCCTTCTGTACGGCTCCGTCTCTGCTGAATAGTTCCATCTTGTTGCTTGTATGTCACTTGTCATCACCTGTTCGCTTCACATGATCACTGGGGATGCGACAGGTGTCACAGGGAATATGTTATGGCTGACGTAGGGATAGGGAATGATGGTTGTGACCACGTGAATAGCATTGCGAACACTGATGCGTTGTCTCTGTGTAGTGTGGCCAGACTTCTTATGTGATTCTTGTTTCTTTGTTTCTTCTGTAAGGTTTCGACTCCGCTGTAGTATGTCATTTCCCGTTGACTGCAAAGGTCTCCCATCTTCAATGTCCCGACTTGATCGTCTAGGCTGATGTCAACTTGTGGCTGGTAGTCATGGTTGGCTTCTGTTTCCTTCTGTAAGGCTCCGTTTCTGCAACTTGTTTCTTCTCATCGGTTGTAGATGTCTGTTCTTCATCTTGATACATCTGAGCTTGCTTGGCATTTCTTCTGTCATCACATGTTCGCTTCACATGATCACTGGGGTTGCAACAGGTGTTGCAGGGAGTATGTTGGGATTAACGAAGGAATAGGGAATGATGGTTGTGACCATGTGACTAACATTGCGAACATTGATGTGTTGTCTTTGTATTGTAGGTAGACTCATGTGCTTCTTGCTTCTTTGTTTCATCTGTAAGGCTTGGACTCCGTTGTACTGTTTCTTCTTGTTGATTGTAAAGGTCTATTATCTTCCATGTCCCGACTTGATCGTATAAGGCAGGATTAACTTGTAGTTGATAGTTGTAGTTGATACTTTATTTCATCCCATAATTGCTGTCTTCTTGTGGTGCTTCATCAAAAATCTAAATCTCTAGTATTTCTGCCGTCGTCACCACGACTTTTCCACAAAAATTTTCTTGCCGTACTGCCGCGACCTCAAATGTACGTCTTACATCTCCTTCACTCTTCTCCCCTACTGCAGTATCCTATTGGTCAGGTGTACTCAGTTGTCTGTTGTGTGCGGTACAGACCAACTATACTTAGGCTTCTCAAGACTAAGTTGCCGCCGCCATTTTGTTTACCTCTCATAATATGCTATGCCATTGCTCACATAGCTTGTTGCTGCTATCTCCCATTCTCCTTACTTATTCACCATGTCTAAAAACTTCATCATCATGGCCTCTCTACTTTTAAGCGCCTCCAACGCTATCAGTTTATTCATGTCTTGAGTCCCTTCTACTATTCTGACTTCATTAACACTTTGCTTCCTCTCTACCTCTCTATTTCGTATCTCTCCCGAGTTTCTCTCAACCTCTCCACTTCTTACTTCATCAAACGTTTGCCTCGGTTTGTCTCTATCTTCAACTTCTCACACTCCCTGAGTTCCTCTCAGGTTTTATGTCGCTACCGCGACCTCTAATTATACTCCTATTTCTCTCCTCCTCTCTACTACTAGATCGGTATCTCCCTCGATCCTTAGTAGTTTCTCTGTTTCTACTACTGTTTCTATAAGCTTCTCGGCTCTTGGATCGGTAACCTCGTCGATCCGTATCTCTTCTTCTACTATCACTTCTATGTCTCAGCCTGTCTCGGCTCCTGGATCGGAAATCCCCTCGATCTGTATCTCTTAATATGCTATGTCTCTACTCTCATAGCTTCCTCCTATGTTAACTTATTCATCAACTTCAGCATCTCCAATGCTAACTGTTGTTTGTCAACTCCTTGTCTCCCTTATTTCTCCCTTATTTGCTCATAAGTTCCATCAGCTTCAACACCATTGTCTCTTTACTTATTCACCATGTCTAAAAGCTTCATCATTATGGCTTCCCTCGCCTTAAGCGCCTCTAACGCTATCATCTTAGCAATATCTATATCTGCCTCTTCCTCTATTTCTCCTCTGAATTCTATTCCGATTTGCTTGCTCTCTCCATCTCTTCTCGTTTCTGTCATCTAACATTTTCGTTATAACCATATCTATTCATTTCTTATCTCAAGAAATTGTGTCTGATACTTTTCTTGTAGCAATGTCCATACTTGTCCTCGTGACCCGTCAAGCCCAGGCTGTGCTATGATAATTTCTATTTCCTTCCTCAACTCGTCCATGTTTGGTTCAACCACTTTGACCATTTTCTTAGTCATGTCATTCTTGTGCTGAAGTTCTTCTACAAGGCGTCTTTGTTTCTTCCTAACTGTTTCTTCACCCTCCTCTTGGATCACATTTCTCATAAGCTGTCTTACTTCTTGTATTCTTTGCGATAAGTCTATGTCCAATATTATTTGTAGATTTGTGTGTACAAACTCTACTGATGTGGTGCCGTCGCGGTGTTCTTGTAGGAGGTATCTTATTCCTTCTTTTAACTCATTTACGCTTGGTTGGGACTTCTTACTAGTTTTCTTCATCTGACTTGTACATCCAGGGTAACTTTTCTTATTTATCGGCCCATAATATCTATGGCCTTCTTCGTCCGTTGCATACTCAAACTCGACCGACGAGTATCCTTCTGCATTTTCGTCGGAGTCTATAATCCTATCTTCATCTGACGATGCACCGTCTGAGTAACTTGATGATGAATCTGAGAAGTAGTTGCTATCCCTGATCTTGACATGCCAGTACTCAAGTTCCTCCAATACTCTCTCCATAAGTCCGCGAAGTTCATCTTGTCTTCCCGATAAGTCTGTATGAAACTCTCTCTCCAGACATGACCGTATATAATCTACTACTACTGTGTGAGAACTAACTCCCTCCAGTAGGTCTTTTATTGCTGTCTTTAACTCCTGTTCATTTGGATTAGGTACCTTGATAATTTTCTTCTCCTTTGGACCACTGTTAACATTCTGCACTGTACTTGTACGCCTGCATGATGTGTCAGCGTTAAGGTCAGCATCTGTTTGTGTTGCTGAGACTGCAGCTCTGTTCTCTGTTTGTATTGTTGAATCTGCAAGTTTATTCTCTGTTTGTGTTGCTGAAACTGCAACTTTATTCTCTGTTTGTGTTGCTGAGTCCATATGTGCTGATGCTGTATTCTCTGTCTGTGTTGCCGACTCTATCTGTGCTGATGCTGTAACTTGCTTCAGCTGCTCCTGATTCTTTTGTAAATTGGGGCTGTTGTCTCTTGAATATTCATTATCTAAAAGAACTCCGCTTAACTCTGGAACTGGTATGTGACTTTGCTCATTCAGGTCAGTTCTTTCTGGATCTTTGTATGTAACAGCTTCTTGTTTCTTATCTTGCACTTGATCTTGAATGTTACTTAGACTTGACTTTCCCATCTGAAGAAGTAATGTCTTTATGTCTTCTAGAATACCTATTCCTCTTGACACTAGACTGTTCAGCATCTCATCAACAGTTTCTTGCTCTGGAATATTAGCAATTGTTTGGACTTTTCTGCACCATTTATCTTTCTTCATCTGTGCTTGACTCCATAGCATCGACAAGAATGTACTTGGCTTCATGATGTCACTGTCGCTCTTCATATCTCTTTCTTCAGATGTCAGCTTTTGTAACTTATCGACCATTCAGTACTGTATAAATCAGGTAAGCCATCTGTAACTTTTCTTGACTTTATTCTGACTGGGATTAAACTCTTCTTACATCTGTCATCCGTTTGCACTGCGACACTCTTCATTTGATGTTCCATTCTAGTAACTTGTCTTTTCTGGACTGCTTGTGGACTTGTTGTCATTTCTGTTAATATCTTTGTATTTGTTCTTGTTGGTATTCTGTGATGTTTCTTCCCTGATTTGACTTGCCCGATGTGTGCTCTCCATCCATCTTCTGTTGTGAGGAGGCCAACTTGACCGTTGTTTGATGTTATGTTTTTAAACTCCCATAACGGTCTGGTTTTAATTTCATTGATAAAATTCCTTAATGTTATTCTCTGTGCTCTCTTGTTCAAAGTGTCCCAGTGTTTGTTATAACCCTTCCGTCGTGAGTTGTTGTAGTTTTGTTGGTGTGGGCGAGAGTGTTGTCGATGCTGTTGACATGTTTCGTCCTGAAATGGTGTAGCCATTTTGTCGCTGTTGGAGGAGTGGTCACGGCGCCAAATTAGTCTTATGTGACCGTGCAGGTGTCCCTACTAGTTGATAGCTATAACTAGGTGACTGAGGCAGGCCTAGTTATCTATTATTTACTTTGTTTCTTTCTTCCAAGTGAGATTGTTTCTCTTACTGGCCCCCTTGTTCCGCCAGAGATGATAGTTCTTGGATGAGAATAGGTCCGTCTTTTGTTCAACCCAGACCACGTTCTTCCCTCCTTGGTGTTGTCTAGCGACTGATGCGTATAGGGTGTTCTATTATTCCTATCCTTCCTATTACTCAATTCTAATATCTCTGCATTCCTTAATCTCTTCACACATCAAAGCAACCGGAGTGATGTGATTCAATTTAAAAAAAAACAACTTTTATTTACATAAGATAATGCATGATCATCCAACATAATTCATCAGATACAGTTCACATTTTACTATGTCCTCAAGTCTTCCGCTTGATTCAATCACATGTCTCAAAGCATAGTTATATATTGTTTCTCCTGTAGCCTCTTGCATTTCGAGGTATACCTAGCTTAATAAAGTTCCTTCTCATTTTTTCTATTTTGCTCATATTTTCTACAACAGTTCTTCTATATCCTTGGAGTCATGTTCTCACCCAATCTCAACCTAGATAGGTTTAACTCCTTTAAATGCAGCATATAAAATTCAATAGCTACACCTGAAATAATCAAACAATGTCCATCACCAAAATGGCTTCCACCATACTTACTCTAGTATGAGAGAGCGCATGAGATGTTTCGTGAATGTCAGACTCACTTGTGGTGGCGTCTCCATACTTACTCTTATATGAGAGAGCGCTTCATATGTTTCATAAATGTCAGTGCTGTGAACCCTTAGTTCGATACAATCTCGTTTAATGGCAATGCCTCATCTTCTTGGTATAACAGCCCATCCTGGCTATCTGAATATCAAAGTTATCCACTCTTTTTTTTAATGCTTTAAATTATGCCTTAGCTTCAATATTCTCTTCTGTAGCTCGCTCCCTCAAATAGATGCTTCATTAGCCTGTGACAAATTTGCTGAAAGTCAAAAAAAAATAGTTCGAAACTCATCTTACCGTTATATACAGAAGTCCGTTACCTATCACTGACTTACTATCACCCCTATGAGCTAATCCTAGGTATAGCAGCACAAATTATTAATCAATTCTAAATGTTCTCCTGAATTTCCTATTACTACCTTTCTATATCTAGCTAATTCTGTAGCCCTTCTGCAAACCGCAGGTTTCACATTTCTTGAGAGCTCAGCAAAACTTGACTTGCTCCGTCAACTTCTCTGGTAGGACTGATCTCTTTTCGTCCTTCAATTTCCTATCTGATGGTCCAAAGTTGTTTTAGTTAATACGATTGGTCCATTGTTCAGTTCACTCACCTATCGCCACGCTTAATTCTATGCTGTCACCCCGTGAACTGTGCTACATAACTGTTTACATTTCGCCCACTTTTCACGTGCGGTTCCCTATCCTAACTCACTAAACTTGTAAAGGGCGTTAATATTCATAGTTATTCTCCTTAGCACTTTTTACCTTAGTTTCATTAATCCTTCTATATCTCTACTAAAACTAGTCTAATATGCAAATTTGGTAAACTCTAATGATATATACTTAGATTACTTTAAGGTCTAAAAAGGTTTCCTCCCTTGAGACGATGCATTTTTTCGAGAAGGCACAAGCCAGATAAGTTGAATCTCCTTTTCATTTTAATTAATTAATTAAGTATTAGTAGATTAAAACTAGTTTATATCTGGTATTAGATGAATAGTTAATTACGAGCTAAGAATATTAGGATAATTTAGGGATAGCCAAATAGTTAAAAAAAAAAAAAGATTAAAATGGGCCCAAGCGCCACGTGTTGTCTGGTGTGGTACAGCAGCCATATTTCAGATAAATGCGTTTTTAGTCTGTAACATTGAAAATAAATATATCAGTACCTCTAGTAGTAGTAAATTGCCTTTAACATTTGTTAATAATTGGTAGGAGTGCTAGTATAAATTAAAAATAGTGAAATAGAATAAATAAGCCCAGGTTGGCCTACCACGTGGGATCTTCATATTTAGGCCAAAACATAATTTAAAATAGGCCTAGTCATAAAAAAAAGTTAGTTGCTTATCCTTTACAGGACGTGGCAATCAACCCCAGCTTTTATTGGCTGTTTGTGATTTTTCTAGGCAATTTTTTTCATTCAGTAGTTTGCCATTGCTTTCTGAACGGTACGGCGCTTATACCATTGTTAAAAATCCACACAAAGCGATCTGCTTCCAAACCGCCTGCAGCAGGTTTCGAACCTGGTATATCTGGATTATGACACTGCGTTCATATCCATTAGGCCACAGGCGCCGACAGTCATAATTTATCTTAATTTGTGTTATTTAGCATTAGACAGAGGATAAATACTAATTATACGTCAGCGGTGATAGGTAATAAAATAAGAATAGGACAATTAGACAATAATTTAAAAAGAATAAAGGTATATAACCCATTAAAAATAAAAATAAATTAAAAAGTATTTGTAGCAAACTAAAAACATAAATACACAATGCCACGGTTTACCAGAACACAGTCAGGGGAAGGAAAAGCGTGGAGCAAAACAGAAAAACAGACTAAGGAAGTTACATCGAAAAAGACAGAAAATGAAAGGAACAAAAGCCCTGGACTAAAAGATAGGGATACAGAAATAGGGGATAAAATTGAAACCTTCAAGGAAAAAATAAAAGTGAGGTCTGAATCAAATAAAGTCAGAGAATCAAATAAAACCAGCAACGAGAAAGAGATAGAAATAATGACAACCAGATCGCAGTCCGGGGAAGAAAAAATGAGGACCATTCCAGCTGGAAAAGATAGAACTCCAAACCTGACAGAAAAGAACAGGACCGCAAGCCCTATAGTCAGAGGCACAGGAAAGAAGGACAGGGGAGAGACATTAAAGGAAAAACCGAAAGGAGACCCAGAAATAAAAACGGCAATAAGTGGAAACAAGGACACCAACTGCAACAGAATTAAAATCACGCAGACAGCTGGAACAGAAGCCACGCTGAGAGCTCTCCCGGAGGACAAAATCCTGGTCATTCTGGAAGCAATAATAGGGAAAAAATATATTGACAAAATACAAAGACACAAAAATGGAGTAACAATCACGGTAAACAACACAGAAAAAGGCAAGGCACTACTACAGGAATTAAAGAGTAACCCAAAAGAAGTGCAACTCGCACATGGGATAAAGGTACAGATCGAGTTGATCAAGGAGACCCGAAGATTCGTCATCAAAGGGGTCGACTCAAACCTAACAGAAGAGGAGATCCACACTAACATAACGAAAGAAAACCCACAAACAAAGATAGAAAAAGTAGAAAGAATAAAAACCAAAGAGCAAAAGAATACTACAGTGGTAGTGCTAAATATAAAAGGCACAGAAATACCCAAGCAGGTCAAACTCCACCAGAGAGCCAAAATGACAGAGGTATTCATACCTAGCATTATACAATGCACAAACTGTCAAGGCTTTAGCCATACACAACATGTGTGTAAAAGAGCGACTAGGTGCAGTTTCTGTGCGGGAGCACACAGAGACGCAGACTGTAAAATGGCTAAGGAGGATAACGATTATAAACGAGAAAACAAAAACAGAAGATGTGCAAACTGCCAGGGTAACCACAGTGCCAGGTATCAGGGGTGCCCAATCTACCAAGAGACAAAGCACATATTAAAAGAATCACTAGAAACAAACAAACCATTCTGGCAAATAAAAGAAAGACAGAAAACCAACAACCATCTCCAAAACTCTCAAGAAAGTATCATTAAGAAACAAATACAACAAATAACCAGTGAAGTGAAAGACATAAAGGAAATAATCCAGAAAGAAGATAAAATTAAAACACCCATAAACAGTAAAGAAGATGACAACACAGAAGAGACAGAACATAACCTCATCCAAGCCAGACAGATACTAGAAGAAATAAAAACAGCACAAAAGGAAATAGAGAGAGACCTCAAAAAAATAGCAGAGATAAAAGAAGCTAATGAAGAAATCCTAAAAAAAATAGAGAGAGAAAGAGCTAGGCCTATAGAAAATATGGAAGAAAAATTTAAGGAAACAGTGGAACTACACTTACCATACCTCGCAGAAAGAGTTCGGAGTAAAATGGTTACTTGGAATGATGAGTTTGTAGAGAACATGAGAGATAGTGAGCAAAACCAAAAAAAGTAGATCCCTTATCAAAGAACCTAATAAAAACAATAACATAACTAAGCTAACCATACTAAATGGGGACCACAGACTCTAGAGCTATCAAAGTAGTTCAGTGGAACTGTAGGGGTGCCAGGAAGAACCTGATGTCTCTTATGGGACAGTATAAGGAGGCAAAACCCATCTTTGCAATACAAGAAACCCTCCTGAACCCCAAACAAAAACTGAACTACCAAGGGTATATAGCCTAACACTTAGAAATGATAGACCCGAGGGAAGAGGAGGGGGTGTGGCCTTTTTAATACATGAAGACTACAAAATAGTAAAATGGGAACAATTCAACACAGAAAATATTGAAGGAATAAGTGTAACAGTAGACAGTGAGCCAGATAACTTAAAAATAATAAACATTTATAGTCCCAAGAGTAATATTACCGATAGGGATATTGCCACTATTAACACACAAATAGACCAAAGAACATTATTGGTAGGTGACTTTAATGCACACCATGAGGCATGGGGTAACAACAGTAATGATCCAGCAGGAAAAAGACTGTTGGACTACATTGAAAGTGCTGAGCTAATCATACTAAATGATGGCTCAGTGACAAGGGTTAACCCATGCAACAGTGGAGGAGATACAGCAATAGACATAAGTATTATAACACCAAACCTAGCCTCTGCTAAATGGGAAGTACTGAATGACTCCAGCTCAGACCACTTACCCATAGAAATAAACCTAAACGACAAATATAGAACTAGTCCAAAAAGCTCGAAACCTACATTCAACCTAAAAAAGGCAAATTGGGAGTCCTTCCAATTGGAGCTAAGTAAACTAAGCATAGAACAAATTGAATCTAACAGTATAGATATATTTGCAGAAAAACTAACAAATGAGATTTTAAAAATAGCTATAAAATATATACCAAACAGGAATATGCCTGAGCACTTAAAACCAACACAAAAAGGTAAAAATAGGAAAAGAAACAAAGATAAAAATCCAGTACCCTGGTGGACAGACAGATGTTCAGAACAACTGAAATTGAGGGAGAGGGCCCTTACAAAGTATAGAAAAGCCAAAACTGAAGAGAATTACACAAACTATAAAAAAGTAAGAAATGAAACAAATAAAATAATATTCAGAGCTAAAGAAAAGAGTTGGAGAACATTTTGTCAAACACTAAACCATAGGTCACAAGTAACTACAGTTTGGAGAAAACTAAAAGCAATTAAAGGAGGGAACCACAAGAAATTTAAAATCCCAACAATTAAAATACCAGAGAGAGCTGAAACAGATAGAGAAAAAGCCAACATACTAGCTAAATACTTCTACCAGGTTAGTTCAATAGACAGTCTAGATAAGGCAGAAATAAATAGGCGGAAGACACTGCTAGAAAAATTAAAAGGAGAAAATATGGACACCACACAGGATGCTAATTATTTAAATGCAGATATTACAGTAGATGAAATAGAAAGAGCTTTAGCAGGAAAAACCAATACTACCTCTGGGGAAGACATTCTGAGCTATGAAATCCTCAAAAAGGTACCAAATACAACTCTAAGAGTGATTGCATCCCTCTACAACAAAATCTGGCACATGGGAAAAATACCGTGTTCATGGAAGACAGCAGTAGTCATCCCCATACTAAAGCCAGATAAGGAAACACATGATGTCAGCTCATACAGGCCAATATCGTTAACATCGCATCTAGGAAAAATTCTAGAAACAATAGTCAACAGCAGACTAAAATTTCATCTAGAAAAGCATAATTTGTACAGTCCAACCCAAGCAGGCTTTAGAAGCCAACATAGTACAATAGAGCAACTGTTGAGGCTGGAACATGATGTTAAAACAGGCTTCAAAAGGAATGAAAAGACAGTAGCAATATTCCTTGATGTAGCAAGAGCATATGATGAGTGTTGGAGGGAGGGTGCACTACACAAAATCAGGAAATTAGGTATAGTAGGCAGAACCTACAATTATCTAGAAAACTTCCTGCAGGATAGATATTTCACGGTACAAATAAACAATGATAGATCTGAGGTGTATGAGCAACAGAATGGAATTCCCCAGGGATCAGTAATATCACCATCTATCTTTACGATTATGGTCAATGACCTAGGTGACGAGTTTAAAGACTTAAAAAACAACTTATCCCAGTTTGCAGATGACGCTGCGATATGGAGAACGGGAAGAAATCTCCCATTCCTTTATAAAACAGTACAAAGGCAAATGGATAAAGTATCTGACTGGATGAACAAGTGGGGATTTAATCTAAACGTTAAAAAAACCATAGGAATGATCTTCAGTAGAGGGCGTGTAATTAAAAACAATATAATTGACATAAGCATTAATGAGCAAAAAGTATGCACAGCAAAATCAACTAGATTTCTTGGTATGGTATTAGACCAGCAACTAAACTGGAACAAACATATAGACCTATTAGTGCAAAGCAGTAGGGGACTTATTAACATGCTAAGATATATGAAAGGAAGTGGTTGGGGCGCCTGCAATAAGACCATGTTAACCTTCTATAAATCATTTATTAGGGGCAAACTTGACTATGCCAGTGTTGTCTATGCATCAGCCGCCCCAAGCAATAAGAAAAAACTAGACACAGTCCAAAACCAGGCACTGTCAATAATAGCAGGTGCCTCAAAGGGAACATCAGCAGAGGCACTAGAAGTAGCGCTAGGCATTATACCCCTGGAGCTAAGGAGAAAAGAACTGAGATTCAGCTACTGGGCAAGAGTGGCAAAAGATCCAACTCACCCAGCACATAAAACCTTTGATAGGGGTAACCAGTACATAGGCCACATTCCATTAAACCATAATAGATACCCGTCAGGGTGGAAAACAATGGATGAAGTGGATCAATACCCAGACCTATTTAATGCGATAAACAGTAGTGCTCTGTATAAAGCAAAGATCCCACCATGGGAATTAAAAGTGCCAGAAACTGACTCCCACTTAACAAAGATCATAAATAAATCTAACGACATAATCTCAGCAAAAAGTAAAACACTAGAGTACATAGAACGGTATATAAATAATAGCCTAACTATATATACAGATGGGTCAAAAGATGAAGAAGGACAATTAGGAGCAGGAATAGCAATACCAAAATTAAAAATTTATAAAAGATACAAAGTAACAGGTAATACATCCATCTTTACAGCAGAATTAGTGGCAATCCTAAAAGCTTTAGAAATAGCTGCAGAAAATCCACCAAAAAAAGTAACCATTCTCACAGATTCCCTATCATCAGTATTAGCTATCAGAAACAGAAATGAATGTAGCAGGCCAGATATTATAGAGGAAATACTACAGGTTAATACATATCTACAAACTATAGGATGCAGTGCAACAATAACATGGATACCATCACATGTGGGGATAGAAGGAAATGAGCTTGCAGACAAAGAAGCCAAAGGGGGGAGAGCTAGCCATAACAAAATTGAAGTAGGCTTAGGGAAGTTTGAAATTAAGAGCTTAATTGCTCAAGCAATAACTAAAGAGTGGATAACAGCATGGGACCAAAGTAAAAAAGCAAGACACTCATATAAAATCCTTAAAAAACCAAGCAAAAAATGTCAAATAAAAGATGAACTAAAAATACCAATTAATAAAAAAATTGCTGAGGCTCAAGCTTGGAACTGGATATTTCATGATTGAGGAACCCACATGTGAAGAGTGTCAAGAACCAAACACAATTAGACACTTTCTGGTGGACTGCAAGAAATATGACCAACAGAGGCAAAACATTAAGACATACTGTAGTAACCACAATGTAGAAACGAGGGTAGAAAATCTCATAGGCACAAAGACCCCTTCAGAAATGCAAAAGTTAATAAAACACTATATTACAAAAACTAAAGCTAACATATAAAAAACAAATAAGGATTTGAGTCAGTAGTCCAAACTCGTGAAAGACTCACCCCAGATACATACAAATTAACCAAAGAAACCATCCAGTGAAAATTAAAAACATACTAACTTAGAAAATAGCATATTTTGGAATTTCTTTTAAAAACCATGCTGAACTATAACTACAAAAGGAAAAATACCGACTAGAGATAATATAGTATAAAATAAATACAAACAAAAACATATTACAATCAAGGAAACACGTCCTGATATAACCAACAACTCCATGTACATGGTAGATGGTTGAAAGGGGCGTGCTACAAAGAAAAGTAGCAAATTCCCTTACAAAAAACACTACATTTTCATTCTTTTATCTCCCATGTTAAGAACAATTAAGTTATCACTTAGATTATTCTGATTTTCTAACCCATTTTTATATACTCTTTCATCTTGTTAACCCCAATTTTATTAATTGGTATTTTTAGTTCATCTTTTATTTGACATTTTTTGCTTGGTTTTTTAAGGATTTTATATGAGTGTCTTGCTTTTTTACTTTGGTCCCATGCTGTTATCCACTCTTTAGTTATTGCTTGAGCAATTAAGCTCTTAATTTCAAACTTCCCTAAGCCTACTTCAATTTTGTTATGGCTAGCTCTCCCCCCTTTGGCTTCTTTGTCTGCAAGCTCATTTCCTGCTATCCCCACATGTGATGGTATCCATGTTATTGTTGCACTGCATCCTATAGTTTGTAGATATGTATTAACCTGTAGTATTTCCTCTATAATATCTGGCCTGCTACATTCATTTCTGTTTCTGATAGCTAATACTGATGATAGGGAATCTGTGAGAATGGTTACTTTTTTTGGTGGATTTTCTGCAGCTATTTCTAAAGCTTTTAGGATTGCCACTAATTCTGCTGTAAAGATGGATGTATTACCTGTTACTTTGTATCTTTTATAAATTTTTAATTTTGGTATTGCTATTCCTGCTCCTAATTGTCCTTCTTCATCTTTTGACCCATCTGTATATATAGTTAGGCTATTATTTATATACCGTTCTATGTACTCTATTGTTTTACTTTTTGCTGAGATTATGTCGTTAGATTTATTTATGATCTTTGTTAAGTGGGAGTCAGTTTCTGGCACTTTTAATTCCCATGGTGGGATCTTTGCTTTATACAGAGCACTACTGTTTATCGCATTAAATAGGTCTGGGTATTGATCCACTTCATCCATTGTTTTCCACCCTGACGGGTATCTATTATGGTTTAATGGAATGTGGCCCATGTACTGGTTACCCCTATCAAAGGTTTTATGTGCTGGGTGAGTTGGATCTTTTGCCACTCTTGCCCAGTAGCTGAATCTCAGTTCTTTTCTCCTTAGCTCCAGGGGTATAATGCCTAGCGCTACTTCTAGTGCCTCTGCTGATGTTCCCTTTGAGGCACCTGCTATTATTGACAGTGCCTGGTTTTGGATTGTATCTAGTTTTTTCTTATTGCTTGGGGCGGCTGATGCATAGACAACACTGGCATAGTCAAGTTTGCCCCTAATAAATGATTTATAGAAGGTTAACATGGTCTTATTGCAGGCGCCCCAACCACTTCCTTTCATATATCTTAGCATGTTAATAAGTCCCCTACTGCTTTGCACTAATAGGTCTATGTGTTTGTTCCAGTTTAGTTGCTGGTCTAATACCATACCCAGAAATCTAGTTGATTTTGCTGTGCATACTTTTTGCTCATTAATGCTTATGTCAATTATATTGTTTTTAATTACACGCCCTCTACTGAAGATCATTCCTATGGTTTTTTTAACGTTTAGATTAAATCCCCACTTGTTCATCCAGTCAGATACTTTATCCATTTGCCTTTGTACTGTTTTATAGAGGAATGGGAGATTTCTTCCCGTTCTCCATATCGCAGCGTCATCTGCAAACTGGGATAAGTTGTTTTTTAAGTCTTTAAACTCGTCGCCTAGGTCGTTGACCATAATCGTAAAGATAGATGGTGATATTACTGATCCCTGGGAAATTCCATTCTGTTGCTCATACACCTCAGATCTATCATTGTTTATTTGTACCGTGAAGTATCTATCCTGCAGGAAGTTTTCTAGATAATTGTAGGTTCTGCCTACTATACCTAATTTCCTGATTTTGTGTAGTGCACCCTCCCTCCAACACTCATCATATGATCTTGCTACATCAAGGAATACTGCTACTGTCTTTTCATTCCTTTTGAAGCCTGTTTTAACATCATGTTCCAGCCTCAACAGTTGCTCTATTGTACTATGTTGGCTTCTAAAGCCTGCTTGGGTTGGACTGTACAAATTATGCTTTTCTATATGAAATTTTAGTCTGCTGTTGACTATTAGTAGTAGGGTATGTACAACTTAGGTAGTATTCCGGTGGCGCGCTGGTGGCGCGGATGGTGGCGCGTGACTTTTATATAGCAAAAACGCCTGGTGGCGCGTGACTTTTATATAGCAAAAAAACGGTGGTGCGCGGCGCAAGATGGCGGACTTGAGCTAACAAGGGGAGGTTATTTGGGTCAAGATGGCGGACTTGAGCTAACAAGGGGAGGTTATTTGGGTCAAGATGGCGGATTTGAGTTAACAAGGGGAGGTTATTTGGGTCAAGATGGCGGATTTGAGCTAACAAGGGGAGGTTATTTGGGTCAAGATGGCGGCTTTGAGCTAACAAGGGGAGGTTATATGGATCAAGATGGAGGATTTGAGCTAACAAGAAGAGGCGGGTAAGATGGCGGACTTGAGCTAACAAGATGGCGGACTTGAGCTAACAAGATGGCGGATTTGAGATAACAAGGGGGAGATAATAGGAAGAGGTATGTTTATATAAGGAAAATGTGGCAAGATGGTGGATTTGAGCTAACAAGGGGGAGATTATTTTTAGACTTTTATATAACAAGAAGAGGATGTTTATATAAGAAGAAGATGGTTGTTTTTTATATATTATAGCCAACTTAGGTAGTGTTAGACAAACATTTAGATAATAGGAAGATAACAAGAAGACGATATATATACAGTTATATTTAGACATAGACATACATACAACATTTATACAAACATTTAGACGAACAATTATACAAACAGTTATATTTAGACATAGACAAACATTTAGATAATAGGAAGATATATATTTATATACATTTAGACAAACATTTATACAAACAGTAATACAAACAGTTAGACGAACATTTAGACAAACATTTAGACGAACAGTTAGACAAACATTTAGACGATATATAGGTAACAAAAAAGCGTTTTAGTTAATATAGTTTTTTTATTTTTTCAAATACTAAAGGGCAACTCTCAATCGCTTGGTAGGCTTCTTCTTCTTCTGTGGTGTGACATCGGGTAGGTCTGTGGTAGGAAACCAACTCGGTTCTGGGGATACTGGGCAGCTAGACTTCGTGATTTCGTCAAACAGGTTAGTGGAAGGCTTCTTCGAGGGTAGGACATCGGCCAGGTCTGTGGTAGGAAACCAACTCGGTTCTATTGGTTGGTAACAGCTGGAATTGATGTACTGATCAAACGTGGTAGTGTTAGTAGGATAGGTATCCGTGCTTGGTGGTTGTAATCGGTCAAATTCGGCGAGGATTTCGTTCTGTAATGTCAAGAAATGTTCAAACTCGGGTCGAGTTAACGTAATGCCGTGTTTGGTAGGAAATTTGAGGTAGGATTCACCAAAATATTTTCGCACGTGTAGTAAAGGTTGGCCTCGGTAAACACTTACAGACGCAGCCTTCAGACCACTAGCCAAAGGTTTAAGCATTTCATCACTTCTCTTGATGTAGACCCAATTGGTGGGAGCAGTCATTTTCAACGAGATGTATCTAGTGTGTTAATAAAGTGTCGTCCTTTTATATCGTATAATCTGGGTTTTTTTAGCGTGCCCTAGCTAGGATTTGATTCGTCGAACATCGAACGTGTGTTAGGCAGGACGTGATTCGTCGATGTATTGCGTGGGAACAACTACACATGGCTGTCGTGAGGGAAAAAATACACCTGTCTATTGATTTCGTCTCTTGTTTATCAAAGTGGGGTTGAGTTTCACTAGCCAGGGTCTGACTAGGCGCGTAATTAATCGATCGTTGGCGTGTTGTCTAGCCGAAAATGGTAGTAGGACCCGCTGCATAGTACCACCTCGTGTTTTGATCAAGATGAAATAAATGGCGTAGAGCCCACAAACGTTGGTGACTACATCTTGTAAATGTCTGGCGTTGTAGTTAACAGGTCGAGTAGAGTTTCTGGCTATAAAATTAAGCAGGTCCGAGTGTGTAGGTGGTAGGCCAAAAGAATCAAAATATTCAAAAGTACCAAGTCCATTATAATATAGGGCGACCCAGTGGTCACCGGGGCGATAGCTAGGGTCAGTGTTGATGACGAAAGCAGCCGTCTTGGTCGGATCGATGCGTAGAGGTAATTGGTCACGAGCTAACACTTTAACGAGCCCAGTTCGTTTAACAAATATGTCTGACAGGAGGATGGTGCGTATCTCGTCTGTGTTCATTGTTTAAGTGGTGTAGTCTGTCAAAACTTGGCGCGATTTCGAGATCTCCAAGATCGAGTCTTGCTCGGCGTAGACGAGAACCTGTAATGGTTCGGGTGTGACCTCGGCGAATTTAAGTTCTACTGAGACTGGGCCCGACTTGGCCATCTCAAACTGGTCACCGTCTAGTAGACTGGGGGTGAGGTCAAAGGCGTATAAGGCGTAACCGTGCTTAAAATGTCTATACTCGAGGTCGTTGCCGGCGTCTTTACCAACCAGTCCCATAGCTAGATTCGTCGCGAAGAAGGCTCTCACGTACTGGTTGTGTTCATAATCCATGGACAAAGGCTTGCCACTGACGGTTCTGCCGTCCGCGCTGACGTTCAAATATATCAGACCAAAGGTAGCGAAATTGAACGGATTAGCCGTGTACGACCCGTTAAAAGCCGACGAAGTGACTAGTCCAATCACGATCCGTGTAGGTGTTTGACTGAGAAACAGATTATCCTGCATGTGCGATAGCATACCTCTAGGGATAGAGAAAGTTTTTAGCACAACTCGTTTCAAGGGGTACTTGGCATTACCTCGCACCAAGGCTTTCTCGTGGGCTAGCGAGACGGCGGGATTTAATTTAGCTTTCCGGACAACCAAGGCCGCATAAGTTATAATAGATTTATATCCAGCGGTGGGGTCGTGTCCCAGCACGTTGAAGGCATCTTTAGACGGGGTGAGTTTTACTTTAACTGTCACACCATTTAACAGGTAACGATCTTGAGCAAAGATATCTGAATGTAAACGACCCATCATATCAATCTCCTGAGAACCAGCCGCTATATGTCGACGCAGTCTTAACCCATTGTTATTGTCACCAATTGTGTCCGTAATAAAATTTGGCGTGTCTTTGTAAAACAGAGCCGATGTCAGATGACCTCGTTTGGGTTCCTCCCCGTAATTCAACGTGGCTTCGATGTAAGCTCTATAAGGGTAGGTGTTCTCGCTGGGTGTAATCAGCGTATCGTTCAGTGAAACGTCGACTTGGGAGAATAAACTGTGCAGGTAATAGTTGATCGGGGCCACCTCTGCGTCAGCGGGTAATGCGCCGCCATTAGCTAACGTAACCTTGGCGCGCACGTGCAGAAAAGTATTGAACAAGTCTAGATATTCTTCACCGTTTCCCGAAATTACAAATTCCACCGGGGCTCCGGGGGCTAAGGCGGCCAACGGATGTATCTCCACAAATTGTCCCTCTTCTACGGCTGTCTGCGTTGGTGGTACGCTAAACAAATCTAGACCACTGTGAAGACACTCGCACGAGCTGGGGTGAATAAGCGCCATCATTCAAATATATCAGAGTACCTTCGCTTCTTCTGGTGAGAATGAGAAGGTCGAGCTCGGTTACGGCGTTTTATGCGTTTCGGCTCGCCAGGTGGGGCAGCTCTCGTTTTTCTTTTTCTTCTAAGTCCGCTGCCCGATTGGTTAGTGGTGAGGTGTTCAACCGCTCCCTGTAATAAACGTTGACCAGATTCTTTCGCTCGTTCACGAAATGCCTCGCCAACATTTCTGCCGGCTAACGCATCGCTCGCGACCTGTAGACCGGTCCCAAGTCCTTCTCTGAGTAAAGCTTTGCCTCCAGTTTTTAACCACGGGAGAACCATACGACCGAGCCCGCCGAAAAAACTACCCAAACCATGTCCTCTTTGACTTCTGCCTCCGATAAACACTGGCATCCCATGGCCAGCTTGGTTGCAGTAAAACTCCTCATACATCTTGGGGTTTCGTCGGATGGGTACGTGTCTCACCATTATGTTTCTAGTCAAAATCAAACCGTCTGTGAGTTCGGAAGTGTAGTGTCAACACCGAAGCTCCGCTAGTGAATGGGATAGTCTTACCCTGATCGTTAGTTAAAAGGATTTCCACCGCGTCAAACGAAAAACGGCTCAGGGGTACGTAGTGGGGTTTGTCGTAAATCCTAAAAACAGAAGCATTAGTCCTATCCAAAATAGGCACAATCCGTAACAAAGGGACAGAGGCATCTCCAACCGGTCTCGCCGCTACGAGATCGCAGTACACGTATACATTTTTCATGTCGCTATCCATTTGTACTTCAGTCTCGCCTCGTAGTATTGGGTCAATGTCTGTGGCGATCGAGGCAGGAAAACCTAACATGTGTTTCAACGTCTCGCTAATTCTAACTTCAACCTCCGGATCATACAGATTCAAGGTGGCCTTATTATTGTTAAAATGGAATCTAACTCGGGCTTTTTCATCCACATCCGTGGCTAAAAGCAAACGATTCAACTCGTCGATCAGCGTGTCGGGTGACGTGTATAGACCAGCTGGTAACGTGAGTAGTATAGACTCATCTTCTTTGTTGGGAAAATAATGTATCCATACATCATCCTCTAGCACGTTAAAATAACTTTTGGGAAATTGAATCTCAACCAAACCAACCTCATAACGTGAAGTCAAGTCTATAGTCTGTGGCAATTTGACGAAAAAGTGACCGGCGTTATTGTTTGGGTATATTTTCATCGAGGCATTGCTGGGTAAAGTCACGTAAAAACTCATCCTATCTTGGGGTTAGGTAACATGTAACCCAAACAACTGCTCATTAAAGCGATCCAAAACTTGCCGTCTGGTCCCTCTGCGTTGCTCCGACTCAGATTGAATAATGAGACACCGATGACGACATATATAACGATCATCTGACAGAGGAAAACGATCTCTAGTCGCGGGACTAGTTTCCCAAAAAAAGGCCAGAACGAGGTTCTCGCGGTCTTGGGAGGGGGTGGCCTCAAAACTGGGGTGCTCACGTCTTCTTCAATATCCATCAGTCTCGATATCTCGCTAGTTGTTTGGACGAAATCCAGCTGTTGAATGACGAGTTATAACCGAACCATTTGACTAAATATTCTTTTACACCCCTGCCACCTCGGCGTTCCTCCAAAATGGACTCGATTCGATAAACTATCTTGTCGCCGACTCGTTGCAGCTCTTCTTGGTAAAAAGAACCTTTCAATTCCTCACCCGAATCATCTTTAAGGATGTACGTAACCGGTCTTGTTTGGTTTAGTCGGCTGATCGTAAACAACTCTTCTGTCCACGCCGGCGTATAACCCTTTTTAAAAGTTTGTCTGGCTTGGGCGATCCGCACGCGATCACCAGGTTTAAAATAGACTTTTCTACCGACGACGTCAGGGGTCGAATACAAAGTACGCCACACTTCTTCTTGATTGTTCGGGGTAACTTCCACCGGTGCCATCTTAATACTCCGATGATACGAATTGTTGTAGTTGTGGACCAGTTGTTGTATCACGTCGACGTAGCGAAGACTGTTGGTTTTGGTAAAGTAACGCCACGTTTTTTCTTTGAGGGTTCGATTAAACCGTTCGACGATAGCTGCTTTGGTGTCTTCATTCTCCGTAGTGAAGAAATGGACTTTCTCATCTTTAAGAAACTTTAAGAATGTTTTGTTGACAAACTCACTGCCTTTGTCTGTTTGAAAATTTATCGGTTTGCGATTGTTAAAAATTGTCTTTACCGCTGTTACTAAAGCTGTCCCAGTCTTGTTTTTCAGAGGAACAGCCCAAGCAAATTTACTAAATACGTCAATACACGTTACTAGATACGAATACCCATCGTTGAATCTTTTTAAACCACGCAAGTCAATTAAATCAGCCTGGAACTGTTGATCGATACCACCTGCAATGGTCGTACGTCGTTTAAATTTTCTGCGCACCGGCTTGTGTAGGGTGTAGCTGTCCTGATGGCCTAACCACTCTTCAATTTTCTTACGACTAAGTTTGGTGCTACGTTGTAAGGGGGCGATTCCGCCATAAGCTCCAGGCCGTTTTGGGTCGTAGTAATGTCGTTTTAAAATCACTTCTTTGGCCATGCTTCCCACTTTGGCGCTTTTTTCCTTCTTCTGAGCGAATACGACGATGTTTCTCGCAATTTACTAGCCACCTTTTTTCGATTAGTGGGTGTGACGGGTGGTGACTGAGGTGTTTTGTCGACGATCTCCTCTTTAAGTACAGTGGGTTGTTCGCTGGTTTGTGGTGGTTGTTTAATATCCACGAGACCTAGAGGTACGTGGCTGTACTGTTCTAGTCGAGTCAAATATCGCTGTAATGTTTGTTGGTAGAGTCTAGCCTTGTCTCCGATTGGTAAATCTTGTCGATCCAAAACTAGTTGCATTTGAGTGTCCAATTCTCCCAAGTTATCTCTTAGAGCATCGGGTGGTCTATAAGGTTTTTCTAACAAACGAGGATCCATCAAAATCATTTTCTTAGCCATTTTACAAAAAACCTCTTAGTACAGATAGTATTGGTCCAAGCAGAGCAGATAAGAAACCTCCAGTTTGTAAAAATTGTTTTCGTCTTTTGAGCGAGACTTTCTTCTTGGTAAGGGATCGTAGGATGTTTTTGTAACGACGTATACGTGTCTTCTGATTGGGAGTTAGTGTAACGTTACCTTTTAAAACGTTGTGACAACATTCACAGAGTGTTCCTACCAGCTCGGGTGATGCTGTTTTCATAACAGCCTTGATGACTGGTGGTTTGGCTGTACCTAGAAATTTTAACATATCAGCATGTTTTTTTACTTTTTCTCCCATGTTACTTGGGTACGTAAACAATATGTTGCTCCTCTGGGAAGATGCTTGAACGAAGCCTTAGATTATCTGGTGTATCTTGACGGAGATCAATTAGCAAATAACCGTGTGGGACTGAGGTCGCGTCCTTAAAACTATCTTGCACATAGGCAGTCCGACCTGGGTACATCTGTTTGGCTAGATTAACAATCTGAGATCCATCGCGTGGATTTTTGAAAAGCACAATGTAATGAGAATTCAAACTAATGGTTCTGTGTTCTTTGTTCTTGCCAAATAAATTTTGCACGAGATAAAAGACGCTTATATTTTTATGATGAGACTTTTTTGTAAATAAACTAGTTACACGTTCGTCTGTTTCGTTCATGAGGTCATCGATAATCACCAACCGTCTCTTATCACCTGTCCACTGCTCAATATCGGGCAGTCCTTCAACAAACTGAACACCAGTCAGTGACTTGTATAAAGGTTGATATTCCCCGTAACACCAAATAATCTCATCTGGGATAGCTGTGATCATATCTTTGATATGTGTCAGGAAACGTTTGACAAAAACAGTCTTTCCAGAGCCAGTAGGCCCACTAATTAACGCTGTAAACGGATGGACCCAACGTGTGTCCATTGATAAGAATGATAACTGTCACCTACAACCAGTTATTTTATATCAAAAGACACATTGTGAGAATAAAAAAAACGTGAAAATCAAGCATTGTGGGAATAAAAAAAATTTGAGAACCACTGATCAAGAATTTGAGAACCTTTGGAGTAACGTGAGAATCAAGCATTGTGAGAACCACTGGTCAAGAATTGTGAGAGTAATGTAAGAACTCAACCAACATGTATTGAGAATCATTGTGAAAATAAAATAAGAACTCAACCAACATGTATTGAGAATCACTGGAATTTAAAACATACACTTTTAAACAAATTCGTGTGTTAAAAGTTAGCATAAATATCTCTTTTTTTTTTTTCTTATATATCATCCTTTAATGTTTTAGTCTAAAAATGTCTCTCTCTGTCTCTCTCTATCTCTCTGTGTCTCTCTATCTGTCTTTCTCTCTATCTCTATCGCTCTCTGTGTCTTTCTCTCTCTCTCTCTCTCTCTCTCTATCTCTCTCTCTCTCTCTCTTTGTCTCTCTTTTTAGTTATTTTAAAGCTTGCTTTTTAAGCTATCATTTTTGTTTAAATATTCAACTAAACCGTTTTAAAATGTATCTGCCTTTCCCTTTTAATATAAGGTTTAGATAAGAAAAATATGTTTCCCACTTTAGTTCAAAATACGCTACTAAAACGATGTTAAAATGGCTAATGTCTTTTCTCGAGACATCTGTCCATGTCACAAACAAAATGTTTGCTAATGTTACAACTCCAGTCAAGTTATAAACAGCTGTTCCCTGTGTAAACAATTACCAACACTTTTCACTGTGGATCAATACTTGGCCAGGCCCAAACGAACGACGACTTAACAGCGCTGTTTGTTTAGGTATCATATTACCAGGTGAAACGGACTGTTTCAGAACACCTGTACAGTGGGTCTGTTTACGGTACGTGACAATTTACGAGAAACTGTTTGCCAGTAATAACAGATATGTAAGGTCGTTGACCTCGTTACGTGCGCGCATTTTTGGGATATAACGGATGCATTGTTTAAGACGTATCATTCAATTAAGAACCCTCGTTGCGAACACAACTCTGAAAGAAAAGAACCACTTGTTTTGTCATATCAATTGACTGTTACGCCGTATGTATTCGTCTGTTTTATTTTCTTTGTTAAATTGTTAGGCTACCATAAATATCTTTAACAATGTATGTTTTTTCGTGTGTTAAAATAATTATTTCTATTTAAACTTATCCGTGTTTCTCTCTCTCTCTCTCTCTCTATTTAACTCCTTGTTACATATAACACTGTGTTTATTCTCTCTTCTCTCTGTCTCTTTCTTTCTTTCTTTCTTTCTTTCTTTCTTTTTTCTTTCTTTTTTCTTTTTTTTTTTCTTTCCATGTGTTAAGATGTTAAAATAATTAATAAAATAAGTTTTTGTTGAGTGCGTATTCGGTACTCTGTGTTACGATGTATATCTTTAAGAATCTATAAGTTTTAGTTGAGTGCGTATTGTGTTAGGGTGTTAAATTATTTCTATTTAAACTTATCCGTGTTTCTCTCTCTCTCTCTCTATTTAACTGCTTGTTACATATAACACTGTGTTTATTCTCTCTTCTCTCTTCTCTCTGTCTCTTTCTTTCTATCTTTCTTTTTCTTTCTTTCTTTCTTTTTCTTTCTTTTTCTATCTTTCTCTGTCTTTTTCTTTCTTTTTCTATCTTTCTCTGTCTTTTTCTTTCTTTCTTGTTAGACAAGTATTTATGTGAGGTTTATTTGTGTTAAGGTGTTAAATATAAATAAATATCTCTGTTATTTTTATCTGTTAAGATGTTAACTCAGATACTAAATTTTTATCTTTTATCTTGACATAACATAATTTTTTTATAAGACTTAACCGATTATGCACTATAGGTTAACAATTTTCCTTATTTTAAAACTTAGTCATGTTTGTCACCTACTGTTAGACAAGTATTTATGTGAGGTTTATTTGTGTTAAATATAAAAAAAAGACAGAATCTGATAACGCAAAAAATTAATAAACACTTTTATCACATTAAAAAGAATATTTAGAACATACCATTAGCTATACAAAACGGTTTGGTACAAAACTAACAAAAAACATTCTTAAACGTCAGGGCAAATCGTCACATGCTGTGTTTTTTAATCGATATCTTTGCCAGCGCGCGCGCGGGGTAATTTCTTTCACATAGAATAAGAAATAACACTGTGTTTTATTTTCTCTCTCTCTCTCTCTCCTCTCTTACTCTCTCTCCTCTCTTGCTCTCTCTCTCTTTCTATCTTTCTCTTTCTATCTTTCTTTTTTCTTTCTTTCTTTCTTTCTTTTTCTATCTTTCTTTCTTTTTCTTTCTTTCTTTTTCTTTCTTTCTTTTTCTTTCTTTCTTTCTTTCTTTCTTTGTTTTCTTTCTTTTTCTCTCTCTCTGTGTCTCTCTCTCTCTGGCTTTCTCTCTCTCGTTACATGTATGTTGTTGTATTTAATTTTATGTGTGAGTAATGTGTTTTCGTTTCTATTTCACAGATGTCAGCAATCCAAAATGTTTGTGGCCAATGCGGCAAATCATTCACTCGAGCTCGCGATATCGCGAGACATATGCGGACGGTCCATACAGACAAGAATCATCCCTGTCGTGTGTGTCCTCAAATATTCACCAGTCGTGATGCACTCCAACAACACATTGAGAATGTCCATGGTCCTGCGGCCCCGAGATCCCCCTCAGTGGGGACCACCGCTGCAACGACGGGCGCTATAAACAATCCAGTGGGGACCACCACTGCAACAGCGTCCGCTACAGACAACTCAGTGGGGGCCATCACTGCAACAGCGTCCGCTACAAACCCCTCAGCGGGGGCCACCACTGCACCAGGGCACAGTCTCACGTGTCCCCGCTGCGGTAAAACATTTACCCGCCGTGATGCATTATTACGCCACATAAAGACAGTGCACGCTATGCCTCGATTTTCTTGTGACATTTGCGACAAACAATTTACACGTACTGATAGTTTACAGACCCACATAAAACAACAACATCAGACTGTCCCAGCACCAACATCAGGTGCCCCAGCAGACTCATCATCATCATCGGGGCACCCACAAACATTACCTGCAGGTACCACAGACTTATCATCGAGATCGGGGCACCAACAGACATCACCAACAGGGACCACCACACCATCGACGAGCAAAACAACAACTTCAAGCCCCATCCCATCCCACCCACCAAAAACAGGCCAGACCAAAAAACGTCCCATGACCAGCACCCAAACCCATATTAAAAAACCCCGCTTGTCGTCAGAAGAAGACTCTTTAGAAGACTTACAGGCTGACATAAAACAAATCTACATCGATAACTGGCAAGCCATTAAAACACATGCAAAAAAACATAAATTCCTATCCACTTTCACTTTTTTTCACAGACCAACAGAAAATACGGACTGGGACAGTCTCTTGCTCCCTGTATTCAAACAACAGACAAAACGATTCAAAATAAACTACAGTTTCCACATCGTCTTAAGACACAGAGAAACAAATGACCTTCGCTTCTTTCACGCTTCCTCGAATAACACAGTCGTCTTAGATCAACCACACTTAGTCAACAACATCACAGATTTCAAAGCTTTTCTCTCACAGTTACACGACAGCGATATTGTCACACAAGCACAGTTAAACCGACCAAACACAAAATACTTTGTCGAAGCCATTGCCGCAACCTCGTTCTATCTGTATCATATCCAAGACTTTCCCATTGGCTGCTGCATACAAGACATTCCCTCTTTCATCACAGACAATAACCACATCCATACACTACAACACGACTCAAACTCCAAACCATACAGTGATAACTTTTGTTTTTTTAGATGTCTAGCCGTTTTTAGGGGTGGTGCCGTTAAAGATGTTAGAATAAGCACGCGCCGGCTAGTCGAACAGTGGCAAACACAGCAGGGACTTAGGTCCCTCGTTGATTTCCCCGGGGTTAGTTTAATCGATATGCCCCAATTAGAAAAATGCTTTAACGTAAATATTGACATTTTTGAATTTGACGACGAGGAAAACCTGACCCCCAAACTTAGAGGTAGTGACACTTTTAAAGATACGTTGCGTCTTTTAATGTTTAAGAACCACTTCATGTACATAGCAGATATTGATAGGGCCAGTAACTCTTTTTCGTGTCCCGATTGCGGTAAGTTGTGGAAGATTTATAGGGCTATGACGCGCCATGAAAAGCGCTGTACCGGCTCTAAGCGAAGAGAAACATTTAGAGGTGGTGTGTATAATCCCCCAGAGACCATTTGGGAATTAATCGAGGAGGAGGGGATAGACGTCGACACAAAATTCGTCTTCCCTTATCGCGCCTCATTTGACTATGAGTGTTTTTTTCAGAACACTCTAGAGTCAAGTGGTAATACCACCACCTACACAGCCAAACACGTGCCCCTGTCGTGTTCGGTGGCTTCTAACGTCCCCGGGTTTGAAGCCCCCGTGTGTTTTATCACAACGGGTGACCCGCAAGACTTGGTCAATAGGATGGCTGACCATCTCCTCAAAATTGCCGCGGCCTCTTATGAGATTCTGCGCGCGTATTTTGACGGCGTTTGCACACAACTCAAGGATTTAGAGACGATCGGTGAGTCAGACGGACTCCTTGCTAGATTAGAGGGTTATTTGGGGCAGCTACCGGTGTTAGGTTTCAATTCGGGCAAATATGATGTGAACGTCATCAAACCGTATCTCATCCGGTATTTCGAGGGGGAAGACTTCAAATTTTTAGTCAAGCGAAACAATAATTTTATGTGTATTGCCACTACCGAGTTAAAGTTTTTAGACATAGTCAATTACTTAGCCCCCGGATTTAGCTATACCAAATATCTCGCGGCGTATAACGTTAAAGAAACCAAAGGGTTTTTCTGTTATGAATACATAACAGATTTAGCAAAGTTAGACGAGACCGCGTTACCACCCCACTCGGCGTTTTTCTCCAAACTTAAAAACACTAACATCTCCGCCGATGAGTACGCCGAATGCCAGAAGGTGTGGGCCCAGAACCACATGACCACGTTACGCGATTTTCTGACGTGGTATAATAATAAAGACGTGGTCCCCTTCTTGGCAGCGTTAGACCGACAGGTTAGTTTTTACGCGCGCCTAGGTGTAGACATGTTTAAAGATGCGATCTCCGTGCCCGGTGTCACGTTAAAGTACCTCTTCAAAACCCTCCCGCCCAACGTCAATTTTTCTTTATGCTCGAAGCAGGAGGTAGATTTGCATAACATCTTGCGCCAAAACATCGTCGGGGGACCGTCAATTATTTTTCACAGGTTCCACGAACAAGGCAAAACCCGCATTAGAGGTGGCAAACCTGTTCAAGCCATTAAAGGTTTTGACGCCAACGCCCTTTATTTGTGGGCGATAATGCAGAAAATGCCCACTGACTTTCCCGTTAGACGGTACAAGGATGATGGTTTCAAGCACCACAAACTCCACAAATATACCGTCCAGTGTCGCGATTATTTGGCTTGGGTCTCCCACCAAAAAAAAGTGACCTTAAAAACCCAGTTTAACGGACGTGAGAAGGCGTTGGGTGATGTATGCGTTAGGGTAGACGGTTGGGACAGATACTCTCAGACCGCCTACCAGTTCCATGGGTGCCTATTCCACGGTCACCCTAACTGCCCACTAACCGCCGGTCGTGACGTTAACCCAGTCAACAACAAACCGTTGGCTGAGTTGTACGCAGATACGGTGGACACAAGTTCTTATTTACGGGGCCATTGCAACGTTACCGTTGTCGAAATGTGGGAATGCGAGTGGCAGGCGTTGAAGAAAACCGACCCATCAATCCACCGTTTTCTCAACGCCACCTTCCCTACCCAGAAACCGTCTTACACGAAATGTCGGTACCCCCTGACAAAAGAAAATATTCTCGCCTCGGTGCTGGACGAGACCTTGTTTGGCCTAGTCGAGTGTGACATTCATGTCCCCGACTCTTTAAAAGAACATTTCTCTGAGATGACACCCATTTTTAAGAATGTTGACGTCACGAGGGAAGATATTGGGCCTTTCATGCGGGAATACGCCGAAAAACATAAACTCCTGACTACCCCCAGACGGACGTTGATCGGGAGTTATGTGGGCAAAAAGATTCTGTTGGCGACACCTCTGCTTCGCTGGTACCTAACCAAAGGGTTAGAAGTCACCTGTATCTACCAGGTGCTTGAGTATACACCCGTGACGTGTTTCAAACGGTTTGGGGACACTGTTTCGAACGCGCGTCGACAGGGTGATACTGATCCTGCCTACGCCATTACCAGCGAGACCATGAAACTGCTAGGTAACGCGGCCTACGGCAAGACATTAACCAATAAAGCGAAGCATGTGGATGTCTCGTACACGACGGACGCGGGTACCTCTGACCAAATAAACTCACCTCGCTTTAGGAAAATGACGTTAGTGACGGACGACATATTCGAAGTAGAGAAACTAAAACAGACTATATGTTGGGACCTCCCCGTTCAGATAGGATTTTTCGTCTACCAATACGCTAAATTACGCATGTTAGAATTTTACTACGACTGTTTAGATAAATTTGTAGATAGGTCAGACTTTCAGTTGTGCGAGACGGACACAGACAGCCTTTACTTGGCCCTTAGTTCAGACAACTTAGCGGACGTTGTTAAGCCCGCTTTGCGACAGGAATTTTATAGGTCCTACCACCAGTGGTTCCCCGCCGAAGTATGTCCCGACCATAGACCCATTTTCGTCACTACCGAGGGTAAAACGCGCGCCCTTTGTCAAAAATGCCGCGAACAAACCTTATTCGACAAACGGACACCGGGCCTTTTTAAATTAGAATACGAAGGCAGAGGGATGGTTTCCCTCTGTAGCAAGACGTATCACTGTTTTGGAGACTACGACAAAACCACCACCAAAGGACTCAACAAACACCACAACAAAGTTGACAAACACACTTTTCTAGACGTCCTCAACACACAACAGGCACAGGGTGGGAAAAATATCGGGTTCCGGGTACACAATTCCTCCATCTACACATACGAACAACACCGCAACGCCCTGTCTTACTTTTACATAAAACGACAGGTACATCCCGACAACGTCACCACATCACCCCTCAACATTTAAACTGTCTCTTTCAGATACCACATACACATAAAATATTTCTTACGACGTGACGACAATGGGACGACAATGTGACGACACCCCTCAAGGTCTGGCCTGTACCCCTGTGATATTGTATATAATGTAAATATTGTAACAAAACATCTGCCTATATAAATATGTATTATTGTACATTCATATGTGAAAATGTTTGATAATGTTAAAATATAATTATTTTTCAATTGTACATATCACTATGTGAAAATGTATTACGTTAAAAAAATACACCATATAATTATATATTCATTTGTAAAATATCAATGTACATTTTGTAAAAATACTGTACATTTTGTAAAAAGACTATATATACTCCTGTTTGATAATACAAAAACACTATTGAATATAAAATAAAAACTATATTAACTAAAACGCTTTTTTGTTACCTATATATCGTCTAAATGTTTGTCTAACTGTTCGTCTAAATGTTTGTCTAAATGTTCGTCTAACTGTTTGTATTACTGTTTGTATAAATGTTTGTCTAAATGTATATAAATATATATCTTCCTATTATCTAAATGTTTGTCTATGTCTAAATATAACTGTTTGTATAATTGTTCGTCTAAATGTTTGTATAAATGTTGTATGTATGTCTATGTCTAAATATAACTGTATATATATCGTCTTCTTGTTATCTTCCTATTATCTAAATGTTTGTCTAACACTACCTAAGTTGGCTATAATATATAAAAAACAACCATCTTCTTCTTATATAAACATCCTCTTCTTGTTATATAAAAGTCTAAAAATAATCTCCCCCTTGTTAGCTCAAATCCACCATCTTGCCACATTTTCCTTATATAAACATACCTCTTCCTATTATCTCCCCCTTGTTATCTCAAATCCGCCATCTTGTTAGCTCAAGTCCGCCATCTTGTTAGCTCAAGTCCGCCATCTTACCCGCCTCTTCTTGTTAGCTCAAATCCTCCATCTTGATCCATATAACCTCCCCTTGTTAGCTCAAAGCCGCCATCTTGACCCAAATAACCTCCCCTTGTTAGCTCAAATCCGCCATCTTGACCCAAATAACCTCCCCTTGTTAACTCAAATCCGCCATCTTGACCCAAATAACCTCCCCTTGTTAGCTCAAGTCCGCCATCTTGACCCAAATAACCTCCCCTTGTTAAATCAAATCCGCCATCTTGACCCAAATAACCTCCCCTTGTTAGCTCAAGTCCGCCATCTTGACCCAAATAACCTCCCCTTGTTAGCTCAAGTCCGCCATCTTGCGCCGCGCACCACCGTTTTTTTTGCTATATAAAAGTCACGCGCCACCAGGCGTTTTTGCTATATAAAAGTCACGCGCCACCATCCGCGCCACCAGCGCGCCACCGGAATACTACCTAAGTTGTACATACCCTACTACTACTATTGTTTCTAGAATTTTTCCTAGATGCGATGTTAACGATATTGGAAAATTGCTGAGGCTCAAGCTTGGAACTGGATATTTATGATTGAGGAACCCACATGTGAAGAGTGTCAAGAACCAAACACAATTAGACACTTTCTGGTGGACTGCAAGAAATATGACCAACAGAGGCAAAACATTAAGACATACTGTAGTAACCACAATGTAGAAATGAGGGTAGAAAATCTCATAGGCACAAAGACCCCTTCAGAAATGCAAAAGTTAATAAAACACTATATTACAAAAACTAAAGCTAACATATAAAAAACAAATAAGGATTTGAGTCAGTAGTCCAAACTCGTGAAAGACTCGCCACAGATACATACAGATTAACCAAAGAAACCATCCAGTGAAAATTAAAAACATACTAACTTAGAAAATAGCATATTTTGGAATTTCTTTTAAAAACCATGTTGAACTATAACTACAAAAGGAAAAATACCGACTAGAGATCATATAGTATAAAATAAATACAAACAAAAACATATTACAATAAAGGAAACACGTCCTGATATAACCAACAGCTCCATGTACATGGTAGATGGTTGAAAGGGGCGTGCTACAAAGAAAAGTAGCAAACACATTAATATAAAAAAAAAAAAAGTTAACCCCAAATAACTGTTCGACTGACTTTAACTGCAGCGTATTTTACGCTGTACAACCCAACGCCTAGTATCCGACTAATGGCTGGGATCATGTTTCTACACACGGGAAACAGTAGTGACATTCATGTCATGAGGTACCTAGTGTGAGAACACAGAGGATCACTACAATGACACATGTTGTCATTGGATCTTCTTGTGTTGGGACTTGTGGTCTTGACCAGGGCTGGGTATGGGTGGGGCAAATGCAACCTCATGCGAGGAAAAAATATGCAACCTCATGCGAGGAAATTTAAAAAAAAAAAAAAAAAAGGTGACATAATGCCATCAACAAGTTTCCTCAACGTGTGTCCTATCCATCGCCAGCGTCTTCTTCTCAACTCTTGTTCCACTGGCACTTGTCTAGTTCTTGTCATCAATTCCACATTTGTGACTTTGTCATACCATTTCAGTGCTTCTATTCTATGCAAGCACCCGTTTATGAAAGTGTTTTGCCTTTTGGTTGTTGTTTTTGTTCTCCATGTTTCAGGGCCATACAATAGGACTGACTTGACATTTGAGTTGAAGATTCTTAGTTTTGTGTTGGACTTGATTTCTCTTGTTCTCCATATGTTTCCCAATACAATGAAAGCTTCTCTTGCGTTTTGTATTCTTATTTTGATATCACTGTCTGTACCTCCAACTTTGTCTATATTGCTGCCAAGATATGTGTACGATTCTACATATTGTATTGGTGTTTCTTCAAGTTCAACCCTGTTATCATTACCTGCATTTATTCTCATTATTTTTGTCTTTTTCCTGTGTATTTTCATACACACTTTTTGTGACCTCTCATAAAGTATTTTTATTTTGTCTTGCATCTGATTATGGTTATGACACAGGAGAGCCAAGTCATCTGCAAAATCCAGATCATCAAGCTGTTTAGTCAGATTCCATTATATTCCATTTCTGTTGTGTGATGTCGATGTTTTCATAACTCAATCTATTGCTAGTAAGAAAAGTAATGGAGACAAGAGGCATCCTGTTCTAATCCCAAAAAGTTCTGTAAGTTGTCCTTTATTAAGTTAGCGATCTTCATGGGAACTCCATAATGACTCATCAATTTCCAGAGCGATTCTCTATCTACACTGTCAAATGCCTTTTCATTTTCCACAAATCCGATATATAGCGGTGAATTCCATTCCAGGCTTTGTTCAACTATCATTCTCAGTGTGGCTATTTGGTCTGCACAGGATCTGTTTTGTCGAACACCTACTTTTTCATCGCTCAGTTGCTTGTTTATGGACTCTTTTAATTTCTCAAGGATGATTCTGTTTAATACTTTTCCCAGCACTGATAGTAACATTAATACTCTATAATTTGTGCTCTCTCGTAAATTTCCCTGACCAGTGTCACGGATTGCCTCCCCTGCTTTGCAGCAGTGGTCCAACAGGGGCCAAAACTCAAGAGTTTTGACTAAAATGTGTCGTCAAAGGTGTCTACCTTCGCACAAGATTACTCTTGGCAGAGTTGTGGATAGAAGGGTAATGACGCTTCTATCTCAAGGTAGTTTCACAAGATATTTCCTAATTCAAGAACAATGCGGCATTGGAGGGGCAATTGTTAACTTATTTCGGTCCGTCGCCTTTTGTGAAGAATTAAGCAATGGTTATAGCCTGTACAAGCCCCCAGCTGATGCAAATCCAGCGAAATTCCTTTTATAATAATTAGCTCTGTAAATGTGAATCTCTCTCTCTCTCTCTCTCTCTCTCTCTCTCTCTCTCTCTATATATATATATATATATATATATATATATATATATATATATATATATATATATATATATATATATATATATATATATATATAAAAGAGTCTGGCTCATACCTTTGCTTTCACACTTATAATAACTGAATCAGCTATGATTGTTTAGTTTAAAATAACATGTAACATTTAATGATCAATTAGTTTTAACAAGTTAAAATAGTGATGAAATGATGGTGAAGTTTAGAGTTAAATAAAATTTCTCGTCATTTGAGACTTGGTTTGAGGATTTAAATTTAATGTCCGTTTGCTGGTGCCTTTTACAAGCACTTAGCTGGTATAAATGAGTTCTGCAGCTGCGGTTTTCGTCAGTTCTTTTATGATGATGTCACTTCACAGTCTGATAGCTTCGTTCCTTGAACGGTCTGATAGCTTAGTACCACGATCTTTTAGACAAAATAAAACAAATGCCTCTGCTAAGTACATTTGGGGGCTGCAAATTAACAGGCGCATTGTCTCGCTGTCCACCCACCAATGTTAGCCTATCTGAATAATTAAATTCTTGAGTATACACATAGCTCAGGGAAGATGATTAGAAATCACCAATATTCTTCTGGGTATTAAACTGCGATAATATGTGCTTGGACAGCGCGAACAATGATTTGTGCCTGAACTAACATTAACAAGTTACATATATATCACGAAATTATATTATACACACGAGACACATATGATGTAATCATCATTCATCACTGCTCCAGTCGGAGTCTAGGGTCACTTCTGATGTCGGTTTTCTGTACGACTAGCAAGAAACAATCACCAGCGCTTGCTGTAGTTGTTTATAAATATACTATTTTCATATGTTGAGGTTGCCAGCCTCATACATAACCACCAAGCAAGAAAACATGTCAAATTCACATTTGTAAATTAAATTTTTACACTTACCCCAAAATTTTGGAACACAATCTCCTCGCACAGTTTAGAATAGACGTAGCACTTTATTAGATGCTTCGAATCACTTGACCTGGAAATTTTATAGTAATCCTTTTATGGCGGGTGTTCCGTGAATCACTTGGTCTGGGAAATGTTAGTAATCCTCTTATGACAGGTGTTCTGCGAAACGTTAGTAATCCTCTTATGACGGGTGTTCTGCGAATCACTTAATCTAGGAAATTTTCTAATTCCTCTTATGACGGGTGTTCTGCAAAATCACTTGGCCTGGGAAATTATAGTAATTCCTCTTATGACGGTTGAATCTGATTCCTTAGGTATTCAGACTTCGTATTTAAAATGCGGGTTTACTTTTAAGTTCAAAGTTGCCCAAATACTTTTGATCTGTCACTCATAATATTGGAATTCTTTGTCCGATCATTCTGTCTCTGGCTTCTGGGAGTTGCTAATTTGACGTTTTGGTGCAATCTGATCTGTCACTCCAATTTCGCTAGGTTATATCTCTCATTTCTAGTTCAAATCCCAAATTGTACTTTTAGACTAACTTCCAATGAAAGTCGATGTATATTTCTGCTCTCAAATCAAACCAATGGTAAGCTCTGTAGCACTATCTGGGTAGGGGTGTTTAAATTCATAATCTCCCCCGCGTGTTTTAAAATATTACATTTTAAAATTCCATCGCGTGACCTCTTTCAATATGTCGTAATGCTCCGCCAACTCACAAACAAATCCGTGAACTTATTTGATGTCCAGATGCTACCTTCCAATATTGCCTACCCAGACAGTTTATCGGCAATATTGATACCGAGATGGCTCAGATGAAACGATTATCTAATTATCACCGGTGTTTTCGCCCGTACCTCAGGTGGCTTCCTTATGTAGCAATCTGGCTTTCTGTGCGTGATCGTGCGATACCATCATAATAATAATAATAGCCCCTTCAGTCATAACTGACTATGGGAATGCGCCCCTGAGGTGACAGCGCTAAGCTGCTTATTTTCCTGGTGCTCCTTTCGACGTTTTCTCCTCACCTCTGCTTCTTGTGTGAGCCTCTCTTCGCCCAATCTGAGGTGGCGCCGTAAATAGCATCGCCACTTAGTGCGATCGGCACCTTCATCCTCCCATGTTGCTGGATCCATGTCCAGTGCCCTCATATCTCTCTTGCACACATCTTTGAACCTCAGCTGTGGTCGCCCAACTGTTCTCTTGCCATCTGCTAATTGTCCGTAGAAGATATCTTTTGGGATGCGACCATCTTCCATGCGGCGAACATGGCCAAGCCAGCGAAGTCTGCGCTGTCTAAGAAGCGTATACATACTTTGAAGGCCAGCACGTGACAACACCTCGACATTTGTCACTTTATCTTTCCACGAGATGCCGAGGATGCGGCGTAGACACCGCAAATGGAAGGTATTGAGCCTTCTTTCTTGCTTAGCATAGGTCGTCCAGGTCTCGCTGCCATATAGGAGTGTGCAGGTGACGCAGGCATTATATACCGCAGCTTTGGTCTTCATTGTGAGTTTAGAGTTTCCCCAAACACGCGATGTGAGGCGGGCAAAGGTAGCTGCAGCTTTGCCAATGCGGCTGTCGATTTCTGTATCCAGTGAGAGTTTGTCATTGATGGTAGACCCTAGGTATGTGAAGTGGTGCACCACCGCCAATTCATAGTTATCGATAGTGATAACTGGTGCAGCACCCACATCCTGGCTCAGCACATTCGTTTTCTTTAGACTTATTGTGAGGCCAAAGTCCTTGCATGCTTTAGTGAAGCGATTCATGCGATTCGTGCGATACCACGTTGTACAAACAACTGACGTCTCTTTCAAAGGTGGCCAGACTGACTTACGTGATAATCGTATTAGCCTGATAATACTAAGTTCACTTAGTGAAATGTAAACAGTCTGGGAGCGGTCACCGCAAGGATAGTGAAGATGCATATAATATGCCAAATAATAGGACGATAAGTGAGAAAAATGAAGAAATGAAGTGATACTGCCGTAGTGGATGAGAGTTATAAAAAGGTCACGACTGATTTCGTCATAACCAGATAACCTTATTTCTATTGTGCTGGTTTATCCTCTCTCTCCCAGACTTTGCCAAGTAGTTTGTATAATATCTCTGTAGAGGTATCAATATCTGTTTTGATGGCCTGTGCTGGAATGCCATTTGGACCAGTTGCTTTTCCATCTTTCAGAAGTTTTATGGCTTTCTTTATTTCTTCTCTACTTGGTCGTTCACAGCTGATTTGTAGCTCCTCTTCTGCTGGCTGGATGTCTGGGGGATTAGTTGGAGCTGGTCTATTGAGAAGTTCCTCAAAATACTCTGTCCATCTCTTCATTTGTTCTTGTATATTACTAAGCAATTTTACATTCTTGTCTTTGATGAGGCCATTTGCGTGCTTATATTTCCCTGTTAGCTTCTTTGTGTTGTTGTACAGGTCCCTCATATTTCCTTTGGCTGCAGCTGCCTCTGCTTCCCTTGACAACTCTTCAGGATACTTCCTCTCGTCTCTTTTGATGTTTCTTCAATTGGTAATTATGATTTGCCCTATTTACAATGATTTGACAGGTGTGATGCCACTATCCCATTTTTTTTTTAAACCAGCGGCACTTGGGCTTTCAGCCCTTCGGCCCAATGACATGTCATTGCGAGGCTGGGGAACCTGAGGACTTTCCTTCCAACCCGGTCAGGAGCTTCGCTTTTTCCCATCCACAGAGGGTTTTATCACAGGAGCCGTTCAGGCTATTCAGTCAAATTTCCGGCCGTAAACATTTCTTCACACGCTGACGCCAGGGTTTGAACCATGAACACCTGGTCGCCAGTACAACGCCGAAGCCATTACACCAGCGATCCCATATCGGTAGTAGTTCATATTATTGGGAATTGAAAGCAATATATATCCTAATTATAACCCATCAGAGACTGAAAGGCATTTATGTCATCATTAAATTAAAAAAAAAATTATGAAGAACAGTATCGAATCGAGATTTGCGTTTTTGCATGTGCATTTAAATTCTCTTTTTTATTTTAAATATTTATGTTGCTTCAACTGAATCATAAATCTTAATTATATAGTTTATGTATGTACACAATGTAAGTTACATGAATGTTAACAAATGTTTTTGTTTTTCCCCTTGTACTTGATTATTTAATTATACACGCATACGCTCTATGATCTGCTCTGATGCTGCAATAAAAACATGGAAAAAAAAAGGGGGGGGGGGGGGGGGGGGAAGAATTGAATCAAGAATATTTCCAGCCTCTAGCAGTCCTGTCAGAAATTTATTTTCTCTTCTGTACATGACTTGGGAAATGTTTTTGTATTATATTTTACGACATTAAAGAAGCTGAATATATCCAAAAAAGGAAAGGATGGCAATATGCTTACTTCTTTTCAAGGGATGTAATTCCACCACTACATCGCTGACGAGGGGAGACAATACTACTAACAACAAAAAATCTTCATGAAATAAATGTGTTTTTATTACATTTAACTAATGGTTTTTCCAGTTTTAAAAATAAATCAGTATACAGCTTGCACTATTCATGTGTGATCTTTAAAACACAAGGCATGAGATTCTTATCTTCATACACTTGCGATTCTGCACTGTAGCATATCTGAAGTCAACCTTCCATAACCACTAGCTAATCACAATGCTATATTATACAGATGTGGAAATGAACCTCCGTCACCACAAAACAAGGCTCAGACATAAAGGTCTTTTATATTAGGATATGCGCCCTAATATAACCGGCTAGGTTGAACAAGACGCGCCTTGCCAAAACGAGGCAAAACTTAAAAAAAAAAACCTCCGTCATGGGACTCTTGAAATCATCCACACACTCCAGGGATTCCCTCTGTGGTGAAACATGTTTAGAACCCAGCACTGTACATCAAGCTTGGAATAGTCAGTCACTTGAGCACCAGATGTAACTCTGACCTTTACCTGGCTGGCTGCATGCAAGAGGATCTCACTGTGGCCCCATGATAGGTAGGGCAAGCTGAGACGTGGCTCTGTGTAGAACGTGACAATTCATTCGGTGATCTCAGAACCAGAGTACATCATTTTAGCTCTGCGTCTCTGGAGAACCCATTAAATGGCGGGGAATGCGACACAGTATGACACTCGCTTCTTCCTCCTAATTTGAGACCAGATGTGATGATCCTTTAAATGCCAGCCAAGTGAGACCAGATGTGATGATCCTTTAAATGCCAGCCAAGTGGAGAAACTGTAACTCATGGTTTGGTTTTAAGGGATGTCTTCATTACTCACAGACAACTCCACTAGTGCTCCGATATCCTCCCTTAGATCACATAAGGAGGATCTCAGCACAGTGCACGGACTCCGTAGCAACAGTAAGAATCCTAATGTGTATGCGGGAATCACACATTCTATAAATATTTTTGTGGGTAGGTTTCCTAATTCATGACTTCAGCTCAATACGTTTAGGATTGGCAGAAAAGCCACAGAAGAAGTCTAGATATACATGTAAATAATGCTAAGGAGTCTTCAACTTGGTATTGGCCGCAAAAGAGGGAGAAGCTCAGGAACCCTAGTTTAACAACAAGCCGGCTTGAACAAAACATTAGTTTTGGTTTGGTTTGGTTTGGTTTGGTTTGGTTTGGTTTTAAGGACTATCTTCATTGCACACGGACTACTCCATCAGTGCTCCGATCTCCCCCCTTAGATCACACAAGGAGGATCTCAGCACAGTGAACGAACTCCGTAGCACCGGCGAGAATCCCAGTGTGTGTATATAATGTATAGGAATCACACATTCTATAAATATTTTTGTGGTGGGTAGGTTTCCTCATTTTTAAATTTTGCCAGGGCAGCGGCCTGATAGGCCATTAAATGGTCATGAAATAATCGTGAGCACCCCTGTCGCCATCTGCCAGCGACACAAAGGGATTTTTCATTATTAATTGGCCAGGGGGATAATACTACAAAGAAAAAGCAGCATATGAATATACAATCTGAAATTATACATAGCATATTTAATTAAAAGGTGTCAGAGGTTCAACAAGATACGTTTTTTTTTTTTTTCATTTATGTACAGTCTTGCAGCGCCGGTTTTTGTGGTGTGTTTATTGAGAACTTTATTTTAGGTGAAAAGCTTGGTAAGGTCTGGTGACTCCTTTCGTCGCGTCCATGCGTCAAAGCTCTGGAATCTTACACGGGTGTTTGCACTTCTCACGTATGTAAGCTGTAGCAGAACACTTCTGCCAATGAAAAGACCCGAACTGAACACATTAAACAAAAATAATCATGACTACATTTTGTATTCCGCAGTTATCACAGAGAACGCACCAGCGTCATGACATCCACATCTATTTCTTCTTCTTCTTCCGTCCTTAGCCAAAGACCGACCAAGCAGTCAGAGGCCATCACGCCTTGTGGCGTCTTAAGGGCAACAGCAGATTGATTTTCTCTGTTGTAGTTTCCCATCACGCCTAGCGGCGTCTTTAGGGCAACAACAAATAGATCCATCTGCCGTTGTTTCCGTAATCGGTGTGACAAGCCAACACACATCTATTTAGCCCTATACAAATGTTCGAATAGAAACAGCAAAAAACACGACTTTAAAAAAAAAAATCGGGTTAATCTGTCAACGCAGGTACAGATGGTCCCGAAAACGTCAGCAACGATCAGTAACATTATTTTAAATATGAAACAGAATGTCCGCATCAGATTAGCTGTCTACTTTAGTAGTTATGTCTGTATAACATAATTGTGTTCTATGAGTATATGAGGAGGACTGCCGTAAGACGGGAGTAAAACTAGAATGAAAAAACCAAAACACAAATAGTGATACGTCTTACTGGGAGAAAAGACAAGAAAAAACATACGTTGCGGCCACAAGGCCTTCGTCAGGGACAGACAAACGAAAAACAGAAGTGAAAGAAAGTGAGAATTAAGTAGAGAACATAAAACTAGAAAAATAAGAGAAAACAGTCCCTGATGTGGGTCACGTGTTGGAAATAAAATGTCTGTCACTGAACCGGAAACTGGAAGTGGATACTAAATTCAAAGCATAAATAAATAAATAAAAATGAAAACAAGTACTGGAAAACTGAGTGAGGAAAAAGTAATATTAATAATTTAAAAAAAACGGAGAGGAATAAATAAGGAGAGAGAAGATGAAGAAAAAGTAATTTTCAAGGGTGATGTGACATGGAAAACGTAAACAGATCCTCAGAACTCCGACTACCTCGTTTCCTCATTAGTATGTAGGTTTTGCAACGCTTATCTTGAAGAACCTTAAAATGAAGAACCTATGGCATAACACCAGCAAATTAATAAAAGTAAAACTTATGAGAACGTGCATCTTCCCGGTAGCAACAAATGGATGTGAATCATGGACCATTACTCAAACATTAAAGAAAAAAATTAAATCTTTCGAAGCAAAGTGTTACAGAAAAATTCTCAGAATATCTTGGACCAAGAAGAAGAAAAATATAGACATCCTACACGACCTGAACATCGAGGAAAACTGGCTCATAAACAATATCATGTTCCGGAAACTGAAATATTTTGGCCACATTAAACGCCATAGAGGCTTAGAGAGAGCAGTGATGGAGGGTATGGTACCAGGAAGGCGAGGCAGGGGTCGACCAAGACGACGGTGGACACAGGACATTGAAGACACCTTGAACATGACATTGAAGGAGGCAAGAGGGCTGGCTAGAGATCGAGAGTCTTTCAGGCGGGCTGTGATGAAAGAGACGTTCTGCAAGGGCATGCTACATGATGATCTTGAAGCCACGCCTATTTTTTTTGTTCCCTGTCTTACACGCACTAATGAGTGTTTACAAACAGACCTATTAGCCAGTCCGCGACCGGACAGATAACAGTCTGCGATTATAATTCGTTATCTGAATTATCACGCGAGCGACTTGCCTATCATCGAATAGTGGCAGATCAGACAGAAACGCGCGTAGAAAGATAACTGTTTGTTCGTTTGAAGAATCAAGGGAGATAAGACTATTCCCGTACCTTTGATGTTTACGTTTCTTCAGGGGGACTTAAGCAAAATGAAAAAGGGGTGATAATAAGATTTACCGACCACAATCGTTTGTCCGTGATCCCAGGGGACGTAATTATCTGATCTACAGCAGAGAGACGAGATCAAAGACGGTCTGTTCGCTTAGCATATGTCTATGTTGTTGGTCGGCATCAGTGAGCGGGAAATCTTATCTCGGGAATCGAACCGTAGATTTTCCATGATTTGGCCGAATGCGCGATTTCTCGCAATATTTAGTGATTTAACCCCATTTCCGTATAAATACTCAGTCCTCGTAAAGTCAGTTTATCAGTCGCTCAGAAACATTTTGGATATATCTAGCTCGCCATTCTAGAGCCATTGTAAAAAGTGGATTATTAGAATTCCGTAGAGATTGTTTCATTTTTCTGATTTGCAGTAAAATATATATTAGCATTTTAGTGATTTAATGTGTTAAGTTCCTCATTATAATTCACTGGGATTTTCTATGTGTTGTATATGGCACACAGCTAAATTTGCCAGCGTAATGTAAATTTAATCACTCGCTATAACCCAGAAAGAGATGTTTTAATTGACTGATAAATACACTAGGCGACTGACTATTGACGGAATATAAATTTACTTCTAATTCATTACGTGTAATTGTGTAAGTGACTAGTGTAAGATCATGTGGCGAAACAAATAGCTAGTAATGACAAGCGATATTCGTATTTTAGTCATAATTAAATTAACACTGATATTGTGCGCTGAGAGTTTTACCGGGTGGGAGGGGAAAAAGAACGTACCTTAAACCCAACCCGTAACAGGTGAGCGAAGCGTGATAAGATGGGCAAAGACACGGGTGTCTTTTAATTTAATTAAATGACGGAGTGGATAAGAGATCTTACCTTGCGCATGATAGGATAGGATAATGAAATGGTGATTAAAGGTTTTGTTTTCTCCACATTTAGTACTGATCACAAACCAGCCTGCCAGCTGTCTAAATAGCACCAGTAAACAATTCTTATTATTATCGGGTGATGTTGACCTGTGCGGTCCTCTTGTTTCATACAGAGAGAGTCCAAACTTACAAACATTAAGAATTAATTATAACTGGACAAACCAGATCTTGCATTCAATTGTATCAGCCCGCAGTGTCCAAAGATATAACCATAACATAATTTCTGACTACTGACCATTGTGGTTCCAAGTTGATGTATCCGGGAGAATACATGGTTTCAGGATCGGCACTCAACACCAGAGAGAAAAACCGATAGGATATACCTTCATCATCGTCTTTTTTTTTCTGTAAGTTTACCAACCATATGTTGCCTTTAACTATTGGAAGTACTGTCTAATGTCTACTGTGAACACTAGATCGCGAATTATATATTATCTACATTAACTATCTGATGTGACATTATCATATTCAATAACATCACCAAAGTAGGCGTTCCCCATTAGGAAGATTAATTATACGTGGAGGAACTGGGGCTTACTTCGGAGAAGCACAACTCTGGATTATGTTACGTGTTCACTGATGTTTACGTTCAAGAGGTTGTCAAGCAACCAGTAGGTAAGCGAGATTGTATGTGGCCACAGATTGACAGAGCGAGAGAAAGAGGAGTGACTATTTATTTTGTATAATCATTGTACTCCGTTGTTTTGTTTGTTCGCTAATACTGTTATTTTTACAGGATAGATTAACTAGGAACTCTGTTCTTTACTTTATCATCTATTCCATACCACTGTGCAAATCTTTGACCTTAAAGGTTATTTACTTCTTGCGGGATCTTGTCTCAACAGAGGGGAAGGTACTTATGGGGTTATTTTCCAAATTCTGTAACCTATGATTTTATTGATTTATATATGTTTGATGTTGTGAAGAGTTTAATGATAAATAAACTAAACAAAAACTTAATTACTTGTGTTGGTCAACCTAGCCTATACCCTATCTCCATCTACCATAGTTTTAACGTTTGTGTGTCTTGTTGTCACATAACTGTGTGCGTGTGCGTGTGTGAGTGGTTAAATATATATATATGTATATTCCATTAAATTTTTCATGTATGGAGTGTAGGATTGTCTGAAAAAACAAATTACAGTCGTAAAGATAGGCTGGACAAGAGTATCTTCTCAATCCAGTGACAGATTCTACCCTTAAATTATTCAGTCGTGAAATCTATTTCTTTTACCTTATTTCTCACTTATTTACCACTTGGCTTGTTCTATTCAGACGGGACCAAATCTATCTCAAATAACTATCTAATCTACGACAGAATTTCGGCTCGCCCGTAGGACTGATCTTAGTTTAACTCTAGATAGAGCGTGGTGTGGTTGTCTCGTGAGTTAAGGAATAAAAATAATTATCCCCTAGACAAACGGCCTGTTATTGGGTTGCTGACCACACAAATTATAAATTGTTTTTTTTCACAGCACTGTAGAGTATATACAGTAAGATTTTGATGGTAAT
Organism: Oreohelix idahoensis; assembly: GCA_024509875.1. Lineage (NCBI taxonomy): Eukaryota > Metazoa > Mollusca > Gastropoda > Stylommatophora > Oreohelicidae > Oreohelix > Oreohelix idahoensis. The sequence continues at coordinate 115,867 of JAMPIV010001854.1, read as the reverse complement.
CCTTGAAAGAGTTATGTTATGTAATAATTTTGTACTTCTAGACCGCTGGTAGCGCGTGATTGTTTAGCAATCACCAGGTTTTTTTAAACAGTAGAGTGTGAGGTAAGCAAAGGGAGTGTAATCTGGCTATCGTCAAGTTAATAGCCTCCCCTAACTCTATAAACTGACTTCAGGTGTGGGCCAGTTTTTTTGTTGGTGGACTTAAAATAAGGAAATTTGGTTTTGTCTCCTTATATTTTTAAGCATAACAATTTTTTTCCAACGTAGTAATAGTAGTTTTTTCAGTTGTTAGACTGATCTACCATTTTTATGGTTTAAGTCGTCTGTATTGATAGCCTTGTTGCCAGTTAATAACAGTGATAGGTTTAGATAACTGATAACTGGGAGGAGGTAACACAGTTTAATTAAAAAAAAAATTTTTTTTTTGGTAATTTCCCGTAATTGGTTAAGGATAAGTGTAATTTTTTTCTCTTCTTCTTTCTCGAATAAGTTGCAGTCAGTAATTGCCATGGCTGAACGTGCAAAACTTAGAACAATGCTAAGAGGGGAAGCAAGGGAAGAGGGATTACAGGGAGAAGAAGCGAAAGCGTTTGTCAACGAAGAACTTGACAGATATGATGCGGAGAAGAAAGAAGCAGAAGATAGGCAGATAGAGAAGGAGCGAGAAGAGCGTCAATTGGAGCAGAAGAAAATTGATGCAGAGATGGAAGCTCGCAGGGCAAACAAACGAGAGAGAGAGACAACATGAGGTAAGAGAGAGGGAGAGACAGCATGAGGAAAGAAAAAATGAGCAACGATGACTGCACGAGTTGGCGCTTAAGACCCTAGAGGCCCAAAGTCGTGGTGCTGCGTCTACCCCCAGCAATGGAGAGCCGTCTTCACCTCATTCATCTTTAACTGATCAATGCATTACTCAATCCCCTCAACTAGCAGCTATGTCTTTTGCCCTGGAATCCTTCCCAAGCCCCAATAAGAAAATTGACTCCTATCTAGAAAAATTTGAGAGAATGGCAAATCTGTACGGCTCAGAAAGTTCGCGATGATGTTTGAAGCTTTCCCAGGCTTTGAAAGGTATTGCATATGATGTCTATGTGAAACTGGGAACCAGCAACCAAGACAACTACGACATGTTAAAGAAGGCTTTGCTGGAGAGTTTCGAAATGAATGCTCACAAATTTTTGCAACTGTTCCGAAACAGCAGGAAGGAAGGCACTGAGACATTTCACCAGTTCTCTTCACGCCTGAAAGGATATTTGACAAAGTGTATAGAGCTTTCAGAGCTCCCTCGCACCTATGAAGAGCTTGAAGAGTTTGTTTCTACCGAACAAATAAAAACACATTGTCAAATGAAACCCGTAGGTTTCTTGCTGAGCAAGGCGCAGTAAAGCTGGAAGACATTTTGAGCAAGTCTGAGCAATATAACAATGCGCTGGCCGAACTGCCAGGCACCAAAAGAAAACCGACAGATGAGCCTTCTCGGAAAAATAATCTAGAGCAGTCTTCCCATTCTTCCCACCACCAAAACCAAAGAGAAACTGTACCCCAGAATTCCCCTCACGAAAAATCGAAATTCTATAAAAACAGGTACCCCACCAACAACAATTCTGATCAGCCCAATCGACCTCAAATGCACCGCAGCCAGAAAGGTCAAGATAAGGGAAAGATCCCTGCACAAGGGACATCTGATCAGAGCAAGCACACAGGGACAAAACGAATCGGTCGCTTGAAAACAGACTCGCAACGGAGGATTAGTGTCAGTGATTCTCAACCCGAGGGTGAGAGGCCCTCAACGCGAGGAACTGTTATTTTGAACGGGACTTCAACATATTGTCTTTTTGACACAGGGTTGTCCTTTGATTGTATTGTCGCAAAGCATTTGGTCAAACCTGGTCAAGAGACAGAAGAAACCGTCAAACTATGTGGAGTTTTGAAAGGAGATGCACCCATAACGCTTCTTATCGCACTGGTGGAGATACTCTCTGATTTCGTCAGAGGTGTTATCAAAGCGGCTATAATGGATGATCCGATCTACCCAGTCATACTTGGACGTAGATATGAGTTTATTGGGAGACCGAAAGAGCCGATTGTGGCAGCAGTAACCACAAGAGGGCAAACCAAGAAGGAACGGGAACCTGCGCCTAACATGTTGCCTAAGGAACTAAAAGAGGCGCAACAAAAGGACCGTACCTTGGAGCCCTGCTTTAGGAAACTGCCCATGGCCAAGGACCCCAGACACAACGGAGACATCTTTTCTAAGGATAAATATTGTATCGTAGAACGGGCAACCATGAACAGGGATATAATCAGCTCCTAGTACCGATGCAGTTCAGAAACCAAATCTTATAAATGGGGCACTCTCTTCCCTTTAGCGGACATACGGGACAAAACGCCCATATTCGGCGAATATCGACTCAACTATTGGTGGCCAGGAATGAACGCTGATATCAGATACGTAAAATCCTGCTCCAAGTGCCAACGTGTGGTACCCAAGCATTGGACACCCCCAGTTCTCATGGGAGAAATGCAAATAGTGGGGACACCATTTGAACGTGGTTGCAGTAGACATTATAGGACCCTTAGAAAGGACTAAAAGAAGGAACAGGTTTATCCTGACCTTAGTCGACACATGCACTTTGTGGGCAGAAGCTATACCGCTAACATGCACGCATTCCAAGCATGTCGCAGAAGCCCTAGTGCAGATTTTTTCACGGTTGGGATTCCCTCAACAAGTTTTGACGGATAACGGATCCCAATTCCGTAGCCTGTTAATGGAGGAGATCCCTATAATCCGGCCGGAAGTTGGTTAGTAGATCGTGTCAACGGAAGCCTCACCATGATGTTACGTAAGCTGGGTCAAGAGAAACCTGAAGATTGGGACCTTTTCATTCCTGCAGCCTTATTCGCCTACAAGGAAGTCCCCCAGGCCTCTACAGGTTTTATCACCAGCTACACTTTTATTCGGCAGACCTAATAAGGGCCCGCTCGAAGCCTCACTCCGGTCACTGACAGACCAGAAGGCTGATGAGACAGTCGTCTCAGCAAGCAAATATGTATCGGAACTTAAGGAAAGGTTACAACTAGGATGGGATCTAGCAACAACCAACCTTAAGCGAGCACGCACGAAGCAAGCTAAACGATACAACAAAGCCGCGAAAGAGAGAGAATTACAACCAGGAAAGAAGGTTTTGTTGCTACTTCCAACCGGAAGCAACAAACTACGTATCGGATGGCAAGGGCCGTTTACCGTCCTTAAATAGATCTCACGGACCAACTATCAGATCTCTATTAAAAGAAAGGAAAAGGTCTACCATGTAAATTTGTTAAAGAAATATTTGGAAAGACCGGTGCCTTCTCCCGAACATCTCCTGGCGGTCGCCATAGCAACCGAAGACGAGGAAGATGACGATAGTTGCATGGAATATCCACTGCAACAAACGGAATCTTTCAACGATGTCAAATTCGGCGATACTCTTTCTAACGCACAACAGACAGAAACGAGGGCGCTACTGAAACAGTACTCAGCAGTTTTAACAGACATACCTGGTAGAACGTATCTCGTTGAGTTCGATATGAAACTGACAAACGAAACACCTGTGCTAACCAGAGTTTACCCTATTCCGTATGCTAAAGCTGATACGCTCCGTGGAGAGATAGACAAATTGCTACAAGCTGGAATTATTAGCGAGTCTACATCTCCTTATAGTTCGAGCATCGTACTGCTACAGAAGCTCAATAAGGAAGTTCGGCTGTGCATCGATTACCGTTTACTTAACACTGTAACGAAATTCCAGCCGGAACCACTCCAGAGCGCTTCTGAACTGTTCACAAAGCTTAGCAGGGCAAGAATTTTCTCCAAGATTGACCTGAGTAAAGGTTATTATCAAATATCAGTCAAGGAGGAGATTAAACCCCTGTTAGCTTTTAGCACCAGTGAAGGACACTATACTTTCAACGTGATGCCATTCGGTTTGCACAACGCACCAGGAGTCTTCACCAGAATGATGAAAAAGCTTTTAGAACCATTGCAAAGTCCGCATATCCACAATTTCAAGGATGACATATTGATTGCAACGGAAACATACGACGAACATATTGCTACGGTTGCTATGCTCCTCAGGAGACTACAGGAAACAGGCCTGACAGCCAGGCCTAGCAAATGTTTAATCGGATATGTGAAGCTTGACTTCCTAGAGCATACCATTTCTCACGGTTCCATGTGGCCAGTTGCCAAAAACGTTGAGAAAATACGTGCAGTAAAAAGGCCTAAAACGAACAGAGACACACGTTCATTTCTATCACTGTGTACCTATTACCAGAAATCCATTAAAAATGTCAATGGCCTTACAGCACCTCTTACTGACCTCACAAAAAAGTGACAACCGGGAAAAGTTATTTGGAATTCAGAGTGCGAACACTCTTACGTCACTCTCAAGGAACAGCTGTCCAAATATCCAGTTTTAAGGTTACCTGACCTTAAGAAACCTTTTATTTTGCGTGTCGAGGCCTCGGGAATGGGAATCGGGTAAACACTGCTCCAAGCAGATGACAATAATCCGAACCTCTTATTTCCAGTTGCATACGGCAGCCGAAAACTGAACACAGCAGAGAGGAATTATTCGACCGTGGAGATAGAATGTTTAGCACTTGTACTCGGGATCAGATGGCACCATGAATATCTGTATGGAGTGTCGTTCACAGTGCAAACGGACCATGCTCCACTGGCGTTTCTTGGGGCCAATAAGGAATTCAACGCGAAGATCATGCGCTGGGCTTTGCTGCTAAGCGTATACTCTTTTAAGGTTCAATACTTACCGGGAAAATAAAACGTAGGAGTGGACTTTATGAGTCGAAGTTGGAGTAGGGAGGAGGAGGATGAAGATAGCAATCACTCGGAAGCCACGGATAACAGTGACTCTATTTACATAAATGAGATATGAAACGGTTTCATATCTTCAAGCCGGGACGAACTGTGACGTGGAAAACGTAAATAGATCCTCAGAACTCCGACTACCTCGTTTCCTCATTAGTATGTAGGTTTTGCAATGCATATCTTGAAGCCACGCCTATTTTTTTCCCTGTCTTACATGCACTAATGAGTGTTTACAAACAGACCTATTATCCAGTCCGCGACCAGACAGATAACAGTCTGCGATTATGATTCGTTATCTGAATTATCACACGAGCGACTTGCCTATTATCGAATAGTGGCAGATCAGACAGAAACGCGCGTAGAAAGATAACTGTTTGTTCGTTTGAAGAATCAAGGGAGATAAGACTATTCTCGTACCTTTGATGTTTACGTTTCTTCAGGGGGACTTAAGCAAAATGAAAAAGGGGCGATAATAAGATTTACCGATCACAATCGTTTGTCCGTGATCCCAGGGGACGTAATTATCTGATCTACAGCAGAGAGACGAGATCAAAGACGGTCTGTTCGCTTAGCATATGTCTATGTTGTTGGTCGGCATCAGTGAGCGGGAAATCTTATCTCGGGAATCGAACCGTAGATTTTCCCTGATATGGCCGAAGGCGCGATTTCTCGCACTAGTTAGTGATTTAACCCCATTTCCGTATAAATACTCAGTCCTCGTAAAGTCAGTTTATCAGTCGCTCAGAAACATTTTGGATATATCTAGCTCGCCATTCTAGAGCCATTGTAAAAAGTGGATTATTAGAATTCCGTGGAGATTGTATCATTTTTCTGAGTTATGGTAATATACGAGTATATTAGCATTTTAGTGATTTAATGTGTTAAGTTCCTTATTATAATTCACTGGGATTTTCTATGTGTTAATTGACTAGCGTAGCAAATGGCGCGCAGCTAAATTTGCCAGTGTAATGTAAATTTAATCACTCGCTATAACCCAGAAAGAGATGTTTTAATTGACTGATAAATACACTAGGCGACTGACTATTGACGGAATATAAATTTACTTCTAATTCATTACGTGTAATTGTGTAAGTGACTAGTGTAAGATCATGTGGCGAAACAAATAGCTAGGAAGCCGCGCTAGCGTAGTGGTTACCACACCGCTCTGGCGACCGGGTGATCCAGGATCAAACCCGGGCGACGGCATTTGAGGATTTTTCGTCGACCGGGATTTGGACTGGATTAACTCGAGACCTGACGAGGACATTTGAAGGAGTGTCGTCAACCAGGGATTGGCGGCTCCTAAGCTGACCCAGCTCTAATGGGTACTTCCGAAATCGGCGAGTATCTGCCTGAATGGCGAGGGACACCTGTCTCTGTACAAGAAAAAAAGGGATACTCACGTAAAATCAATGTCAGGTTAGACATTAATAATAACCTGAGATTTCGCCTCGAGTATTAGCGGGCGTACGAAAAAAAAATAGCTAGTAATGACAAGCGATATTTGTATTGTAGTCATAATTAAATTAACACTGATATTGTGCGCTGAGAGTTTTACCGGGTGGGAGGGGAAAAGGCACATACCTTAAACCCAACCCGTAACAGGTGAGCGAAGCGTGATAAGATGGGCAAAGACACGGGTGTCTTTTAATTTAATTAAATGACGGAGTGGATAAGAGATCTTACCTTGCGCGTGATAGGATAGGATAATGAAATGGTGATTAAATGTTTTGTTTTCTCCACATTTAGTACTGATCACAAACCAACCCTCCAGCTGTCTAAATAGCACAAGTAAACAATTCTAATTATTATCGGGTCAGTGATGTTGACCTGTGCGGTCCTCTTGTTTCATACAGAGAGAGTCCAAGCTTACAAAGATTAAGAATTAATTATAACTGGACAAACTAGATTTTGCATTCAATTGTATCAGCCCGCAGTGTCCAAAGATATAACCATAACATAATTTCTGACTACTGACCATTGTGGTTCCAAGTTGATGTATCCGGGAGAATACATGGTTTCATGATCGACACTCAACACCAGAGAGAAAACCAGATAGGATATACCTTCATCATCGTCTTTATTTTTTTTCTGACAGTTTACCAACCACATGTTGCCTTTAACTATTGGAAGTAATGTCTACTGTCTACTGTGAACACTAGATCGCGAATTGTATATTATCTACATTAACTATCTGATGTGACATTATCATATTCAATAACATCACCAAAGTAGGCGTTCCCCATTAGGAAGATTAATTATACGTGGAGGAACTGGGGCTCACTTCGGAGAAGCACAACTCTGGATTATGTTATATGTTCACTGATGTTTACGTTCAAGAGGTTGTCAAGCAACCAGTAGGTAAGCGAGATTGTATGTAGCCACAGATTGACAGAGCGAGAGAAAGAGGAGTGACTATTTCTATTGTATAATCATTGTACTCACTTTTTAAAAGTCGCTAATACTGTTATTTTTACAGGATAGATTAACTAGGAACTCTGTTCTTTACTTTATCGTCTATTCCATACCCCAGTGCAAATCTTTGACCTTAAAGGTTATTTACTTCTTGCGGGATCTTGTCTCAACAGAGGGAAAGGTACTTATGGGGTTATTTTCCAAATTCTGTAACCTATGATTTTATTGATTTATATATGTTTGAAGTTGTGAAGAGTTTAATGATAAATAAACTAAACAAAAACGTAATTATTTGTGTTGGTCAGCCTAGCCCATACCCAATCTCCATCTACCATAGTTTTAACGTTTGTGTGTCTTGTTGTCACATAACTGTGTGTGTGTGTGTGTGCGCGCATGAGTGGTTAAACATATATATTCCATGCAGGATTGTCTGAAAAAATAAATTACAGTCGTAAAGATAGGCTGGACTAGAGTATCTTCTCAATCCAGTGACAGATTCTACCCTTAAACTATTTAGTCGTGAAATCTATTTCTTCTACCTTATTTCTCACTTATTTACCACTTGGCTTTTTCTATTCAGACGGGACCAAATCTATCTCAAATACCTATCTAATCTACGACAGGTGATCGAAATCATGATACAAATAGGACTAGATAGAAAAGGTGTCCCAGGTACGCCAGGATGTCTAGAGCATGCCACAATGAACTGGAAAGCAATTTAAAAGGCAAAGTCTGACAGAACAAACCTCCATGTAATCTGGTTGGATCTAGCAAATGCTTATGGATCCGTTCCACACCAGATGTTGTGGCAGGCCCTAGAAATGTATCATGTTTCACAAGAGATAACACAATTAACAACACTACTAACACATCTATATAACACAATCAACAACAACACTACCATATCTAAACAACATAATCAACAACAACACTACCATATCTATAACACAATCAACAACAACACTACCATATTTATAACACAATCAACAACAACACTACCATATCTATAACACAATCAACAACAGTACTATCATATCTATATAACACAATCAACAACAGTTCTACTTTACCTATATAACACAATCAACAGCAACACTATCATATCTATAACACAATCAACAACAATAGTACCATATCTATATAACTCAATCAACAACAGTACTACCATATCTATAACACAATCAACAACAGTAGTACCATATCTATATAACACAATCAACAACAACATTATCATATCTATAACACAATGAACAACAGTACTACCATATCTATATAACACAATTAACAACAACATTATCATATCCAAATAACACAATCAACAACAACACTATCATATTTATAACATAATCAACAACAGTAGTACCATATGTATAACACAACAACAACACTATCATATCTATAACGCAATCAACAACAGTAGTACCATATCTATAATGCAATCAACAACAGTAGTACTATATCTATATAACACAATCAGCAACAGTACTACCATATCTATAACACAATCAACAACAACACTACCATATCTATAAGACAACCAACAACAGTACTACCATAGCTATAACACAATCAACAACAGTAGTACCATATATATATAACACAATCAACAATAATAGTACAATATCTATAACACAATCAACAACAACACTACCATATCTATAACACAATCAACAACAGTTATACCATATATATATATATATATATATATATATATATATATATATATATATATATATATATATATATATATATATATATATATATATATAACACAATCAACAACAGTAGTACCATATCTATATAACACAATCAGCAACAGTACTACCATATCTATAATATAATCAACAACAACACCACCATATCTATAACACAATCAGCAACAGTACTACCATATCTATAATATAATCAACAACAACACCACCATATCTATAACACAATCAACAACAGTACTACCATAGCTATAACACAATCAACAACAGTAGTACCATATCTATAAAACAATCAGCAACAACACTATCATATCAGTCCATACCATCGTCTATAACAAATGAATACACTTGACTTACGTTTTGTCCGCCCGAAGTGTGTTGTACCTACGAGCTGTGAACCAACAGTGTCGTTGTGGACGTAAGTACATAACTCAGTTTTATTCTCAGGGGACTGTCCAAGCACGGCCTCTCTGATTTGAGACTCGTCTAGCCCAGTCGGATTGCGATTTTTGGGGATAATTTTATACCGGAGATTAGTTTTTAGAACTTGCTGCGTCTGGTAGGAAAACACATGATCAGTGTTGAAATGTTCACTTTGTTCAATGCTACCTTTCAGTTTGTTGTTTGTTGAGTGCATGAATGATTTCATCTGTCTTGTGTTTGTTGACTCCATGCTAGAAATATATCCAATATCGTCTTGTCTGTGGCTACGACATGAAACATGTCGTGCTATTTTGCAGATGTTACTAGGCGTAGTTATGTCACACGGAGCCCTTTGACAAACGCCATTTAACTTGACGATGTCATTATCTCTAGTTTTGTTTGACGCTTCAGCGTCATCAGTTGTTGTAACTTCTTCTTTTCCTTGGCGGTTACAGCTATATGCCATCCTGCGACCTGCCGTGGGTAGGCTTGGCTGGTTTATATTATCTTTGATCGTACTGTTGGTGCTTCCAGTGTTGTAGTTGATGTACTTATTTGTGTACATCGCTGGGTTGTTATGTCTATTATTGCTTTGGACTATATTGATGATAGTAACATGACGTGTTCTAGAATTGATGTTAAGCAAACAATGCTGGGAGTTTGTACTGTCTGGCATGTTGATGACTTCTGCAGACCGTAATGTCGAGTTTGTAACAGGCATAGTCTTGTAGACGTCTGCTCTGATCCGTGTGACTTTTTTTTGTGAGTGTGATTCTGTCCGTTAATTTGCCACTCTCTTGCAAGCCCTCGTTTTTTTCGGCTGTGAAACACTGTTACCTCCTCACTGCAGGGGCGATAACCATTCCTGAACCCTGTAACACTTTTCAGCCTGGTTTGGTTCACTAAACTAGAGTAGGGTCATGTGTTATTTACTGGTTCTAAAAATCCGTTTTTCTCCTATGGCTTATTTACTGTTTCCAGCCAGCAGAAGTCTGACTATGAGTTAATTAGCTTCCACCATAGCAGTTGTCTCGTTATTTGCTGTTTCTACAAATAAAAATAAAATAAAAAAATTCAACAGTTATTGACAGGTTGCAAGAAAGAAAGGTGTGTGGTTACTATTTAAGTTTATATATACGTCCGGAAGCACATAAATCATGATGTTCCCTTTGACTACTTGCTGTACAGAGGTGTGACAAGATGACATACAACCTGCGAGATGTTTGTCTTCGTGACTATCGAAAAAAAAAAATGAATAACACAGTTATTTCTTTTAAGTTGCCAATGGTCTATGTTTTACACAGCCTTGAAACAGTTCCAAATGGATTTCCTACCATACTGTTGTCGTTAGATGCTCTAATGTATTTCGATTTGTACATATTTCTGAAGTATTATTTTTGCTATAGGTTCTGAAGAATGTTCCTATTCACATTTTGCAATGAAAACTAAATAGTATAGTTCTCATTAGAGACTCTGATGTCTGTTGGTAGTTTGACATTATTACCGAAAAGTTCTCATTAGAGGCTCTGATGTATGTTGGTAGTCAGTCATTTCTACCTTAAAGCTGGCATTAGAGGCTCTGATGTATATTGGGAGTCAGACATTTCTAGTTATCTATTCAGTTGTACCTCGCTCAGTTTAAGCCTGGACTGCGGTTTGTTTACATCGGAGCTATTTTAACAATCATACATCGGAGCTATTTTAACCATCAAACAATAAATTGTCAACTGCAGTGAAGGACTCTTCAAAATTCTCCTGAACATAGGCTGCCCCGCTAAAGTGCTATGAAATGATAAAGTAATTCCACGAAGACATGACAGGAACAGTGCAGCATGCTGGAAGCACATCACAGCCCTTTGACATTCGCAATGGGGTTCAACAAATATACATCCTGGCTTCAACCCTCTTCGGGATCGTCTTTGCCTTGCTCTTTAAACGTGCATTCAGAGATGCAACTGAAGGAATATACCTTCACACTAGGTCAGATGGCCGACTATTTTACCTCGCATGGCTGAAGGCAAAAACAAAAATCAGAAGGATCACTATAAAAGACTTGTTATTCGCTGATGACGCTGTAGTCGTCATTTAAAGTCAACAGGAGCTTCAGAGCTTGATTAATCGCTTCAGAGTTTGATTAATCGCTTCAGTGCTTGATGAATCGCTTCACCCAAGCATGCAAAGACTTTGGCCTCACAACAAGTCTTAAGAAAACAAATTGCTGAATCAGGATGTGGAAGTTGCACCAGTTATAACTATGAATTGGCAGTGGGGCACTACTTTGTCGTGCATAGATAGGTTTTAAAGTTATGTAGGGTCCTGCCTGAGTATAGGAGAGGGTGATAGTACGTGAGAAGTAAAGTGTAAGAAATAGATTTTTCACGAGTGAATAGTTAAGGAGAAGATCTGTCTCTGGATTGAATAGTTTCTCTAGTCCAGCCTATCTATACGACTATAATTTAGTGTAAGACAATCTTTCACTGCCTTATATTGAGAAAATATAAGTTTACTAAACACATACACCCACACACAGCTATGTGACAACAAGACACACAAACGTGAAAAACTATGGTTAAATGGGTATGGGTCTGACCAACACACACAAAGTAGTTCTTTTGTTGTTTATTATCATTAAACTTTACAACATCGAATATCCATAAGAAATAAAGATTAGATACATCCGAATTACATGCATAGAAAAATAACAGAATACCTATGCCCTCCCCTCGTTGAGAAGATAAGAACCCAACCAAGTTAATAACCCCAAAGGTCAAAAAGGTTAGCAATAGGTTACAGTATAGACAGTAAAGAAACCAAATTCCTAATACGTGCTAATCTGTCAAGTAGACAATAGTTAAAGCAAAATAACTAGTTTGGTACATGCTACCGTAACAAGAAAATATTCAATCTCTCTCTCTCTCTCTCTCTCTCTCTCTCTCTCTGACTTACGTGGCCAAGCTCTCTCTCTCTCCTTACCTAATCTTGGTGATATTTTCTGGAATGTACAGTTATCCTGAATATATTTATCGATACTGATAGTATCAGGGTACAGTGTCAAATTTGGCCCCAGTCCAGTCTTGACAATAACTTTATAAGGTGGACGCCAAGTTTGGTGAGGTAATCCTGGATCGATAGTGTCAACTCAAATAATTAATGATAGAAAAAAATCGAGATCTAGTGTTCACAGCAAAGAATGGAAAAACAAATATTTCTGGTAGGTTGACACAGCTAGTTGCTAAATATTGTTACTGATGATGGTACGTGATTGATTGGTAAATCCTATCGGCTGGCTCTGGTGAGTGCCGATTCTAAAATAGCGTAACTCTCCTGGACAAATATCCTCTGGGAAAAACGACTATCAGAAATCGGGAGAATAGTTTTTGTTATTTCATCACAATGGGCTGATAAAAATGCAAGAAAATATATCTGGGTATTTTGTAAGTCCAGTTAAAATTTACTAGTAAAATGTTCGTTAGTCTCTGTGGCCCGTCCTATTCACAACTGAAAACTTGGAGACGCGTCAGCCAATAGAAGACAACTTTAATCCAATCAGTAAAATTAGAGACAAGGCCCAAGATATAACCACATAAAAAAACCGCTGGTCGCTGTTGATCAGGTTGCCTAAGGATATAGGAACATTATGAAAAAATTACTGCTACTGTAATAATATCTACATATATATATACACGGAAGGGGACGCTACAATCTCTCATCCTCTCCGTCAGTATTGATTAAAGTTAAAAAGCACATGTTATGTCTAGCCTATCCTATCGCGCGTCGCTTAGTGGGTACAACTTTGGTTGAGGCATGCAGCCTTTTCTCCCCTCCTGCTCCGGTCAACGATCAGCGCATAATGTCACTTATGATTAAATTATCTACGCGCCCTCAACACATATCGCCTGTCATTAATAACATTAACTATTCGATTTCCGGCGTTTGTTTGTTTAGTCGCATGAGATAGTCAGACACAATCACTTACTACATTACACACAATGAAATAAAAGTGAATTGTATTCCGTCAATTATCAGTCGCCTATTGTATTTATTAGTCAACTAAACCGTCTCTTTCTGTGTGATAGCGGGTGATTAGATTTACATTACAACTGAAATATCTGGAATGAAAATAGCTACGCGTTATTTAATTCGCTAGTCTTAACATCTAGAAAACCACAGTGAATTTAAGATGCTAACACTTTTAACACTTTAATACGCTTAAGCACTAATTTACATATTACCAGAAATCCAGAAAGAAACACCACGATCTATTAACACATCTATTTCCTCTGGTTCTAGATAACGTGTTTAGACTCTCCGAAAAAATTCTGAGCGACTCTGATAATGATTTTAGAAAGGCGCAGTTTATATACAATCATGTTGTTATGATCTCTAGAAGATGTGAATTCTCACACTCCGTTTCCCAGCAGAGAAATCTGAAACTACGTTTCCCAGATCAAGGGTTTAACGGTCGCTTCTGCCGGCCGTTGCTAATCGACAACAAAAGCGTAACCCGTGCAGCGGGTTCCCGTCTGAGATTTTCCCTGTTTCTCGAGATCAAAGGATTTGCTCCCCTTATAGAGAGTCTTCAAAGGCCGTTACCTTTCCACGTGTTTTCCACGTGCGATCTGCTCGTCATCGTAATTGTGACAGATTCGCTCGCGTGAGAAACTTGCGTAAACGAACGTGGTTTGCACCTGCTATGAATGACAGGTTGCGAAAGTTGGTAAACAAGCTCGTTTGATCATCATCATCAGTTGCCATCTCCACAACGAAGGTTGGCTGTAATGGATCTCCAACGTCTTCTGTCTCTTGTCTTGGTGGTGCACTCTGATAGACTCTTTCCTGTCCATCTCTTGATGTTATCTTCCCACTTATAGCGCTGTCTTCCCCTTGCGCGTTTGCCTTCAGCTCTCCCCTCTGTTATGGTCTTCTGCAAGGTGTTATGCCTTTTTATGTGGCCAAAGTATTTTAGCTGCCGAACCTTGATTTCCCTCATTAGTTCTCTTTTCATACCTAGAATTTCTAGAACCTCTTTATTTGTTTTCATCTCTTTCCATGAGATACGCCCAATTCTTCTATATATCCACATTTCAAGAGCCTCAATTCTTTCTTCCAAATGCTTATTCATCGTCCATGTTTCAGCACCATACAGAAATGCAGAATATATATAACACTTTATGATTCTCAGTTTTAATTTGTGAGATAACTGTTTAGATGTCAGTATATGTTTCATGTTGTTGAATGTAGCTCTGGCCATTCCTATTCTCTTCTTGATTTCTGTTTCACATCTGCCATCTTCTGTTATTATATGACCAAGATATACGTAGCTTTTGACTTGTTCCAGGATTTTCCCATTTACGCTTATCTTTAATGTGGGTTTATCGTCTGTTTTGCTAATTATCATAGTTTTTGTTTTCTCAATATTAATGTCAAGTCCATATTCATGACTTATACTGTTCACTTGCTTCACTAGTTCTTGTAATTCCTGTTCGCTTTCAGCTAACAACACGGTATCATCTGCATATCTAAGGTTGTTTATTGACCTTACACTGATGTTCAGTCCTGGTATTTCCTGTATCTGTTTGAAAATTTTTTCGGTGTATAAATTAAATAGCACACAACCTTGTCTGACACCTCTTTTTATGTCTATGTATGATGAATAGTTCCTTCAAGATCTTACTGTGGCAGTTTGCTCCCAATAAAGATTACTGAGTATTCTTATATCTTTGCCATCAATACCTATGTCTTCAAGGCATTCAATTATTTTCTCATGATGGACTCTGTCAAAAGCCTTCTTATAGTCAATGAAGCACATGTACATACTTTTTTGGACATCTGTATATTTTTTCTGCTAATATTCTTAGGCAAAATATTGCCTTTCTTGTTCCACTGTTCCGTCTGAAACCAAACTGTTCTTCTTGGAGTTCGCTGTCTACCTTACTTTTTATTCTTTCCTGTATGATTTTGAGCAGTATCTTAATTGCATGACTCATCAGGCTGATTGTTCTGAAGTCTGAACATTCTGTTGCATTTGGTTTTTTGGGCAATGTTATAAAAACTGAAGTCTTCATGTCGTGTGGTATATATCCTGTATTGTATATATCGTTGCATAGATCTGTGATTGTATCTATACCAAAGCTCTCCAGAGCTTCTATCATTTCAATGTTTATGTTATCCATGCCTGCTGATTTTCCTTTTTGTATCATATGTATGGCATTCTCTACTTCTGATCTGAGAATGTTTGGGCCTTCATTAGAATCTGGTGATGGTTTTTTTTACCTCTGTTGTCGTTTGATATGGTTAAGTGAAAAGAGGCGTGGATTAAAAGGTGAGACAGACTGGCACAGAAATGCGTGACTGGATTAGCAAATCTTAAAACTACGCTGGGGTCACGAAAGGCTGTCGGATACAAGGGCTTCATTTCCATTACACGTCACATACCTGTGGTCTGCCATCAACGACAAACTCTCTCTGGACACAGAAATTGACAGCCTCTTTGGCAAAGCTGCAGCTACTGCCCGCCACATAATGTTGTTCGACCATCACGGGTGATGAAGACCACTCTGTTCATCCAATTATTTAGGAATATGTTAGGTTAGTCTATGGGTACGAAGGTGACTGATGAGCCCGATGCGGGCCTGGAAAGATCTCGGACAGTGTGGGCAGGTAATGTTTGCTTCATGTGAGGGTTTTATTACACGGTCCTTTCTAGCTTGTCTCCGCTGTTCCGCTGCTGCTCTTCTGGATGATTCGCATGCCTCTGCACCTTTACGAAGAGATATGCGCCAAGCAGTTTGGTCTTGCGCAGCAGCTTCCAATGTGTCTGGGTTTATGTCAAAGGTTTTTAATGACGTATTTAACATGTCGCTGAAGCGCTTCTTTTGGCAACCTTGGGAGCGTTTACCTTTCTGCATCTCACCATAAAAGAGTATCTTTGGCAGTCGATGGTCTGGCATGCGGACTACATTACCTGCCCAGCGAATCTGTGACTGCATCAGAATAGTATCAATACTAGGGATACCAGCTCTGTCAAGAACGGCGGTATCTGGGATCTTGTCTTGCCATTTGATGTTCATTATCTTCCTGAGACAGACTGTATGGAAGTGGTTTAGCTTCTTTACGTGGCGCCTGTATACAGTCCATGTTTCACATGCATATAGCAGCACTGGAAGCACCGCAGCTCTGTACACCTTCAGCTTTGTCTGTAGACTAATGCCACTTCGATGCCAAACGTTGGTGTATAGTCTGCCAAATGTGCTGCTGGCTTTGGAGATCCTGGTGTTCACCTCATCATCAATGACAATGTTCTGGGATAGTGTGCTACTAAGGTATGCGAATCTGTTCACAACATTCAGTTTCTCACCATTAACCATGATGATTGGCTCAGTATAAACTGTGCCAGGAGCTGGTTGGTACATGATTTCTGTTTTCTTCGTGTTGATGGTAAGCCCAAAGTCCGCCACATAATACGTGTTTGGGGAACTGCAAACTCACAACGAAGACCAAAGCTGCAGTATATAATGCCTGCGTCACCAGTACACTTCTATATAGTAGCGAGACATGGACAACCTATGCTCAGCAAGAAAGAAGGCTTAATACCTTCCATCTACGGTGTCCACGCTACATCCTCTGTATTTCGTGGAAGGACAAAGTGACAAATGTCGATGTGTTGTCACGCGCTGGCCATCAAAGCATGTATACACTGCTTAGACAGCGCAAACTACGCTGGCTTGGCCATGTCCGCTGCATGGAAAATGGTAGCATCCTGAAAGATATATTTTACGGACAACTGGCAGATGACAAAAAACAGTTGGGCGACCGCAGCTGAGGTTAAAAAATGTGTGCAAGAGAGACATAAAGGCACTGGACATAAATCCAGCAACCTCGGAGAATGACGCTGCCGATCAAATCAAGTGGCGGTGCTCTCTACGGTGCCACCTCAGATTGGGCGAAAAGAAGCTCTCACGGCGAGCAGAAGAAAGGAGAAAACGTCGAAAGGAACAACAGGAAAAAAAGAAGCTGAGAGGTGTCACCACAGGGGCACATTCCCACAGTCAGTTATGACTGAAGGGGCTGTCCCCTCAGGGGCACATTCCCATAGTCAGTTATGACTGAAGGGCTGTCACCTCAGGGGCACATTCCCATAGTCAGTTATGACTGAAGGGGCTGTCACCTCAGGGGCACATTCCCATAGTCAGTTATGACTGAAGGGCTGTCACCTCAGGGGTACATTCCCATAGTCAGTTATGACTGAAGGGGCTATTATTATTATTTAGCAAGACGATAAGCAGTGAGCTGTGATTTAGTGAGGGGCTATAAACACTGAATTGCGATTTGACAAGGGACTACAAATAGTGAACTGTGATTTAGCAAGAAACTATTAACAGGGAACTTTGATTTAGCAAGAAACTATTAACAGGGATTGCTCGCAATCGTGTACAAATATTGGCGAATATCCCGTTGCATGTCTGGCCATAAGTATTTGAGGGAAGCATGTCTTAATAAAGCACGCGCACCTTGTAAATGGTTGTAAAAGGAGTTTATGCAATTGCTGCATCAGAGGGGTTCTATATGGGAGTGGGACAACTAACTGTCTCTTGTTCCCGACCCTCCTGTAAACTAAACCTTTCTCACTATAAGATGCTCCCGGGGAGTATGGGAGTAGTTTCCATATAACCTAGCAAAACAAGACTTTAGGGTTTAATCATCCCTGTTTACCTTCAGCTCCGACATGGTCGGGCTGGCTAGAGATGAGAGCTCAGGGGCCGCCTGGGCGTGTCTTGGGTTCTCTCTCTGTTATGTCGACCTGGGTTTCTGTGAAGGATCCCCAAGGAAGTCATATTTTATCCCTAAAATGAGAGGATAGACTAAACTGTCTACAAATGTGGCATTGATTTTTCACCGCACATATCGGGTTGAAACATCAATTTCCGCAACCTGAAGAATCATAGGCTCTATGCTCTTCCGGGACCCCTGTATTTCAACAATTTCATCAGGGTATTGGTGGGCCTTCATCACAGATGGAGAAACTAGAGCTGAGTACTCTAAACCCGAATCATATATACAACGTATTGTGTGTTTACCAACAGTTACTTGTTCACTAATGGGGGAATGACTGGGGTTTTGTTCGTATGTCTGAAGGTCATGTTTCCCTGTCGACCTCGTGAGCAGACATGTAACGCTATAATGGCTTGTTTTCAGCATCGTACAGTCCGATGTGAAATGTGAGTCATTTTTGCATGATCTGCACCATCGTCTTCCAGTTCCGTGGGCTGAATTGCTCTGTTTCTGCCTATGGCTATCCTGTGGTTGCTGTTGTTGTTGTTGTTGGGCCGTTTGTGTGTGGTGTTGGTCGTACTTTTGGAATCAGTGTCGGGGTGATACTTTTCTTTAGGATGACTCTCGTGGATCCACCTCTTTGCTGGGGTCACTACCAACTGGGCGCTCTGACATCTATTAGAAAATAACACCTCCTGATCGAGTGTTTCGGCCCCGTGCTCCGCAATGAACCGTCTCAACTCAGGGGTGAGCGAGTCCTTGAACTGCTCCACGATTATCATCTCCTGCAGCCCTTTGTACGATTCATCGAAGATCCCGAGGAATCCCCACTTCTCCAAGTACGTAGTCAGGCGTGTAGCAAACTGTCTGAATGACTCATCCTTCTGCCTCTTAGCTTCACGAAACTTGCTCTGAAATGTTTGTGCGTGTAGCGAGATTTGGTACCTCTTGCTTTGTTGTGGAAAAAAAATGTGTAGCGCGACACATATACACACACACACACAGCGCAGTAATAACACTCGGCGGATCTTGCTTTGAAGTTTGAAGTAGGCGGAAAAAATGTGACTTACGTTCAGCCGGACGGTATTGAAAAAGGTAGGATAGCGAATATAGGAATGAATGGCCGACTTTAAAAGTTGCATTTACAGGAAATTAAATTTAAAACTACAAGAAAACGCCTGGTTGGAATACGATTAAATAAAAATAATTCACCAAAGGAGATAGAATATGAATTATATCGAAAAGGATATTATTCAAATATAAATAGTTTTAAAGATAATTAACATTTTTCATCGTCGTCACATCTGCTAAAAGTTAGCTAATAATCTTTAAAAATTTATTGTACGTATATGCCTAAACGGATGGCAATAAAACTAGGATATAATGAAAGCCTCATATGGGGAAAATGAAAGGATACCTAGGAAGGAAGGAAGGATATAAGTGTATAGTGAACAGAAGAGAAAACAGGTACAGGAAAAGCACAGATTGCCTCAAATCGCCTCAAACCGAGAGATTAAACGAAAATCTTTTGGGACTTTAGGAGGTGCTTTCTCGTACGTGAGATATACACATATATAAGGACAGAGCGGCGCGTTGAAAATAACACACACCAACTCCAGAAGCCAGAGTGAGAAACTGGAAGACAGCATCTGCAAGAAAAGTTCTTTTTTTCACGCTGCATGCAGGGCAGATTAACTTCAGCCAAAATAGTCTCACCGTGAGCTTATAAATCCTAAGAGGGTTTTTATGATCAAATTTTATGATCATTCCTGATTGAGAAACTACAGACTTGAGGACCGTTGATCCTGCTAACTGAAGCCTAGAGGTCAACCAATCTTCAACACCTTAGTCTCCCGTAGTTATAGGGCGGGCTGAAGGACAGTCTGTTTATTCAAGTGTGTCTCAGGAACCTCGAGCAGACGTGGCAAATATCAGATGAGTTTTATGTGTATCCATCCAACAAACACTGTGAGCAGTTTCGAAAACGACTGTCTATGATGAGAAATAGATAGCAAGATATAGGCTATCAAAGAGATACTGTGACAAACTTTTTTTTGGTAATTGCAGTGGAAGATAAATCCAAGACTTTTTCTATTATTTATTTTAATTTGTAACTATAAATAATCATACATTTTACCATCTTCCAACACCCATTTCTCATTACAAGAATATATAGATGTACATAATAAATATTGAAATTGTACTCATTTGACTTGGTAAATTTTTAACTGTTAAATTTTGAGTTACTTTTTCTAATTTAATTATATTATCACATAGGGTTACTATAGCGAAAGTAGCAACTTATACTTCTGAAGCCTAAAACTATTGTCCAGCTCAGAGTATTCACAGCTGTAACTCACTTGTGATACCAGTGTACTTCTCTGGCACTGGAACTTCATCCTTTCGGGAGAGAGATTCTACTTCTTCTCTGCCACTATTATCATACTAGAAAAACCTTTCGCTACATTGTGGCTCGTTCGTGGGATATTATTTTTTTTATCCTGAGCCACTATCCATGTATTCTTCTATCTTGAGCCACAAATATGTCTTCCTTAGGGATCCTTCACAGAACCCCAGGTCAACATAACAGAGAGAGAACCCAAGACACGCCCAGGCGGCCCCTGAGCTCTCATCTCTAGCCAGCCCGACCATGTCGGAGCTGAAGGCACACAGGGATGATTAAACCCTAAAGTCTTGTTTTGCTAGGTTATATGGAAACTACTCCCATACTCCCCGGGAGCATATTATAGGGAGAAAGGTTTAGTTTACAGGAGGGTCCGGAACAAGAGACAGTTAGTTGTCCCACTCCCATATAAAACCCCTCTGATGCAGAAATTGCATAAACTCCTTTTACAACCATTTACAAGGTGCGCGTGCTTTATTAAGACATGCTTCCCTCAAATACTTATGGCCAGACATGCAACGGGATATTCGCCAATATTTGTACACGATTGCGAGCAATCCCTGTTAATAGTTTCTTGCTAAATCAAAGTTCCCTGTTAATAGTTTCTTGCTAAATCACAGTTCACTATTTGTAGTCCCTTGTCAAATCGCAATTCAGTGTTTATAGCCCTCACTAAATCACAGCTCACTGCTTATCGTCTTGCTAAATAATAATAATAACAAAAACAGCCCCTTCAGTCATAACTGACTTTGGGAATATGCCCCTGAGGTGACACCTCTCAGCTGCTTTTTTTCCTGTTGTTCCTTCAAACTTCAAAGCAAGATCCGCCGAGTGTTATTACTGCGCTGTGTGTGTGTATATGTGTCGCGCTACACATTTTTTTTCCACAACAAAGCAAGAGGTACCAAATCTCGCTACAGAGCCCTCTTCTTTAAAACAGTGCATGCACAGTTAACATACAGTGACTAAAATAACCCGTACAAAGACTAACATAACCCATAGTGACTAAAATAACCCATAGTGACTAAAATAACCCATACAAAGACAAATAACTCATACAAAGACTAAAATAACCCATACAGTGACGACAATAACCCATACAGTGTGGCTGCGCTGGTTACCAGTTGGTTGGTGCACACAGCCTTTGTCTACCCAGGACTTTTGCCTCAAGCGTTTGTGATTGACTTCTCCGTATGTTGGCAGTTTATATATAACACACATTTAGTGACCACATAATACCACGTAGCAACTCTGGTACAAACATGGGAACGTCGCATTCAACTGGAACAAATGTTTATTTATACTATGTATAACAAATGTCGTCGGTGACCCCTCCAACAATCTGGGTCCATCCGACTCTCCTCTCTTGAACACTATTAGCTTCCATACACCCATGTAATTCTGAATGTCACTGTCTTATGCACATTGTCCCTTTGAGGACAGTACAGGTATATTATTGGAATGCGCTCAGGTTATTAAGATAGTTATACCGGACTGACTCCGGGGAATGTAACTTTTCCTGATTATGGTGGCCGCTATCTTAGCACACTTATCCACCATCGAATTGTCATAACTAGTTTACCCCACGTACCCTTCCTTCAGAATAAAGCTTCACCGCTTCTTCCTCCTTGTACTATTGTCGGAACTCGTCAGCCTATCTATCTATGGAGGCTTATGTCTACACAACCCGGACTTGGGATATCTAAGAGACGATACATAGGCTACTTTTAGTGGTCGCCTTCAATATGGCTGCCCTGCTTCTGTTCCGACGTCTCTCACGCTTCTGCCTGATGCTGAGAAAAAACGTGCCTAACCTCTATCTGATTTGACCCTTTCTATGCGCATCATTTCCGTACATCCCTTTTTTCTACCTCGTCTTTACCAACTCATGTTAGACTTCTCTTTCTTCTTTGCCTTACTGACACAACAGTAACTAAAATAACCCATACAGTAACTAAAATAACCCATACAGTAACTAAAATAACCCATACAGTAACTAAAATAACCCATACAGTAACTAAAATAACCCATACAGTAACTAAAATAACCCATATAGTAACTAAAATAACACTTACAGTAACTAAAATAACCCATATAGTAACTAAAAAAACCCATACAGTAACTAAAATAACCCATATAGTAACTAAAATAACCCATACAGTAACTAAAATAACCCATATAGTAACTAAAATAACCCATACAAAGATTAAAATAACCCATATAGTAACTAAAATAACCCATACAGTAACTAAAATAACCCATACAGTAACTAAAATAACCCATACATTAACTAAAATAACCCATACAAAGATTAAAATAACCCATATAGTAACTAAAATAACCCATACAGTAACTAAAATAACCCATACAAAGATTAAAATAACCCATAAAGTAACTAAAATAACCCATATAGTAACTAACATAACCCATACAAAGACTAAAATAACCCTTACAGTAACTAAAATAACCCATACAGTGACTAACATAACCCATACAGTAACTAAAATAACCCATATAGTAACTAAAATAACCCATACAGTAACTAAAATAACCCATATAGTAACTAAAATAACCCATACAAAGACTAAAATAACCCATACAGTAACTAAAATAACCCATACAGTAACTAAATTAACCCATACAGTAACTAAAATAACCCATACAGTAACTAAAATAACCCATACAGTAACTAAAATAACCCATACAAAGATTAAAATAACCCATATAGTAACTAAAATAACCCATATAGTAACTAACATAACCCATACAAAGACTAAAATAACCCATACAGTAACTAAAATAACCCATATAGTAACTAAAATAACCCATACAAAGACAAAAATAACCCTTACAGTAACTAAAATAACCCATACAGTGACTAAAATAACCCATATAGTAACTAAAATAACACATACAAAGACTAAAATAACCCATATAGTAACTAAAATAACGCATATAATAACTAAAATAACCCATACAGTAACTAAAATAACCCATTCAGTAACTAAAATAACCCATACAAAGACTAAAATAACCCATACAGTAACTAAAATAACCCATATAGTAACTAAAATAACCCATACAGTAACTAAAATAACCCATACAGTAACTAAAATAACCCATACAAAGACTAAAATAACCCATACAGTAACTAAAATAACCCATACAGTAACTAAAATAACCCATATAGTAACTAAAATAACCCATACAGTAACTAAAATAACCCATACAAAGATTAAAATAACCCATATAGTAACTAAAATAACCCATACAAAGACTAAAATAACCCATACAGTAACTAAAATAACCCATACAGTAACTAAAATAACCCATATAGTAACTAAAATAACCCATACAAAGACAAAAATAACCCTTACAGTAACTAAAATAACCCATACAGTAACGAAAATAACCCATATAGTAACTAAAATAACACATACAAAGACTAAAATAACCCATACAGTAACTAAAATAACCCATACAGTGACGAAAATAACCCATATAGTAACTAAAATAACACATACAAAGACTAAAATAACCCATACAGCAACTAAAATAACCCATATAGTTACTAAAATAACCCATACAGTAACTAACATAACCCATACAGTAACTAAAATAACCCTTACAAAGACTAAAATAACCCATACAGTAACTAAAATAACCCATATAGTAACTAAAAAAAACCCATATAGTAACTAAAATAACCCATACAGTAACTAAAATAACCCATACAGTAACTAAAATAACTCATATAGTAACTAAAATAACCCATACAGTAACTAAAATAACCCACACAGTGACTAAAATAACCCATACAGTGACTAAAATAACCCATACAGTAACTAAAATAACCCATATGGTAACTAAAATAACCCATACAAAGACTAAAATAACCCATACAGTAACTAAAATAACCCACACAGTGACTAAAATAACCCATTCAGTAACTAAAATAACCCATATAGTAACTAAAATAACCCATACAGTAACTAAAATAACCCATACAAAGACTAAAATAACCCAAACAGTAACTAAAATAACCCATATAGTAACTAAAATAACCCATACAGTAACTAAAATAACCATATAGTGACTAAAATAACCCATACAAAGACTAAAATAACCCATACAGTAACTAAAATCACCCACACAGTGACTAAAATAACCCATACAGTAACTAAAATAACCCATATAGTAACTAAAATAACCCATATAGTAACTAAAATAACCCATATAGTAACTAAAATAACCTATATAGTAGCTAAAATAACACATACAGTAACTAAAATAACCCATTTAGTAACTAAAATAACCCATACAAAGACAAAAATAACCCTTACAGTACTAAAATAACCCATGCAGTGACTAAAATAACTCATATAGTAACTAAAATAACCCATACAAAGACTAAAATAACCCATACAGGAACTAAAATAACCCATATAGTAACTAAAATAACCCATACAGTAACTAAAATAACCCATATAGTAACTAAAATAACCCATACAAAGATTAAAATAACCCATACAGTAACTAAAATAACCCATACAGTAACTAAAATAACCCATACAAAGACTAAAAATAACTCATACAGTGACTAAAATAACCCATACAAAGACAAAAATAACCAATACAGTGACTAAAATAACCCATATAAAGACAAAAATAACCCATTCAGTGACAAAAATAACATGTACAAAGACTAAAATAACCCATTCAGTGACTAATATAACCCATACAGTGACTAAAATAACATATACAGTGACTAAAATAACCCATACAAACACTAAAATAACTCATACAAAGACAAAAAAAAACCTATACAGTTACTGAAATAACCCATACAGTGGCTAAAATAACCATAAAAAGATTAAAATAACCCCCACAAAGACTAAAATAACCCATACAAAGTTTAAAATAACCCATACAAAGATAACATAACCCATACAAAGACTAAAATAGCCCATACAGTGACTAATATTACCCATACAAAGACTAAAATACTCCTTAGAGTGACTAAAATACCCCATACAGGGACTAAAATAACCCATACTGTGACTAAAATAACCCATACAATGACTAAAATAACCCATACAGTGACTAAAATAACCCATACAGTGACTAAAATAACCCATACAGTGACTAAAATAATCCATACACAGAAAAAAATAACCCATACAAAGACAATAATAACCCATACAGTGACTAAAATAACACATACAGGGACTAAAATAACCCATACAATGACTAATATAACCCATAGAGTGACTAACATAACACATACAGTGGCTAAAATATGCCATACAGAGACCAAAATAACCCATTCAAAAATTAATAACCCACACAGTGACTAAAATAACCCATACAGTGACAAAAATAACCCATACAAAGACAAAAATAATCCATACAGTGACTAATATAACCCATACAGTGACTAAAATAATGTATACAGTGACTAAAATAACAAATACAGTGACTAAAATAATCCATATAAAGACTAAAATAACCCATACAGTGACTAAAATAACCCATACAGTGACTAAAATAACTTATATAGTGACTAAAATAACCCATACAGTGACAGAAATAACACATAAAAAGACAAAAATAACCCATACAGTGAATAAAATAACCCATACAGTGACTAAAATAATCCATACAGACTAAAGTAACCCATACAGTGATTAAAATAACCCATACAAAGATTAAAATAACCCATACAAAGACTAAAATAATCCATACAGTGACTAAAATAACCCATACAGTGACTGAAATAACCCATACAGTGACTAAAATAACCCATACAGTGACCGAAATAACCCATATGGTGACTAAAATAACCCATACAGTGATTAAAATAACGTATACAGTTTCTACAATACCCCATACAGTGACTAAAATAACCCCCACAAAGATTAAAATAACCCACACAAAGACTAAAATAACCCATACAAAGATTAAAATAACCCATACAAAGACTAACATAACTCATACAAAGACTAAAATTGCCCATACAGTGACTAATACAACCCATACAAAGACTAAAATAATCCATAGAGTGACTAAAATACCCCATACAGGGACTAAAATAACCCATACAGTGACTAAAATAACCCATACAATGACTAAAATAACCCATACAGTAACTAAAATAACCCATACAGTGACTAAAATAATCCTTACAGTGACTAAAACACCACATACAAAGACTAAAATAACCCATGGAGTGACTTAAATAACCCATACAAAGACTAAAATAACCCATACAGTGACTAATATAACCCATACAGTGATTAAAATAACCCATACACAGAAAAAATAACCCATACAAAGACAATAATAACCCACACAGCGACTAAAATAACCCGTACAGTGACTAAAATAACCCATACAATCACTAATATAACCCATACAGTGACTAACATAACACATACAGTGGCTAAAATATGCCATACAAAGACAAAAATAACCCATTCAAAACAAATAACCCACACAGTGACTAAAATAACCCATACAGTGACAAAAAATAACCCATACAAAGACAACAATAATCCATATAGTGACTAATATAACCCATACAGTGACTAAAATAACATATACAGTGACTAAAATAACCCATCCAGTGACTAAAATAATCCATATAAAGACGAAAGTAACATATACAGTGACTAAAATAACCCATACAGTGACTAAAATAATCCATATAAAGACGAAAATAACCCATACAGTGACTAAAATAACCCATACAGTGACTAAAATAACTTATACAGTGACTAAAATAACCCATACAGTGACAGAAATAACCCATAAAAAGACAAAAATAACCCATACAGTGAATAAAATAACCCATACAGTGACTAAAATAATCCATACAGACTAAAATAACCCATACAGTGACTAAAATAACCCATTCACAGATTAAAATAACCCATACAAAGACTAAAATAATCCATACAGTGACTACAATAACCCATACAGTGACTGAAATAACCCATACAGTGACTGAAATAACCCATATGGTGACTAAAATAACTCATACAGTGACTAAAATAACGTATGCAGTGACTAAAATAACCTATACTGTGACTAAAACACCCCATGCAGTGACTAAAATATTCCATTAAGTGACTAAAGTAACCCATACTGTGACTAAAATATCCCATACAGTGACTAAAATATCTCACACAATGATTAAAATACCCCATACAGTGACTAAAATATCCCATTGTTACTAAAATACCCCATACAGTGACTAGAATATCCCATACAGTGATTAAAATACCTCATACAGTTACCCTGAGTCAATGTCTGAGAGATGTTCATGATGAACACAAAATCTGATGTCCAAAGTTAGTAGAATCATCACAGTTCATTGTTTATAGTCCCTTGCTAAATCACAGTTAACTGTTTGTAGTATCTTGCTAAATAACAGTTAACTGTTTATAGTTTCTTGCTAAATCACGGTTCGCTGTTTATAGTCTCTTGCTAAATCACAGTTAACTGTTTATAGTCTCTTGCTAAATCACAGTTAACTGTTTATAGTCTCTTGCTAAATCACAGTTAACTTATATAGTTTCTTGCTAAATCACAGTTAACTGTTTATAGTCCCTTGCTAAATCAGTTCACTGTTTATAGTTTCTTGTTAAATCACAGTTAATTGTTTATAGTCTCTTGCTAAATAAAAGTGAATTGTGTATAGTTTCTTGTTAAATCACAGTTAACTGTTTACAGTTTATTGATAAATCACAGTTAACTGTTTATAGTTTCTTTCTAAATCACAGTTCACTGTTTATAGTCTCTTGCTAACTCACAGTTAACTGTTTATAGTCTCTTGCTAAATCACAGTTAACTGTTTATATTTTCTTGCTAAATCACAGTTTGCTGTTCATAGTTTCTTGCTAAATCAAAGTTCCCTGTCTATAGTTTCTTGCTAAATCACAGTTCACTATTTGTCAAATCGCAATTCAGTGTTTATAGCCCCTCTGCCATAGCCTGGAAAACCAGAATGATGAAAATCATGAAACTTCCCAGAAAGAGTTAAGGCAGAGCATCCAACACCCAACATTAGACTACTCGTACCTCTACTTACAACTTCTGTGTAGTAAAACAGAGTTACGACAAGCGCAGATGGACGATGTAACCCTGGCTCCGTACTCTGAACAGCGCCATTTAACGGCAACCCATGCTTTGGCTGGAACTTTCCACACTGAAGATGGTATTTTAATTCGACGTACGAGGCAGGGAAAGCAACTTATGGTGCCTCCCCCCTTAAGATACCCCATTATGAAAGCAGGACATATGTTGGTCTCGGGAGAAAATGTTTCAGTGGGAACCACCATGAGTAAACTTAAGGACGTTTACTTTTGGCCCAAACGGTGGGCAGATGTTCGTCATTACGTTCAAAACTGCACTCACTACCAAATCAAGAAACTCAGTCGCTGGCCAACGACGTAGGGGATCGGAGGAGAGAAAACTGTCAAAAGAGAGAACCCGGTGGACAGCAAAATCCACGGAAAAGTGACCGCCCAAAGCTGGATGTTCAACAAATATCTTCTCCTCTTCGGCAGTATTGAACTACATTTGTTGTGCATACTGAATTAGGGGCATTATTCTATTGTTAGCACACTCTTTTTCCCTACTGTCATTGTTCACGTTTCACGCTTCGATGCACGACAGGGCCAGACAAGCGTATCGCCCATTACTGAGAGATTAATTGAGTCCCTAAAACGTGATAATACCACATTGACTCCAGGTAAATGCGAGCACGAAGCGTTTGCTTAAGATTGCATAATTACTTCCGACTCGACAGCAGGGTTAGGTGATTTTAGATAAATGGAATCTTGGAATACATTTGGAAGAGTGAGTAGGAAGTGTGATATGAATAGACTTTGACAACATGTGCAAATCCATTTACGGAGCATGACTGTTTGAAATTTTCAAACGCATGAGTCATACAGAATACAACATGAAGAAAAGTTTTCATAACATGTACTGTGAATGTATTTGCTGGCATTTGAGGCGCCAATAAACAACCACGCTGATTGGGAGTTTGTCAGAAAACGCCAGGTGGAAGCGTGGGCCGGGAACGTATGATATAACGTAGGAGAAGTTTAACATACGGCACTGCATTCCTGAAATTATCAACGTAGACAGCTCGGACCTTGCCACAGAAAAGAATAGAGTTGGATTCTGAATATATAGGACCGGACAAAAAGAATTAAAAACATTTCTGTACATCAGTAGAAAACCCGCCAACATTAATACGAAACCCGGAATTCTACAAGATCACTCACAAGTCACAGAGGGGTTCTTAAATAGAAATTATACCCAAGACGTGTATTCGAGGCATCTGTGGAGAGTTGCCAAGATTATTCTTCTGAGCAAGAAGTCTAAGATTTCTCAATTATTGAGGTGAGTGTAACATTTTTATGCTGTGAATTTGACATGTTCATACTTGCTAATGGGGTTAAAGATTCATACTAGACTGGCAACCCCAACCTCAGCATGTGAAAAGGATACATTCATGAACCACCACAGCAAGCGCTAGTGATTGCTTCATGCTAGTTCTCACGGAAGAACCAAAAGCAGAGGTAACCTCAGACTCCGAATGGAGCAGGGAGTGAGTGGTTATTACATCAACTTGTGAATCGTTGTATATTATCATTTGGTGAATGTATATAAATTTTATATGTACCTTCAGGCACAAGCCAATGCCGCTGTCCAGTCACAAATTTTTCGGTACTTGTGTCTTTTATCACCCATTCTGAAATTCAATGACCACACCGGCTTCCGTACATTTGCCTGCGCGGGGTTAGTCTATTTTGCAATTCGCAAGCAGGGGTGGTAGGATAATTGTGTCTACATTTTCCTTACATTTGCCTGCGCGGGGTTAGTCTATTATGCATTTCGCAAGTAGGGGTGGCAGGATAATTGTGTTAACATTTGACAAGGATCAGTGCGTAGCGAGGGGACCCCTCCCCACCCAGCACTCTCCACCCAGCCCTCCCCACCCAGCGGCGAAAAGAAATAATGGATCAGTGCGTAGCGATTTCTTGTCAGGGTACAGTTTTGTTGGTTTTCTGGGCCCTAAAAAGGACCGTGGTGCAGATTTGTGGGTTTTCTGGGCCCTAAAAAGGACCGTGAGAGGAACAGATCACCAAGGATCGCTGAAGCTATGCACATATCAGGACATACACATGTTCGTTCGTAGCAGCACAATTTAAAGAGGAGGCCAAAATTCTGTAATGTCATGCAGGATGCTGTCGAACGGGTCTTACTGAAGAACTTTATTCCAATGTCGCCACAAAAAGTCACACATGTAGGAATCTAACATGTGTCTCTGTGTTCCGTTTTGACGTTTGTTGCGTTCTTTGGCAGCTTCCCACAACCTCGCTATTCGTTGTGTGTTTGCTCCTGTATTTGGGTCAACAAAATTTGCAGAATGATTCACCGTTTCGTGAGTTGAACCTGGCAAATTCTGAATGGTACTATATGCGCGACATTGATCAGACACAACTGTCGTACCAGGTCGAATGTTGGCTATAATAAAGGGCATTAGTGTAGCACTGAGCAGTCCGGCACTGGAACCATGAAACACTCACTTGTTTCACGACAAATGCCACCGAATACCCACTGCTGTGGAAATACACTACCGACGTTATTTTTTCTGCGTGTGAACACACTTTCATCAATCTCAACCGTCGTATTGGGACCGCCAATTACAGCGGGATTAGCAATTAGTGAATTTGCACAAACCTCACGGAGGTTGCTGTTCCATTTTATGACAGCTTTATTGGCAATTCCTAGCTCTGATTTACAGAAAGCAATGCTAGTCATCTCTTTACTCCAACTGTAAATGAACAGAATAATCTGCCTGAAGGACAGATGTGTGCCCTGTAACCATGTGCCAGAACGAACAGGAATGCCCTGCTGACATGTGCGGTATCTCTAACGATCTTGGCGAACTGTGAGAGACAAACTCAAGACATGATTGTTAACACACAGTCGGACGGTATGTATAATTCCTCGTTCCTGCAAAAACTGCACACAATTCTTTTTGTTGCATGTAAAATCTGACAACTCCAAGAGATTCATCTTCCACGGCCTTGACACGGCGATTGAATGACACGGTGTTAGATAGATTTGCCACGCGAATTGAAGAAAAAGTATGGTGCTTCGTGTGGCTACCGTAAACACTTGAACGACTTGATAAGACATTTCTGTAGAATAACTTTCAGGATTGTATTTCAGCACGTTAAAAATTACTGACAGTGGCGAAACTGAATGTCTTTGTTAACACAACACACACTACTGACGACAAAGGCCACGCTGGATGTGCTAATTATGTTGGGAAGGTACAAATGTCTCAGCAGTGCTGAATATCTGAACGTCTTTACGCACGATATTAAATGTCTGAATGTCTCTTGGTTTTAAAGAAAACGTATGTGTGTATGTGTGAGTGTATGTGTGTGTGTGTGCGCGCACGCGTGAACCATTAACAAGAAACTGCAAAATTTTTCAAGAGATTCAAACTAATTCATTCTGTCTATAAATGCAAACCATGGCCTCAGAGAAAAATCACGGGAGACATTCGAACCCATCTAAGCTGAACTTTTGATGGATGAATGTTAGCTGATCGCTGCATGCACTGCAGTGAAAACTGGGTTTTACGTACAAAATATCCAGTTTGTACTTTTGAGCTTTTTTTATTATTAAATAATCATCGAGGAATCGATTGAGCAAGGTTTTATGACATAAAACGTGCATTTGATGTGTCAAAAAACCATATTTTCGGCACTACCCCCAAGCTATGATTTGCAAATTTGTGCCGAAAATGCACGATTTCTCTCTCAATAATACCTTAATTACGCTGAGCGCATCGCGAAGTATTTGGTATCGCCGAAAAGGGGATGTTTTTATCTTCCGGATTATATCAAATTCGAAACTGACTGCTCTCATAGCTCTCGTTTATTTGGCATTCAAATTTTTCCATCGTTTTACGCTAACTTCCTTATAAGGAGAGGTCACACAGTGACCACATTCTCTCAGTCAAGGCCCAGTCATGAGGCATTGGTGTTTATCTTTCTGATTGGTCATAACTAAAAGCAGCTTTGTCTGCGCAAATCCGGAACATAACGACAGGTACTTCCGATCGTAAACAATTAACTTTGTTTCATTGAACGGGGTACGACATGTTTCTCTTGATTACAGTCTAAATGTAATTAAATTGTGTTCTATATTACTTCTAAATGGAAGAAAAGGTAAGAAAGCTGTTAGAGCACGTTGAAAGTGTGTCATTTCCAGCAATGTTACGACCGAATCAGCGGTGAATGATAACCAACCTGATATAGGCTTATCATCAACCTTATTTCTGCATACCAGTATCCGATAGGCCCATAGCCTAGTTGAAATTGCTGATCCAATAGTGCCTTTCACCGCTGGCCCAAGTTGATCTGATATAAAAATGAACTTGAGCGAGAGCAAGAATGGTGCTTCTCATAACACTGTCTGTGCTAAACCTATGTACATAAATATGCAGATCAAATTTTTGGTCATTTGGATACCATGCACAACTTTACAATATTTCAACGTGCCGTCAGCATCGTCCGAGCTGAATATGCTAAGAGTCAGCATCGTAGCATTGTACCATTAATAAAAAAAGAAGTCATTGACATCCCTGTCAGCTTTGATGCAACTTAGCTAACTAGAGGTCATAAGTCACTGATAGGTGTTGGCAGTGTTATCGACATCTTGACTGGCATGATCATCGAAACGCACGTTATGTCTTCCTTCTGTCACACCTGCGAGAATACTGGACAGTGGCAACTGAAAAATCAGCCTGACAAATTTGAACAATGTAAAGCAGAGCATCAGAAGGACTGCTGCCGTAATTACGAAGGGTCAGCCGGAAAGATGGAAGTAAAAGCCTGTGAGGTTCTCTGGGTTCTTTCGGAGGCAAATCACAAGCTACGCTACACTGTTTTGCTATCAGATGTCGATTCCAAATCCTACAACAGACTCTGCGACATTAAACTGTATGGTCCAGAAGTTGACATAACTACAGAAGAGTGCGTCAACCATGTCGCAAAGCGATTAGGCACTGCATTGAGGACACTGATTACTGACTGAAGGAAACAAAATGTCACCCTTGGGGGAAATGGCCATGGTCATCTGACCCAAAATGCCATACGAAAACTGTATTTACTACACCAGGGCCATCCAGTATAGTACAGCCCCAGAGATGAAAAAAATCCACAATGGCTTCTCTCTACCGTGGGCATTCGACAAACGACAAACCCCAACATAATTTTTGTCCGCCAGGCAAAGACTCCTGGTGTTTCCATCAGGCTTCCATGGCCAAATGAGAAGCTGCTGGACCCCATGAGACCCAAGTTCATATTCCGCTAGACTACAACCTGCTCCATAAGCACTTAGCCTCTATTTATGAGCGTCTTACTGATCAGCATCTGCTCAAGTGGTGTGAGCTAGGTGCAACTCAAAATGCAAATGAAAGCCTCCACAATGTTAATTGGAGTCGTTGCAGCAAGCGGAAATTTGTGTCATTGAAAAAAGTCAAATTCGGTGTCCTTGTGGCCATTGGAGAGTTCAACTTTGGTCCATCAGCCAGTGCAGAAATAAAAAAGCTGTATGGCCAAACATCTGGAACAAACTCGAAACGCCTTTGACAGGTGCGATTTAGGAAACGTCTGGTCAACAGCCAGAAATATGAGGCTGACAAACTTGTAAAAAGAAGAAAAATTAAGCAAGAGGCAAGACAACGGCGAGAGGAGGAGCTGCAGGAAGCTGAAGGAGGTGCAGCATATAATGCTGGACAATTTTAAACACATTTTTTGGTTACCATGGTAACCACATGTTTGTTAACAAAATTAACTGTAGAACTTGTTTCATGGACATGCACTGTGTCCATTTAGTATATAAAAAGTGTGAAAATATTATTAGAACAAAAGTTAGTTTTGACTGTAGTGCATGCCCTTAGCGCCTACTTAGAGTACTGCTATGTGTATGGGATGATAAATGCGACAATTGGTACACTTCGTCAGATTTTTGTGCACGAAAGTTTTCCAGATATCATTGTATCCGAAAATGGAAACCAGTTTACTTCACATCCTACTTTTTGAGTGTCTGATTTATATTCAGGGATGGTAAAACGTTGACTCGGATTAATGTTAGTCTCTTGAATGGCAAATATTATTTTAAATCCTTAAACATGCCTATTAATGCTGGTATATATATATATATATATATATATATATATATATATATATATATATATATATATATATATATATATATATATATATATATATATATATACTTACTTACTTACTTCTTCTTCTTCCGTCCTTAGCCAAAGACCGACCAAGCAGTCAGAGGCCATCACGCCCTGTGGCGTCTTAAGGGCAACAGCAGATTGATTTTCTCTGTTGTAGTTTCCCATCACGCCTAGCGGCGTCTTTAGGGCAACAACAAATAGATCCATCTGCCGTTGTTTCCGTAATCGGTGTGACAAGCCAACGGGTGATCAGCCCATTGGGCACTTACTTACTTAGTCGTTCCCCTTCTACCGTGAGGTGTAGAGGTTTGGAAGAGAGAGCGCCAGACTATTCTATCGGCTGTCTTCCTCCTTGCCTGGTTCCATTCTAGTCCTCGGTCCTTCAAAGATTGTCTAATGTTGTCCTCCTAGCGGACTCTGGGTCGTCCTCGGGGTCTGGATCCTTGGCTCTTTGTTTCCCATGCTTGTCGTGGTAGCCGATCTTCTCCCATTCTGCAGACATGGCCAAACCATCTTAGTTGGGACTGTTCTACTTGGGTCTGTAGGGGGTGGCATTTTAGGCCTTGACGTATCGTCTGGTTGCGTACCATGTCTCTTCTTGTTACTTCAACCACCTTCCTCAGATACCTCATTTCTGAGGTTTGGATCTGGCTTTTATGGGTTGTAGTCATTGCCCATGACTCGCATCCATATGTCAAGACTGGGACATAGGTGGAGCGGTATACAGCCATCTTCGTTTTCTTACCAACCTCTCTCTTGCTGAGGAATCCTCGATTTATGGCCTGAAAAAGTCTCCCAGCTGCTGCTTTTCGAGTGGCCAACTCTTCTTTGATGCCACCCTTTCGGTCTATAATAGCTCCGAGGTATTTAAAGTGGTCGACCTGCTCCAGGACCTGTTCTCCCAGCTTAATCTGATGTCTTCTTTCTTCTCGTGATATCACCATGGATTTTGTTTTAGAGCTGCTTATGACCATCCCTCTCTTCTCCAGCTCTTCCTTCCAGACTTGCAGGTTGGATTGGAGATGTGCCTCTGATTTAGCAATCAGGGCAACATCATCAGCAAATGCCAGCTCTGAAATATGGACCTGTCTCATCTTCCAGTACACCACTGAATACTTTCTTGTTCTCTCCTTACATGCCTTGATGACATCGTCCATAAGGAGTATGAAGAGGTAAGGTGATAGGATATCACCTTGTCTTACACCAGTGGTGGTCCTGAACTCTTCTGACTTATGGTTTGCTGTCCTCACATAATTTCTGCAAGACTTGTAGAAGCTCTGTATAGCATGAATCAGAGGTGCTGGAATATTCTTCCTTGCCAAACTGTCCCAAAGTTTGCTCCAAGGGACCCTGTCAAACGCCTTTTCCAGATCTATGAAACAAAGATGGATCTCACTCTTATACTCAAGGGCCTTTTCACTCAGCTGTCTGAGTGTGTGTAAAGGGCAATTTTTACTATCTTGCAATATAATACATTTATATACTTATTATGTTCGCAAATATTTTGTAAACAAAGTATTTCCTTTTTAAGTGCTTAAGGAGAAGTCATTTTTGAGTTACTTCCCTTGAATGAGTTCCGTCATCTTCGATCGGACTCCGCGGACGATTCTAGGCCTACTGCGATTTATTCTTTGGCTGGGTAGGAATAGATTGTTCTTGCTTCAGTATATCTATGGCCTGAATTTATACGTAGTGTTTGTATGAGTAGGACGAGTCTGTCTTATATATGGATATCTTTACATTTCTAAGTCGAACTATGTTGGTTGTCGCTAGAAAAGGTCAAAGGCTATGCAGCGGAAGTATCGCTAGCAAGGGGTGTGATTCATGGCTGTCATCCTGTCGAGATGTCGAATTTTGTTGTAGCCGGCTTATCGCCGAAAAGTGATCTATAAGTAGATGGGGAAAAGTGATAGTCATTTAGACATGTTGTATGTACTTTACCCCAGTGTTTATTCTCTTTTGCCAAGGAATGGCAAAGTTATATTTCGCATAGAAAGGTAAAACCACAATTTATTATGAACTTGGGCTTCGCCATCGTTGTCGATAAGCAGATGCACAGTGGTACTTTTGAAAAGAATATTTATTCAAAGGAAGATGACATTCCTATGTATCAGCACTAGATTGTATGATATTATTCAATTACCTCTATGAGAGAAGCTATGAAGAAATGAGGACATTTAACGAATGACCAATTTTGGTCTGTATCCAATAGTGAGTGAAGCTCACGAGATAAGAACAGCCATGTTGAAATTCATATACTTTGTATTTATCGAGTGAGAAAAAGGGATGCCTGTACTATCGCTCGATGAACCAAGAGATCACTGCTACATGTGAGAACCCATGTCTGGGATTCCTATATCTTTATGGAAAATATATATATTGAACTTTACGTGAAGGGATATTCGCTAGACGAGGTTAGGTCTAGGAGCCTTCCTATATATTGGTTATGGTCTGACGTGCCCAGTCAGTAAAGCCAGATGATTTACATGATGGAACTCTGAATGCTTATTTACGAATGCTCCATTATGATATTTGCCAAGCATGAATGCTAACTTAAGATGATATTCCTGTGATCAACATTATGCTGTCTATGTCGACATTTGTTCCTGTAACCATACACGTACTGTCCAAGTGTGCGTCTCATTAAATGTTATAAAAAGACCACCGTAGTTCCAGTACTTCTTGAATTCGAACAGTGTGAGTATGAGTGATGTACTACCAACCTGTCAACTCTATCGAATCATTCTACCATTCGCGTTCTGACATTCATATACACACTCATTGTCTACACTCACATTCTTGTCGGAGCCTCATCACGTTCCAGGACAAGATGACCTGTATGACCAAAACTGTGCTGGGTTTAATGAGTTGACAATCGTTACACTTTACTACACCAGTCCCAACATCTACATTTATCAACTGGTGGACATTCACGTCATTTAACAAATAAAGCGTGATTCAACAACTAGTAGCCAGTATGAGTTAACAACAACAGAGTTTAACAACTGGTGTGCCAGCTTCCTGGGTCAACCTGCACAGTGACCATATTGAGAAGTAAACTACTGAGACCAGACGTTCCTTGGGGTCTGTTACGACACACAAATACATCAACAGTACAACTCTACAGTGATGTCAGCGTGACCTGTCCTGTCGAGAGTATGCAGTAACTAGGTCAGCGTTTGTTGACATTTGGTTCGTTGGACATTTGCCATACAACTGACAGTGTTACACAGCAAGCTTGGTTGAAACATAGAACATTACACATCAGGACTGGAGAATATTTGACAGTGTTTGCGAAAGGAAATGTTATTGAACTGAGAAGTCCTACATCGATTGTTATCATTCACATCAACGATGGAGCTTCTATTTCTGTGTTGAATTTAAAATAATTAGACCAGAAGTATTTGTTTAATAAAGTACCACAGTACTGTACTATTAGGCAGTGTAACTGAGCCTTCATTCCAACACATTCTTTCTGCAACACTCTATTTACATCATATTGCCATACTATTTATGCATTTATGTATTTATGTTTAAATATTTATATGTGATATTTGTTTGTATCCAGCGGGTTGTTGTTTTGGTTGGGCGGTGTCACACAACAGAGTATCCCACGTAATAGAGGGTCTGATGTGTGCGTTTCTATAGGTGCAATTTTCTTGATTGAAAATTTGCTGCGACAGCTGTTGCTATTAGTGTTAGCTGTGAAGACTGTACTCATTGTTGTTTTTGTAATATTCCTCTGTTCTTTAGTTTGTTTTGATTTGTTTGTAATTTGTTGGTCTACCCTATTCTATCTTTCAGTTCTATTCTCAATTTATATTTATATACTGTGGCGTTATTTGTATTTGTTATCCTCTTGCGGTTTATCTTTTATTGTTTTTCCCATTTGATTTATTTCATTTCCGCAAATGTTTTCATGTTCTTCTGTATAACTGTTTTGTTTTGTGCCTGATCGACATACACTATTTAAAATATAGTTGATCATATAAATTGATGTACAAGAATCAACTGATAGTTAATTGCTATTACTAAAGGTACACAGTTGATGATATAAAACACTATTTCTGGTGCACTGCACTTATATTATAGAGTGAACCAGCAACTTATAGCTGTTATTATATAAGGATTTATACAAGACCTTTGTAAGGCTTGTTTCCCACAGTGATTGGGATAGTTAAGTACTATTTTCCACAGGTTACAAAGTTATCATACAAGGTCTTTGATTAAGACTAAGAAAGTGAATTTATTTACTTTTGCAAATTACTGATCTTATTAGACAAGATGTCTACATTAGATTATTTTATCACACAAGGCAAGGCTCTTGATAAGACTGGTCAGCAATTAGAAGAATGGGCAGTTGCTCAATATGACAAAGCATTAGCTGCAGAAGAGAGAAAACTTGCTGCTGCTGCTGAAGAAAGAAAAGCATTGATTGAGGAGAAAAAATTAGCAGCTGAGGAAAAAAAATTACAAAGAGAGGATGAACAAAAGAAATTGCAGATACAGACTGATGAAAAAAGATTCCAGATGGAAATGGAAAAAGAGAAAAGAAAAGATGAAGCTGCTGCAGAAGAGAGAAAATTACAAGCTGAAGCTCAAGAGAAAAAAGCAATAAGAGAACATGAACACCAAAAAGAACTTTTAGCATTTGAGTTAGAAAAGTTAAAGTTAACAAACATAAGTAATGGTAATCAAGCATCTGGTGGTAATGGTAAACCCTTTACTTACAAGGTCAAGGTACCAGCGTTCAACCCTTCCAGTGATGACATAACATTCTGGCTAAATAGATTTGAACGCTCGTGTCGAGCCCATAATGTGGACAAATCACAATATGCTAACCAGTTATCAGAAAATCTGAAAGGTGATTCTCTGACTAGTTTAAGTTTGGTTGAAGAGGCTGACAAAGATAACTATGATGTTATTAGGGCAGCCTTATTAAAGAAGTATCAGTTGTCTGAAGAGGGTTATCGGAAGTTGTTTAAGACAATGGTGCCTGAGGCAGGTGTAGAATTCTCAGAATTCATTGCAAGGACACGTCTTACATTTGATCGTTGGATTGAGCTATCCAAAACAGAAAAGACTTATGAAGCCCTTATGGACTTGATACTCAGAGACAAGATTATGTCAAGTATAAATAAACCTTTCCTCGAATTCTTACATGAGCGTAAACCTAAGTCTCTAAAAGAAATGGAACAGTATTGTACCCAATACGTCACTGCACATCCGGACGTAGCTATTAGCAACAGTAAGGTTAAAGAAGGTATGCCAGTTGCTTCTGCAACACCATACAACCCTAATCACTCTCACAAATTCCAAGGACCTCAAAATAGGTTTAATAAAAAAGGTAACTATTACAGTTATCAGAACCAAGGTAACCAATCATTTCAGGGTTCTTCTTCGAATACCTGGAGAAGAGCTGACAGCCCTCGATTCAGGGGTGGTCATAATTACAGGAACTTTCGCAAAGGAAGTCATTCTAGAAACTATCCAAGTTTTCCTTCATGGAGACAACAGGATCATAATTACCGAGATACTCATTATAATGAATATGATGATAGTAACCAAAGGAGCTATGATTCAAACCCGAGTAGGGGTTATAATAGTGGAAACAATGATAAGTACAGAGGCAATAATAACAGAGGTAGAGCACAATTCAAAAAACATAAAGCTCATTACCAGGCGAACTCTGCACAGCAAGAGTCCCACGAAGCCTATAAACAAAATAAAGATAATGATGACTCTAATAATATGGCATGTGCCGCTTTTGATTTTGGGAGAGCATCTCAGTGCCCCCAATGCAAAACATTATTTGAGCCAACCACAGTGTCTACTTTAAGCTGTGGCCATCCTCTTCCCGCTCTTCCTGCGTCAATCGCGCATGATGGGAGAGGTTCTCTTGTCTTACACAAAGGTTTAGTAAATGACAATCCAGTCTCAGTACTTTTTGATTCTGGATGCACAACTATTGGGGTTAGGCAGTCACTCATAGATCCTTCTCATTCTACAGGCAAAGTAGTCAAATGCGTAACATTTGGCGGCACCATAGAGAAATACTCTACCGCTATCATTAGGATTGCTACTCCTTTCTTCACAGGAGATGTACACGCATGTCTTTTGCCGAATCCGATCGCTGATCTTATCATCGGTCGCATTCACGGAGTCAAAGAATGCACTCCGGAGCAAATTTCCGTTTGGGAAAATCAAAATATGCAATCTGCTAATGCGGTAGTCACTAGAGCTCAAGCTCTCAATATGCCTGAAACTTCATCTGTTGAAGATAATGAAGTGCATAACCAAGATGATCCCTTGGTAATTTCTCGTGACTCGTTTATAAAACAACAAGAAGAAGATCCGACTCTTAAGAAATTCTTCACTCTTGTAACGAAAGGTGATCCGAATAAAGATTCAAATTGTAAATCTTGGATTACAATGAAGAATGGCGTACTTGTACGTATGGTGCAAGACTCCACTAAGTCAAGTCATTCTCAGATTCTTGTACCCAAGAATTTGAGAGTTAAGATCTTACAACATGCACACGACTCTCAGTGTGCTGGTCACATGGGTTTTTCCCGTACAAAGTCAAGAGTTCTTGCGGCTTTCTTTTGGCCTTTTGTGAACAAGGACATACGGATCTATTGTCGATCCTGTAAAGTATGTCAAGAAGTCAAATCCAAAGGTCCTCGTCATGCTGCGCCTATTCAGGCTGCAGATATTCCTATTCGTCCATTCCAGAAAATGGCGATAGACATCATTGGTCCATTCAAGATCAAATCTGCTAGAGGACATCAGTTTATCTTAACGTGTGTAGACATGTGCACACGTTGGCCAGAGGCTATCCCTCTAAAGAGCATTACTACCGCTGACATTGCAGATGCTCTTTGGCTTATATTTTCTCGGCTGGGATTCCCCGGAGAAATATTATCAGATCATGGCACCCAACTGATATCGGATACCATGTCTCAAGTAATGTCTACTCTACAGATAGAGAGATCTTTGAGTAGCATCTATCATCCTATGTCCAATGGGATGGTCGAGCGACTAAATAGAACACTTAAGAACTTATTAGGGAAGATAACTGAGGATCATCCTCAAGATTGGGATAGGGTTTTACCCGCGGCCCTCTTCGCGTACAGAGAGGTCCCCAATGAACATACAGGGTTTTCTCCCTTTGAACTTGTCTTTGGCGCGCGACCGCGC
Source organism: Oreohelix idahoensis (assembly GCA_024509875.1). NCBI lineage: Eukaryota > Metazoa > Mollusca > Gastropoda > Stylommatophora > Oreohelicidae > Oreohelix > Oreohelix idahoensis. The sequence continues at coordinate 73,778 of JAMPIV010001854.1, read as the reverse complement.
GGCCCAATGTCTTTGCTGCATGATCTTATAACAGCTGACAATATTGACGATGACACAAAATCTTCTTACGAGTATGTCATCGCGCTGAGACAAAAGATTATCGAAGCATGCAAATTGGCAACGTCCTCTTCTGAATTTGCTAAGCAGAAGGCAAGACAATTTGCTAATAAGAAGAGAACTTTACGACAACTTTGTCCTGGTGACAAAGCATTTGTTTTGCTACCTTGTCGTGAAAATAGACTCCTTATTAGTTGGAAAGGTCCGTACGATATAATATCGAAAATTTCAGATGTTGACTACATCGTCGATATTAACGGGAAGCATAAAACCTTCCACATCAATATGCTTACGGAGTTCCATGAACGTCCTGACTATCTACAGCCTATTTTCCAGGCAACGGACGATTCTCATGTCAAACATGGTCATTACTCATCACTGTCTGTAATACAGGATGAGGAAACAAGTTTTTCGGATGTTAATCTTCCGCTTCCAATGATCCCACTTCATTCTAGTGAATCATGGAAAGACGTTACTGTTTCTCCTGATTTGTCTCTAGGAGAACGGCGACAAGTTTCGTCTATGTTACAAACATTTCAGGATGTCCTCACTGACATCCCTGGACAAACTCATGTCATTGAGCATGACATTGTTCTAACTGAACATACTCCAATTAGGGTTAGACCTTATCCTATCCCTATACATTTCCAAACACAGGTTGAAAAGGAGTTGGATGAAATGATAGATTTACAAATAATCGAACCATCCACTTCTGCATATTCTTCGCCGATGGTTATTGTTCAAAAAAAAGACAATAACATACGTCTTTGCGTTGACTATCGCAAATTGAATCAAGTTACGAAGTTCGATGCTGAACCTATGCCTTTACTAGAAGAGCTACTTACTCGTCTTTCTAAATCGCATTTTTTCACTAAACTTGATTTGTCTAAAGGATATTGGCAAGTTCCATTATCCGAACGCGCCAAACCTCTTACCGCTTTCTCTACTCCCAGAGGCCTTTTCCAATGGAATTTTATGCCTTTCGGCCTTATGAACGCACCAGCTACATTTGTACGCATGATGCGTCGAATCCTATCGTATCGGTCAGATGTCATTGCTTATCTAGACGACATCTGTCTTTTCAGCGATACTTGGGAAGATCACTATTCAGGGTTAGTTGAATTATTATCAACTCTGCGTGAGTATAACCTGACAGCAAAACCATCTAAAGCTTGTATTGGCTTTAGCGAAATTGCTTTCTTAGGCCATCGAGTAGGTCACGGTTTCTTGAAGACAGAAGACCATAATATCACTAAGATACTTAACATCTCTATCCCTAGGACTAAAAAGCAAGTGCGAAGTCTTTTAGGTCTCATACAATTTTATGGACGTTTCATTCCGAATCTGTCCTCTATCATGGCACCTCTCTCTACACTATTAAAGAAAGGGTCGCCTAACATGGTTCACTGGTCTCATGAATGCCAATCTTCACTAGAGAAGATCAAAACTATGTTTTCATCACCACCTATTTTAGTGTTACCTACAACAGATAAGACATTTGTTCTTCGTAGTGACGCTTCATCCACTGGGATTGGAGCGGCACTAATGCAAGAGTACTCTGGAACTCTGCATCCTGTAATGTATATATCCAGAAAACTTAATGCTGCAGAAAGGAATTACTCGGTTTTAGACCGTGAATTATTGGCAATGGTTTGGTCAATTCTCAAACTCCAAAGATTCCTTCTGGGCGCGCATTTCGTAGTGGAAACTGACCAAAAAGCTCTTACGGCTATCCAAAGTAAGAACTTGAAGAGCTCGAGATCAACTCGATACGCAATCGCTCTTCAACCTTTTCATTTCTCGGTACGAGCTATCCGTGGTTCAGAAAATGTGATGGCGGACATTCTGTCCAGATGCCCACATGATGCCACTTAACTGTTAAATATTGGATCTTTTTAATATGTATAACTTTACAACAGTTATTTTTTGTTTCTTTACTAAGATACACATTTGTAATTTAATAATAGAATGATGGTATCGCTACTTAGCGGTTTATTGATGTTTATTCACCGCTGTTCTTTGATGATTGTTTCTTCATAAATCATAAATTTAAGATTATAGTGTGAATTTTTGGTATGCATTGTATAATTACCAGAATTGTATTATACGTACATCACACCTTCCTGGAAACATTTATTCGTAGAGAAACAATTTCTCTCAGATTTTGAGATATATTCTCACCGGTCATATTAGGAATTATAGTTATTCCTGATATTTTCATCTGCGCAGTATTCTTGCGTTGTGAGCCTATTCTACGTTGCTCCTAGATGTATTTAAAAAAAAATTTTTTTTTTTTTTCCCGGGAGGTGTGGTAAGACTGTAAAGGGCAATTTTTACTATCTTGCAATATAATACATTTATATACTTATTATGTTCGCAAATATTTTGTAAACAAAGTATTTCCTTTTTAAGTGCTTAAGGAGAAGTCATTTTTGAGTTACTTCCCTTGAATGAGTTCCGTCATCTTCGATCGGACTCCGCGGACGATTCTAGGCCTACTGCGATTTATTCTTTGGCTGGGTAGGAATAGATTGTTCTTGCTTCAGTATATCTATGGCCTGAATTTATACGTAGTGTTTGTATGAGTAGGACGAGTCTGTCTTATATATGGATATCTTTACATTTCTAAGTCGAACTATGTTGGTTGTCGCTAGAAAAGGTCAAAGGCTATGCAGCGGAAGTATCGCTAGCAGGGGGTGTGATTCATGGCTGTCATCCTGTCGAGATGTCGAATTTTGTTGTAGCCGGCTTATCGCCGAAAAGTGATCTATAAGTAGATGGGGAAAAGTGATAGTCATTTAGACATGTTGTATGTACTTTACCCCAGTGTTTATTCTCTTTTGCCAAGGAATGGCAAAGTTATATTTCGCATAGAAAGGTAAAACCACAATTTATTATGAACTTGGGCTTCGCCATCGTTGTCGATAAGCAGATGCACAGTGGTACTTTTGAAAAGAATATTTATTCAAAGGAAGATGACATTCCTATGTATCAGCACTAGATTGTATGATATTATTCAATTACCTCTATGAGAGAAGCTATGAAGAAATGAGGACATTTAACGAATGACCAATTTTGGTCTGTATCCAATAGTGAGTGAAGCTCACGAGAGAAGCACAGCCATGTTGAAATTCATATACTTTGTATTTATCGAGTGAGAAAAAGGGATGCCTGTACTATCGCTCGATGAACCAAGAGATCACTGCTACATGTGAGAACCCATGTCTGGGATTCCTATATCTTTATGGAAAATATATATATTGAACTTTACGTGAAGGGATATTCGCTAGACGAGGTTAGGTCTAGGAGCCTTCCTATATATTGGTTATGGTCTGACGTGCCCAGTCAGTAAAGCCAGATGATTTACATGATGGAACTCTGAATGCTTATTTACGAATGCTCCATTATGATATTTGCCAAGCATGAATGCTAACTTAAGATGATATTCCTGTGATCAACATTATGCTGTCTATGTCGACATTTGTTCCTGTAACCATACACGTACTGTCCAAGTGTGCGTCTCATTAAATGTTATAAAAAGACCACCGTAGTTCCAGTACTTCTTGAATTCGAACAGTGTGAGTATGAGTGATGTACTACCAACCTGTCAACTCTATCGAATCATTCTACCATTCGCGTTCTGACATTCATATACACACTCATTGTCTACACTCACATTCTTGTCGGAGCCTCATCACGTTCCAGGACAAGATGACCTGTATGACCAAAACTGTGCTGGGTTTAATGAGTTGACAATCGTTACACTTTACTACACCAGTCCCAACATCTACATTTATCAACTGGTGGACATTCACGTCATTTAACAAATAAAGCGTGATTCAACAACCAGTAGCCAGTATGAGTAAACAACAACAGAGTTTAACAGTGTGAAGATTAGGTCTTGAGTACTTCGGTTTGCTCGGAATCCGCACTGGACCTCATCCAATTGTGGCTCAGCTAGGCGTCGGAGTCTCTGCTCTAGGATTCTAGAGTAGATTTTTCCAGGGACACTGAGAAGGGATATGCCTCTATGGTTTCCACACTGTCGATTGTCACCCTTTTTGAAAATTGGTGTTATGATGGCGATCTCCCAATCCTTTGGTATGGTCTTGTTGCACCATGCTGCCTGTAGGACCCTTAAGAGTAACAGGTCGCCTGATGCTCCCATGTATTTAACCATTTCTGGTGTTATACCATCATGCCCTGCTGCTTTGCCCATCTTGATTTTCTCCAGTGCTGCCTTCAGTTCTTCCATCTTTATGTCATCTTCATCACCATTGGTTTCCTCTTCTGTGCTAGTGGTTTTCATTTCTGATGTTTGACCTTGCTCACCATCAAGGAGTTCTGAGAAATATTCTTTCCATCTTTCCATTACTTCCTTCGGGGCAGTAAGCAATTTGCCTTGCTTGTCCTTTATAAATTTGAGAGGGCATTGTTTTTCCTTCCTCATGTTCTTTAGGGTCTTATAGAACAATTTCTGGTTTTCTTGTGCATCTTTTTCTAGCTTTTCTCCAAATTCTTCCCAGGACTTCTGTTTTGCTGCTAGCACTTTGTTCTTTACTTCTGTTCTGAGTGTCACATATTCTCTATATTTTTCCATTTGTCCTGTTGTGTTTTTAGCTCCTAAGTATTGTTTCCATGCCATTTTCTTCTCTCTTATTTTCTCTTTGACTTCCTCTGTCCACCAAGGTGTCCTCTTTCTCTGGTTCCCAAGTCGGACTTCACCACATGCTTCTGCAGCAGCTGTCTTTATGATATCCTTGAATTTAATCCAGAGGGTTTCCAAGTCATCAGGTTGTTCTTCTGTGTTGCTCACCGCTGCAGCAATAAGCCCCTGATATCTGGTCTTAATTTCTGGCTCTCTCAGCTTGTAGGTCCTAATGCTCATTTCTCCTGCTCGTTTACTTGGTTTCTTGCGTGATGTTGGGCAGTTCCTAGGCTGAGCAACTCTTTCAGTTGTTCGTTTGATTGTTGGCAGGTAGTGATCACTTCCAATCTCTGGCCCCCTCCAGACTCTTGCATCTCGGACATATCTGAATGAGCTTCTCCGAACAATGGCATAGTCGATCACTGACTTCTCATTCTTTGTTGGTTCACATCTAGTGTATGCATGTATGCGCTTATGGGGGAACTTTGTGTTTGTAATGATCAGATTCTGCTCACTGCAGAATCTAAGGAGTCGCTTTCCATTGTCATTGAGAGTATCTTCTCCATATCTTCCGATAACTCCACCCTATCTAGCATGGTAATTTCCAACTCTGGCATTAAAATCTCCGAGCATGATAACTTCATCTAGGCAGTCATCCACTGTCCTTTGAAGCAGCTCGAAGAATTCCTCCTTGACCTCTGCTCTCTCATCCTCATTTGGCCCATACACTATGACCAGGTTGACTATGGTTTCTCCTTCTTTTAGTTTCACAACCATAATGCACTCTGAGACAAAGTTCCACCCCTTGATACTATCTTTTTGATTTTGGGCCACAATGCAACCCACACCCCCTTTAGCTCTTTCGGATATGGGTACACCACTGTAGAGCAGCGTGTTGCCATTGAGATCCATGACTCCTTGTCCTTTTTTCTTTGTTTCCGTTATAGCCAGGATTTCTAGTTTTGCTTTCCTCATCTCTTCCACCAGCTCCTCTTCCTTCCCATTTATACTTCTTGTGTTCCATGTTCCATAAGTCGTAGTCCGTAGTCCGTTCCAGTTCGTCGCCTTTAGAATCAGTCCGGTTTTCTCTCTTGTGTTACTCGTAATCGTGGTTTAAAGCAAACAGGTGATTGGCCTGTTGTGCCTTTGCATGGTGGAGGGGCTGCCTCCTTACGGCCTCCATGCAGGCCGCCCTCCTCCTTTTTCATCCGGGCTTGGGACCGGCATAGGCGGAGTTATATATATATATATATATATATATATATATATATATATATATATATATATATATATATATATATATATATATATATATATATATATATATATATTTTTAACACTTCTACAATTCCACTGTATTATTCTAATGTTCTTTAATTACTTACTTACTTACTTAGTCGTTCCCCTTCTACCGTGAGGTGTAGAGGTTTGGAAGAGAGAGCGCCAGATCATTCTATCAGCTGTCTTCTTCCTGGCCTGGTTCCATTCTAGTCCTCGGTCCTTCAAAGATTGTCTAATGTTGTCCTCCCAGCGGACTCTGGGTTGTCCTGGAGGTCTGGATCCCTGGCTCTTTGTTTCCCGTGCTTGTCGTGGTAGCCGATCTTCTCCCATTCTGCAGACATGGCCAAACCATCTTAGTTGGGACTGTTCTATTTGGGTCTGCAGCGGATGGGATTTTAGGCCTTGACGGATCGTCTGGTTGCGGACCATGTCTCTTCTTGTTACTTCAACTACTTTCCTCAGATACCTCATTTCTGAGGTTTGGATCTGGCTTTTGTGGGTTGTAGTCATTGCCCACGACTCGCATCCATATGTCAAGACTTTCTTTAATTCCATTATTTAATTTTTAAGTTTATTTTAAAATAGTGATGTACTCTTTTACTCTGAGAAGTGTGTATATATATATATATTGATTTATTTAATAACAAAGATTTTCGGTTTCTCTGTTAAAGTGAGTTTGTAGTTCACTTTGAAGATTCAGTATAAAGGCTTTCACAATGTTTGATACAGAATGAATACGTTTTTGACAATCTGTCATTCTTTCATTCCACATTTCTTCTTGTTGGTTTTTATCTGTTCGTTTTTGCTCGCTCCTTATGAGTTGTCTTCCTGACTCAATCCTTTTCAGTAAATCTTCATTCTCCTCTTTGAGTTCTGCTAATTTAACCACATCTTTAGCTACTTCATGCTGAATGTTTTTCATGGTTTTCAAGATTTCTTCTGCCTTTCTCACTGTATCTTCCGTTACCTATGATTTGGTTATTTCTCTGTCTTCTGGTAGATTGTTGTCTGTTATCACTATTCTTTAGACTTTATTTTTCTATTGGGTTATTTCAGCATTTTTGGTATTGAAAGTGATTTATCTGGGTAATGGAGTTGTAGATGTAGCGATTGATGATTGATGTTGTAGTACTACTTTAAATGGTGTTTAATACTGACTGATTTTATTAGAGCTAGTTTTGTTTTTGGGAAATGGACATCCCATGAAACGTGCACTGTGGTTTCCTAGACAATTTGCACATTTTCTGTTTATATTTATTGTTCTGTAACCTTTATCATCTTCTGCTAATTTGCAGTTATCATAGGTGTGGTACCCTGCACAATATCGACATTTAGACTTACTTCTACATGTTCTTTTGGTGTGGCCAGATTTCTGGCGGTTTGCGAATTGAATGATTCGTGAAATGTAAGGAGGATCCCGTTACACCCCCATTGAGGCATATTTGAAATATGGTGTTAGGCCCTATTTCTCTTGACCATCGGCACACTAGGGGTGATGTGGTCAGCATCACGCCGGCCGCCTTAAATTTCCCAGAGTTGCTCTGGTACCCAATTCATGAGGCTGGGTCGACCCGGGAGCCGTTTGTGGTCTAAATAATCCCACCTCAACTGGGGATCCATGGACCACCGAACTAGGAAGCCAGTGCACTAACAACTGCCCTACTGCGGCTCCTGTGAAATGTAAGCTTTTGTAATAATTTTTGTACTTCATAAAGTAGGCGGTGAGGTTACTGCAGTACACGCAGATCATTATGACCCGCTGTGTGTCAAAGTGATTAATACACAGGTCGCACTAAGTGACTGAACAAGTTCACATCAGCAGTGGTTCTCAAAATATATAGGATAGGTCCTTAACATTTGTATGATGTTAGTAACTACAATAAATTCAGAAGCCTCGATACGTATATGCTATTCTGTGCCCGTATTCACATAGGTAGTATTTTAGGGGTAAAACTGGTTTGGGGTTCTATTTCATTTAATTTGACATTCTTCTATATAAATGAATAATCCGTCGGAAAATTATTAAAGCAGGTCAGAATAGCTCGATAGGTATATATGTTATAGCGAGAATGCGTGTTACATTGGCACACCAACTAAGAAGCAGGTATTGTGCCAATGTATTAATTGTGACCAGTTAATTAAGGAGCTATTCTCCGTTGAAGGAATTAAAGGACAGCAAAGGAAGCATTCCGACGGTATTCTATCTTTTTAATTACATAACCTATAATTGACAAGTTCGAGTTCACAGCATAAATATATTTAAGTTGGCGGTATCAATATATTTATAGGTTGCTGTGTCAAGTTTGAGTTAACTGGATGATCCTCCAGAGGTATTGTTTAACTTGATCAAAGGGTACGGGATCCAGGTTCGTATTCAGATTTTGATAGTTGGAAGTAATCACAATGTAATATAAAAGGCAGTACGGTCCATTTTTTCCTTATAGAGTTCCTAAACAATGTACAAGTCAAACTCAACAACTTCCCACAGCAGTTTAAGCAAAGTCCGACATTGTATATGAAAAGTTTATTATAGCTTCTTTCAGATGTATGGCGGTAAATTACAAGATGATCCTATTCTCAATTCAGTAACATTCGTTTCCTCATACGAAATCATCTCATAAAATCCATTAGGGCATTTGATGAGCTTATGTATATCTATTTCATCCTGTCTACTATGCGTAAGTCTAAGTCGAGACCTTTTACCAACCTGAAGTATATGTTGTCATAGGGCTAGGGGTCAGGTTAGCCATTTTTTCTCTTGCCAATATAAAGTGGCGGTCAGCAAATCTACTAGGAACCTAAGGCTCTTGGACTATCCAGAATGACCTGGCTTTGGCTCCTGGCTTTTACTCTTCTTTGACTCTTCTTTTGACTCTTGTTTGGCTCTCTTTTGCTAAGGGTTTTGGGCGTCAATATATACAAACTGGTTCCAAAGACTGTTTGGGGGAAGGTGCTTTGATTTCTGTCAATACGGATATTCCACTAGTTTTTGTCGATGTCATATTTACGTCACAAGTTCCTACACAAGTTTCTATGATAGCGAATGGTATAAGCTTTTATTCGAGGGTATTATTAATTCTGTTTAGAGGTTTTCAGGTCTCGTATCATTTCCTGTAACTGTCTAGAAGTCTTTATTTTAAAATGTCGAAAAGAGGCTATGTGAAAATTACGTCATCAATAACTTGCGTACTGAAATTATTTAAAGGATAATTACTAAGCTACTAATGTGATCATCATTCCGGTTACATATACGTCCCCATGCTACAGAAATGTATCTCAAAGAGAGACACTTTCCTAGTTCTATCAACTAATAACCCAACAAACTTGCAAATCTAGTAAAACAATGGTATACATCTTTATAGTACATAAGAGGGAACATAGGGGATATCATGAAAACGCACGGTCGATATAAGGTGAATGTATGCATACCGATCAATCTATATGAAGACATCCAAACATCAAAATTGTCCGCAACAATTTAAATTTTAACAAACAAAATTACTAATCATCGAAACGCGTATGTGGGGAAATGAGGGTACTCAACACAAATGCGGCGAAAATCCTTAATGTGTGTCATCTGATGCTGGGAGGATCAAATGCAATTGAAGAATTGAAAAACTATAACACTGGTCAAAAAAAAAATCTTGAACCATAAACGGAAAATTTGAAAATGTCCAATCATATAAGCTATTCAATCGTGTCATGTGATAATAGCGATCCAACCCCGCTGTAAAGTCACTTATAGTCGTTAAGGTGTGAATACTAATGTTCAAGACACTATGGGTTTGATCTGTTTACATGTATTTTGTACCGCGGAATAAGTACTATTAAAACCGGTACGACTTATTCACAACGTGTCATATAATCTGTTGGTGACTCAATAGTGTTTGTACTGAGAATCTAGCATAGAAAACTCGGTTGTAGTCCGGAATAGAAACGCTAGGGCATCCCAAATGAACGGGTGGTTTGCTCTCTGGCGTCTGGTGGAGTAAAGAGAAGACGTGAAGGTCGCTAATGGACATCCTCACTTGATATAAATCCAGACGAGGGATTTGTGGTAAGTCAATAGAGGTACTACCGAATTTGGCTTCATCAATTCAGAAATGTCATTTTATACAAATCGTGATTTTGATTTTTATTGACGACGAAGAGTCAGATACTTCCTTTGCAAACTTGTATATAGTTGAATCACGAAGTAATAAGGTTTCCGTAGCAACGCAAAGGTTTATGTAAAGTCCAACGAGCAGGAAATGTGGAAACATTTCCTCGAAATTCCAGTCACAGCTTGTTAGCTAATAACGACATCATTTGGGACAAAAGCATGCATTTATCCATGCGAGGTGAAACATTTGGTAAAATATTAACCGTAGGGGTAGGGAGTGAAGTATCGTCGTTAACCATGTCGACATCGTGTGGGAAGCGTTGGGGATTTGTACGACGTCTTTGCTTCGTAGGTTTAATAAAAATGTGCTCTTGCGGCAATCTCGGTAGTTTGGCTAGAGGGGTGGAATCTGAAGAGGAAGGCTCGTATTTCCGTTTATCAGGTGTCCTTCTTGATTCGTCCATACCGCACAAAGTAGAGTTAGATGCACTGGTCATCGAATCTGTGTCTGGGTAAAGATTATCTGGTGTTTCTTCATCATACAATGGAGCCATTTGAGATGATTGATAATCATGTCGATCGGTGGGTTCAGGATTGCGAAATTTTGTAACGTCTGGAAAACTCTCTTTCTGTTGTATAGGACGTTGTCGTAATTCCCGCAAAGGTAAATTTTCTTTACTGGAAGACGCATGACCTCTCTCTTGACGTTGAATAAGGCGTTGTCTTAGCTCCTGCAGAGGGATATTGTTTTCACTAGAAGATGAATCTCTGTTATCTCTAATACGTTTGACGAACGTATCCAAATTCTGTGAAGGGATATCGGAGTCATGGGAGGAGGAATCTGATTTGGGTAATTCATCATCAGTGGAAGATGAGGGAGGTTGCGCTGGGGTAGACAATCTCGTGGGTCTATCAGCTTGTTTTTTCGTGACAGTGAGTGGTCTGTGGTCGTCAAGACGCATCTGGGACACATGAGCTTTCGTTGTGGTATCTCTTTCTTCATTCCACAGGATGTAATTGGTTGTCGATTTTCGTTCCAACACTTTAAAACCAGGAATCCAATGGTTATCAAATTTGTTCGTTCGCACATGTTTCCGAAAATAAACCAAATCTCCAGGTTTAAACTCTTGGAGTTTTGCTGTTTTGTTCTTAATTCGTGCATTTTTTCGAAGGCTTTTCTTACTTTCCGATGGGCTATTACATGAGCTCTATGCTTCTGTTGGAGCGTAATTTGGATAGGACATTCGCCAAAATATTTTCTCTGTGGCGCCAAAAGATTATCTAGTGGAAAAGTTGGTTCTCTTCCGTAAAGCAGGTAGAACGGTGAAAATCCAGTAGTATCATTGATATTAATTCGAATTGCTTCTAAAGCTTGATTGATATATAGGTCCCAGTATTGACCCTGTCCGGCAATAAACTTGGCTATTATATCGTGCATGGTGGCATGCATTCGCTCATTTCTCCCATTTGACTGCGGATGGTAGTATGCAGTCGTAGTATGTTTGATATTTAACCTTTTGAGAGTTGAAGCAAAGGGCTCTCCTACGAATTGTTTCCCGTTATCAGTGATTACACGCTTGGGACATCCATGTCGTGGTAAAAATTGTTGTAGGAAAACATCAGTGATGAGGGTTGATGTGGCATTTTCTAAGGGGAAACATTCTGGCCATACCGTGTATTGGTCTACGATGTGTAAAATGTATCTGTGTCCTCCTAAAGTTGTGGGGTAAGGTCCAGATAAATCCAAGCTAATAACTTCCATTGGGTAGTGCGGATAAGACATTTCTTGGATAGGGGCTCGAATAGTTCTCATATTTCTTAGCTTGCAAACCCTACATGTCCCAACATACTCTATGATATCTTTAATCATCGTGGGCCAGTAATAACGTTTTAGGATCACATCTAGAGTCTTGTCTCTTCCAAAATGCCCGTTTTCGTCATGAAACTGTTGTAATACTTTTGGAACTAGCGATTTGGGTATACATTTTTGTAGAGTACCATTGTCTCTAGAGCCAATATGATACCCTCTACACCTCACGGTAGAAGGGGAACGACTAAGTAAGTAAGTAAGTAAGTAAGTAAGTAAGTAGCCAATATGATACAAGATATTATCTTCCGAAAGGATGATGTAGTCTTTCTTCTCTTTTGGATTTGTACGAACCTGTGTAATGATCTTAACTAATGTTTCATCTTTCAATTGTTCTTTCTTAAAGTCGATATTCTGTTCAAACGTTTCTGTTCCTTGGTTGTCTGATGGTAAATCAAATGTGGTTCCATGTTGTAGTTCAGGTTCTTGTGTTGTCACCTCTTCATCGTTTTGTCTTGAATTTTGAGAGTCTATGGCATGAATTTCCTTTGTGTTATCGTCGATGTCCGATGTAGATTCAAGGAGTGGGGAGTCTGGTTCATTGGTGTCAGAATATGGAATTCGGGACAAAAGATCAGCACACGTATTCAATTTTCCAGGAATATACTCAATGGTTGTATTGTAACTTTGGAGATTTATCGCCCAGGTCTGGAGTTTCTTGGGTTGCTCTGCAGTCTTAGTTAGCCAGCTTACAAGTGGTTGGTGATCTGTTCTGAGGATAACCTGGGTTCCACGGATATAAAAATCGAATTTCTGGAGGGCGTACTGGATTGCATAGGCTTCCTTCTCTGTCGTAGTCCATCTCCTCTGTGTTCGGCTTAATGTGTGGGAAAGGAAGGCTATCGGTTTTCGTGTGGAACTTTTTTTATCACTTGCGGTTCGTCTGGTGATCTGTCTTGTACAAGGCACGCGCCTACTGCTGTGTTTGATGCGTCCGTGTATATAATCATGGGCTTGTTCAAGTCTGGATGGGCTAGAAAAGGTACGGTGGTTAAGGCTGTCTTCAGGTACTCAAATGCTTTTTGGCAATCTTCAGTCCAGCGGAATTTGGCATACTTCCTGGTTAGTTTCAGTAATGGTTCAGCCTCTTTAGAAAAATTGATAATGTGCTTTCGATAATACGCACAACACCCAAAGAATCCTCTTAATTGACGTACTGTGGTAGGTGGAGGGATCTTTTGGATAGCTTCAATCTTTTCACTGTCCGGTCTGATTCCGTTGGAGTTGACAATAAAGCCCAAATATTTTATTTCCTTCTGTAGGAAACGGCATTTGCTGAGTTTCAACTTTACTTTGTGCAATCTCATTCTGTCGAAAACAGTCTCGACATGTTTCAGGTGTTCTTCCATTGTTCCCTTTGTGTGGATCAAGACATCATCTATATATGCTGATGCAAATGAGTTCAGTCCTTGCAACACTTCATCCATTAAACTTACGTAAGTAGCCGGGCTATTTTTCAGTCCAAAAGGTAATACATTCCAACTATATGATCCCACGTGTGTACAGAAAGTAGATTTCTTCTTGTTGACTCTATAGGATCTAGAGTTTTGTAAGGATGGGGATGGGATGAAGATCTTAATTTGTTTATCTGGAATTTTGGATAGACGCTCTTGGCCTTGAATAGTTTGGTCAATACATCTTCCCTTTCCGTCTGGATCTTTGCTATTACTGTACCTCTGGGATAGTGGTGGTTGTACCTGACGTATTTAGTACCATTATTGGAAAATCTCTTCGTATATTTATTTCCACGATGCCATCTTGTACTTCTATGTGTGGATCTCCTCTATTTCTTTCATTTTCAATTTGTGATATGTATACAGCCTGTCCTATGTCAAAGTATGGAGATCTTTTTATTTTAGCTCTGGTTAGAGTTACTGAATTCGGTTTCAGAGTAACCGGTGCCGTAGTTCGAACCAGGGTCGCGATATGGATATCGTCCTGAAATGGTACATATGTATTGTTCACTTTTAGTTGTTTTAAATCAAAGTATATCCTCACATTATTTTTGATGAGGAAGTCTCTTCCTATTATGAAGTTTCTTGATAATCCTCTCGTTATAATGAAGTTATGGCGTAGAATTTCTCTTCCCATTTTAAATGTCAAATAAGCCGTTCCCACTGCTTTTAGTGCTTGACCTGTTACTGATTTCATTTGTACTGTTCTTCTGGAAAAATTTGCCATGTGTTGAATTTGATAATACAGCTTCTCCCGGATAAGACTTACAGTTGCTCCTGTGTCTATTAACGCTCTAAATTGTTGTTTTCCTATTTCTATTATACATGAACTGGGGTCTGGACAAATGTTGAGATTTGCTTGTTCGTTTCTGTCTTTCATTTTTTCATTTAGAGATCTCTTTTTTCGGCCGTCACATCCGATCTCTGCTAATGTGGAGCCGTCCCGTTTCCCGACCTTCTTGTTGCTTGGGAAAAGTTGTTTCTATTTTGTTGGGGTCTTCTTGGGTAGTTTTCTGGATAGTGGACTTGGCGTTGATATTCACCGTTGTAATTGTTTTGGGGTAGGTAGTGGTTTCTCGAACTCATAGATTGGTACTGGGGTTTTCTACATGTCATTGAACCATGACCCACGGATCCACAGTTGTAGCAGGTTGGTGGTTGCATCAAGGGTTCTATATGGTGTATCTTATGCTCTCTTTCATTTGGTTGTGGTAAGGAGTGTCTTAGTTCTCTGTGTGTGTTATTTGATCTTCTGTGATATTCTTGATTTCGATTCCAACGAGGTCTAGCATGGTCTACTTCCATAGGTTGATGAGGCGATGGTTCATATTGTTGATGCTGAAATAGCGGTTCATTTTGCGTACTTTGGTAGAATGGTTCAGGTTGAGGATGCTGGCATTCATGGTTTAGCAATGGCAATCTTCCAATCCTCTGCTGAAATCTTTTTTTGACATTTTCCTCATTAACTGCTATCTGGATGGCCAGTGTAATTGACTGAGGATCTTTTCTTAACATGTGCATTTTCAGAGAATCTGAATAGAGGCCATCGACAAAAATTCCCACTAAGTGTTTCTCGAGCTCGGTTGTTGGTATGCTACCTCCCACGAAAGCATCTTCAGCTAAGTTTAAGAGTCGGTCGCCATACATCTGCACCGATTCCATTTTCTCTTGCCTTATCATTCTCAAAAGAGTCCAAGCGTGCTCGGCGTCCGTTATGTTAGAATATCGTGACACTAGCACTCTTTTCAATTCCTCAAAGGTTTCACTTGGGTAGGCCTTCGCTCTTCTTCTCACAAAATCAGTTATCAATCCTTCCGATGATAAAAACACTATTTTCTTTTTTTCCAAATCTGTTGTGGCGTCAATAAGGTAAGCAAACTTATCCATATCCACCATCCATTGTCTAAATTTCATGGTGTCACCACTAAATGGAGTTATGAAGTTTTTAATGGTTCTAAATTTAGCATGTTGATCTACATGTTGTAACGTGTCAGTCATGTTTTGTAACACCATCAAATTTATATCTCCTTGCTCTGGCGGAAGCGGTACTTGTTGTGGAGCCATTTGTGCTTGTTGCATTTGCATAGCCTGTTGATTTTGTTGTCTCAGTATTTCATCTGCATAATTCTCCATGTTCTGATTTAGGTGAGAAAAAATGATTCTTGTTGTTGTTTCTTTTCTTGCCTTTTCTTCCAATTCAAAATCCTGGTCCTAAGGCACCATAATAAATTACACTATGTGCCCGTATTCACATAGGTAGTATTTTAGGGGTAAAACTGGTTTGGGGTTCTATTTCATTTAATTTGACATTCTTCTATATAAATGAATAATCCGTCGGAAAATTATTAAAGCAGGTCAGAATAGCTCGATAGGTATATATGTTATAGCGAGAATGCGTGTTACATTGGCACACCAACTAAGAAGCAGGTATTGTGCCAATGTATTAATTGTGACCAGTTAATTAAGGAGCTATTCTCCGTTGAAGGAATTAAAGGACAGCAAAGGAAGCATTCCGACGGTATTCTATCTTTTTAATTACATAACCTATAATTGACAAGTTCGAGTTCACAGCATAAATATATTTAAGTTGGCGGTATCAATATATTTATAGGTTGCTGTGTCAAGTTTGAGTTAACTGGATGATCCTCCAGAGGTATTGTTTAACTTGATCAAAGGGTACGGGATCCAGGTTCGTATTCAGATTTTGATAGTTGGAAGTAATCACAATGCAATATAAAAGGCAGTACGGTCCATTTTTTTCCTTATAGAGTTCCTAAACAATGTACAAGTCAAACTCAACAACTTCCCACAGCAGTTTAAGCAAAGTCCGACATTGTATATGAAAAGTTTATTATAGCTTCTTTCAGATGTATGGCGGTAAATTACAAGATGATCCTATTCTCAATTCAGTAACATTCGTTTCCTCATACGAAATCATCTCATAAAATCCATTAGGGCATTTGATGAGCTTATGTATATCTATTTCATCCTGTCTACTATGCGTAAGTCTAAGTCGAGACCTTTTACCAACCTGAAGTATATGTTGTCATAGGGCTAGGGGTCAGGTTAGCCATTTTTTCTCTTGCCAATATAAAGTGGCGGTCAGCAAATCTACTAGGAACCTAAGGCTCTTGGACTATCCAGAATGACCTGGCTTTGGCTCCTGGCTTTTACTCTTCTTTGACTCTTCTTTTGACTCTTGTTTGGCTCTCTTTTGCTAAGGGTTTTGGGCGTCAATATATACAAACTGGTTCCAAAGACTGTTTGGGGGAAGGTGCTTTGATTTCTGTCAATACGGATATTCCACTAGTTTTTGTCGATGTCATATTTACGTCACAAGTTCCTACACAAGTTTCTATGATAGCGAATGGTATAAGCTTTTATTCGAGGGTATTATTAATTCTGTTTAGAGGTTTTCAGGTCTCGTATCATTTCCTGTAACTGTCTAGAAGTCTTTATTTTAAAATGTCGATAAGAGGCTATGTGAAAATTACGTCATCAATAACTTTCGTACTGAAATTATTTAAAGGATAATTACTAAGCTACTAATGTGATCATCATTCCGGTTACAATTCTAAAACAGTACAGTCAGCAAGAATTTGGTCAAATATGATCCTTGTCAACATATAAAACAGCACGTGAGAAATGTGAAGGTCAAATGTTGGAATATAATTACTGAGATCATGTTGACAGGTAGAGAGCAGCATGTAGAGGTCAGACAGAGAGAGCAGCATGTAGAGGTCAGACAGATAGAGCAGCATGTAGAGGTCAGACAGATAGAGCAGCATGTAGAGGTCAGAAAGATAGAGCAGCATGTAGAGGTCAGACAGAGAGAGCAGCATGTAGAGGTCAGACAGATAGAGCAGCATGTAGAGGTCAGACAGATAGAGCAGCATGTAGAGGTCAGAAAGATAGAGCAGCATGTAGAGGTCAGACAGAGAGAGCAGCATGTAGAGGTCAGACAGAGAGAGCAGCATGTAGAGGTCAGACAGAGAGAGCAGCATGTAGAGGTCAGACAGAGAGAGCAGCATGTAGAGGTCAGACAGAGAGAGCAGCATGTAGAGGTCAGACAGAGAGAGCAGCATGTAGAGGTCAGACAGAGAGAGCAGCATGTAGAGGTCAGACAGAGAGAGCAGCATGTAGAGGTCAGACAGAGAGAGCAGCATGTAGAGGTCAGACAGAGAGAGCAACATGTAGAGGTCAGACAGAGAGAGCAACATGTAGAGGTCAGACAGAGCGAGCAGTATGTAGAGATCAGACAGAGAGAGCAACATGTAGAGGTCAGACAGAGCGAGCAGCATGTAGAGGTCAGACAGAGAGAGCAACATGTAGAGGTCAGACAGAGCGAGCAGCATGTAGAGGTCAGACAGAGAGAGCAACATGTAGAGGTCAGACAGAGCGAGCAGCATGTAGAGGTCAGACAGAGAGAGCAGTATGTAGAGGTCAGACAGAGAGAGCAGCATGTAGAGGTCAGACAGAGAGAGCAACATGTAGAGGTCAGACAGAGCGAGCAGCACGTAGAGGTCAGACAGAGAGAGCAGAGCCAGAACACGTAGAGTAGCTAGAGTAGCAGACACCATTCATAAAATTTTAGAAAAGACAGGAAGAAATTTCTCCAATATTTCTTAGACAACTGTCTTCTACCTCAACTACTACATCGTTTGAGTGAGTCTTTCTGACAAGGAGAAATAACACGTATCTGTACATTATTAAGTAGTTACTACTCAACATTCTGTTGGAAAAAAATAATTTCTTTTCAATCTACAAAAAAACGTATCTTTTGTGTAATCTGAATTTCACCGACAACGCAGATAATTTCATTAGAAGAGTAATATTACAGTTCGTCATAAAAGAGTTATTTTTCCAACTTATTGAGTTACAAGAAATCTTATGAACTTTAGCCGCAGAAGTTATGGAACAGAGGAGAACCATTGATGTTAGATGTTTCTGAAGTCGAGACACAATTTAATTTTCCTTAAATTAATTGGTGCGGATGAGAATAAGAAAGTACGTCACGACTGATTTGTATTTTTAAGAACGCTTAGGAAAACACCCAACAATGCATAATATTGTTGTCAACACAATTGTAAACCCCCTTCATGTGAAACAGAAATCTTCCGATTATAAATACATACAAGAAACGTATTTTGTGGAATATTATACGTACCTATGTTGTGACGTCGAAGAAATTAAGTCATCAAGTTTCATTGTTGTGGATTGTGTTGGTGACGATTTGTGTTTGTGAAAATCATCTATAAAGAACAAACTGACTGTCATCAGGCTGCTCGGGAAAAGAGCCTGGTAAAATGAGGTTCTACCACCGCCTCAACTATACAGATAGCCATAATCACTGCACATGTTAACCAACTACCATCTGAATCACTAAAAACAGTACAATCACATAAATAAAACAAATAACAGATAGGATTTATCATTGGAACATATTGAGAACCATTGGCAAAATGAAATTTCTGCACATAAGAATGTCAACTTGATTCTACTGTAGACATAATTACCAAAGTACAGTATTTACTACTAAAAGAACAACCTGAACAAAGACTAAACAAACACACCTGATGGGCAAATCTTCAAATGAACTCAAACATCCAACAGACTACTAAGCTACATATATATGGGCACAAAACCTCGTATTTTCTCCCCGAGACTTGCGAGATCGTCACGCGCTTCTGCTTCATATTGTGGGCAGAGAAACAAATATATTTGAATGTCAAAGAATGAACCTCCTTGCGTCAGTGAGCTCCCGGTTTGTATAAGATCAACACAACTAAATCAGTCAGCGATGAAAGATAAAGGTCCGACGTCATAGTTGTAGAATGGCCACAGAAAATAAATGTAACGTTGGAGATTGTTTCGTCACAGGGACCAACACTGCCCTCCTAGGTCCGCAATATTGGGGGGGGGGGGGGGGGGGGGGGGGGGGGGGGGGGGCGAAGCAAAACTAAAACATTGGTATAAAGAAACAAATCATATTTCCGAGGTAAATAAAACATCCTATTTTCTGTGGCCATTCTACAACATTGTATGTATACATATATTCGTATCAACACATTGATGTTTTACTTGTCTACTAGTTACCTGTCTACTAGTTACCTGTCTATTACTAGTTACCTGTGCTTTACAGTGTTTATGATTTTTTTTTTTTTTGGTATTTCATTCACGGGTTTGCCATCACGCTTCTTTCAACTCTGACTGAAGTCCGTAGGTTATATCAGAACCAGTGGCGTAACTACAATTTAAGGGGTCCCGGGCACAAATTTGTCGCGTAGGGCATCGGCAAGGAGATATCGCTGTGTAGCCGATCGGCATGGTCGTGTTTTAGACTGTGTTCCAAAGTGTTCCGTCTGGATATCAAATAAGTGTGGACCCCAGATGTTTTTATAAAGTAGATTATATGTCTCCACTGAGACTTCACGGATTATGATGTACTAATGAATGTTCTTACCAGTCTGCACATGGACTGAGATATTTTATGTGATATTGGAGCCAGATGTTAGATGAACTCAGAGTTTAACGGATATAATTATATTGTTGACTCAATGTATATGGCCCTATGGATTTGATGTCAATGTGTCATAAATGGAGCCTCAATTGTTCAAAGTGGAAAATGTTTAATAAATCGTGCTGTATTCGTGCACTATTAGCTCTCTGATCTTATTAACAAATTTGCCACTTGGCCGCGTTCAACACTATTGTTCTAACATTATGCTAATACCCCTAGAAGCATGTAACTATATATATATATATACTTTTTATTTATTTCTTCTTTGGTATAGCGCTTTCTATATCCCGTTCAACCAGACCCAAAATGGGCCATTTTCGTTATAATTGGAGTATATTGAGTACTTTATATATATATATATATATATATATATATATATATATATATATATATATATATATATATATATATATATATATATATATATATATATATATATATATATATATATATATATATATATATATATTGTTGAGGATTGCTTCATGTCTGCAGCATGGCGCATTCCTCAAATGATTATATCTACGCGACTGATGTCGATGATTGTTTCATGCTTACTGACATTTGGATTTGAGCTCGATCCGAATGTCTGTATCATGGAACACCTCAAACGAATAGAGATATATCTCATCGACCGATGTCGATGATTGTTGCATATGTGCAGGCATTTGAGTTTGGCCAGCTCGGATTGCTGCACCGTGGAACATCGCAATTGAATATATATTAACGACGTAGTATGCATATCACTATGCATGACGCGTATGTCTTTATAACGTCATTCGACGTGTGGGCTTCGGCCCTAACGGCAGTGTTTGAAATGTGTGGCATCGCCACTATGGATTGTGTGGCATAGCCACTATATATTCGTCGTGTTTAATATTGACTGGAATTTTCCCAGGAAAGCTTCAGTGAATGTTAACTTCTATTAGATTTACATGCTTATTTTGCTGACTGAGGATCTGACTGATTATATTTTTTCTTTCGAGTCAGGATATAAATGTTTCCTCAGTTCGCAATATAACCATATTTTGTGTACTTAGCAGTTTCGTCAAGTGAGTTACGTCCTCTTTATTTACATAACCTACTTTCAGTACTGTTGACAATTGTTGTCGTGTGTGATCTAAAACTTCTTTGTCTACACGTTTGTCTAAGACGACTTGTCTTGGTATATTTTTGTGATGTAAATTCTTCTCTTTCTTTTACTCATTACTGTTTATAAGTCTCCTTTATTTACTTTATAAGTGTAAAGTGTTGTCGTATAATTGAAAAATCATTTCATTGTAAATCATTTGATTGTTTTCACTGTCTTTGTCACATGTTCTTGGAACTTGTTTGTTATTGATTAATATATTCATGTACATATTATAGTGAGTTCTATAAACCTGGTGTATATTATAGACTATTGAAGGTACTCAGAAACCTATTATCATGTCTACACTACAGGAATTCATTGATATTGGAAAAAAATTATGGAAAATCAGGAGCGGAACTACAAAGTTTTGCAGATACAAAATATGATGAATATTTATCGCGTCTGGAAAGAATGGAACAGCGCGAAATGACTAAACGAGCTGATGAGCTTAGGAGGTTTGAATTAACCCAAGAGAGGGAATTGAAGGAAAAAGAAATATCCATGAAATTGGAATTAGAACGATTGACTATAGCTCAACGTGATAAAGAATTAGCTCAACAAGAGAAAGACAGAGAGCAGAAAGATAAAGAATTAGCTCAACAAGAAAAAGACAGAGAATTTGAAAAGAAAAGAATGGCACAACGAGATAAAGAAATGGAATTAAGGAGAATGGAACTTATGCAACTGGATCAAGCACATAAAAATGCCATGGAAATGGAAACATTAAAACTTCATGCAGAAAAAGAAAAAGCTTTAGAATTAGCTAAAGTGCAGTCTGAACAGACTAAGACTGCGGCTGCTACAAATATTTTTTATCCTAAGTTAAAAATGCCACATTTTGACCAAACTCGCGATTGTGTTGACTCTTTCATATCTAGATTCATCATCAAGGTCACAGCTCTGAACATACCCAAGGAAAGATGGAGCAGTCTTTTACTTGATTTTTTGACTGGTGACTCACTTAAATGTTTCATGAGTCTTGATGAAAAGAGCAGAAGCGATTTCGATGTCGTAAAAGAGGTATTACTAAGACGTTTCCAGTTAACTGAGTCTGGATTCAGAGATCGCTTTCATGCTGCTAAACCAAGCAAGGATGCAGATTTTGGTGAATTCATTGCATCTATTAAACATTTCCTTAGCAGATGGATTGATCTATCTGGTATAAATAAAACATATGAAGGTGTTATAGATCTCATGCTGCGAGATAAAGTTTTATCCGCATGCAGCACTGAATTAGAAGCATTTTTACAGGAAAGACATCCTAATTCTATCGATGAGTATGAAAAACTCGGAAGACAGTATCAAACCGCACATCAGAATAAAGATCTTCATAGATCGACTATTCGAGATCCTATGCCTGTGTGCGTGGCACAACATGATCACAGACCTCGATCGAAGAGCTTTGATGGACGTTGTCGTTCAGATTATTATCAATCCGACAGAGGTTTTTATAACTTCCGTCGTCATCGCTCTCCTTCGAATTCATATCGACGAGGTTATAGAGGATATTCACCTCATGATCGTGGGTATCACAGAGGCAGGGATTATGATGGTTCACATCAAAAAGGATACTATAAACAGAGATCATCTTATGGTAGAGATGCCAGGAAGGATGACTCTACTGATTTTTATTATAGCAATAAAAAGTCAGTCAATAATAACAAAGGTAATGCCAGATCTCCGTCGAGAGACAAAAATAAACAGAGACATGCAAATAGTTGCAGTGTTAAAAAGGAAAAAGGTAATGATGATAATGATCATGCGAACGCATGTATGGTAATGAATGATACATGTTATGAGTGTCAGTCGAAAAACAAATTAAAGTCTACAATTACACTTGATTGTGGTCATTGTATGCCAACAATGTCGGCATGTGTAAATGTCGGTTATCTTACATTTCATCCCGGAATATTGGATGGTAAGGTAGTAAGAGTTTTGCGTGACACTGGGTCTTCAACGATAGGCATTAAGCACTCGCTTATCGAGCCCTCTGCTTTTACAGGCAAATCAGTTAAGTGTGTCACATTTGGTGGGAATATAGAAACATTCCCTGTGGCACGAGTATACATTGATACTCCTTTTTACACAGGCACTGTCTATGCCTGCGGCTTGAGAGCACCCATAACTGAAATTATAATAGGAAACATACCAGGAGTTAAAGATTGCACTCCTGAGGAGATTGCAATGTGGTTTGAATCTCACCCACAGGTGGCAAATGCTGTTGTAACGAGAGCACAACAGTTAGCTACGGACATGGCTACACCACCTCTTCCTATAATAGATACAATTATGTCTCAAGTTGGCACTGTTTCACCTTCTGTTTTTGCAGAAAAACAGAAGAGTGACCCAACTTTACAAGGATTGTTTAGCCGAGCAGAACAAAAAACGATTAAATACACAAGAGGGGCTAAACAATGGTTCAAGATAAAGAAATCAATACTCACTAGATATTATGATGATGGCAAAACAATTATACATCAAGTGATAGTACCTAAAGAATACAGACCATTGGTCCTACAAACAGGTCATGACTCCCCTATGGCAGGGCATATGGGGATCAAAAGAACATTGTTTCGTGTTACGTCACAATTTTATTGGCCTGGGGTTAATAAAGATACAAAGTTATACTGCAAATCATGTACAACATGCCAAGGTATAGCACGTAAGGGCAGGTTCCATACGGCACCCTTACAGATTACAGACGTGCCTGAGAGACCTTTCAAAAAGATTGCAGTAGATATGGTGGGTCCGTTATCAATTGTTTCAAATAATGGATTTCGTTATATTTTAACTTGCGTAGATGCCTGCACGCGTTGGCCAGAGGCCATACCATTGAAAACCATCACAACTGCATCTGTGTCTGATGCATTATTTTCGATATTTTGTCGAATCGGTTTTCCGGAGGATATATTGTCAGATCAAGGATCACAATTTACTTCCAACATTATGAGGGATTTAGAATCCATGCTATCGGTTCACCACTCGTTTTGTAGTGCGTATAGGCCCCAATCAAACGGTGTGTGCGAGCGCTACAATAGCACTCTAAAACAGATGTTATCTAAGATAACTGAAGAATGCCCTCGTGAATGGGATCGGCTTCTGCCGGCGGCCCTCTTCGCTTTTCGTAAAGTGCCTCACGAGAGCACGGGGTGGTCTCCATTCGAATTGGTTTATGGTTCGAATCCTCGCGGACCAATGATGATACTCAAGGATTTGTTGATTGGAGCATCAATTGATACAGCCACTCGAAACAGCTACGAGTTAGTGATTGATCTCCGACAACGAATCATCGATGCGTGCACTTATGCATCCCAGAGTATAAAATCAGCCACTCAACGATCAAGATTATTACATAATCAAAAGAGAATATTAAGATCATTCAAACCAGGGGAAAAAGTTTGGTTGTTGCTACCTCATAACGATAACAAATTACTGATATCATGGCAAGGTCCATTTGATATTATCAAACAAGTCACAGATGTTGACTACTCGGTAAACGTTAGAGGTAAAATCAAAACCTTCCATGTCAACATGCTAAAATTAGCAGTTGAAAGACCACAGGAATTAATTCCTGTCATTAACTCTATTGATGATTCTTCACATCATACTGCTTCTTTTGCAGTTGTTCATGAAGAAGATACTACTTCGTCTATCCCTTTACAATTTCAACTACCTTCTTTGCAATCATCGGAATCTTGGAAAGACGTGACTATTTCTTCTTCACTGTCTTCGTCTCAACAAGATCAAGTTCGGGATATTCTCATTTCTTTCAATGATGTTCTCACCGACCTTCCAGGTCAGACATCGCTTATAGCCCATGATATTACTCTTACTGATTATAAACCTATCAAACTTAGACCCTATCCTATATCTTTACACCACAAAGATAGGGTAGAAAAAGAGTTAAAAGAGATGATACGTTTAGGTGTGATATCTCCTTCGGAATCACCATATGCATTCCCAATGGTGATAGTTAAAAAGAAGGATGATTCTTTACGTATTTGTATTGATTTTAGGCGATTGAACAAAATTACAATCACAGACGGTGAGCCTATGCCACTTTTAGATGATCTTTTGTCAGAATTATCTAATGCTACGTTCTTTAGCAAACTAGATCTCTCTAAAGGCTACTGGCAAATTCCTCTTGCCGAAAATGCCAAACCTTACACAGCTTTCACAACTCCTTTTGGGCTCTACCAATGGAATTATATGTGTTTTGGGTTAGTGAATGCGCCAGCGACGTTTGTGCGCATGATGCGCCGCCTTCTTGGCGATCGTAAAGATGTCATCACGTACATCGATGACATCTGCCTATTTCATGACTCGTGGGAAGACCATATTGATGGTTTAACTTCCCTTCTACATACGTTACGTATGCATGGTTTGACTGTGCGACCTTCAAAGGTCCAAATTGGTTGTCAGGAAATTTCTTTTCTTGGTCACCGCATAGGTAACCACAAACTGTATCCTGACGACAATACAGTCAAAAGAATTCTAGAAATTTCTACCCCTTCAACTAAGAAACAAGTTAGAAGCCTTTTAGGCTTGATAAACTATTACCATAAGTTCATCCCGCATTTCGCACAACTATCTACACCTTTGTCCGCACTGTTGACCAAAGGTAGTCCTAATAAGGTACGTTGGGACAAAGATTGCGAAAGCGCTTTGGTAACAATTAAGAAATTATTTAGTAATGCACCTATTTTGTTATTACCGAATATACGTATTCATTTATAATTCAATCAGATGTCTCGAGTTACGCCATGGGTGGTTGTTTGCTGCAATGTTACACGGAAACACTCCATCCATGTTTCTATGTGTCGAGGAAACTGACTCCGGCTGAACAAAAGTATGCGACAGGTGAACGTGAGCTCCTGTCTATGGTCTGGTGCCTGGAGAAGCTGTCAAGATATCTCATCGGCACGCACTTTTACATTATGACAGACCATAGTCCTCTTACTTACATAACAGCTAGAACTATGCGTAACGCTAGAATACACCGATGGTATTTGTTGATTCAAGAATTTTCATTTACGATCCTGCCTATTGCTGGATCAGACAATAACTTGGCAGATCTTTTATCGCGCAACGTCTCTGAGAAGAAATTGAATTAACTCTTTAGTCACCATGTTGACAAGTGCTATTATTAATGTTATAAAATTTAATGTGTCTACTTAATGATTATCATAGTTATAAGTAGGTAGTACTAATATTGATATGTTCGGGAGACGGGCGTCTTCTCCATCACTATCATCCGTGCCACAAGTGTCACGTTTGGAAGTGAGGGGGATGATGTTGAGGATTGCTTCATGTCTGCAGCATGGCGCATTCCTCAAATGATTATATCTCCGCGACTGATGTCGATGATTGTTTCATGCTTACAGACATTTGGATTTGTGCTCGATCCGAATGTCTGTATCATGGAACACCTCAAACGAATAGAGATATATCTCATCGACCGATGTCGATGATTGTTGCATGTGTGCAGGCATTTGAGTTTGGCCAACTCGGATTGCTGCACCGTGGAACATCGCAATTGAATATATATTAACGACGTAGTATGCATATCACTATGCATGACGCGTATGTCTTTATAACGTCATTCGACGTGTGGGCTTCGGCCCTAACGGCAGTGTTTGAAATGTGTGGCATCGCCACTATGGATTGTGTGGCATAGCCACTATATATTCGACTGGTGGGTTTTGATCCGTACGGCAGTGTGTTTCAGAAGTGTGGCCATTGCCACTTATACTGTGTGGTATATCCACTTTTTAATTGTGTGGCTGGGAAGCCAATTGAGCAGTGTATTTCTTGAACCAAACGTAAGTCGTCGTATGAATAACGCAGTTTACATAATTATGGCAGATTAGCCTGGCGTGGTATGCCAAAGGAACATTACGGTACTAGCAATAGTGTAAGACTAGTATAGATGGATATTGTACAGCTAGCGGCAAGCGTAAGCCTAGTGTAACGGATATTAAACGACTAGCAGTAGACGTAAGCCTAGCATAATAAGTGTATTGCAAAACTAGCAGGATAGTTAAGTCTAGTTAGCCTCTGAATTTATGCCAAAGGACATTGGCCGTTAAAAGGAACTGACCTCTAACCAGAACTCTAGATAGAGATTGTGAACAGGTGCTTATGAAATAATGAGAACTCTTACAGATCGTACATGAATGTGATGTGACTTTTGTTCCCATGTAGTTGGTGTCTGCTCATGGTATGAAATTACTAATTAAATATTGTGAGTCGTTGAAATCACGGTCTTATCAACTGTCGTATTCGGAGTTGAGTTAAATGCTATTATTATTCAACTGATCATGACCAGTGATGATTAATGTCTTAACACGCTGCATCTCACACTGCCAATATAATCAATAAGACAAGAGACTAATACAGGTCAGTCAAGGGTCGAATATTTAATATGAAACTTGTTCAGCACATAATGTATCACAAGGGTTAAAGCAGACATTATCGATACCAACGGACAGTATTACGGAATCCTACAAAAGTGATAAGAACCCGAGGGACTTTGACTCTATAAACTGAATACGCATATAATAACTTGGTCATCCACAAATACTAGAAGTCATCGAAGCACCCAGAATATACTGGGGTCCCGGAAGAGCGCCGTAACAAATATGAGAATCGACTTGTGCGTGCTTGATCTTGACTCTGGCGGTAAGCTTTCGAGTGGGTTGAACTTGATAGATGTATATAGAATCAACTTGTGAGCACTCGATAACAGGTGAATGAAATGCTGAGCAAACAACGTTTACAAATACGGGCGAGACTTCCTTGTAACTTAGAAAGTTTAGGATGTCCGATCTTGTGAATTCTGCTATCCAGACGTACGATTTGCTAGCTTCTTTCTGGTTAGACGCCAAATACGTAATGTATAGACTCAGACTTCTGCTGGACTTATGACACACAATGTGGCTTTATAAGTTTCACATCTAATATCAAAAGTTGATTTTCATTTATCTAATTCCTCACTACTGATCACTTTCTTTTTACTTCTCTGGTAATGATGTGTGACATGAGGCGCACATGATAAGAGTTAAATATTTTGTGTATGAAAGTGTATGCTCATCTACGTCTGCAATGATGATCTAACAATCTAGATGAAGGCATATACCTATGAATTACTTCATATTATCCTAGAGGAAAAATCTTGGATTTTAGTAATCATTTACGAATAAAAGTGATGACAAAAAGTCTTTCGCACATTTAGCTATGAGGCTAGGTGCAAAAATAGTCTTAACTAATGAATTATTAATAATTTTTAAAAAATATTGACTAACCTCATTTTTCATTGCAAATTCCTTAAGAGGACCATAAAATTACACTCCACAGATATGAATCAAATATCCACACAGGAATGAAATATTAGAAAAAGCTTTACACAGGCTATGCAGTAGTGACAACGTATGAGCCACCATTTTTAAAACTCAGTACTGCCATTCTGGTGAACATCGCGTTACATTTCTGGTTGCCCAATGTGCCAGATGTCGTCGCTTGTTCGTCTGACTCCGCCTTCAAATCCAATAGAGAGGTGTCCATCTTGCATTATGATGCTGTGCTGTAAGAAATCCACGTCAATCACTAAGGTGGCTAGGCTCTCGCAAAAAACTCTTCACTTTCGTGTTGCATGTTCTTTCGCGAGACAGACCGTGGTTTTGGACTGGCCGCCCAATGCAGAAATCATATGCCCCCTCCGTCACAAAGCCTTCTGCCCTTTGTCCGCCTCGCGTGAAGTGCGTGCTATGGTGGGGCCCATTGTCTTGAGACAATTTCCGCAATCTCTTTGTTCCTTATCTCGCTCGGTAATCAATATGCCGGCTCTCGAAGTTTACCATCTGGCAACAATATTTCAAGTGTGCATCCCGAGTCCTTTGTCGCTCCGGCTATGATGTCGCGATGTGGTGACCGTCGTGTTGTTTAAACAGTGGATTAGCCCTGAAAGGACTTCTCTCTATTGCCAAGCCGGGCGTCTCCCAAAGTAAACAACGCTCGTCTAAAGTGACCAGGTGTATTTACCAAGATTCTAACGAGGCAACGTGGGTTCCGAAAGATAGCGCAAGGTTGGGAAATCAAAGAAGTGTTAAGTTACACTGAAGTATAAGCCGTGATTAAGACATCTTACTTTAACAATGATGAATGAGTAAAATGAGAGATAACATAAAATAAGAAAGATGTTGGAAAAACACAGAGTGATAAAGATAGACCTACTACACGACAACGGGTATACTTGCCCGTAGTGTCATAGTTTTGAAACCTTTCGTCTCATAATTTGATATTTTATAAAGCTGTCCTCTCATAATTTGATATTTTGTAAAGCTGTCCTCTCATAATTTTATGTTTGGTAAAGTTGATGTCTTACTATTCGATATTTTGTAAAGCTGTCGTCTTATAATTTTACGCAAACTGTGCTGGCGACCTGGTGACCCAGGATCAAACCCGGGCGATGACATTTGAAGATTTTCGTCGACCGGGATTTGGACTGGATTAACTCGAGCCCTGGCGAAAACATTTGAAGGAGTGTCGTAAACCAGGGACTGGCGGCTCCTGAGCCGACCCAGCTCTAATGGGTACCTCCGAAATCGGCGAGTATCTGCCTGAATGGCGAGGGACACCTGTCTCTGTACAAGAAAAAAAAGGATACTCACGTAAAAATCAGTCTCAGGCTAGACATACTAACCTGAGATTTCGCCTCGAGTAAAAGTTGAAAGTTGAAAGTTTCAATTATTTAGGCAGTAAAATGACTCAGGATGGTGACACAACAAGAGAAATTCATACTAGAATCGCTTTGGCAGCTAACGCCTTCAATAGATTATCTAACATTTGGAAATTACGATCATTGAATATACATACCAAGCTTCGTCTGTTTAATTCAAATGTTATCTCAGTGTTAACATACGGCTGTGAGAGTTGGGAAATAACAAAATCATTGGAGAACAAGCTGAATACATTCGAGAACAAATGTCTTAGAAAACTCATGAACATCAGTTGGAAAGAATTCAAGACTAATCGACAAATAAGAGAAGACTCTAGGCAGAAATATGTCTCCGACTATATAAGGAAAAGACGATGGTCATATATCGGTCATGTCCTACGAATGCAAAACAACAGAATACCACTACAGGCGCTCACTTGGGTTCCTGAGGGTAAGAGGAAAAAAGGAAGACCAAAAGAAACACTCAGAAGAACAATAATAAGAGAAGGAAGAACGTTGGGCCTAAATAATGTGCAAGAGCTAAGAGGAGTGGCGTCACAACCAACAACCTGGAGAGCACTGGTTTCTGCCTTATGCGCCGTGTTTGGTGCTTAAAGAATTTATTATTATTAAAAGCGGGCGTACGCAAAAAAAAAATAATAATAATTTTACGCTTGGTAAAGTTGGTGTCCTCCAGTTCGACATTTTGTAAAATGTCGTTTTGTGACCGCTAGGCCTTTCACGCTAGCATTATCCCTACTACTTCCACGCTAAGCATTTATACGTGCTATAATATGCTACATATAAGAATGACATACCTCAAAAGCAAATAAGACGTTTTTACACAAAACGCAGTATCATTCAAAGTTCAGTTGGCAGTTACTGCTCTGACAGGGCAAACGTAGGTCAGTCCCAGATAATAATGAATGGGTTTTATGCGCGGAAAGTGGGAAATGAATGTTTGTGTGATCTGTTTTTTTAATCCAATTGTTAAGTTGGAAAAGATCACACATGTGAGAAAAAAAAAGTCGAAATAACAGAATGTCGTGTGCAAAAAGGTCGAAAAGCTGAGGAAAGGAGTGCAAATGTAGATTATTGTACCGTGTGAAAAAAGAACGGGTCGTGTGGAAAAAGGCGGGGAAAAAAGAAGAAATAGTATAAATAGAAGAGGTGTGGGCAATAGGCAGAGATATCAGGATTTATGATTCCAATGATACCATGATTTTAGACTAGAGGATTTTTTTACAGATAGCGTTAGGAGAACTTCGTCTTTGAGGATACCAAGACAAGTTTTTGAGTAGACAAATCAGTATATTATTCTATTTTGATATAGATATATTATTCAGTTGGATTACATATTTTTTTTCATCTTGGATAACCAATCATCATTGTGAAATTTACAGTGTTTGTCTAATGACATCAATAAACTCTAATTGAATTTTTCTACATTGTTGTTTGTGGAACTTTACGGTAATTTCTTTTGGATATACGTTGTTGTGCTGAAACTGTTTTGCTTATCACCAAACTCAAAGGGAAGAGCATTCCTGGGTTGAAAAACTGAGTAAAGGTCAAGTATTACCATCTCTGGCGTGTCGTAGATTTGCGATAGGTGATTAAGACTTAGTTTGGTCTCTTCTGAATAGACATAGAAAAAAGTGATAGCTCAGTGGGAGGTGATAAAATAGGAATAGATTTTCACGAGTGAGGTGGAGGAAATATAGTAGATTCTGTCTCTGACACTCGAGAAGCTTCTCCCAGTCAGCCTATCATCTACAACAGAGTTAGATTAGTCAGACAAATCTAATATAATATATATTAATATATATGTTCCTCACATACCCACACACATAAGTGACTACAATATACACATAGACTTGAAACTATGACAATGAAAATATAGATATTTGGGAACGAACTGACCGCCACACTGATTTAGTTTATGTGAATTTTAATTATCATACTAAAATTCCTTCACAACACAGAAAATTACAACAAACATATACAAATAGTCATAAAGTCAATGAATTTGCTACAAGAATGATAGACCCACAGTTATGATATTTTCCCTCGATGTATAGCCCACAGTCCTGTTAGGAGACAAGTGATAGCCCCAAAGAGTCACGGATACATGTGATTTAGTCTAAGATTTCACTTTAAAGGTATGAACAGACTTAGATACTCTGATCTATCCTAAGGAAAATATTGTTAGCAACAAAACTTGCATAAAGAAATTACAAAGTGGGTGCATATATAAAAAAAAAATCACTCAGTCTACTCTCACTCTGTTCTTTCAGCAGGGATCCCTGTCTCACTTTCTTACCTAATGTCTGGATGGTGTTCGCCGTCTGGCACCCTTTATGACACACCCAACGTAAATCTGCCTTTCGTTTGATGAAGCGGATACCCAGCTCTGCAGATCTTGGTTTCATTCAATGGGTTCGGGGAGCGTCCTCTTCATGCGATATTTTGTTCAGATTTAGTTATTGTCACTTTATTCAGTTCAGGTAAGAATTAGTTTTAGCGGGTCCACAATGTCAGAATCACGAGGTTTCCCGTATTTAGGAAAATGACCGGTTGGTAACTTCTCTCACAAATATAATTATTGTTCACATCACCATTTGTCAAAAATCGTCGGAAAGTTAATGCTGGTAATATTTTTCGCCACAGAGGCTGCATGTACTTGATGTTTTATCAGGAAGAATTTAATCTGGCTCGGTAGGCGCAATTATTCAATTTGTCTTAAAGTTTGTGAAAATGGGTACTCTGTCGTTCTAGATGCAACCACAATGCCAGACAGGTTTTACTTTGTACACCCATACGTCTTTAATTAAACGAATGTTTAGTTCTTCACAGATATTTCTCATCAGTACTTAAACGCTGGTAGAATTGGGCTACCCCAGTGTTCACTGAATAAAGAAAAACAAACATATAAAATACTTATACATACTATTCCTCGGTTATAACTTCCATTATAAACTGCAAGCGTAGAGCTTGTTTTTATAGTTTAAATCTCCCGTGATATAAGTTATATTCATAAAATCAATCATCATGAATTAGAAATACGTACGTATCTCATCAATACTCAATGATGAATCAGTGCAGTTATAAGTTAGTTTAAAATACTCTCGACTGATTACTAGCAATTTAATAAAATTTATTTATAGCTGCATGGGTTTAAGCTAGAAATTATAATTTATTCTGCTTTCCACTGTAACATGTCGACTAGCGAATATAACAGACTTATAAATTAGTTTCTTCTGCACAGAAATCTAACTATTAAAATTAAATAAGCGGTTATCACTGAATTACTCAAATCTACTATATATATATATATATATATATATATATATATATATATATATATATATATATATATATATATTATATATATATATATTATATATATATATATATATATTATATATATATATATATATATATATATATATATATATATATATATATACCTCCACACAGAACTACAGATTAATACCACGAACTAGAATCCTTCAATATAATGGTAGTCTAGAACTTGGCAAAATGTTGGCAAGAAACTCAGAACTTTGCAATATACAAGATATTTCCTAGCACGAGTGATCTGTCTACTGCAGACTTAGGAGAACTGAATGAAGTCAAGTTTCAGCTAATGGGTAATATGAAACAAACAAAGGGTCCCACGTTATTTCGAAAATCCGAAACAGCCTCCCCTTCTCGTCTAACACTTAGCAAAAACTCAGACGCCTGCCATAACCTGTCAATACGCGTCTTAACACCTCACGCTGAGAACTAGCCGTAGAAGCGTGAGTGTCATGGAAAAACGAGACGACTGTCTGCCACTCGGTCTCTTGAGAACGAATTTCTCACACTATTTAGTCTACTGCAGACCTTATGCAATAAAATGCGTTTCTAAATGAGAAAAGAAGCAGGCGAGAGTTTGAGTGGGAAAGTAATATTTTGTCGCAAACGAACGAATGCGAAAAAAACAGGAAAAGGATAAAAGAGCGATAATAAAGTAGAGGACACGGGTAGAAAAGAAAAGAATATAGAAAATTTATTGATCATAAATCTCTATGCGACAGAACGTCCCCCCTTTAAGAACGAGGAAGAAGAAGAAGATATGGAAGCACTCCATGTCTACGTTATGGAAATAAATTTCCTATATCCGTAGCTTCAGGGTGTCTGTCCTCTTCCCTCTCATCTCCCCCTCCGTCTCTCTCCAATTCCTAATCAAGCGTACTCCCAAAGTTTCCTTTCTCTGGGATGTCTTCCGTGCGCGCTTGAAAGAGCGTCGCCGCTTTTGACATTTTTGAAAGATTTCGTTTGTGCGCAGTGGAATTTCCCTGCCACTATCGTCATCTTCGTCAATTTTGGCGATCGTCAGGAGATGTTCAGAGGTCGGCACCGGCCTTTCCAAGTATCTCTTTAACAGATTTAAATGAAAAACCTTCTCCTTTCCTTCAATAGAGATCTGGTAGTTAGCCTTAGAAATCTTTTTTAGGACGGTAAACGGCCCTTGCCATCCGATCCTCAGTTTGTTGTTCCCGGTGGGGAGTAATCCCAAAACTGTCTCTCCTGCTTCCAGTTCTCTTTCTTTCGCGACTTTCCTGTATCGGTTAGCGTGCTTTGTGCGTGCTCACTTAAAGTTAGTCGTTGCTAGGTCCCATCCTAGTTTCAACCTTTCCTTTAAAACCGACACATATTTACTTGCTGAGACAACTGTCTCATCAGCCTTCTGATCTGTTAGCGACTGAAGTAAGGCTTCAAGTGGCCCCTTAATAGGTCTGCCGAATAAAAGCGTGGCTGTCAGAAATCCTGTGGACGTATGTGGGGTTTCTCTGTAGCCAAATAGAGCTGCAGGGATAGCAAGATCCCAATCGTTAGGTTTCACTTGTGCCAGTTTACTTAGCATCATGTTGAGGTTTCCATTAACACGTTCCACGAGCCCATTTCCGGCCAGAGTATAAGGCTTTACGTAGATGTGTTGGTTCCTCAAGATCTTCACGATCTCATCCATCAACAGGTTCCGGTATGGAGATCCGTTATCCGTCAACACTTGCTGAGGGAATCCCAACCGAGTGAAAATCTGCAGTAAGGCTTCTGATACATGGTTCGAATCTGTGCATGTTAGCGGGATAGCTTCTGCCCACATAGTGCATGTGTCGACTAAGTTCAGGATAAACCTGTTCCTTCTTTTAGTCCTTAGGAAGGGTCCTAAAATGTCGATCACAACCCGTTCGAATGGTGTTCCCATTATTGGCATTTCACCCATGTGGACTGGGGCGTCCGTTGCTTGAGTGGTACACGTTGGCACTGGGCACAGGATTTTACATACCTGATAATATCAGTATTTACTCCTGGTCACCAATAATGAGTGGTTATCCATTGGTTTGTGGCGTTCTGTCCCATATGTCCGCTGAATGGAAGAGAGTGCCCCATTTCTAGGATTTGGCTTCTGTACTGTTTCGGTACTAGGAGCTGGTTGTAACCTTGGTCAGGCTTGCCCGTTCTACGATAAAGTACGCCAACCTTAGAAAAAATTTCCCCGTGCTGTCTGGGTTCCGTAGCCATGGGCAGTTTCCTAAAGCAGGGTGCCAAAGTAGGGTCCATTTGTTGCACTTCTTTAAGTTCCATAGGTAACAAATTAGGCGCAGGCTCCCGTTCCTTCTTTGTTTGCCCTCTTGTAGTTGCTGCTGCCACAATCGGCTCTTCCGATTTCCCAATTGAAACACATATCTACCGCCAAGTATGACTGGGTAGATCGGGTCATCCATAACAGCCGCTTTGGTCACGCCTCTGACAAAATCAGAGTGGATCTCCACCAATGCGATGGGAAGCGCTGTAGGTGCGTCACTCTTAGAGACTCCACAAAGTTGGACGGTCTCTCCTGTCTCTTGACCGGGTTTAACCAGGTGTCTGGCAACAATGCAATCGTAAGAAAGCCCTGTGTCAAATAAACAAAAAGTTTGAGAACCGTTCAAATTAACAGTACCTCGCGTTGAGGGTCTCTCTCCCTCAGGTTGGGAATCACTGTCAATAATTCCGCCTTGCGAGACTGTTAGCAAGCATCCGATGCGTTTAGGCTCCGTGTGCTCGTTCTGATCCGTTGTCCCATGCTCAGGGGTTCTCCCTTTGCCACCTTGTCCTCGCTGGCTGCGGTGCCATGAAGGGCGGTCGGGTTGATCAGACTGTTTACTGTGGTTGGGGTACTTGTTTTTGTAGATCTTGGATTTTTCAGGAGGGGGGTTTTGAGGTCCAGTTTCTCTGTGGTTATTCTGGTTAGAAGCATGAGAAGATTGGTCTAGATTATTATTTCGAAAATGCTTTTCTGTCAGTTTACGTTTTGTGGCCAGCAGTTCGGCCAGCGCATTTTGATAACACTCAGACTTTTCCAAGATGTCTTCAAGCTTTGCTGCACCTTGCTTAGCTAAAAATCTTCGGGTGTCCGCAGACAAAGTGTTCTTTATTTGTTCTGTTATAACAAATTCCTCAAGACCTTCATAGGTAGAGGGGAGCTGCGAGAGCTCTAGGCACTTTGTCAGATATCCCTCTAGACGAGAGGAGAACTGCTGAAAAGTTTCAGATTTGTCCTTTCTGTAATGCGAAACAGTTGCAAAAATTTGCGCGCATTCATTTCAATACGCTTCAGTAACGCTTTCTTCAAGACGTCGTAATTGTCTTGTTGGCTGCTCTCCCGTTTGGCGTAAACATCATACGCAGAACTTTTTAAAGCCTGGGAAAGCTTCATATTCCAACGCGACCACTCTAAACCGTACAGAGTTGCAATTTTCTCAAATTGTTCCTACCATGTGTCAATCTTCTCATTAGGACAAGGGAAAGATTCTAGCGCAAAAGACATAGCAGTGAGGTGAGTAGATTGAGTGCTAGAAGGATCAGTTAAGGAAGAATGAGGAGAAGACTCTCCATTGCTGGAGGTAGAGGCAGCACCACGACTTTGGAATTCTAGAGTTTTAAGAGCCAACTCATGCTGTCTCTCCTCCCTCTCCTTCTCATGCTGTCTCTCCTCCCTCTCCTTCTCATGCTGTATCCTGCGAATTTCCATTTCCTCATCCATCTTCCTCTGCTCTTTAGCTTCAGCTGCTTTCCTCTCCGCATCGTATCTCTCAAGTTCGTATCTGACAAAAGCTTTTGCATCTTCGCCTTCCAATCCCTCTTCTCTCGCTTCGTCTCTGAGGATTTGCCCAAGCTTCGTCCTTTCTGACATAATAAGTCAGTGACTGAGACTAATCGAGAAAGAAAGTAAGACAAGGATACACTGGTTCCTACCACTTGTGAGAAAATACCAAAACAAAAGTTGATATATATATTAACCTGGGATACCTCTTCCTATGATATAGTATCTAACTATCGCTGCTATTAATCGGCAATAAAGCACCTAATGCAGACGACTACGCCAACTAAATGGTAGTTAAGATTACTCACTAAAAAATAAGTTGCTACAGTGGAAACAAAATAATTATTGCAAAAATGTTAAGGAGAAAAAAAAAATTCCCTTAATTTTTAAGTCCACTACAAATTCACCCCTGAAGACAGTTAGGGTAAGGGAGGCAATTAACAAGACGTAATTGTCTGAAGGCACTCCTTAGCTTAGCTCAAACACCTACTTCTTCAGAACCCTGTGATTGCTAGACAATCACAAACTTTACCAGCGTTTAGTAATACAAAATCATTAATTAACATATGTTCCGACAAAATCAACATGTAACTCAAATGTATATTAATAAAAAAAATGCTGTAGAAAAAAAATCCAATTATTAATTATGTGGTCAGCACGCCCATAAACAGATTGTTAGTCTAGGGGAATCGTTATTTTTAAAGATATAAAAACTCACAAGACATCACACTCTTACTCTATTTCAGAATAAAGAAATAAATCCTACAGACGAGCTGATATTTGTCGTGCTTGCTCAGGACTAGAGTTCAATTCCCAGAAAACAAACACTATTAGTCGTATCGTCTGCCTCTTCTAAGTTCAAAATCCCGATAGACAAGACCTCATTTGTCGTACTTGCTCGGGATTTTGAGTTCAATTCCCGGAAACGAGCAACCATTTGTCGTACTCGTCTTCCTATTCTAAGGTCAAAAAAATCTTACGGACGAGACCACAATTATCGTAGATTTGCGATAGGTGATTAAGACTTAGTTTGGTCCCTTCTGAATAGACATAGAAATAAGTGATAGCTCAGTGGGAGGTGATAAAATAGGAATAGATTTTCACGAGTGAGGTGGAGGAAATATAGTAGATTATGTCTCTGACACTCGAGAAGCTTCTCCCAGTCAGCCTATCATCTACAACAGAGTTAGATTAGTCAGACCAATGTAATATAATATATAATAATAATAATAAATTCCTTAAGCACCAAACACGGCGCATAAGGCAGAAACCAGTGCTCTCCAGGTTGTTGGTTGTGACGCCACTCCTCTTAGCTCTTGCACATTATTTAGGCCCAACGTTCTTCCTTCTCTTATTATTGTTCTTCTGAGTGTTTCTTTTGGTCTTCCTTTTTTCCTCTTACCCTCAGGAACTCAAGTGAGCGCCTGTAGTGGTATTCTGTTGTTTTGCATTCGTAGGACATGACCGATATATGACCATCGTCTTTTCCTTATATAGTCGGAGACATATTTCTGCCTAGAGTCTTCTCTTATTTGTCGATTAGTCTTGAATTCTTTCCAACTGATGTTCATGAGTTTTCTAAGACATTTGTTCTCGAATGTATTCAGCTTGTTCTCCAATGATTTTGTTATTTTCCAACTCTCACAGCCGTATGTTAACACTGAGATAACATTTGAATTAAACAGACGAAGCTTGGTATGTATATTCAATGATCGTAATTTCCAAATGTTAGATAATCTATTGAAGGCGCTAGCTGCCGAAGCAATTCTAGTAATGATTTCTCTTGTTGTGTCACCATCCTGAGTCATTTTACTGCCTAAATAATTGAAACTTTCAACTTTCTGTAGTTTTTCCCCGTTCAAGATGATATCAAAGGTCTCGTTAGAAAAGTTCATAGCTTTAGTTTTAGAGGCATTTATTTGGAGACCTATTTTAACCGAGAGATGAAATAAATTATTTATTGCTTCTTGGGATTGTCTTGGTGTTGAACTTAAGAATGCTACATCATCTGCGAAATCCAGGTCCCCCAGGAATTTTCCATTTGTCCATATAATATATAATATTAATATATATGTTCCTCACATACCCACACACATAAGTGAGTACAATAGATACACATACGTGAAACTTTGACATTGAAAATATAGATATTTGGGAACGAACTGACCGCCACACTGATTTAGTTTGTGTGAATTTTAATTATCATACTAAAATTCCTTCACAACACAGAAAATTACACCAAACATATACAAATAGTCATAAAGTCAATGAATTTGCTACAAGAATGATAGACCCACAGTTATGATCTTTTCCCGCGATGTATAGCCCACAGTCCCGTTAGAAGAAAAGTGATAGCCCCTAAGAGTCACGGATACATCTGCTGTAGTCTAATTATTTTCCCTTTTAAAGGTATGAACAGACTTTGATATTCTAATCTATCCTAAGGAAAATATTGTTAGCAAAAACTTGCATAAAGAAATTACAAAGTGGGTGCATATATCAAAAAACATCACTCAGTCTACTCTCACTCTGTTCTTTCAGCAGGGATCCCTGTTTCACTTTCTTACCTAATGTCTGGATGGTGTTCGCCGTCTGGCGCCCTTTATGACACACCCAACGTAAATCTGCCTTTCGTTTGATGAAGCGGATACCCAGCTCTGCAGATCTTGCTTTCATCCAATGGGTCCGGGGAGCGTCCTCTTCATGCGATATTTTGTTCAGATTTAGTTATTGTCACTTTACTCAGTTCAGGTAAGAATTAGTTTTAGCGGGCCCACAATGTCAGAATCACGAGGTTTCCCGTATTTAGGAAAATGACCGGTTGGTAACTTCTCTCAAAAATATAATTATTGTTCACATCACCATTTGTCAAAAATAGTCGGAAAGTTAATGCTGGTAATATTTTTCGCCACAAAGGCTGCATGTACTTGATGTTTTATCAGGAAGAATTTAATCTGGCTCGGTGTGATGGATTTGATGTTAATACAGTTTGTTAAGAAATCTTAGTGTACTGAATGAGGTCAGCTGTGAAGGTCCCTGAATATAATAAATATTAGAGTAAATTTCCAGGGCACCTTTCTACTACCACCACTATGATCTCATTCAGACTTATTCTAGATAGACTGTAAGATGACTACGTTTGGTGTCTAGGGTTATGAAATGTTAGTGTAAGGTTGCATTAACCAACTAAACATATAAACAATTTCACAAATTATTTTATTATCTAATACAACACAACAGTACCACGACAATCACATACGAACTACACTTTAAAAGACTATCTTTAGTAAGTCAGTGGTTGAAAGTTTGATAAAGTTAATGTTTTTCAATTTATTTTCCTGAATCTAATTTATTTGGAATCAGGACTGACAATCAAAAGTGAAATCATCAAATTTAATTACATCAATCAATTTACATAATGGATCTTCTGTCCATAATATACATATTATTATTATATAAGGGTGTAGTTGTATTGTCTAACTGAGGTGACTACTAGTATACACTGGTTGATTGTTTATTATCATCATCTCTGCATGTTGTTTGTAAGTTTCTGTGGACACTGATGGAATGTTTATATCACTATTCCCCGTCTCTTATTTTTAATATAATGTTAATTGAGTGATCAGGTGCCGAAACATGCACCTATCTTGGTAATATGATGTAGGACTCTTCCTGCACTTCACTGAACGACAACCTTCAGCTCCCACTTCTTCAAGAATGATGGAGGTTTACAGTTGTCTCCGAAAAAGGCAAGACTGTGGCATGAATATATCGGCCTACTGTAGTCTGGCACCAGTTATTGACATCCACCAAAAACCTCTGAAATCAGAAGGGAATTGTTACGGTATATGATATTAACGCCGTCTGCTAAAGGTTACCAGACGTGCAATTGTAAAGGTTAAGACATTTAATATATTGCGATAGATGTTTCAATTACTGAACGCTTCATACACGATCGATTATGACGTGTATAGCGTTGTTTAGGACACAGTCGGTAACTAAGAAACGCCACCCTTTGTTACTTGACCGCCAAGCTGAATAGCTGCGTTTTTCTAACCTTCCAATTCAATGGCATGATATAGCCATTTATATGTGTATTTTTGATGGACCAGGGTCAGTCCTAGAACTCGATATGAGAGGGAAATATATGGAGGTTAGTATTTAACTAGAATTCTCAGAAGGAGAAGAATAATCGTCAAATTCGTATGAATATACTCAGACTCGCAGTCTCACTGTCGGCAGGTAGCCATGTCTAGCTGCGCGTGCATATAGCTGTGATGTTCTGACGACAATTACTGCTCTGTATCCTTAAACGGACATTGACACGTAAAAACAGCAGTCTACGCTATTGATTAATTTATGCATTACTTCTATGGACTTATGTTCTACTCCTATTGGAATTGATCATCATGTATGTATCACTGTGAATAAATGTATGGACTCAATGAACCGACTTCTCACGTCAATGAAATTACAAGTTCAATATAATTACAACTTTCAAATGTTTGCTCACACGTTTTTCTACCCCACCCCGCATTCGCGTAAAGCAACACCAATTGACACGATGAAAATCTTGAATGAAACCATATAAGAACTCAACTAACATGGCCAGGATTTATAACCACTTTATTGACATTATATGGAACATTGTTGTCAAATTGAATGTTCCAGAACAACAGAGAAGATCGCCTTCAACAGATGGTGGCCAATGTGGGGATCGAAAAAAAATTCGGAAATTAACAATTGTTTACATTTGAAGGACGATCACATGATGTGCTGAATTATGACCTATGACGCATAGTTACCACAAGAGGTCAACCTTACGTCACCAAAGTTCGTGTACATGCCATACAAGTTGACAGCAGCAAGCCTCGTTTCTACGGAGGAAAAAAATAACAAAGTCAACGAATAAACCCTGTATATGCATCAAGAGCAAACAGTCAGACATACTTCTACACCGTTGGTGCATACCGTCATCGACAGGAGTCCGAACTGAGCACAAAAGATAAGTCATTTAAGTGTGACCTTTGTCGGTCGATAAATAACAGTGCTGAGTCCATTTTGCTTTGATCAGGCATGTCTATGTATTTTCATGTATATATGTTAAATTTGTTTTCCATCGTATGTATTTGTTATTAATTCGTGGGCCGGTTGGAGGGAACTGAAATCTCTGGGGAATGTCGCGAACAGCTGACCACCTAGATTTCAGTCGTTCTTAGGGAACTTAAACGATTGCATTTTTGGAAGCCCCACTGAGGTTTGCCATTGGACGACCTGTCCAAATTTGCTACCGTTTGACGATTTGTGTTAGCTGTACCGTTCAGTAGATAACTGGTGTATTTTATTCGTACTCAGTTCACAATTTTTATTCAGTTTTGTATCATGTTCGTTACTATTCGTCCATTCTCCTCTGACTATCATTTATTTTATGATTGTTAAATTTTCGTCCGTTATGAGTCCTGTGATGTCATCATTTTTTGCAGTCATTTTTTTTTTGTGTACTTTGAATATTAAGTTGACCTCGGGTCAGACCTTGACCCTTCATTTGGTCTGTGACATTTCCGCTTATTTTATTTAGTTCATAAATTCATTTTTAATTGTGAAAAATGTCTTGTTTGCGTCTTAACATTGTTTGTACCCCTTAGTTGCATCATTGTTTTGTTTGTCCTCATAATATATATTAATACTACATTAATAATATGATATTATATGCAATAATACACTTGTAATTTAATTTAATTAATTTTTTCTGATAATTAAGGTTAATATGGGACATTGCATAATTATGCAGTGATAGTCCAAGAAAGTAGCACTACAATTTATAATAGATGCCTAGGGCATAATAATATAATATATATATTGACAAAATAAAATAATCTTATAGCTAACTTTGAGGTAATAGACCCATTGTATATTATTTAATATACTTTTCTGGTACTAAGAGAGTGACTTAGTACATTGAACAATATAATTACTAGGAATTATACCCAACATTATTGGATATTGAGATTAATTGTGTGATATAATTACATTATATTTAACAGATATCATAGTTGATTTACTACTACGGGATAAGGTATTATCTTCGGTTAGCCAGCCATTTTTTGCATATTTGCAGGAGCGTAAACCAGGTACCATGGACGAGTTAGAAAAAATTTCTTTAAACTACTGTTCGGCACACCCGAATGCAACCATTTCTAACTCCTCATTAAGAGAACCTCTACCTGTGGCGTCTAATATGGCCTACAATCACAATAACAAACAAAGACATCACAGTGTAGACAGAAGCAGGTTCCAAAGAAATCACAATGTTAACTTTCAGAAGGGACATAATAATGATTTCAACAATAAAAATGAGTTCAACAGAGGTAGATCACGAGATAGAAATTATTCATCTCAAACAAACTACCACAATGGTCAACATAACACTCATTATAATCGATCACATACTCCCAATAATAATAATAACTGGAATGGTAATAATCATGGCTCGAGACATCGAGATAATAGTTACTATAGAGGGCGACGAGATAATTCTAACAATTATACTCGGAATCGATCTCATCCTCGGGGATCATCTCATTACAACCATAATACAGGGGCGGCAGTTACAAATAATACTACCCCTATAGCTCAGGTCCCACTTGACAATAATACAACACAGTCTTCTGCTGCATGTTTTGCTATTAATTATAATGTGGCAAATAGTTGCCAACAATGCAATCTTATTTTTCAGAAGGCGAAAGAAACAGTGCTTAACTGCGGACATATTATACCACAGGTAGGTCTTGCAGTCAACGATGGAACAGGCCTACTAATTTTTAACAGGGGATTAGTTAATGGATCCGTCGTCTCAGTGCTGAGGGATTCAGGATCCACAACGATTGGTGTACGACAGTCGCTGGTACATCCTAGCTGTGCAACGGGGGAATATGTCCGTTGCATGACTTTTGGGGGAACCATTGAGTTCTACCCCACAGCTATTATTCATGTTAACACACCTTTCTTCACAGGGAACGTAAAAGTATGTATGCTAAAAAAGCCTATAGCTGATTTGATGGTTGGTCGTATACACGGCAGTAAAGATTGTACTCCAGATGAGATTATAGAATGGGAGAAACATAACCTATGCACTGGAAACGCCGTGACGACTAGAGCGCAGACTCAACTCATGGAGAAAGTTGATGATAATAAAATGGATGCAGACAACCAAGAGGAATTTGTAGTCAATTCACCTATTGACAGGGAAACATTTGCAACCAAACAAAAAGAGGATAAATCTTTAAAAAAAATTTTTAAGTTGGTTGATAAAGTTGACAATCTATCCTCAGGTAATAATAACAAACATTGTTTTGTTATTAAAAATGACATATTGATTAGATGTTTTAATGACAAATCACAAATGAAACAACAAGTTATGGTACCGTATACTTTTAGACGGTACATTCTTCAACATGCACATGACTCACATTGTGCTGGACATATGGGATATACTCGAACACGATCTCGAGTACTGTCTTCATTCTTTTGGCCAGGGGTGTCAAGAGATATTTCGCAGTATGTACGTTCCTGTACTACATGCCAAGAAGTGAAAGCACGTGGAGCTTTTCACACGGCGCCTATTCAGGCTTGCGATATCTCAGTGAGACCTTTTGACAAGATGGCCATAGATATTATTGGTCCATTGCTACCATCGGCCAGAGGACATAGATTCGTCCTTACGTGCATTGATTTGTGCACACGATGGCCAGAAGCTATCCCATTAAAGACCACCACTACCACAGATGTAGCTGATGCACTACATCTCATCTTTTCTAGAATAGGGTTTCCTAGAAAACTTTT
The DNA here is from genome assembly GCA_024509875.1 of Oreohelix idahoensis. Taxonomy (NCBI): domain Eukaryota; kingdom Metazoa; phylum Mollusca; class Gastropoda; order Stylommatophora; family Oreohelicidae; genus Oreohelix; species Oreohelix idahoensis. Next base: position 29,027 of record JAMPIV010001854.1, on the reverse strand, counting down.
ATCAGACCATGGGTCACAGTTTATATCTGACACCATGAAGGAAGTTATGAAAACTTGGAACATTGATAGGAATTTAAGTAGTATTTATCATCCGATGAGTAATAATAATAATAATAAATTCTTTAAGCGCCAAACACGGCGCATAAGGCAGAAACCAGTGCTCTCCAGGTTGTTCGTTGTGACGCCACTCCTCTTAGCTCTTGCACATTATTTAGGCCCAACGTTCTTCCTTCTCTTATTATTGTTCTTCTGAGTGTTTCTTTTGGTCTTCCTTTTTTCCGCTTACCCTCAGGAACCCAAGTGAGCGCCTGTAGTGGTATTCTGTTGTTTTGCATTCGTAGGACATGACCGATATATGACCATCGTCTTTTCCTTATATAGTCGGAGACATATTTCTGCCTAGAGTCTTCTCTTATTTGTCGATTAGTCTTGAATTCTTTCCAACTGATGTTCATGAGTTTTCTAAGACATTTGTTCTCGAATGTATTCAGCTTGTTCTCCAATGATTTTGTTATTTTCCAACTCTCACAGCCGTATGTTAACACTGAGATAACATTTGAATTAAACAGACGAAGCTTGGTATGTATATTCAATGATCGTAATTTCCAAATGTTAGATAATCTATTGAAGGCGCTAGCTGCCAAAGCAATTCTAGTATGGATTTCTCTTGTTGTGTCACCATCCTGAGTCATTTTACTGCCTAAATAATTGAAACTTTCAACTTTCTGTAGTTTTTCCCCGTTCAAGATGATATCAAAGGTCTCGTTAGAAAAGTTCATAGCTTTAGTTTTAGAGGCATTTATTTGGAGACCAATTTTAACCGAGAGATGACACAAATTATTTATTGCTTCTTGGGATTGTCTTGGTGTTGAACTTAAGAATGCTACATCATCTGCGAAATCCAGGTCCCCCAGGAATTTTCCATTTGTCCATTTTATACCCAATTGTTCATTGTGGGTATAGTTTCTCATAACCCAATCAATAGCTATTCCAAAAAGTAGTGGTGACATAATACAGCCTTGTTTCACCCCTGTTTCTACTGTAAACCATTCTGTATTCCCTTTATTTGTTCTAACACAACATCTTGATGAGTAATGGTGCGGTTGAAAGACTTAACCGTACACTTAAACAACTACTACATAAGGTTACTGCTAAGCACCATCATGACTGGGACAGAGCACTCCCAGCTGTTCTATTTGCTTATCGGGAGGTACCGCATGAACAAACTGGCTTCTCTCCCTTTGAATTAGTTTTTGGTGCTCCCCAAGAGGTCCTATGGGACTAATAAAAGACTTATTAATTGACGCGGAGATGACTCAGGACACTCAGTCATCTTACGAGTACGTGATTAATCTTCGGAAGAACATTATTGAGTCTTGCCAGTTGGCAACAGCTTCTTCTGAGGCTGCAAAAGCTAAGGCTCGATCTCTACAAAATAGGTCTCGACGATTACGCCAATTATTCCCAGGCGACGAGGCTTATGTGTTACTTCCTCACAATAACAATAAATTATTGATATCTTGGAATGGTCCTTACAAAGTCATTGATAAAATTTCCGACGTTGATTACGTCTTAGATATCAAGGGACACAAAAAGATATTTCATATTAACATGCTCAAGCAATTTCATACACGTCCTGAACACTTACAGTCAATTTTTCATGAACTAGATGACAACACAGTATCCACTTGTCATTATTCTAACTTATCTGTCATCCAGGAAGAAGAATCTTCTTTTCCTGAGGTACAGTTACCGTTACCTGTACCAGTAGTTCAACCTACTGAATCTTGGCGGGATGTAACCATCTCTTCAACGGTTACACCGCAACAGCGTCTACAGATTGCTAATCTATTACAATCTTATCCAGATGTATTGACCGACGTCCCGGGTCGCACATCGGCTATCAGTCATGACATTACTCTCAATGATGATACACCTATTCGTGTACATCCCTATTCTGTTCCTTTACATTTCCTTGCTAAAACTACTAAGGAACTTGAACAGATGTTGTCTCTGGGAATCATTGAGACTAGTAATTCACCATTCTCTTCTCCATTAGTGATTGTCCGGAAGAAGGACAATAACATTAGACTATGTGTTGATTATAGAAAATTAAATGCTAAGACTATAGTTGACAGCGAACCACATCCACTTATCGACGACTTACTACCACGTCTATCCAACGCAACTATATTTAGTAAGATAGACTTAACTAAAGGTTATTGGCAGATACCACTGACCGAAAAGGCTAAGTACTACACCGCATTTTCCACTCCACAAGGTCTATACCAGTGGAATGTGATGCCTTTTGGGCTTGTTAATGCGCCAGCTACCTTCATTCGCCTGATGCGACAAATTTTATCAGGTAGACCAGACGTTATTACATATATTGACGACATATGCTTGTTTAGTTCGTCGTTTGAGGAACATGTTTCGGGACTTAGATATGTTTTTGACACTCTAAGGAATTATCATCTAACTGCTAAACCTACAAAGGTGCAAATCGCGTGTAATGAGATAACCTTTTTGGGACATATCATTGGATCGGGATATATCCGAACGTTACCTAGTACAGTCTCCAAAATTCTAAACATAGCAGTTCCTCAGACGAAGAAACAGGTCAGGAGTTTGTTAGGACTTGTTCAATATTACAGTAGATTCATACCAAACTTGTCATCCATCACGGCTGTATTGTCTTCATTGTTAAAAAAAGATATGCCGGTGAAGGTGACATGGACTGGTACATGCAATGAAACTTTCAACAAAATTATAAATTTGTTCTCGCATGAACCAATTTTAAGACTTCCCGATGCTTCCAAAAGATTTTTCTTACGAACAGATGCTAGTAACTACGGCATTGGTGCATGCCTGCTCCAGAACCATGACGGCATTCTACATCCTACCTTATACATTTCAAGAAAGCTAAAGCCTGCAGAAACAAAGTATTCAACAGTCGACAAGGAACTTTTATCTGTGATCTGGGCAATAACCAAACTTGAAAAGTTTTGCTTGATGCTCCCTTCACCATACAGACGGACCAACGTGCTGTAGCATCCTTGCGTCGATCGAATCATACAAGCCAGAAACTTGCCAGATATTCAATCATCCTACAGCCATTCGAGTTCTCCATTGAACACATACCTGGCACTGAAAATATTGTCGCTGATGCGTTATCACGTAATCCTATTGACGACGAATAATCAACATTGACATTCCTTAAACATATCAACTATAAAGGAACTAACCTTGCCTTCAATTTAAACTTTATATACACTATATGCATCACAGAATTGAACTAAAAGACAATCAAGGTATATATACTGACATTCGAACTTCGTCTAATGTCCATACACGATATACGAATATCATTGATCAATCATGGAACAATATCTGACGACAAGTCGAACTTATTATCCTAGGTGCACTTAATTCTTGGATGCTAGGATAAATGACATTTCTTTCCAACGTAAACGTTTGAACATTTTTGCCTAAAAGAATTCATCAGGATCAAGACTACGGATGGATCATCATATCCTATACTAATTAATTAGTTAACTTAACTTCTTAATTGAATTATTATCAATAAAATGAAATGTGAGAAAAAAATGAAATGAAAGAACAAAAAAAAAGAGAACGAAATATAAAAAGAAGAAATTATGAAAAGAGAAAATAAATCTCACACAAGTATTAGATTAATATTTTTTTTTAATGTACCTATACATTATTTAGTTAGTTAAATTAGATAGTTATTATTCACTAACACTTAACACACACAATTAAGTTAAAACTTATATTCAAATTTCTTTCTATTTCTTCTCACTTATTTTGTCTTTTTCTTCTCTCATAACATCGCGTTACATTAGAACCTTAATAATTTAACTCTTAGTTTAATTAATTAATTTAATTTTAATTAGTCAAATTAATTCCTATATGACATACTAATACGACAGACCTTACTTTAATTTAATTCTATCATTCACTATTAACATTGGACATTTATTTAGTTGATATAATAATATGTATAATATTTATATATAATGTGATTTATGTTAGATGACTATGACAAATAGTTAGTTGACATGACCGCAACACGGTTCTACTCAGAACATCGTCGGCCATATGTCACAATTGCGTTAAATTTTTTTTGAAAAAATTGTTAAGTCGGATAGATATTGAAAAAAATCTATCGATTTTTTTTTTCCCCGGTGTACAGGGAATTGTTACGGTATATGATATTAACGCCGTCTGCTAAAGGTTACCAGACGTGCAATTTAAAGGTTAAGACATTTAATATATTGCGATAGATGTTTCAATTACTGAACGCTTCATACACGATCGATTATGACGTGTATAGCGTTGTTTAGGACACAGTCGGTAACTAAGAAACGCCACCCTTTGTTACTTGACCGCCAAGCTGAATAGCTGCGTTTTTCTAACCTTCCAATTCAATGGCATGATATAGCCATTTATATGTGTATTTTGATGGACCAGGGTCAGTCCTAGAACTCGATATGAGAGGGAAATATATGGAGGTTAGTATTTAACTAGAATTCTCAGAAGGAGAAGAATAATCGTCAAATTCGTATGAATATACTCAGACTCGCAGTCTCACTGTCGGCAGGTAGCCATGTCTAGCTGCGCGTGCATATAGCTGTGATGTTCTGACGACAATTACTGCTCTGTATCCTTAAACGGACATTGACACGTAAAAACAGCAGTCTACGCTATTGATTAATTTATGCATTACTTCTATGGACTTATGTTCTACTCCTATTGGAATTGATCATCATGTATGTATCACTGTGAATAAATGTATGGACTCAATGAACCGACTTCTCACGTCAATGGAATTACAAGTTCAATATAATTGCAACTTTCAAATGTTTGCTCACACGTTTTTCTACCCCACCCCGCATTCGCGTAAAGCAACACCAATTGACACGATGAAAATCTTGAATGAAACCATATAAGAACTCAACTAACATGGCCAGGATTTATAACCACTTTATTGACATTATATGGAACATTGTTGTCAAATTGAATGTTCCAGAACAACAGAGAAGATCGCCTTCAACAGATATGCCTCCTTCGTAATCAACAGCCTACAATACTATTCAACAACCAGTACAGGCACATTACAAACAAACATGTAAGATCAGCTCTTTACGACAATCCCTTTCACCAGTTTCTTTTGATGTGACCAGGTATACCAGTATTCCTCTCCCCTAATAGTTACAACGCCTCTGCAACTCCAGCACTAATCTGTTATCCATACAATAGGATAGGTATTATGCTCCTGATGATAATCATATATAACTTAGTTGGTCTACACCTCTCTGATAGTCTTTCATATGCTGGATCAATCTCTAGACTCTGTTTTGAGTCTGCCATAGACTCACTTACTTATAATCGTATGTTAGTATCTCACATTAAAATTTTATTTTAAATAAAATGTTAAGAAAATCAATCTTACCACAGATGCAAGGAAATAACACAAGTAAAACGATGACTAGGCAATAGAATATGGCACATTTTCGATCTGCCCCTATGTCCAGGCTTTTCCTATGTTAGAAAATTCTCCGCCTGCTCTCGTCGATCTTGCTTTACGCAAAATGTTTTTGAAATGGCAGTGAACAGTCCCCGTTTCGTACCAATCTCTACTACTTTGTCCAATGGGACCATGTTTACATTTATTTTTTAATCTATCGTTTCAAATAACAACTCCCAATATGTTTCCAAGGCAAATATATTTTAGTTTTAGGTCAACCAATCATACTTCGCCTTCCTTTAAAATCCAACCAATCAAATATCCTGTACCTTTTAACCTCATTTACCCAAAGTCGTTTTTTCAAAACATGCCATAAAAAATATAAGCAGGCATGATCTTACCTGACAGTCTGGTCGACTCCACTATAGTATTATGGCTATAATTAGTTAATTAATGGACTATTTGCGTAACTACTACCATATTCTTTGTTAGCAAATCCTAAGGTACACGAATATACAATTTATATGGGACTAGTTGGATTGGTTCAAAAGTACACAGTTTTTTTTTCTTTCCTATGTTAGTTTTTTTTTTAGTCTACCACCCGTTCAATTCTTTTCCATGTGCTGTCTTCTCTATTTACGTCCTTTGAATTCAGAGCTAAGGTTGTTTTTGTGACAGGAGGTGTCTACATGTTCTAACTTTTTCCTCGTATTTTGGGGAAACCCCTAAGGCAAGGCTTGCCCCTGTGCTGGTATTGGCTTTTAGTTTAAAATCAATGCGAAACGAATTAGCATTTCATCTATCCTTTCCCCTCCTCGTTCCACAATGCATTTTTAGGCAAATATTTTCTTAGAACTAGGAAAAGTGATTATGTCAAGGACGAATTTGAAAAATTGGGTACCGTTTGGTTCGGCTATTCATTAGCAAATAATAATCTAAAGGCGTAGGCGATACCAACAGTTCTAGTAGAAAATTCTTTTGTACTTTCTTATCTTTTCCTTTATGCCCGATATTGTTATATATTAATTTAGATATTGTATTTAGAAATTCACTACACATGTCCCCCTCTTTAGAACAGACGATCATATGTCAGTTCCTATTTCTAAATACACATAGATGAATTTACTATCTATGCCTGATGACTACTCTGATGTTCGTCGTACGGATGTCTGCTTAAAAATCAGCTCCCACATTAGTTTTTCCGGGAATGTACTCTATGGTAAACTGGAATTGCTGTAAGAGCAAAGACCAGCGTAATAACCTAGCATTTTCATGCCTTGCTTGTGACAGACACACGAGTGGTTTATGATCTGTCTGGATCTTAAATGATTTCCCATAAAGATACATCTGGAACTTTTTTATATCCCAGATGACAGCGAGACATTCTTTTTCACTTGTTGAATATTTTTGTTCTGCTGTGTTCAACTTACGGCTAGCATAAGCTACTGGGGTTAATTCCCCATCAAGTGAATTTGACCGTTGTAATAGAGCTGTATCCAAACCGATATTACTCGCATCCGTTCTCAGAATGAATTCTTGACTTAAGTCAGGTAATTTCAAAATAGGCCTGCTTGTGAGCTTTTCTTTCAATTCTTGGTATGCTAATTCACACTGCGCTGTCCAAATAATTATATCAGGATTTCCTTTGCGCGTTAAATCAGTCAATGGAGCACATATGGAGTTAAAGTTTTTAATATACTTTTGGTAAAAACCACATAATGAGACAAAAGATCGCACATCCTTTTTTGTTTGTGGTCTTGGTGCTTTTTTTAACTTCTCCAGGTTCTTGGGGTCAGGGGTCATGTTTCCCTGATGTATGTAATGTGTGGCCCAAGAATTCCAGCTCTTTACATCCAACACAGCATTTCGTCGGTCTAGCTGTCAAATTGGTCTCTCTCAATCGATCAAACAACATACTCAGAGAGTTAATGTGTTCCTCAAATGTTTCTGTTGCTATGAGAATATCATTCATGAAGTTGGTGATGCATGGATTCTTCAGAGGATCCAGTAACTTTCTCATCATTCTCGAAAACACACTCGGTGCATTTTTCAGCCCGAATGGCAACATATTAAATTCATAATGTCCTTCCGAGGTGCTAAAGGCTAAATAAGGTTTGACTTCCGGCTTTACTGGAATCTGATAGTAGCCTTTACTCAGATCCACTTTAGAGAAATATTTAGCTCTATTCAGCCTGGCAAACAGCTGATTTGTATCAGGTAATGGATCCACCTGACCTTCTGTGACAGCATTCAGTTTCCTGTAATCTATACACAGCCTGTTTTCTCCAGAGGGTTTTCTTAACAGAACCACACTGGAACTGTAGGGAGATTCACTGTGCGAGATAATCCCTTCTCTCAACAGATAATCTATCTCCTCCCTTAAAGCTTTTTCCTTAACGAACGGAATAGAATAGGCTTTCATACAGATTGGTGTTGGGTCTATGAGTTTCATATCATACTCCAATAAATTTGTATGCCCCGGACGGTCCGTTAACACATCTGTATGATTATTCAGAACCTGTTGAACCCTCTCCCTCTGAATTTCCGTTAAATGTGTGCTGATTTTTACCTGTGCGGCGGTTTCACAGGGGTGTAAAGGATATTCATGAAAAGTGAGTGGTTCCTTTTTCATCTCCATTGCAACAGACAAGGTCAGTAGGTGTGTCTCTTCCTGGTTTTCTCTGTCCAGATATTTCTTCAGGAGATTCACATGATAGATTTTCTCTTTCCCTTTCTTATCTATCTTATAATTTGTTCTAGACACCTTCTCTAGAACTGTATATGGACCTTGCCATCCAATTTGCAATTTATTATGGCTGCCGGGCAGTAGAAGGAGCACCTTCTCTCCCACAGCTAATTCTCGATCCTTCGCTTTCTTATTGTAATAGGCAGCATGCTTTTTCCTGGCTTGTCTCAAATTTTCATTGGCAAGTTTCCAGCCAGTTTTAAGACGAGTGGTCAGCTCGTTCACATATTGATATGATGAGGTAATATTTTCTTCTGCCTTTTCATCGGTCCAGGTCCTTAACAAGGTTACATATTGACTTTTAATTTTTCTGACATAGTTTTCATAATATTGGAAGCCTTGTTTTGAGGACATTTCTCCCTCTTATCATCATATAAGAATCTTCTACTACCAATTTTTCTCTTGGGTTTTTCTTCCCACTTTAAATTCCTTAAGAGAGGTCTTCTCTCTCTTTTATCTTCCTCCAGTTCACATAAGTCCGACTGAGGGATTTTCGGCATATTCTGGGGTAAGACATCTCTTTGTACTCGCTGTATCGTGGCCATAGTAAAACATTCAAGTGAAGACTGTCTGTGAAAATGGGGCTCCCATTCTACTTTGTCCACTTTATTAATTTTATTTTTCTTTCCATTGTCAGGCCTAAGTTTGCCCCGTGGCTTGTCTAGGTCCTGATCAATTTTCCCACTTGTGGGTGTTCCCTCATGTAGTATGCCACATCTTTCTACAAAATTCTCAATGTCAAACATTTCATCTGGCCAATAATAATTTTGAGCCACCTTTTGGATGATGGTACCTATTTTCTCATGGTCCCCATCTTTTCCAACATGTAGGCTCCTTATCACATCTGCCCTATGTGCCTTTGGAAGAACCAACTGTCCGTGACCAGTGGATCCAGTTCCGGCCTTCCTTTAAATCAATTTGTTTTTCATGTAGAAGTCTCCTTTGCCTGGAGGTGTATGACATTTGGGCAATTTCTTAAAACAAGGCTTGAGGGTCTTATCCCCAGCCTGCGCTTTCATCATCTCATCTGGAGGGGTATTTATCAGATTATCCTCCTCCTGTTTAGACTGTGATCTGGTCTGAAGCGTGGCCATGTACACAGGTCTCTTTTTACACACTTCGGTGTTATGGTTGTCCATCCGACACCAACTACAATATGATCTACCTTTATAAAAAGGTTTTCTGTCATTATATTTCCTTTCATTGAATTGTGAGGTTTTATTATTATAGTCATTGCGTGGCCTATCAAACTGGTGCATACTTTTGTTCTGGTCTCTATGGTCAAACTTATTAAAGTTTTGAGGTGCCTTAAAATTGTCTACCTGTTTCTTTTTATTTCCAACTACCTCTGCTTGGGCTGCCTGATACCTCTCAGCGACATTGAGTAACTCACCCAGCCTCTCTGCACCTTGTTCCATGAGAAACTTTCTCAGGTCTGGAGCCATGGACTCTCTTAGTTGCTCAATAAGGATCATTTCCTTAAGATCTTGGGTTTTCCCCAGAGCAGTCCATTTCTCCAAGTAGGTCTCTAACCGTGCAGAGAACTGGTGATAAGTCTCACCCGACAGTAGTTTGGCATTCCTAAATTTTTTCTATAAAATTCCCCATTCTTTTCATATCTTAACAAAAGAGCCTGCTTTAGCATGTCATAATTGTCCTGATCATCCCTGCTTATCTTGGCAAAAACTTCATAAGCTGTACCACGAAGCCCTTGTGATAACTTTAAGCTCCACCTTTCTCTGTCTAAACCATACGTGGTAGCTAAAAGTTCATATCTATTTAGGTAACTTTCTATGTCATCGTCTTTCTCAACAAAATGGTCTAAATGAAAACTCATAGCTGAGGTTGAGGCTCCCTGACTAACAGTGGCATCTGAGGCAAAGGGACTGGCACCATTTTCAGGAGCATGGCCTTGAATTTCCAACTCCCTTAGTCGTAACTCGTGCTCCCTCTGCAATCTCCTATCTTCTGCTTCCCTCTCTGCAGCCTGTCTTTTTTCTTCTCTTTCTGTAGCTAATCTCTTTTCTTCTCTTTCTGCAGCCTGTTTCTTTTCTTCTGCTTCCATCTTCTTTTCTTCAAACTGGAGCCGCTTTATTTCCTCCTCACGATCAGCCTCAATCTGCAACCTCTTAAATTTCTTTTTCAGCCTCTAACTTTCTTTCTGCTTCAAATTTTCTTTCTTCACGTTCAATAAATTTGTCACATTCAGTTGTGACATAAGCAATCATAATTTGCCCCTCCATTCCCAGTTTTTTAGCAGCCTGCACAGCAGCAGATCGAAACTTTGCCAGATCAGCCATTTTGTATCAGGCAAACCTTTAAAATTTCTAACTAGACAAATTTCTAATTATAACTAACAATTTCTAATTATAAATAAGACACCCACAGGCACTGATAGCTCAACCACTATTTAATTTCTCCAAAAAGGAATGCTTTTAGTTTTATACTATCTGAGATTCCTAATATAATTGATAATATTTTAAGAATTTAAAATCCCAGAAGCAAACTACCCAATATAGCTGGTGTTATGAAAAGTTCAATCCCCAGGAGCGAGACCCCAATATATGTGATGGATTTGATGTTAATACAGTTTGTTGTAAAGAAATCTTAGTGTACTGAATGAGGTCAGCTGTGAAGGTCCCTGAATATAATAAATATTAGAGTAAATTTCCAGGGCACCTTTCTACTACCACCACTATGATCTCATTCAGACTTATTCTAGATAGACTGTAAGATGACTACGTTTGGTGTCTAGGGTTATGAAATGTTAGTGTAAGGTTGCATTAACCAACTAAACATATAAACAATTTCACAAATTATTTTATTATCTAATACAACACAACAGTACCACGACAATCACATACGAACTACACTTTAAAAGACTATCTTTAGTAAGTCAGTGGTTGAAAGTTTGATAAAGTTAATGTTTTTCAATTTATTTTCCTGAATCTAATTTATTTGGAATCAGGACTGACAATCAAAAGTGAAATCATCAAATTTAATTACATCAATCAATTTACATAATGGATCTTCTGTCAATAATACACATATTATTATATAAGGGTGTAGTTGTATTGTCTAACAGAGGTGACTTCTAGTATACACTGTTTGATTGTTTATTATCATCATCTCTGCATGTTGTTTGTAAGTTTCTGTGGACACTGATGGAATGTTTATATCACTATTCCCCGTCTCTTATTTTTAATATAATGTTAATTGAGGGATCAGGTGCCGAAACATGCACCTATCTTGGTAATATGATGTAGGACTCTTCCTGCACTTCGCTGAACGACAACCTTCAGCTCCCACTTCTTCAAGAATGATGGTGGTTTACAGTTGTCTCCGAAAAAGGCAAGACTGGCATGAATATATCGGCCCACTGTAGTCTGGCACCAGTTATTGACATCCACCAAAAACCTCTGAAATCAGAAGGATATGCCTCCTTCGTAATCAACAGCCTACAATACTATTCAACAACCAGTACAGGCACATTACAAACAAACATGTAAGATCAGCTCTTTACGACAATCCCTTTCACCAGTTTCTTTTGATGTGACCAGGTATACCAGTATTCCTCTCCCCTAATAGTTACAACGACTCTGCAATTCCAGCAATAATCTGTTGTCCATACAATAGGATAGGTATTATGCTCCTGATAATAATCATATATAACTTAGTTGGTCTACACCTCTCTGATAGTCTTTCATATGCTGGATCAATCTCTAGACTCTGTTTTGAGTCTGCCATAGACTCACTTACTTATAATCGTATGTAAGTATCTCACATTAAAATTTTATTTTAAATAAAATGTTAAGAAAATCAATCTTACCACTGATGCAAGGAAATAACACAAGTAAAACGATGACTAGGCAATAGAATATGGCACATTTTCGATCTGCCCCTATGTCCAGGCTTTTCCTATGTTAGAAAATTCTCCGCCTGCTCTCGTCGATCTTGCTTTACACAAAATATTTTTGAAATGGCAGTGAACAGTCCCCGTTTCGTACCAATCTCTACTGCTTTGTCCAATGGGACCATGTTTACATTTATTTTTGAATCTATCGTTTCAAATAACAACTCCCAATATGTTTCCAAGGCAAATATATTTTTAGTTTTAGGTCAACCAATCATACTTCGCCTTCCTTTAAAATCCAACCAATCAAATATCCCGTACCTTTTAACCTCATTTACCCAAAGTCGTTTTTTCAAAACATGCCATAAAAAATATAAGCAGGCATGATCTTACCTGACAGTCTGGTCGACTCCACTATAGTATTATGGCTATAATAAGTTAATTAATGGACTATTTGCGTAACTACTACCATATTCTTTGTTAGCAAGTCCTAAGGTACACGAATATACAATTTATATGGGACTAGTTGGCTTGGTTCAGAAGTACACAGTTTTTTTTTTTCTATGTTAGTTTTTTTTTATTTTTAGTCTACCACCCGTTCAATTCTTTTCCATGTGCTGTCTTCTCTATTTACGTCCTTTGAATTCAGAGCTAAGGTTGTTTTTGTGACACGAGGTGTCTACATGTTCTAACTTTTTCCTCGTATTTTGGGGAAACCCCTAAGGCAAGGCTTGCCCCTGTGCTGGTATTGGCTTTTAGTTTAAAATCAATGCGAAACGAATTAGCATTTCATCTATCCTTTCCCCTCCTCGTTCCACAATGCATTTTTAGGCAAATATTTTCTTAGAACTAGTAAAAGTGATTATGTCAAGGACGAATTTGAAAAATTGGGTACCGTTTGGTTCGGCTATTTGTTAGCAAATAATAATCTGAACGCGTAGGCGATACCAACAGTTCTAGTAGAAAATTCTTTTGTACTTTCTTATCTTTTCCTTTATGCCCGATATTGTTATATAGTAATTTAGATATTGTATTTAGAAATTCACTACACTCGGAAGGCGCAGTTATTCAATTTGTCTTAAAGTTTGTGAAAATGGGTACTCTGTCGTTCTGGATGCAACCACAATGCCAGACAGGTTTTACTTTGTACACCAACACGTCTTTAATTAAAAGAATGTTTAGTTCTTCACAGATATTTCTCATCGGTACTTAAACGCTGGTAGAGTTCGGTCACCCCAGTTTTCACTGAATAAAGAAAAACAATTATATAAAATACTTATACATACTATTCCTCGGCTATAACTTACATTATAAACTGCAAGCGTAGAGCTTGTTTTTATCGTTTAAATCTCCCGTGATATAAGTTATATTCATAAAATCAATCATCATGAATTAGAAATACGTACGTATCTCGTCAATACTCAATGATGAATCAGTGCAGTTATAAGTTAGTTTAAAATACTCTCGACTGATTACTAGCAACTTAATAAAATTTATTTATAGCTGACCTCTACACCTTACGGTAGAAGGGGAACGACTAAGTAAGTAAGTATATATAGCTGCATGAGTTTAAGCTAGAAATTATAATTTATTCTGCTTTCCACTGTAACATGTCGACTAGCGAATATAACAGACTTATAAATTAATTTCTTCTGCACAGAAATCTAACTAGTAAAATGAAATAAGCGGTTATCACTGAATCACTCAATTCTACTATATATATATATAGCTAGAATATAACTAGAATCCTTCAATATAATGGTAGTCTAGAACTCGGCAAAATGTTGCCAAGAAACTCAGAACTTTGCAATATACAAGATATTTCCTAGCACGAGTGATCTGTCTACTGCAGATTTAGGAGGACTGAATGAAGTCAAGTTTCAGCTACTGGGTAGATATATGAAACAGACAAAGGGTCCCTCGTTATTTCGAAAATACGAAATAGCCTCCCCTTCTCGTCTAACACTTAGCAAAAACTCAGACTCCTGCCATAACCCGTCAATACGCGTCTTAACACCTCACGCTGAGAACTAGCCGTAGAAGCGTGAGTGTCATGGAAAAACGAGACGACTGTCTGCTATTCGGTCTCTCGACAACAAATTTCTCACACTATTTCGTCTACTGCAGACCTTATGCAATAAAATGCGTTTCTAAATGAGAAAAGAAACAGGCGAAAGTTTGAATGGGAAAGTAATATTTTGTCGCAAACGAACGAATGCGAAAAAAACAGGAAAAGGATAAAAGAGCGATAATAAAGTAGAGGACACGTGTAGAAAAGAAAAGGATATAGAAAATTTATTGATCTTAAATCTCTATGCGACATGGCGGAAGGCCAGTTAGCACTTGAACCACAACAACATATGAAAGATTAACTCTGACTAATTAAAATCTATATAACTACTAGTGCCGTATAACCTACACGGCCACATGTCTTCAAATTGATGCCGTAACCAGCTCGGTTACATGTTCAAATTGATGCCGTGACCTGCGCACATTCAACTGACGCGGGCATATATCTTCAAATTGGCGCCGTGACCTGCCCTTTTTTCTTGGTGAAAGCAGACAGACATAATCACTAATGGATCAAAGTCAAGAACAACAGCAGCAACAACAGGCGTTGTATACACTACAGCAACAATAGCAACAACAACATGCGTTATATGCACAGCAGCTACAACAGCAACAGGAAATACAACAGGCAAACGTCCATCCTGCTAACATACCCTTACCTGTAGAGGCCGAACCCACAATGACCGTGTTGCAACGGATAACAGACATGCTATCCAATGTAGATCACTATAATAAATATAACCAAATTAGCTCGGTTATAACCCCCTTCACGGGCGATTCTAACACATTTCGGAGATGGCTAATGAACAGACACAGATATACGAGCAACAATACATATTGCCGCAGAGAACCAGAGATCAACAGTACATATTACCGGAGAGAATCAGAGAGCCACAATACATATTGCCGTGGAGAATCAGAGAGCACACCACATAACTACAATAGAAGATCCCAGATCAAGTATCGAGACAACAGCAACAACACGGGTTTAATAGCCACTGGCGACGCCCATTGGAACAGTCTTAATAAAAGAGCTTGTCGCATGGCAGTCAGAAACCTTATCAACGGAATTAAACAACGAAAGATATACGACGTACAAAATGTTACAGCCATTGACCAACAAACTTGCTTAATAACGAAAGAAGATGGAATGAGGGTACATATCAGACCAATACAACAATGGAGAAAAACACCTAACATACATCCCCAGGTCGGCTTTGTAAAGTCAAATGACACGCGATGGGCCCCCATGATTAATAGTCAACCTAAAGAAATAAACGAACTACAAGTGAAGAAAACAAAAATTATTTGTGTTGCGACACAAACAAACGTTGACAGGTCAAGTCAGGTCAATGACCCAGAACTACAAGTGAAGAAAACAACGATGATCAGTTGTTACAACACAAACAGATCTTGACTTTAACACCGCCATAACAGATACTGGTACAGTAGAAAAAGTACACTTCAACACATCTGACGTACACACTCGAACAGCATTAAAACAGTTGGCCAGGCAGACAAATTCATACGAAATCCCAGTTACAGAACCAAGCGTACAAGAGTTAAGGAAAGAGATAAAAGCAATCCTGAAAGAAGGTGACCTCAACACACTCACAGCACGAAAGGTGCAGAAATTACTGGAGGACAGGTTCGCTGTTTGTTTGTTTGCAAGACGAAAATAAATTCGCAAGTTGGTGATAAATACGTTTGAACAAGATGACGAGAAAAACATAGACAACAAAGCTCATGCAGCACAAATTAAGAAAGCTACTCATCGCCCGATAGCACCACCAGTTTTATCTAATGGCAGACCCATACATAAAGCCACATTGAACCACTATCATTCCACAGATACGTCAAAAACCTCACACAGAGAATCTGAGAACATAAATACATATTGCCGCAGAGAATCGGAGAGCAACAATAGAAATTGCGACGAACACACAGACAACGCTGTTTCACAAGCAGAACGGCACACCTCTGAACAAGATAATGATACTCGACACACTGCACCGCCTAATGATGAAAACGCAGACAGCGCTACATGCACACTT
The DNA here is from genome assembly GCA_024509875.1 of Oreohelix idahoensis. NCBI lineage: Eukaryota > Metazoa > Mollusca > Gastropoda > Stylommatophora > Oreohelicidae > Oreohelix > Oreohelix idahoensis. The sequence continues at coordinate 12,816 of JAMPIV010001854.1, read as the reverse complement.
GCGGAAGATATTATTCTTCCATCACCTCCATTTCGACACGAATCTAACCTAGATACAGCAGATCCCGAGAGTGACCACGAAAGTGTGGTTAGTCAAGACAACACTGAATTTCACACAGCAACGAAGCGCCCACATTCTGGTACAACAGATGACTCCCAACCGTTAACAAGATTTGTCCGGTTACCTCAAGAGCACATACGTATGAAATTGCGAAGAAAACGCAGACAGCCACACAAGACGCAGCATGAGGTGCACCATTGCAAAACTACTTCATCCTTACCCTCGACAACTGCAGCCACCACCCACTCGACATTGCGAAATACGCCATCCTCTTGTGATCAACGATTGACGAGGAAAAAAGTTATCTTGAGGGACATCGCCAAGTTCCTCATGTCAAATTCGTAAACGTCCAGTTCAACGATTATTAGTTTATTGGAGAATCAATCTTCTCTAAAAACAAGAAAAGGTACTCACCCAGCTATAGTACCCAGCGAGTACTCTGTCTACAATAGTACTCTTCCTCGTTACCCACCATCATCTAAAGTCACGAGCATCCATTTTTTTTTTTTTTTTTGGTAGGAAATTTTATTTTTTCAGAAAGATGTCAGCCCCAGTCAAGATCCTGCTGATGATACTGACGATATTGACAGTTACGACGTCTGCAACACCCCCATATACTAACAAGTTATTATGGCGTCACACCACTGTGTTTTAATTTTATACAATTATTTCAGATTCTTCGTCAACATGGACTGTCATTATGATTACATATTTTGCACCGCTACGTCATGATATTTAAGAACTTTCGCAAACATTTGCAGATCTACAACACTATGTTATCCAGGTTAAACAGAACTTTAAATTATCTCATTTGTACAAATTACACCACTTTTGCCTTTGAAAATCTTTATAATAGGACTTATGCTTTACAACAGTTTTTTCCCCTTCTTGGTGAATTTAGTGACAAAAGCAAACACACTATACGCACACACGTATTTTCCATTGTGACACATGAGTTTTTTTTTAATGTGTTAACTCACAGCTTTCCTTTTGTGTTATGGAAAGACTGTTTTATAATGTTCAATCGCATCGAGAATGTATTTTGGCGATTTTTCTTAATGATGTTGTTTACAACCTCAATGATCGTATTCACATTATTCAAGCCGACGACCCTTTCTCACAGATATATGACGAATCAGACGTCAAATTTATTCTTCCCTACACATCTAAACGCCTGTCCATCTCCTGTCACCTTCTCCGACATGCTCCATCACAGACGGAGCTTTTCTAAATCGACGCCCCGTTCCGAGCATCCCCATTATTCAACAGGAATTTACCTATGTTAACGTGTCTATCAAATTCTATAAATACTTCTTCGCATTCCTGAATCCAATGAGACACACCAGAGGTCATGACCCGACACACTAGAGTGTCAGTACTATTGATTTTGCCTAGCATAATTGGTGTTTTAAATTTTAAGCTGTTTTGTGTATAACTACTATATGTACAAGAAGATGAGATGTACACAGCGGACATCGGTAAGAGATAATGAGGACATTGTTACCCCCACTGACACAGCTAACGCCCCTAAGACCCCCGAGTACATTCCCATGACTGACATTCGTTCCCTCCCATGGTGATAAACCCTACTTCGCCATTTATCCCAATATACACCCCACTCCACTAAATAACTGAGACATATATATTTTCACCTAAAATTTGACTTGGTGATATACAAGTATTTTGCAAGATGGGTAAAACTTATATGCTAATCAACACAGTTCGCGGATTGGCGAAATACTACATTGTTACATGCACACATTGACGATTACATGCGAAATCGCTAACATGGCAACGGATATGTTCACATGTTGATGAACCTTGAATTGAGAAATAAACATCACATATTGATGTACCTGTATTTTTCTGACCATTTGTCACGTTGTAAGCGAAACGCTACAGTATATTTTCTTGACAAATTGTTGTCCATTATACCTTGTATTGAGAAATAAACATCACATATTGATGTACCTGTATTTTCCTGACCATTTGTCACGTTGTAAGCGGAACGCTACAGTATATTTTCTTGACAAATTGTTGTCCATTATTATGAACTTGCATTTGTATGCAGATTTTATATTTGATGACGAACCTATAAACAGTTTGGTACTTGGTTCAGGGTAACTGAGATAGTTCATACTCCAACACCCGATAGTTATTTGTATCGGTATAGTTGTCCTCCCTCATAGTAACGACCATTACATAAGTTTGAGATTAGAGACACTTTTTAATAAATACTTTGTAACTCCATGTAACCAGATTAATAATGCTATATTTATATTGTGCGATGAACACATAGACAGTTCATCAAACTTGTCCAGATTTTTGGTGATTAAGACCCATATACATCCTGGTAAATCACTGACCGCAGTGGCAGGATTGGGGTCGCCTGTATCATATGATTGTATTATATTTACCACGTTCTATATTGACAGTTACGAGAGCGTACAGCTCCAGTTCATATTTTTTTATAATACATTTATAGATTAACATTGCCATCTATGTATATTCCCATGTCATTATATATATATATATATATATATATATATATATATATATATATATATATATATATATATATATATATATATATATATATATATATATATATATATATATATATATATATATACGAGCTAGTATATTACATTTTTTTGCGTCCCACGGTCTGATGTTTGACCATTAGTTCTGTGCTGTTAGGCTGATGTTCGTTGCAGATACTATATTTAAGATTGTTAAATACTTAATGAATATTAATCACTTCTGTTAAATATTGCCAAAGTATTTTTTTTTTTTTTTTTTTTTTGGTTTTTATTTGTGTTGTTTGCACAACCGATGAAAATCGTATGCGATTATATATATATATTTTTAATGTTATCATTAAGTATGTTATCATTATGGTGATGACTAATGCACAGTGTTGTTCATATTGATATTGTTAAGAAGTAGCGTACATCAATAGTGTTCAATGGCGAAGTGTATTAACAAATTTTATGAATCCCCCGTTTTACGCATTATAAATACACTGAGATCCCTCGTTTTACGAACAAAATATATATATATTTTTTAACAATTTTTTTCTTTTTTAAATTTTTTCTCTCTCTCTTTGAGAGACTCTACCAATAGGTTAGTCGTTTATAACAGTCACGAGCATGAGGTAGTTAGTTGATAGTACGCAAATGTCTCCCTCTGGGATACATTTGTGTGGCCAGGTGGTATGTGACCGGTTGGCCTTCCACGCTAGCATTATCCCTACTACTTCCACGCTAAGCATTTATACGTGCTATAATATGCTACATATAAGAATGACAGACCTCAAAAGCAAATAAGACGTTTTTACACAAAACGCAGTATCATTCAAAGTTCAGTTGGCAGTTACTGCTCTGACAAGGCAAACGTAGGTCAGTCCCAGATAATAATGAATGGGTTTTATGCGCGGAAAGTGGGAAATGAATGTTTGTGTGATCTGGTTTTTTTATCCAATTGTTAAGTTGGAAAAGATCACACATGTGGGAAAAAAAAGTCGAAATAACATAATGTCGTGTGCAAAAAGGACGAAAAGCTGAGGAAAGGAGTGCAAATGTAGATTATTGTACCGTGTGAAAAAAGAACGGGTCGTGTGGAAAAAGGCGGGGAAAAAAGAAGAAATAGTATAAATAGAAGAGGTGTGGGCGATAGGCAGAGATTTCAGGATTTATGATTCCAATGATACCATGATTTTAGACTAGAGGATTTTTTTTTACAGATAGCGTTAGGAGAACTTCGTCTTTGAGGATACCAAGACAAGTTTTTGAGTAGACAAATCAGTATATTATTCTATTTGGATATACATATATTTTTCAGTTGGATTACATATTTTTTTCATCTTGGATAACCAATCATCATTGTGAAATTTACAGTGTTTTTCTAGTGACATCAATAAACTCTAATTGAATTTTTCTACATTGCTCTTTGTGGAACTTTACAGTAATTTCTTTGGATATACGTTGTTGTGCTGAAACTATTTTGCTTATCACCAAACTCAAAGGGAAGAACATTCCTGGGTTGAAAAACTGAGTAAAGGTCAAGTATTACTGTCAAGTGCTTGCTGTGTGTACACATTGACAAATATGTATTACATACACATGGAGCGACAAACATGGCTCGTTTTCACAGCAAATTGTTAATTCACTAAACTCCAACATGTAAATACGATATCCGACGACTTTATGTCACAAACTTGAGTATAACACAATAACACAGGCAGACTGCCGCTTTGGCCATAAATCATCACATAAGAAAAGCACAATATATGATGTGCATAATTAGAACAGCATCTCATGGAAAGAATTTCACAATATCTTAATATATTTCCTATTTTCCTTCAACCATTTCGCCTTCACTCTCCACGTAATCTCTCCTCGCTCTAATCTCTGTCTCGAATGACCTTTTTACCCATGACCCTTTTCACACCTGACCAGTCTTCTCCCCCACTTCGTTCACAACAACTCAGTCATGCCCGTGAACTCGACATTAGCGCTTACTGCTACTAATGCATTCATGCCCGCAAGCAAACTTAACATTCACTCACTTCAACTCACAACTTACATAAACATATCTAGTTCCCACCGGAGCATGAGTACTGACATTCATTCTATAAACCGTTCGTGACATCCACCCCTCCCTCTCCAAGTGAAAAACATAGTTTTTCACTGGATGGGTGGTAGATATCAGGAAACCAACCATCCAAAACCTCTGATTACATATGTGGGCAAAATCTATAGCATCAGTGTGAAAATATGCCATCTACAAATAATCAATAATAACATTCTGAAGAACACAAAAATAAAATTAAAAAAATTACAATAGAACCGAGTTGCTAGAAAAATACAACAGCAACCATATGGCAAAAATCATGCATCTCTAATTACACACAAAATTAAAGGTGATAACATTACATCAATTTCACCAAATTCTACTATACCGGAGAATATCTATTCTATAACCCTGTACTGGATACACAACATATGATAAGAACTTAGCTTATACAAAAATCATGCAGAATACAGTTGACACAACATTACTCATGTACAAGTATCAAATACTACATAGAAATGGTGGTTAAAAAAAAACACACCCATTTACTACAAGCAAGTGTTCATAATCTAGATAACGAATCTGCAAGAACATTTAATTTACCCTGAATAGGAAAAACAGTGAAGTTGTACTGTTGTAACAACAACGACCACCTTGTTAAACGTGAATTTGGTGATCTAGATGACTTAAGAAAAGTCAAAGGACAATGGTCCGTTTCCAGTACAAAATGAGATCCTAACAAATACCTAGAGAGTTTGGAAACAGCCCAAATAATGGCTAAACACTCTCTCTCTCTATAGTGGCATATCGCGTTTCAGCCGGAAGCAACTTCCTGCTGACATACATGACAGGATGTAGAAACCCATCATGTTCTTGCATCAGACACGCACCAATGCCCACTGCAGAAGCATCAGTCCTCAGTACAAAAGGCTTAGCCAAGTCTGGCAGTAGAAGAATGGGCTCGCTGGAGAATACAGCTTTGATGTTCCTCAGTGCTCTATCACACTCTTCAGTCCAGACCACTCTGTTTGGCGTGCCCTTTTTAGTGAGTGATGTTAGAGCTGATGACAATGAAGAGAACCTGGGGATAAATTTATGATAAAAATTTATCAGACCGAGTAAACTACGTACTTGTTTCTTTGTTTTTGGAGGTTGCAAATTCAAAATTCTTCCAACTGTTTGATCAACTGGTTTTAAAACACCCTGTCCTACCACATACCCCAGAAATGTTAACTCCTGAAACCCCACCTTAATCTTACTGGGTCTTGCTGTAAGGTGATGCACCCGAAGGCATGATAACAGTGACTTCAATCCCTCTACATGTTCATCCCACGTGTCATGAAACAAACAGATGTCATCAATATATGTGATAACATCCTTCTGTCCCCTCAAAAGCATTCTCATCATTCTCACAAAAGTTGCAGGGGCATTCACCAGTCCAAAGCACATATAATTAAACTGGAAAAGACCCTGAGGGGTACAAAATGCTGTAAGTGGCCTAGCACCTTCTGCTAAGGGAATTTGCCAATACCCCCTCGATAAGTCTAGTTTGGTAAAATACTTTGCCCCCGCTATTTGGGATAGGAGGACCTCTTGGTTGGGCATAGGTTCCGCATCTATCACTGTGACACTATTCAAGTGGCGGAAGTCTATACATATCCGTAGGGATTTATCCTTCTTCTGCACGATGACCATGGGAAATGAGTATGATGATTCAGATGGGGAGATAACACCTAAGCGTAACATATCATTCACTTCTTTTTCAACAGCAGAAGTATAATGTAGTGGAATAGGATATGGTCTCACCCGGATGGGCTCTCCATAGGTCAGTTTAATATCATGCTCAACTAAATCAGTTCTTCCAGGAATATCTGTGAGTACATCTTGAAATTTGCACAGCAGTGACTTCACCTGTTTCCTCTGATGCTGTGGGAGAGATGCAGAGACCTCTACATCTCCCCATGATTCTGAAGCAACCAATGGCAATAGTGGGATCTGGAGACTGACCTCCTCACCTTTGTCTCCATCTTCCTCGATGACTGCTGCACTAGCTACAGTAACTGTACTATCAAGAACAGCGTTCACGACTGGTTCCAGTTCAGTTGGACGTACTACATATGGTTTTAGCATATTAATATGGAAAATCTTCTCCTTCCCTCGGACTAATATCAGATAATCCACATCAGTAATCTGTTTCTTTACTTGAAATGGACCTTGCCAGCTCACTAGCAGGTGATTTTCTTTGGTAGGTAGCAACAACCATACCTCGCTGCCAGGACTGAGGGATACAAGTTTGCTATTCCTACTGGCATATGCTCTATACCTTGCACCCGATGTCTGTAATGCCTCACGTGCTATCAAACACGATGTAATTATGCGTTCTCGCAAGTCAATGACATACTCATAACTTGACCTAACGCTATCATCAGCATAATTCCCGGTCAGTAAGTCTCTCAAAATTTTCATTGGACCCCGACGATTTGCGCCAAATACTAGCTCAAATGGTGAGAATCCTGTGCTCTCTTGTGGCATCTCCCTGTATGCAAACAAAACTCCTGGTAAGTATCTATCCCACAATTGTGGAAAATCTCCTGTAACCTTACCTAGCATTCTTTTCAGTGTCCCATTGAACCGCTCGCAGACCCCGTTGCTCTGAGGATGATACAGGGTGGTGAACACTTGGGCTATGTCTAACAGTTTAGATATGTGTTTCATCTCTTCTGAAATGAATTGCCGGCCCCTGTCAGACAACATCTCTTCAGGAAATCCTAATCTGCTAAATAAGCTCATTAGAGCCTCTGCTATATCCTTTGATGTGATGGATTTCATTGGCAATGCTTCCGGCCACCTCGTACATAGATCAACTAATGTTAGAATAAATCTATACCCCCGATCAGACATAACTGGAAGGGGCCCAATAATGTCTATTGCAACCTTCTGAAAAGGGCGAAATGCCAAATCTGTTGCTACTAATGGTGCCTTGGGAGTCCTTCCTTTCTGGCTTGTCTTCTGACACACTTTACACGACCGACAGTAAACCTTCACATCCTTATTGTATCCACGCCAGTAAAACTGGGACAACACTCTACAGCGAGTTCTTGCAATACCCATGTGACCCGCAAAAGGGATCTCATGTGCTGTCCTTAACACTGTATTCTTCAGTTCCACTGGAATAACCACTTGTGTAATGACTGAATGTTGCTCTGCAAAGCATCTGATTAGAATGGAGTTCCTAACCTCAAACCAGTATCGAGCAGACTTGGTATGCCGTATGTTCTTAGACTCAGCCAACTGAAACAAAGGCAGAAGTGAAATGTCTTTCCTCTGCATGTCTACAAAATCCGATGCTGTAATTCCAGCAACCGTAGGCACCGAAGGGATATTACTGGGTTGCGATATCATAATATTTGCATCATCAGCCTTAGTCTGAGCCCTCGTCATTACTGCGTTAGCAAACAAATTATGCCCATTTTCCCACTCCTCAATATCCTGACTGGTGCAATCATGAACCCCATTAACATTTCCAATAATGAGATCAGCGATGGGAGAATCAAGGACGCATACTCGAACTCTACCCGACAAGAAAGGGGTGTCGATCTGCACAATCGCCAATGGATAGTACTCGACCTTACCACCAAATGTAATGCATTTTGCCATCTTTCCAATATAATACGTATCCTTAATAAATGTCTTCCTAATGCCAATGGTCGTACATCCCGTGTCCCTCAAAACAGATACAGGTTTATTCTCCACAAAACCCTTATGTAAAGTTAAGGTTCCATTCCCATCAACTGATGAAAGGCAAGGCAAAGTGTGTCCACATATTAAAATAGGCTTGCCATCAGGCTCGAACAATGATCGGCACCCCTCACACTCCTCGCTATTAAATGTATCAAGGACAGTAGCTGAATTTGCATGCTCAGTGTTTTCCTTTGGGCTCTCTTTTCGACTGTTTCTTTTCTCATTACAATTGGGGCAGTGGGAATCCGTCTCTTGGCGCTTGTATGGGCTTCTCTTTGGACTGCCATTATAATTTTTCTTTGGGCTGGCATATGGACTTCTTTGTGGGTTGAAGGGACACCTCTCTGGGTCCCTCCCACACTGATAAGATAGATGACGCCTTGAGCCACACTTATAACAACCCCTTCTACTGTAGCCTGACCCAAAAGAAGGGTACTGTCTCTTAGGAGAATATCTTCTGTCCCCATTCCATCTTCTATTTCCACCATCTTTATCAACATATCTGTCTAAGCTGCGGGCCCGAGGATGTATGTATGGCTTCTTTTCAGTTTTATCCTGAGCCACACAAGCTGGAAAGGTGTCAGCAGCTATCTGCTTGTGAATCGGCTTCCCTGGGTGCGCATTGACATACTGCTGTCCTAGCTCTGACATAATATTTATATCTTTTGGCTTTCGCTCTTGTAGAAAAGCCACTAACTCTGGATTGCAAGACGATAGAACCTTGTCCTGTAGCATAAGGTCGGTTAGCCCATCAAAATCCTTCACAATACCTGATAGTTCAATCCACCTATTGAACAGCAATTTGATTTCCACAATAAACTCACTAAAGTCATTGCTTGTTGTAGGAATAGCCTCCTTAAATCTTTCACGGTACCCTTGAGCTGTCAGTCTAAATCTTTGAAGAAGTGTCTCTTTCACTGTGTCATAATTCATGCGATCCTCTACTGGCAATGCAAAGACACATTGTAAACTTCTTCCGGTGAGCAGATTATTGAGCAGACTTGGCCAATCTTCTTTCTTAACTTTCCAAGATACTGCTTCTTGTTGAAACCTTTCTAGATACACGTCCATCATATCGACGCCCTCAACAAAGGATGGGAGTCGCAGCTTGAAAGGACGAGTAGACTCCTTAGTAGCTGGTCTAGACCTCGCAGCCTCAAGTTCCAGTTTCTTCAAAGTAATTTCTTTATCCACTTGAATTTCAGCTTTCCTTGTATCTTCCTTCTTTGCTTCCCTTTCAGCCTCAATTTCTGCTTTCTTTGTTTCTTCTTTCTTAGCTTCTACCTCGATTTCTAACTTCCTTAGATCTCTTTCCTCGTTGCGTATCCTCCGTTCCTCAGCATCCGCAAATTTAGTCTCAGCCCATAATTCAAGTTCATCCCCTGATTTACCAAGTGCCTGTCCCTTGGTGATAAAATCCAAGAGGCTAGTCATTCTGCAATATTTATCAACTATGATAACTCTGAAAAAAAAATGATGCAGCCAAAAAACAATTCAGGAGAGAAGAAAAAAAAATGTATACCACCTGATATGTCAAATGGTGTCTGGAAAATTATAATGGATACCCCTGCACATATGAAGGACGTCTGTCATACACAACAGATTTAGGATAACTCTTCACACTGGGTTTACACACTGGGTCAATCTCTTGTATCAATCTGTATGCATTACGAACTGTAATAGACCAAAATAAAATGTGTCTGCTTATGTTAACACAAATGGTATGATGATGATTGAAATGATAATCACAGAACACATGACACTACAACCACTGATAGGCCGGTGAAGAAGAAGTTATAGACCCAGAAAGTAACAATAGACCTTCTATTTACACCCAAACCTATCAAACGAACAAAAACAGGATATCGTAAAATAACTTATATACACGGATAGGAGAGCAAAGGACTGAGAATCGCAACAGAAAAACACCACGAAAGAAAGACTATTATACAAGACAATAAGTAAACAAACTAAACGTAAACAACTAACACCAACAATTGTTCCACAAATTACACGAGGCTTCACAACTCCTCAAGTCTTAGACAGATTGGGTTCCCTACAGCGCAATTTGTCTCACAAAACCTATTAAAGATGACACAAGGCAAATTTCTTCAATGAAGAAAGATGGATTGTGCTCACCACTCACAATCACTCTTATACAGAAATTGAAATTAAATACTACCACACAATATGAACAAAACAAAAACAAAACACTGGACAATGAAGTACCCCAAGAGCTCTACTCGTGCACCCTGCAGCATGGGCAAACAGAAATGAATATATGAATATTTAACTAATAACAAAAGCTAATATAAAAATAACATAAGTTTCAAGTACACTGTAGAAGTGATAGACAGAAGAAAGTCTAGATATGACGCGGCAAACTTGTCTTAGTCCTAAAAGGAACTAGTATCAAAATAAACTAAGTTTAGTACACTTTTAAATATAACAGATCATAGGGTTCAAATATAACGTTAATTAATTTGCAAAAATGCTATTGAAGAAAGAATGGAATTTAAAAAAAAAATAAATAAATAAATAAAAAACCCTATTAGTTCCGGGCAATAACCTTATCAAGGAAGAAATAAATAACCAAATAAATTAATTAAAAGAAGTATAGCCTATATATATAAAAGAAAATATACAAACGCACAAGTCAAGTAAACAGAAGACTTGAAATTTACAAAATTAATAATAAACTTAACTTAACAATTTCCTGTGTCCGCTGCTCCACTTGAGATAGGCGCAGGCTTGGAGTCCTGGTGTTACAGCTCAATGATGGACACCACAAACAACACACTTCACGCTGGAACACAGCACAGTCAAATCGAACTCAGCTCCTACGTGCACCTCAGTACACGGTGAACCTGGATCTTCTTCAGTACTGATACAAGGGGCAGAAAAGGAAAATGCGTCTCTCACTGCTTACATCTCCAGGCAAGATGTTATGATTCCAGCCGATCACCATCAAAACAATGGCCTTGTTATTCCATTACAAGACCCAGCAGACGATTTTTCATGTCAACAGTCATGCCGAACTACACAGCACAGATAAATTGACAACAGATCAGCACACTCGTCACGGGGCGGAATAACACAATATCAGTGCGCCGAGGTAAACAAGACTGATTACCGCCTTTTCATTCTTCGTGCTACTTTCCAAAATAACACTGTCGATTTCGTCAAAACTGTCCCTTCGCCTCTCCGCCAGTGATTAAACTATTTTTCGCTCTTAAATATTCAGTCCTTCTGCAGCTATACCATTGCTGACTATCACTGAAATGAAGACTTCAGTTTTGCACATTAAGTTCTTGTGACCTGATTCAAACAAATAGGCCTAGTTCTCTGTTCCGCTTGACATAATTTTTCCAACAACAATTCATGAGAAGGCGAAATTGTCAAAAATTCTGCAGAAAATTAGGGGTGGGTCCTCTCTTCCATTTACGAGCCCCCAAAATTGTCAAGTGCTTGCTGTGTGTACACATTGACAAATATGTATTACATACACATGGAGCGACAAAAATGGCTCGTTTTCACAGCAAATTGTTAATTCACTAAACTCCAACACGTAAATACGATATCCGACGACTTTATGTCACAAACTTGAGTATAACACAATAACACAGGCAGACTGCCGCTTTGGCCATAAATCATCACATAAGAAAAGCACAATATATGATGTGCATAATTAGAACAGCATCTCATGGAAAGAATTTCACAATATCTTAATATATTTCCTATTTTCCTTCAACCTTTTCGCCTTCACTCTCCACGTAATCTCTCCTCGCTCTAATCTCTGTCTCGAATGACCTTTTTACCCATGACCCTTTTCACACCTGACCAGTCTTCTCCCCCACTTCGTTCACAACAACTCAGTCATGCCCGTGAACTCGACATTAGCGCTTACTGCTACTAATGCATTCTTGCCCGCAAGCAAACTTAACATTCACTCACTTCAACTCACAACTTACATAAACATATCTAGTTCCCACCGGAGCATGAGTACTGACATTCATTCTATAAACCGTTCGTGACAATTACCATCTCTGGCAGAAGGCCAGTTAGCACTTGAACCACAACAACATATGAAAGATTAACTCTGACTAAATAAAATCTATATAACTACTAGTGCCGTATAACCTACACGGCCACATATCTTCAAATTGATGTTGTAACCAGCTCGGTTACATGTTCAAATTGATGCCGTGACCTGCGCACATTCAACTGACGCGGGCACAGTTTCATAGTTATATGTTTGGTAAAATCGATGTCCTCCAGTTCGACATTGTGTACAGCTGTTGTCTCACAGCCTGCTATTTTGTAAGGCGTTGTAAGCCTGGCATTTAATACAACTGTTATCCAACAACTCGATACTGGTGTATTAAAATGTATTTTGTTCCATATTTAAATTAACACTATTTGTTACAAGGTTGTCTACGA